>OY288265.1:61162936-61762936 GCA_958450335.1 Hibiscus tridactylites
TACATGTGGCTTGTAAATGTCCTTTACGGTTTGGCTTGTGGTTTGTGGCTTTCGTATGGTTTCCATGACTAGGAGACATGCCTTTAGAATTTATGCATGTATGTTTGATGCTAGGTTTTGGATCATACTTCGTAATACCTGTCATTGATGCTTAGACGTGTTGTTAGTATGTTGTGGTATGACTTGGAACATTCTCGGATGTGTTTGGATGTGAAAAACCAGCAAAGTTTTTAGTTGCAGGGCTGGGCATCTCGAAACATTCTTATCTGTTTCGAAACGGTGGCCTGAAATGGTCATCAGGTTTCGGAACGGATAGGAACGTTCCGGAACGCTTTGGCTACTAGAAAGCCATGTTTCGATACGGGTCTCAGAACGCACCCGAGTACCAAAACGGTCAATTCAGTTTCGATACGACCGTTCTGATACAGGACTTAGCGTTTCGAAACACCTAACCGTTGGACTTGATTTTGAATTGTTTCAGGTTCTTGTTTCTTACATTTTAGTCCCTGATGTTTATGAATGCAATTGAATGAGTTTGGAATGTCTGATTGAGTTGATAATTTACAGAGTGGCATGAAATATAACTAATTGAATATTGGTAACCTTAAAATCTGCGAGGTCCTTGTAATTTACAAAATTTACATTTTAGTCCCTAAATGTCTAATTTGTGCAATTAAATCCCTAATAGAATTTCGATAGTTGTGCATTTTCTTCCTATGATCTTTGGTGGTCACATAGGTTTAATTTTGCATTTAGAAAAGATAAAAGAAAAAGGGGTCGTCAATCAGAGTTAACTTTAACGAGTTGTGTTGAGTGGATCGAATGATCGAAATAAACCAAGAGGGGGTGAATTGGATTTTTAAGGTTCTTGGTGGTGGAATTTGCAAATAAAAAAGGTAGATAAGGAATTTTAGAGTGGTTCAAGTTCCAATTGAACTCTACGTCCACTACCTTAGCTTCACTAAGGATTTACCACAATTCCACTAATTGCTCTTCCCCTTTTCTAGGCTAAGGCGGTAACCTTTACAATTTTTGGTCAAATTTTCTACCCAAAATTTGACCCAATCCTCACACAATTGAAACAAAGAAGTTGTTGGCTAAAATAAATATCTCTCAATACACAATATAGCCCAATTACAAGCACTCAACCCAATTGAAATGATAAGAATGAAAAATACAATTGGGGTTACAAGAAAATAATGGGATTTAGGCACAAATGCTTGGATTTGATGTTTGGATGTTTGCCTTAGGATCAATAGTTGTTGCTGAAGCTTTTAGAGGTCCCGTTTATACCTTCTCATTGAATTCTAGCCATTGTGGTTGTTGCATTCATCAATAGAGCCGTTGGGATGTTATCTTCCCTCCATAAGTGCAGTCAGCAACCAACCGTTTCGAAACACCCGACCCTGTTTCGAAACAGACCAAAATAGAAAGAGCCGTTGGGGTGCATTATAGAGCCCGTGTTGAAACGGTTAGAAATGTTTCGATACGCTAAGAGCTATTTTGAAACCCGTTTCGAAACAAATTTGCCACTATCAAGGACCATATCGAAACAGGATTAGATCATTTCGATACGCCTTAACGACTTGTTTAAAATCATTTAAAACCATTCAACGGTCATATTTTTCAAATCTAATTAAGTACTGTTTCGAAACATTTTAATGTCGTTTCGATAAAGTATCTCGAGGTTCTTAAGCCGTTTCGAAACTTGTTTCGAAACACGGGTTGGCAGTGTTGAAATCGTTTCGATACCCATTCCGAAACATGAACTCACAGTTTCAAAACTATTTCGAAACGCCTAAGGCCGTTTCGAAACGGTGACTTGAAAATCACTATTTTGGCTTTAAGAACACTTAGAAAACATTTGATAAATTCATTTTTTAACTTAGGCATGTTGTTTAGAACATATAGAGAGGTTTGAGGACTTAAAAATTTGTTTTCACATTTTCAATTTAGTCCTTAGGTTCTTTAGTTATATCAAAATTAAAATATCGGTTTCACAATCTCCCCTTTTTTGATATAACAATACCAAAGTTAGAATTTTTAAGAGTTTTGAAAATTTTGAATACATTCTAACTCCCCCTCAATTTAAGATGGAATTTTAAAGTTTTAAAAATATTTAAGGATTTAGATTCAAGGTTTAAAACTTAAAAACACTTAAAACATTTAAAACAAATTTTGGCTCATACATTACTTCTCCCCCTTTTTGTTAGATCAAAAATAAGAAACAAGGCTCAAAGAGATAGGGTTAAAAGCAATAATCAATAAGCAATAATCAATAAGCAATAAGCAATAAGCAATAAGCAACATAATATTAATTCATAAAATTAAAATATCCAAAACATAAATCATAAACAATAAGTTCACAGCATAATCCCAAATAAAATCAAAGCATAGGTTCATAAAAATAAGAAATAAAGATGCAAACTTAATCCTAATATGCATAGCTAATATGAGATGACATGAGAATCCTAAGCCTCACCGTCGTCACCATCATCATTCATGGAATCATCATCGGCCTTGGCTTGAGAGCGACGAAAATTCATCCATTAGCCATAAAAAGTGGAGAAGGACATGTCCATATATGTGTGTTGATTCTCAAGGGATGTGAGTCGATTCTCATTTGCATGGAGACGATCCTCGACGGATTGCAAGCGTGTATTGATTGCACCAAAACCTCTAGACATGTTAGTGTCCAAAGTGTTGAACCGCTCTGTAAGGAAAGCCGTGAGAGCTTCATTATTTACGACCGGAGCTTCTAGTTGAGGTTCAACATGAGGTGGAGGTGCTTCCCTATCAACACATTCCCATTGCCCATTGATGTATTAAAAACCGGACCTTCAGAGAGAAGATTCACCAAGTTTTTGCTTACGGGGTTCCGGTGAGTCATAGGTGCAATCAAGATTAAGCTTTCCAAAGATGTAACTTAAAACAGTCCCATAATTGAAAGATTTGAGTGCATCGGTGTCACAGAGCTTAACATTATTTACTATCTTGGCAAACATGATCTTAACAAGATTAGGGCGCTCACCACGATGAAAACATTCAAGCCAAAAATAATCTACTTGACGAACATGAGAAAATTTACCTCCGGAGGGGCGAATGAACCACGAGACTATCAAGTGGAGGAACCTATCTTGAACATCCAAGGCAAGCACCGAACCAGTGTGAGAACCAAAGTGACTCTCATTCTCGATTCCTTCATTCTTAAGACCAAAAGTAGTCTCCAAAAAATGGGTGTCAATGACAATCCTTTTTCCCAAGATAGAAAACTCAAGGCCAACAACTTCGGAGTTGTCTTCACTATTGATAAATTGAGCATTTGAGTAAAAGAGAAGAACCATGTGCTTGTAGAAAATATCCGGGATACTCAAGAAACCAAGGAATCCCCATTCTCTTAAACGGGGGAGGTAACGAAAGAGAAAGCGTTCGAAGTCAGGAAACGAGATGTCAACAACACGCTCACGACGAACGTCAAACTCCTTGACATAATTGAAACGCTCCCACATCTCTAAAGTCCGAAGACTTTTGAGAAATAGTTGGGTGAGATTAGGACGAATACGAGAATCACTTGTTTGACCCGTCTTACGCTTTTTGTTAACATTCTCCATAGACATCCTAAAAACATAAAGCAAGCAATTTAAAAACAAGTTTAAGTGTATGCATGAAATTTCTTAATTCAATCCAATGGTAAATCCCACTTAGGTTTAAAAACAAGTTTTAAAAACAAAGAAACAAAACAAAAAAAAATTGAGAGAAATGCAATTTAAAAATAGTAAAGAAAATACGAATGAAAACTCATATATTCGAATCAAAAAATTGTGTTTTTGGATACAAAACACATAAACTATACAAAAATAAAATTTTCTAACCTAAGATTCGAATACAAATTGAAGGAAAAAGAAAAGGATGAAAATATACCTTAAATTGGGATTTTGGATGAATAGATGAAAATCCTTGCACAAAGTTGTTGATGTTTTCTTAGACTTGTGTTTAAGAGTAAAAGCCCTCAAGATTTGGTGAAAAACAATAAGGTTTAGAGGGTTTTTATTGGAAAAAATTGTTTTACCCATTTCGAAGTGGTGTCGACTGTTTCGAAATGCGGGCACGAAAGGTTGACCGACTTTTCAACTCTAGCTGACTGTTTCGATACGGCATTAACCGTATCGAATCCTCGTTGACTCGTATCGAAACATGTTTCGATACACCCCTTGGCAGTAGCAAATCCGTTTCGAAACCCTTGAAAGGCGTTTTGAAACATCCTTCTCTCAAATTGAATTTTAAAGCATCTGTATTAAAACATGTATTATGATTAGTTACATGTTGTTAGGATTAGTTATTTTAAACTAGGATTAGTTATTAATTAAAGACTCTATTTCTTTATTATTATATAATGTAAGTTGGATTTAATTGAATAATAAGAAAAAGTATTATCTTTCCCTTTTACTTTGCGTTTTGACCTTTTCCTCTCTCATATTGTAAAGTCAAAATCCCTCGATTTCTAAATTCTCATTATGGTATCATAAGACTTTTCGAGTTCTTCCAGCGAGAGTTTGAGTTTCAAGAATGATGGTCCTTCTGACGCGTTCTACATCCATCCGAATGAAAATACGGCGTTGGTGCTTACATCCTCCTTGTTGAACGGCGGCAATTATCATGCGTGGGCTCGTTCGATGAGGATGTCGCTTATTTCGAAGAAAAAGCTTGGGTTCATCGACAGTTCGATTAAGCAACCACAGGAGGAAGATCCGAGGTATTCTGCGTGGATCAAGTGTAATAACTTGGTACTTTCTTGGATTCAACGAGCCTTGAATCAAGAAATTGCTCAGAGCGTCATTTGGATTGACAGCACCTCTGAGTTATGGTCCGGTCTCTTCGATCGATTTAATCAAGGGGATTTACTTCGAATCTCCGATTTGCTTTAGGAGTTCTACTTTACTCAATACCTACTTTACTCAATTAAAAACCATCTGGGCTGAAATTTGCAATTTGCGTCCTTTAATTTCTTGTGAGTGTTCTTCCCTGAAATATAGAAACCATGATTTCTTGCTTAGGTTCTTGAGAGGATTAAACAAAAATTTATCTGTTCAAAATTCCCAAATCCTTATGGTTAAGCCTCTGCCTTCGATTAATGAGGTTTTTTCAATTGTTATTCAACACGAAAGATCAGTCAATGTTGCTGTTGGTTCTACTGATTCCAACATTTTAATATCTGATAGGGTTTCTGTTAAGTCTGGGATCATGTTGTTAGGCAAGAAAGTAGGTATTCTGGTAGCAAGAAACCTGTCTAAGGGAATAAAAGACCCTTATGTACCTTTTGTGGGTTATATGGTCATGTGGTTGATAAATGTTATCGAAAGCATGGCTTTCCACCTGGTTTTCGATCTAGAAATCAAAACAGTAGAGTTAACCAATTTGGGTCCAACACCGAGAATTTGTTGCAACATTTTGAGTCTGGTGACAAAGATGAAACTAGATCAGTTTCTTTCACCAAACAGCAATATGAGAATCTGTTGGCTTTACTCCAATCCAAGAATTCCTCCAAAGATGTAAAGGAGTCTACTGTTAATATGCTTTCTTCCACATTTGCTTCTGTTTCACAAGAAGAGACAGGTATGGTTCTTGCATGCCTTAATTCCTCTAATATGTCTAATTCATGGATTGTACACTCAGGAACTACATATCATGTTTCCTATTCCTTGGATTCTTTTTATGAATATCATAATGTTTCTAATAAGTATGTTCGATTACCAAATAATGTTTTAGTTAGAGTTGAACATGTTTGTACTGTTCATATCAATAGTTTTATAACTTTACATGGAGTTTTACATATTCCTAGCTTTAAATTCAATCTTGTTTTTGTTTCTCAGTTGGTTGCAAATAAAGACATTTCTCTTACTTTTTCTTCTGCTGGATGTTGTTTACAGGATGCTCTCAGTTTGATGATGATTGGTACAGTTGAGTGTATACATGGCTTATATGTTCTGCATTCTGATGTTTCTACTCAGGTTCCTAAGTTTGTTGTTTGTTCCTTAGCTTTTTAAGATTTGTTGCATATTAGGTTAGGGCACCCCTCCCCCGCTAGAATGAAACATTTTTCAAAATTGCATAGTGCTATTCCAAATAGTTTTGTTCAGACTATGATGTGTGTCATCTAGATAAGCATAAGAGGCTTCCCTTCCCTGTTAGTACATCTAGTTTAGATTGTTTGTTTGATTTGGTCCATATGGATGTATGGGGTCCATTTCCTGTTAAAAGCTTGTATGGCCATGCATACTTCTTAATTGTGGTTGAAGATAAGAGTAGATATGTTTGGCTTTTTCGTATGAGAAATAAAACTGAAGTTAGAACTCTTATTGTTGATTTTTATCAGTTTGTTGAGACTCAATTTTCAGCTAGGATTAAATGTATACGAACTGATAATGCTCGTGAGTTTGATATGGTTGATTTTTATAAAGCCAAAGGTATAATTCATCAGAATTCTTGTACTTATACCCCTCAGCAAAACAATATTGTTGAAAGAAAACATCGACATATCTTAGTAGTGGCTAGATCTTTAAAAATCCAGGCTTATTTACCCTTAAACTTCTGGGTAGATTGTGTTTTACACTCTGTTTTTTTAATAAATAGAACTCCTGCCCATGTTTTGTTAAACAAGACACCTTTTGAAGTTTTATTTCAAACTGAACCTAAACTTGATAATATTAAAACCTTTGGTTGTTTAGCTTATGCAGTTGTGTTACCTAAAACTAAGTTACATCCTAAATTTGTTTCTTGGATATCCCAAAAACATTAAGGGATTTAGATTATATGATTTAGAAACAAAAAATGTTTTTGTATCAAGAGATGTTGTATTTTCTAAAACAATCTTTCCTATTCAAAAAGCTTAGTCATCTTAAGAAATTATTTTGCCAACATCTGATAATAATGACTTCTTTGATGATTTTTTGCCTACTAAACATTCTAAAGCTATTGTCCCTTTTGAGAATCATACAAGTCCCTCATCATTAACTAAGAATGACTCTGTTGTTCCTCATTCCATTTCTAGTGATGTTGTATCTGACACGTCTAAGGAACTGGAACATGTTTCCTCTTTATATTCTCATCATCATACTATTATTCCAGTTTCTGTTCCTACTGCTTTTGTTCAAAATCAGAGACCTACCATGACTGCTAAATTGCCAAGTAAGTTCAAGGATTATCAAGTGGATCTACCACAATCCAAATCTTATAAAACATCTCCTCATTCATTTAATCAGGTAATATCGTACTCTAACATATATGTTCCATATCAGTGTTACATTAATGTTGTTGAAATTTTAAAAGAACCTAGTTCTTATAAGCATGCTATTAAAAATGAGTGTTGGAAAACTGCTATGGCTGAAGAGATTGCTGCTTTAGAAAATAATAAAACTTGGGACTTAGTTCATTTACCATCGGGAAAACAAGCAATAGGATGTAAATGGGTTTACAAGACTAAACTTAAATCTGATGGTTCCTTAGAAAGGTATAAAGCTAGGCTGGTTGCAAAGGGTTATACTCAACAACCAGGCCTAGACTTTATTAATACTTTTAGTCCTGTTGCAAAAATCACAACAATTCGAACTCTAATAGCTGTTGTTGTTGCTAAACATTGGAAATTACAATAATTAGATGTTAATAATGCCTTCTTACATGGTTTTCTTAGTGAAGAAGTTTATATGCAACCACCCCCTAGTTTTTCACCTTCTAATTCTGGTTTAGTCTGCAAATTAAATAAGAGTTTTTATGCGCTGAAACAAGCAAGTAGGCAATGGAAAGAAAGGCTTACTTCTCCTTTAGTTAGTCAAGGTTTTCAACAGGCTGCTTCTGATAGTTCTTTATTTTTAAAAGGTGTTGGTGATGATTTTGTTGCTTTAGCTGTATATGTTGATGACATTGTCTTGCTGGTCCTAGTTCTACTTCTATAAATGAGATTAAAACCTTTTTACATGAAACCTTTAGAATTAAAGATTTAGGGGATCTTAAATTCTTTCTTGGTTTTGAGGTGGCCAGGTCTTCAAAAGGTATAAACCTTTGCCAAAGGAAATATACCTTAGATTTGCTTGAAGAAACTGGTTTTTTAGACTCCAAACTTGTCTCCGCACCTTTTTAACTACAAATTATCTAAAACTGATGGAACTCCTCTATTTGACATCACTTCTTATAGAAGACTCATTGGTAAACTAGTTTACCTTACTAATACTAGGCCTGACATTACTTATGATGTCCAGCAATTATCACAATTTTTGTCTATGCCTACTGATATTCATATGACATCTGCTCATAGAGTCCTTAGGTACTTAAAACGTACACTAGGACAAGGGTTGTTTTTCTCTTCTGATAGTAACCTCAAACTCAGTGCTTTTTCAGATTCAGATTGGGCTTCATACCCTGATTCCAGGAAATCTACTACTAGGTTCTTTGTCTTTTTATGATCCTCTTTGATTTCATTGAAATCGAAGAAACAACAAATTGTTTCCAGATCTTCCAGTGAAGCTGAGTATAGGGCATTAGCCTCTGTAACTTGTGAAATACAATGGGTTTCTTATCTTTTATCTGATTTACAAATTCCTTTACATTCAACCAATCTTTATTGTGACAATTTATCTATTGTGAAAATTGCAGAGAATCCAGATTATCATGAACGAACCAAACACATTGAGATAGATTGCCACCTGGTTCGAGAGAAGATACAACAAGGATTAATTCAACTGTTATCAGTATCTACACATAATCAACTTGCTGAATGTTTTACAAAGGCTCTTCAGCCATCTTTGTTCAAAGATTCTGTAATCAAGTTGGGCATTCAGAATCTGTATGCTCCAACTTGGGGGGGGCTGTTAGGATTAGTTACATGTTGTTAGGATTAGCTATTTTACAGCTAGGATTAGTTATTAATTAAAGACTCTATTTCTTTATTATTATTATATAATGTAAGCTGGATTTAATTGAATAATAAGAAAAAAGTATTATCTTTCCCTTTTACTTTGCGTTTTGACCTTTTCCTCTCTCATATTGTAAAGTCAAAATCCCTCGATTTCTAAATTCTCAAGAACAGGTGGACCCGTTTCGATACACCTGGGCCTGGAAGTGTAGATGAGGCTCTAAAAGTGTAGAAAAATGAAATTTTCTAAGGCCGAACTTGCATGAATGACATGAATGAGCAGGAAAAACATATGCAAACATAAACTTACTACCCCTAGCTATAGGCATGGATGAAATTAGGAGTAAAAAACACATAAACATGGCATTTCACAAGATCAATCAATTTTAAGCACAAAATAGGTCCTAAAAGGTCAAGATAGGCTAGTTAGACCTAACTCTCTCCTAAGGGACCAAAAACTCTCTTTGTCTAAAGGTTTTGTAAATATGTCCGCAAATTGATTTAAGGTGTCAACATACTCTATAACAACATCTTCTTTAATGACGAGATCTCTAATGAAATGATGCCTTATTTCTATGTGTTTGGTTCTAGAGTGTTGGATGGGATTTTTTGTCAAACATATGGCACTAGTGTTATCACACTTAAGGGGTATGGTTTCAACTTTAATACCATAATCTAAGAGTTGTTGCTTCATCCAAAAGACTTGAGCACAACAACTCCCTAAGGATATGTACTCGGCTTCGGTGGTAGATAAGGCTACACTATTTTGTTTCTTAGAGAACCAAGATATGAGCATACTACCTAGGAATTGACAAGTTCCCGAAGTACTCTTCCTATCGATTTTGCATCCCCCATAATCCGCATCCGAATAAGCATGTAGGTTGAAGGTGGAGTCTCTAGGGTACCAAAGACATAAACAAGGAGTATCTCTAAGTTACCTAAAGATTCTCTTAATGGCTATAAAGTGAGACTCTCTAGGACTAGCTTGAAACCTAGCACACAAGCAAACACTAAACAAGATATCCAGTCTACTTGTGGTAAGGTAAAGCAATGATCCAATCATAGAATGGTAAAGCTTATAGTCAACACACCTACCTCCTTCATCTTTGTCAAGCTCTGTAGATGAGCTCATAGGTGTGGCTTGAGGCTTTGCATTCTCCAAGCCAAACTTCTTGAGCATATCCTTTATGTACTTTGCTTTATTGATGAAGGCGCCATCCTTCTTTTGCTTGATTTGGAGTCCCAAAAAGAATGAGAGCTCCCTCATCATGCTCATCACGAATTCACCTTGCATTAGCTTAGCAAACTCTCTGCAATGACATTCATTAGTAGAACCAAAAATAATATCATCAACATAAATTTGTACTACTAAGATGTCATTTTTATACCTTTTTATAAAAAGTGCAGAGTCCACCTTGCCTTTTTCAAAACCTTTTTCAATTGAAAAGTTTGAAAGTCTTTCATACCAAGCTCTAGGAGCTTGTTTTAAACCATAAAGAGCTTTAGTGAGTTTGAAAATATGATTTGGAAATTTTGAGTCCTCAAAACCCGGTGGTTGTTCCACATACACTTCCTCATTTATAAAGCCATTTAAAAACGCACTTTTAACATCCATTTTAAAAAGCTTGAAATCATGATAACATGCATATGCAAGCAACATCCTAATGGCTTCCATTCTATCTACGGGTGCATAGGTTTCATCAAAATCTATTCCCTCTTCTTGAGTGTAACCTTGTGCTACTAGTCTAGCTTTATTTCTCACAATGTTACCACTCTCATCTAGTTTATTCCTAAAGACCCATTTGGTTCCTATGGTAGATTGATTACTAGGTCTATCAACTAATGTTCAAACGTTACTTCTCTCAAATTGATTTAACTCTTTTGCATAGCCATAATCCAAAAATCATCTTTCAATGCTTCTTTTATATTCATAGGCTCTATGCATGATATAAATGCAACATGATTCATTAGTCTAAGAGAAGATCGAGTGGTTACCCCCTTGGATGGATCACCCAAGATTTCACCATCTTTGACGTAGTTGAACTTCCTTGGGTAGCTCACTTCTTTTTCCTCAAGAGTCAAGTCCTTCAAGGCATCAAGAGGTGGATCTTGTGTATCCTCTTCTTTTTTTGGAATCTCATCCTCCTTTGAAGTTTGTCCTCCATCAAAGGCATTTATGATTCCTACATCATCATCATCATCATCACAAGAATCCTTCCTTGGAAGGAGGTTATCATCGAATACAACATGTATAGATTCTTCTACTACTAAAGTTCTCTTGTTAAATACATGATAGGCTTTAGAGGTTAAAGAATATCCTATGAAAATAGCTTCATCACTTTTTGCATCAAATTTACCTAAGTTGTCTTTTCCCTTATTCAAAACAAAACACTTGCAACCAGAAGGACGAAAATAGCTAATGTTAGGCTTTTTAGATTTTAAAATCTCATAAGGTGTTTTCTTTAAAATTGGTCTAATCATTACTCGGTTTACAATGTAGCAAGCGGTGTTTGTGGCTTCCGCCCAAAAATATTTAGGTAAATTGTTTTCACAAAGCATGGTTCTAGCCATTTCTTGTAAAGTCATATTTTTCCTCTCAACTACCCCATTTTGTTGAGGAGTTCGAGGAGCCGAAAAATTATGGCTAATACCATTTTCATTCAAAAACTCTTCAAACCCTAAATTTTGAAACTCGGTTCCATGATCACTTCTAATATGAGAAATTCTAAGTTCAAGATCATTTTGGGTTAGTTTGAAAATGTGATGAATTTTTCTAAAGCCTCATCTTTAGTACTTTAAAATAGAGCCCAAGTAAATCTAGAAAAATCATCAACAAGAACAAATGCATAAGATTTACCACTCAAGCTCATAGTCCTAATTGGCCCAAATAAATCCATATGGATAAGTTGTAAACATCTACTTGTAGAAATATCATTAATGGATTTAAAGGAATATTTATGTTGTTTACCCTTAGAGCATGCATCACAAATTTTATCGTAAATGCATAATATAATTAGATTTAATGTCATCTAGATGCACCATGTAAATGTTACCTATGCGATGACCTATGAGCATAATATAATTAGATTTAATGTCAACAATTTTGCACCCATTTTTATAAAATAAAACATTAAATCCTTTATCACACAATTGACTTGTGCTCAAAAAGTTATGTTTAAGATCATCAACATACAAGACATTTTCATTAAGAATAGTAGAGTTATTACCTATGTAGTCAATACCTTTAATGTGGCCTTTGGAGTTGTCACCAAATGTCACCACTCCTCCACTTTTTGGCTTTAGATCCATGAATCTACTCTTGTCTCCGGTCATATGCCTCGAGCATCCACTATCAAGGTACCCTGAGTTTTGACTTTGTGCTTTGGCCTTGTAGCAATGCTCCCCCTACAAACAAAGATATTATGCTTTTGTTTTTGGTACCCAAATCATTTTGGGTCCATGATTGTTATCTCCCAATAACTTGGTTCCCTTAGGAATCCAAGATGACATAACAACAATGTTATTAGATTTTACAAGTTCCTTAGGAACCCATACACTTCTAATCCTTTTAGTTCTATTATGTCTAGGAAAGCTACTTTGTTTGTAGTTATTAGTCTTTTTCCTAGGTTGGTTTGTTTTTTGAAGATTCGCATATTTTATGCTTCACACTACCAACATTTTTAAAAGACTCTTTGAGCTTCTTAAGCTCATCTAACACCTTTTGGTGTTCACTATTACATTGAGAGAGAAGATTATTAAGGTCAACATTTTCATCTTGGAAGAATTTTAGTTCATCTTGCAACCCTAAAATCTTTTTCTCAAATTTTAAATTAGCTTGAGAAAGTGAGTCATTTTTATCATTTAATTTCGAAATAATTTTCTTATTCCTAATGACCGACTCCTTGTATTTCTCAACTAATTCATCATAGACCTCTTGCAACTCATCATATGCATCATTTAATTCATCATATGTAAAATCTAAAGATGATGAGTTAGAGGTTACCATGGAGGAATCTTCCTCAAGTTCCATGAGGCAAAGGTTGGCCACTACTTGTTCGTCATCCTCGGATGACTCCTCATCACTCCAAGTAGCAAGCTTGGCTTTGAGCTTCTTCTTCTTCTCAAAGCCCTTCTTCTTGAGTTGAGGGCATTCCGAACGTATGTGGCCAGGTGTGAAACAAATATTTTAATTTTGATATAACTAAAAACCTAAGGACTAAATTGAAAATGTCAAAACGAATTTTAAGTCCTCAAAACATCCCTATATAATTTCAAGATTATGCAAAAGTTAAAAACAAAGTTTTTCAAATACTTTTCTAAGTGTTTAAAGCCAATATAGTGATTTTCAAGTCCCTGTTTCGAAACGACCTAAGGCGTTTCGAAACATTTTCATCACTGTCAACCCCTGTTCCGAAACGCGTATCGAAACGGCTTTAGAACACTTGAACCCGTTTCGAAACGGTCTCATACGTTTCGAAATAGTTCTTCAATTTTAATTTGAAAAACATAACGGTTTTCATATTAACTGACCTATTGTACAAAGATAAATAGGGTGTTTCGAAACGGGCTAAGACTGTTTCGAAATGACCCTTGACAGTAGCAAAACCGTTTCGAAACGAGGCCTTGCGTTTTGAAACAGTTCTTCAATTAAAATTGAAAATATGACCGTTGAAATAATTTTTAACTGATTTTCTGAAAACCGTTAGGGTGTTTCGAAACGGGCTAAGACTGTTTCGAAACGACCCTTGACAGTGGCAATAGTGTTTCGAAACGGCCCTAAGGCGTTTCGAAACGGGCTCTTAAATGCACCCCAATGGCTCTTTCTAGTTTAGTCCGTTCCGAAGCAGGTACCCCGCGTTTCGAAACGGGTTGTTGCAGACTGCATTTATGGAGGTGAGATAACATCCCAACGGCTCTATTGATGAGTGCAACAACCACAACGGCTAGAAATCAATGAGAAGGTATAAAAGGGACATCTAAAAGCTCCAGCAACAACTATTGATCCAAAAGCAAACATCCAAACATCAAATCCAAGCAATTGTGCAAAAATCCCATTTTGTCTAGAAACCCCAATTGTAATTTTCATTCATATCTTGTTCAATTGGGTTGAGTGCTTTTAATTGGGCTATCATTTGTATTGAGAGATACCTTATTAGCCAACAAATTTCTTTGTTCACTTGTGTGAGGATTGGGTTGAATTTTGGGTAAAATATTCAACCAAAATTGTAAGGGTTGCCTCCTTGTCCTAGAAAAGGGGAAGAGCAATTAGTGGAATAGTTGCAAATCCTTAGTGAAGCTAAGGTAGTGGATGTAGAGTTCATTTGGAACTTGAACCACTCTAAATCCCTTGTCTATTATTTTTTAATTTGCAATTTCCGCCACAAAACCTTTAAATTTCCAATTCACCCACCTCTTGGTATATATCGATCTTGCGATCCACTCAACAATTGGTATCAGAGCCTAACTCTTTGAGGATTAACAACCACAAGAGGAGTTCCTTGGAAGAGTGTGATCATCAAAATATCAAGAGATGACTTCAACCTTTGGTTCGGGCATGTACGAGTCACAATCCACTACAAAGCCTCCCTTCTTCAACGGTGATAACTACTCTTTTTGGAAGAATAGAATGCGTCTACTCATCAAGTCAAATGACTATCTAGTGTGGGATGTCATTGAAGATGGGCCATATATTCCATTGAAGCAAGATGGTAAGGGCAAGATGGTTTTGAAGAAGAAAGTGGAGATGAGTGAAGAGGAGAGGAAAAAGATTCAAGTCAATGATAAAGCTCTCCACATGCTATTTTGTGCTTTCGGTCCGGACATCTATTCAAAGGTCTCATCAATTGAAAGTGCCAAAGAAGTGTGGGACACTCTTGAGACTACTTATGAAGGCACCATAGATGTTAAAGAAACTAAGATTGGAATTCTCAATCTTAGTTATGAAAATTTCAAGATGGAGCCTGATGAGACGGTGTCAAAGATGTTTGATCGTTTCTCCATGATTGGCAATGGGATAAAAGGCTTTGGAGAGATCATACCGGAAGACAAGCTTGTCCGGAAGCTACTCTATTCACTTCCCGAGTCTTGGGATGGGAAGAGAACCGCCATCATCGAAGCAAAGAATTTGAAAACTTTGAAGCTTGATGAGCTTGTGGGTTCTCTCCTTACTCATTAGAGCATGAAGCAAGGAAGGGAAGATGAGAAGAAGAAAGAAGAGAAAAGGGTAGAGAAGCTTGAGGTTGAGAAGAAGAAAAAGATGGGAATAGCTCTCAAGGCTAAAGCTTCACAACATGATGAGAGCTCATCTAGTGAGGAGGATGAACTTGAAGAATTGGCTATGATAGCCAAACGATTCTCACGCTTTATGAGGTCCAACCGGGGAAGAAAAATCCAAAGGAAGATGGACTTCAAGAGCAAGAACAAAGAAGAAGGAATGGATTCTATCATTTGCTTTGAGTGCAAACAACCCGGCCACATACGTTCGGAGTGCCCTTGTAACCCCCTTAACCCGGCCTAGACGGTTGACCCGAATTAAGAAGATTACACGGGGAAAACCAAAGTCAACCCGAAAGTCAACCTTGATTAACGACCCTTTGTTTTCTTTTTAAACTTGTCTAGATGCATATTATCCCTAGATATAATCACATGATCATCATATTCAAAGATCACAACCATCAGAGAACATTCAGGGACTCAATTGAACAATTTACAACTTTAGGGACCAAATTGTAAATTCTGAAAACTTTAAGGACTTAACCCAATTTTAAGTTACCAACTTGAAATTAATCATCTTTCATGCTTCTCTGTCAAATTTCAGCTCAAAAGGACATCTCAAACTCATACAATTGCATAAACAAGTTTTGGGACTAAAATGCAAACATTTCAAAACATCTAACCAACAATTTTAGTGCCCAACGGTCGAGTGTTTCGGAACAGGGAGGACCCGTTCCGAAACGCGGGACCGTTCCGCAACTGGTTCCGAAACAGTGCCTGGCAGTGGCCAAACTGTTTCGAAACAGTGCCTCCCGTTTCGGAACGCCCAGGCCATTTCAGGCCCCCGTTCCGATACGGTAGCACCTGTTCCGAAACAGGCTGCCCAGAATGTAGAAATTTAGCTGGTTTATCATGCAATTGACTTAACAAACATGCTCCAAACGCCACCAAACTTTACCAGCAAGTCATACAACATACAAGGAACATAATTGCATCAACCAAACATCAACATGGCATCAATTATGAAAATCCCCAAATCTATAGGCATGCTTCCTACTTAGCAAACCACTCAAGCATCAATTTAACAAAACCAACTTAAAAAGGCCAATTACATGTTCCAACATTATTAGCAACATAAATCCAACTTAGGGAGTCCAAAACATCTCCCAAAACAACAACATAGGTCCCCCATTGCCAAATTACCAAAAGCTAATAGTGTTTAAGAAACCTTCACCATACATGAGCTTTGTTCACCACTTGGATTCTTCACCACCTTGCTGCCCTCAAATGCACTTTAATGCTCTGCATTATTGTTTTAAGAAAAGAGAGAGCGTAAGCAAAAGCTTAGTGAGGAATGCTCGTTAAAACCACACAATAATGCATTTATAAAACACCTTTATAAATCATACTTCAAATCAACATTTATACATGTTCATAAGCATTTAAAACAAGCAATTCATGCCTCAAGTTCATAACATGACATATTGGCAACAAGTGATACATTTCACATAAGATCCACACATGGACTTTTAAACACCATTGTGATCTTATAATTTCCAAGGACCACACATGGACTTTTAAACACCATTGTGTCCTTAACCCCATGGACTTTTAAACACCATGGCAAGGACCACACAAGGACTTTTAAACACCTTTGTGTCCTTAACAAGAACCATCCAAGGACTTTTAAACACCTTGATGTTCTTAAATAACAAGGCTTACACAAGGAATTTTAACCACCTTTGTAACCTTAACCAAGGACCAATCATGGACTTTTAAACACCATATTGTCCTTAAACACACAAGACTCATCCAAGGAATTTTAACCACCTTGATGATCTTAACAAAGAACCAACCATGGACTTTTAACCACCATGTTGTTCTTAAATAAACAAGGCTCACACAAGGACTTTTAAACACCTTTGTGACCTTAAACATCACTTGCCAATATGCATCATTTACAAAAATATTCCACTGTTTTAAAGCATTTACCAAAGCCATAATCATCATGCATCTTTAAGCATCAAACCACATTTATACAATATTCAAAAACAAGGATCTCTTACCTTGAGCATCCTTCAACACATGGCTTATAAAATCAGCAACTAACATGCTAAAATATGCTTTCAAAACAGAATTTAAAACATGCAAACAACCACATTGCATACAACCAATCCATGGTTCAACATCAAGAGAGTTTTTTCGAAAACTTACTCTTGAGCTTAGCTAAGTTGCTTAGACTTAAACTAAGCTCCCAAACCTTCAAAACATTGGTTTCAAAGCTGAAAACCAAAATCCACTCACCGATTCTGTTTCGCCACTTGCCGAAACACCAATCAAGCTTCCGGATCACCACCACTTGGATCCAAAGATGACTCCCCTGTTTTGAACACATCAAAGCAGAGGATTAATGCATCATCATGCATTAATAGCTTCAATGAAAGCACCTAAACCCGCTGCTCTCATCCACACTCCATTTTCGGCTACCAAACACAACCGAAAATGCATCCAAACAACTCCACAATATTACCCAGCCATGAACCATCAAAACTAAACATTCTTAAACATCAATTACATCTAAAATGGATCTCAACACATCCTTATACCTCCAGCCATAACAAATCAACAAGATCACTCCAAAAACAACCAAGAACACAAGCTAAACTTAGGAAATTCAACCTATCCGGGATTGCATTGATTGAACCTTGATTTCTCATCAAATTAACATTCATTTAACATCAAAAATACACCTCAAATCACTGCTTAAACAGATCATACGAATTTTCATCAAAATCAAGCAAATCTTGCATTTAAAAGCCAAGATCAAGAACACAACCTTAAAACCTTTTATAAAACACAAATTAAGGATTGAGAACTTAGGAATTTCAGTAAAGAACTGAGAGTTTAGAGGAGAAGGACGTTCTTACCTCCAAACTTGAGTTTCTCCCTTTTTAGAACCAAAATCTTGAAAATTCAATTAGCAAATGGTGAGGTTTTGATGAGGAGATGATTAGCAATCAAAAGAGAATTGAAAAGAGATATTTAGGTGACAAAATCAGAGAGAAAAGCTCTGGAGAAAAGATGTTTGGTTTGAGAGAAAATGAAAATGGAAGATTTGAGAGAAAAGTTAGTTATGGCCAAAATATCTTCCCTCCACTTTTGTTTTATTTAAAAGCCTTTAATTAATCATATAATATCTTAGAAAAATCTGGAGAATCTCCCATTGGGTAAATAGCTCCTTAAATATTCAAAGTTTCAATCCTTTTTAAAACAGTCTCACAGTTTTCAAAAATTACATTTTGGTCACTAACCAAAAATGTCACCCTTCCAAACCTCATTTTGTAAAATTGATTTCACCATACTCTTATATATAATAAAAGAGGATTTTAAGACATTTTTCCATATTTTTAATGCAACCCGAACTAGGCTTTCCTAATTTCACTCTTTTATATTCGAACAACACTTTGACCGAACCGGTCCAAGCCCAAAACTTCTAAGCCCAAAACTGGGACGTTACAGCCCTCAACTCAAGAAGAAGGGCTTTGAGAAGAAGAAGAAGCTCAAATCCAAGCTTGCTACTTGGAGTGATGAGGAGTCATCGGAGGATGACGAACAAGAAGTGGCTAATCTTTGCCTCATGCCACTTGAGGAAGTTTCCTCCATGGTAACCTCTAACTCATCTATTTTAGATTATGAAGAATTAAATGATGCATATGATGAGTTGCAAGAGGTATATGATGAATTAGTTGAGAAATATAAGGAGTCGGTCATTAGGAATAAAAAGATTATTCTAGAATTAAATGAGAAAAATGACTCACTTACTCAAGCTAATTCTAAATTTGAGAAAAAGATATTAGGATTAAAAGATGAACTAAAATTCATTCAAGATGAAAATGTTGATCTTAATAATCTTTTATCTCAATGTAATTGTGAACACCAAAAGGTGTTGGGAGAGCTAAATAAGCTCAAAAAGTCTTTAAAAATGTTGGGAGTGTCAAGCATGAAGTAGGAGAATCCTCTAGAACACAGCAACCTAAGAAAAAGACTAACTACTACAAATAAGGTAGCTACCCTAGACATGGTAGAGCTAAAAGAATTAGAAGTGTATGGGTTCCTAAGGAACTTGTTAAATCTAATAATATTATTGCTATGTCATCTTGGATTCCTAAGGGAACCAAGGTTTAGGGAGCTAACACTCATGGACCCAAAATGATTTGGGTACCAAAAACCAAAGTTTAATATCTTTGTTTGTAGGGGGAGCATTGCTACAAGGCCAAAGCACAAAGTCAAAACTCATGGTACCTTGATAGTGGATGCTCGAGGCACATGACCGGAGACAAGAGTAGATTCATGGATCTAAAGCCAAAAAGTGGAGGAGTAGTAACATTTGGTGACAACTCCAAAGGCCACATTAAAGGTATTGGCTCCATAGGTAATCACTCTACTATTCTCATTGAAAATGTATTATATGTCGATGGTCTTAAACACAATTTATTGAGCATAAGTCAATTGTGTGATAAAGGATTTAATGTTTTATTTGATAAAAATGGATGCAAAATTGTAGACATTAAATCTAATTATATTATGCTCATAGGTCATCGCATATGAAACATATACATGGTGCATCTAGATGACATTCATACATCTCATGCATGCTTAGTTGCTCAAAATGAAAATGATGCATGGTTGTGGCATAGGAAGCTAGGACATGCTAGCATAAGTGTTTTAGAAAAACTAGTCTCCCTAAATCTAGTTAGAGGTTTACCCAAGATAAAATTTTCAAATGATAAAATTTGTGATGCATGCTCAAAGGGTAAACAACATAGGTCTTCCTTTAAATCCATAAATGATGTTTCTACTAGTAGATTCTTACAACTAATCCACATGGATTTATTTGGGCCAATTAGGACTATGAGCTTGGGTGATAAGTCTTATGCTTTTGTGCTTGTTGATGATTTTTCTAGATTTACTTGGGTTCTATTTTTAAGTACTAAAGATGAGGCTTTGGAAAAATTCATCACATTTTCAAAATTAACCCAAAATGATCTTGAACTTAGAATTTCACATATTAGAAGTGATCATGGAACCGAGTTTCAAAATTTAGGGTTTGAAGATTTTTTAAATGAAAATGGTATTAGCCATAATTTTTCGGCTCCTCGAACTCCTCAACAAAATGGGGTAGTTGAGAGGGAAAATGGAACTTTACAAGAAATGGCTAGAACTATGCTTTGTGAAAACAATTTACCTAAATATTTTTGGGCGAAAGCCACAAACACCGCTTGCTATATTGTAAATCGAGTAATGATTAGGCCAATTTTAAAGAAAACACCTTATGAGATTTTAAAATCTAAAAAGCCTAACATTAGCTATTTTCACCCTTTTGGTTGCAAGTTTTTTGTTTTAAATAATGGAAAAGACAACCTAGGTAAATTTGATGCAAAAAGTGATGAAGCCATTTTTATAGGTTACTCTTTAACCTCTAAAGCCTATCGAGTATTTAACAAAAGAACTTTAGTAGTAGAAGAATCTATTCATGTTGTATTCGATGATAACCTCCTTCCTAGGAAGGATTCTTGTGATGATGATGATGTATGATTCATAAATGCCTTTGATGGAGGTCAAACTTCAAAGGAGGATGAGATTCCAACAAAAGAAGAGGACACACAAGATCCACCTCTTGAAGCCTTGAAGGACTTGGCTATTGAGGAAAAGGAAGTGAGCTACCCAAGGGAGTTGAACTATGTCAAAGATGGTGAAATCTTGGGTGATCCATCCAAGGGGGTAACCACTCGTTCTTCTCTTAGATTAATGAACCATGTTGCTTTTATCTCATGCATAGAGCCTAAAAATATAAAAGAAGCATTAAAAGATGACTTTTGGATTATGGCTATGCAAGAAGAGTTAAATCAATTTGAGAGAAGTAATGTTTGGACATTAGTTGATAGGCCTAGTAATCAATCTACAATAGGAACTAAATGGGTCTTTAGGAACAAGCTAGATGAGAGTGGTAACATTATGAGAAATAAAGCTAGACTTGTAGCACAAGGTTACACTCAAGAAGAGGGAATAGATTTTGATGAATCCTATGCACCCGTAGCTAGAATGGAAGCCATTAGGATGTTGCTTGCATATGCATGTTATCATAATTTCAAGCTTTTTCAAATGGATGTTAAAAGTGCATTTTTAAATGGTTTTATAAATGAAGAAGTATATGTGGAACAACCACCGGGTTTTGATGATTCAAAATTTCCAAATTATGTTTTCATTTGTGGGTTTTCCATATCTTGTAAAAAAAATTCAAAATCTCAAATTTTTTTATTCGAATATAAAATTTTTCAATCGTATTTTTCTTTACTGTTTTTTTAATTTTGTTTCAAAAACCTAAGTAGGATTTATTATTGGATTGATTTTAAATATCAATGCATACACTTAATTTTAAAATATACTTGCTTAATGTTTTTAGATGGCAGAATAAGCTAACAAAAAGCGTAAGGCCGTTCAAACCGGTGATTCGAGCATTCGTTCGAATCTTGCTCTCCTTTTTCAGAAATCCCTTAAAACTAATGAGATGCGAGCTCGCTTCACTTATGTCAAGGATTTCGAAGTTCGTAGAGAACGTGTCATTGATCTTGATTTCCTCAATTCCGAGCGTTTCTTATTCCGATATCTCGAACGTTTGAGTGAGTGGAATCTTCTCTTTTTGTTGAGCATTCCGGATATTCGCTACAAACATATAGTACTCCTTTTTTTACTCTAATGCTCGTTTTATTCATGATGAGACCAAAACCGAGATTATTGGAATTGAATCCTTCATATTGGGTAAAAAGTTTGTTGTTGATATTGCTCTCTTGGAATCAACTTTCAAACTTAAAGATGGAGGTCTTGAGGATGAACGTCACTTTGGCACTTTCACCGGTCTGGAACTTACTTTGGATGTGCATGATCGCTTTCTTCACCTGATGGTCTCGTGGTTCCTTCGACCTTCCGGAGGTAAATACTCTCACATCCGTCAAGTTGATCATTTTTTGCTTGAATGTTTCCATAGAGGTGAGCGCCCTAATGTGCCTAAGATTATTTTTGCCGAGATGGTCAATAATGTTAAGCTTATTGACACAAATGAGTTGAAGTCTTTTACCTATGGCACAATCTTGAGCTACATCTTTAATGACCTTGGTATCGATTGTACCTACGACTCTCCGGAACCTCGCAAGTCCAAGATTGGTGAGTCCTCTCTACGCAAATTCGAGTTTCAATATTTGCATGATGTTTGGGAATGAGTTGATAGAGAAGCTCCTCCTCCTCCTCCCATTGCTCCTCCACCTCAAGCTCAAGTTGGAAACAATGAAGCCCTCACGACTCTCATTACCGAGCGGTTCAATGTTTTGGATACTTGCATTGCTTCGGGTTTTGATGCCATGGACAATCGCTTGAAAAATGTCGAGGATCGCCTTCATACTCTTGAGACTTCCCATTCAAACTTGGATTTGTCCTTCTCTACTCTCTATGGGCAATGGACGAAGTTTCACCGTTCTCAAGTCAAGAGAGACGATGAGACTTCCGATGATGATGACGAGGCTTAGGACTATCATATCATATCATATCATATTATTTATGCTTTTTAGGTTTAAGATTGCATCTTTATGTTTTATTATGTTTTAAGAACCTATGCCTTTGATCTTTTATTTGGGATTTTATGTTGAACTTAATGTTGGTTTATGTTTTGAATATTTTGATATTATGAATTAATATTATTGTTGCTTATTAATGCTTATTGGTACTAATCCTTTGTCTTCTCTGTGAGCTTTCATTATTCTTTCTGATCTATTAAAAAGGGGGAGAAGAAATTTAAGAGCCACAAACTAAAATTCGTTTTAAATGTTCAAAAGGTTTTTTAAGTTTTACAATTTGAATTTCAAGTCAAACAATTTCTTTTAAACTTTAAAAACCTATCTTAAATTAAGGGGGAGTTAGAATATTTTCAAAACTTTCAAAATTCTTAAAAATTCTAACTTTGGTTTTGTTATATCAAAAAGGGGGAGATTGTGAAACAAATATTTTAATTTTGATATAACTAAAAACCTAAGGACTAAATTGAAAATGTCAAAACGAATTTTAAGTCCTCAAAACATCCCTATATAATTTCAAGATTATGCCAAAGTTAAAAACAAAGTTTTTCAAATGCTTTTCTAAGTTTTTAAAGACAATACAATGATTTTCAAGTCCCTGTTTCGAAACGGCCTAAGGCGTTTCGAAACGTTTTCATCACTGTCAACCCATGTTCCGAAACGCGTATCGAAACGGCTTTAGAACACTTGAACCCGTTTCGAAACGGTCTCATACGTTTCGAAACAGTTCTTCAATTTTAATTTGAAAAACATAACGGTTGTCATATTAACTGACCTATTGTACAAAGATAAATAGGGTGTTTCGAAACGAGCTAAGATTGTTTCGAAACGACCCTTGACAGTAGCAAAACCATTTTGAAACGAGGCATTGCGTTTCGAAACAGTTCTTCAATTCAAATTGAAAATATGGCCATTGAAATTATTTTTTAACTGATTTTCTGAAAACCGTTAGGGTGTTTCGAAACGGGCTAAGACTGTTTCGAAACGACCCTTGACAGTTGCAAAAGTGTTTCGAAATGGCCCTAAGGCGTTTCGAAACGGGCTCTTAAATGCACCCCAACGACTCTTTCTATTTTAGTCCGTTCCAAAACAGGTACCCCACGTTTCGAAACGGCTTGTTGCAGACTGCATTTATGGAGGTGAGATAACATCCCAACGGCTCTATTGATGAGTGCAACAACCACAACGGCTAGAAATCAATGAGAATGTATAAAAGGGACATCTAAAAGCTCCAGCAACAACTATTGATCCAAAAGCAAACATCCAAGCAATTGTGCAAAAATCCCATTTTGTCTAGAAACCCCAATTGTAATTTTCATTCATATCTTGTTCAATTGGGTTGAGTGCTTGTAATTGGGCTATCATTTGTATTGAGAGATACCTTATTAGCCAACAAATTTCTTTGTTCACTTGTGTGAGGATTGGGTTGAATTTTGGGTAGAAAATTCAACCAAAATTGTAAGGGTTGCCTCCTTGTCCTAGAAAAGGGGAAGAGCAATTAGTAGAATTGTTGCAAATTTTTAGTGAAGCTAAGGTAGTGGATGTAGAGTTCATTTGGAACTTGAACCCCTCTAAATCCCTTGTGTATTATTTTTTAATTTGCAATTTCCACCACAAAACCTTTAAATTTCCAATTCATCCCCCCTCTTGGTCTATATCGATATTACGATCCACTCAACACCAGGTTTATTGCACTCGAAGCAAATGATTTGATCCCTTGCTTCTACTTTGTTTTTACCTTTAAAGTCCATCTTTCTTTAAATTTTTCTTCCCCGGTTGGACCTCATGAAGCGTGAGAATCGTTTGGCTATCATAGCCAATTCTTCTAGCTCATCCTCCTCAGTAGAAGAGCTCTCCTCAAGTAATAAAGCTTTGAGAGCTATTCCCATCTTCTTCTTCTTTTCTACCTCTAGCTTTTCTACCATTTTCTCTTCATTCTTCTTCTCTTCTTCCCTTCCTTGCTTCATAATCTCATGAGTAAGGAGAGAACCCACTAGCTCATCAAGTTTTAAAGTCTTCAAGTTTTTGGCTTCTATGATGGCGGTTCTCTTCCCATCCCAAGATTCGGGAAGTGAGTAGAGTAGCTTCCGGACAAACTTGTCTTCCGGTATAGTCTCTCCAAATCCTCTGAGCCCATTGACTATGGTTGAGAATCGATCAAACATCTTGGACACCGTCTCATCGGGCTCCATCTTGAAGTTCTCATAACTAAGATTAAGAATTCCAATCTTGGTTTCCTTGACATCGTTGGTTCCCTCATAATTGGTCTCAAGAGTATCCCACACTTCTTTGGCACTCTCAATGGATGAGACTTTGAAGTAGATGTCCGGACAAAAAAAACAAAAAAGCATGTGAAGAACTTTTTCATTTATTTGGATCTTCTTCCTTTCTTCTTCACTCATCTCCATATTCTTCTTCAAAACCATCTTCCCTTCACTATCTTGCTTGCAAGGAATGTAGGGGCCATCTTTAATGACATCCCAAACCATGTAATCGTTGGACTTGATGAAGAGGCACATTCGATTCTTCCAAAACAGATATGTTTCACCGTTGAAGAAAGGTGGTTTTGTAGTGGATTGAGACTCATACATGCTCGAACCGGAGGTAGATGTCATATCTTGATTTTTGGATGATCACACTCGTCCTAGGAACTCCTCCTGTGGTTGTTAATCCTTCAGAGAGGTAGGCTCTGATACCAATTGTTGAGTGGATCGAATGATCGAAATAAACCAAGAGAGGGTGATAAGTATTTAATTTGGTTATGTTTTTAGTCCTTATTTTGATCGAATATATATGTTTAAAGGACTTAATTGGGCTGTTTTTATGTTGTTCTCATGCAGGTTACGTAATGCTGGAAATGAGTTGGAGTGCTACAGAAAGTACTGAAGTCGTGGGCAGATTCATGGGCATGAACCAGGGCATGAATGCTGACTGGGCGCCACGTCAGCACCTTCTAGAAGATGACGTCAGCAACCCTGATAACTTATCAGTCCACTTATCAAGATAGCTTATCATCCGATTTTTATCTTAAAATTCAAAGCTTGGATATTTATCTTATGTAATTTTATTTAATTTTTTTAGGATTTATCATCTTAGGTTTTTAGGGTTTTTCAACTACTATAAATACCCCACTTTGGGGGTGAATTATTCATAAAAAAAAAACATTTTCCATTGTTCTCTTCTTCCTTGAGTTAATAAAGCTCTCTATTTTTCTCCATTTATTTATTTCATTAAGTATGGTTTTTTCACAAACCATGCTTAACTAAATTCCCTTTAGCCAAAAGCAACGCCAAACCCGACAAACCTCGTGAGATTAGGAAAATACTTCAATCCTTCAACAACTCATTTTTAGATTCTCTGTAAAATTGATTAGGCAATCGGCCTAATCTTTAGGCATCACAATTGTTTCATTCCGAGAGCGCGCATCGGCTTGAAGTGGTTTAGATCCATCGTTGGGGACGAGGAAAAGCTTGTAGCCAATTCAACTCCCTAAGAACAAACTTAGCGGCGGTCCACTAAGGGGAATCAAATTCAGAAACAATTCTCATCGAGACGAATATCCGAGCACGGGCTTCTCCAGCACTAACTCAGATTTGAGTTAGCATCGATTGTCGTGGCTAATTCACTAAAGTTTGACTTCAAGGATTGCCATGGGAGTCGAATTTACCAACGAGAAGTAAGTTACAAGGGTTGGGCCTTGTAGACTGTAACCTACAGGAAAGTCGAAGAAAAATCAACTTCAGTGATCGAAGATGTCGTGGCAAAGCGTGGCTTGAGGCTATTTTTATCTATAATTCATTCTCAACATTTATTTTTACGTTTTTACTATTTTTCTCATTCAAATCACTATTCTAAAATCCCCCTTTATTTTCTGCAGGTTATTGGTCTAAATCAGAAGAAAGGTGTTAGAGTTCCTATTCCCTGCGGATCGACCCTTACTCTCGCTATATTAATTTAAATCTTATTTATTTTGAGTTTAAGGTTTTATTTTTGACATTATACGACGCGTGTCAAAATTGGCGCCGTTGCCGGGGAATACGACAAAGTACTAATATCGTTTTATTTGATTTATGACCAGGAGCAATCCGGGAGAACAATTTGATCTCATCCCGGAAATCGAAGCACTAGCCCGAAAGTTGAACGCATAAACACTTCGGGAAAAGAAAAACAAAAGACGCCAACAGAGATTCGAACGCGATCTAGAAATCATATCCGAAGCAGAATCGAGTTACGAGCCCAATCCGATGGGAGACGAAAATCAGACCATTCGCCAACTAAATGCGGCGCCCGATGGCCAAAAACCTATGTGTATAACTTTCCCGAATGGCGAAACAACGTTCGTGCTAAAAACGGGTTTGATTCACCTCTTGCCTACCTTTCACGGCTTACCGACAGAAAATCCTCATAAACATTTGAAGGAATTTCACATGGTTTGTCTAAGTACAAAGCCACAGGGAGTATCCGATGACCAAATCAAACTTAGAGCATTTCCATTTTCCTTAGCTGATATAGCAAAAGATTGGTTATTTGATTTACCCCCTAATTCTGTTACAACATGGACTGACATGGCTAAACTTTTTCTTGACAGGTTCTTCCCTGCAGCGAAAGCAAGCGAAATCAGGCGCAGCATCCTGAGCATTCAACAAAAAGAAGTTGAATCCTTGTATGAATACCGGGAGAGGTTTAAAAAGTTGTGTGCGAATTGTTCACAACATGGGTTGTCAGAACAAACCCTCCTCCAGTATTTTTATGAAGGATTTACGCCTATGGACATGAAGGTGATAGATGCAGCAAGTGGCGGAGCTCTAGTCAACATGACACCAACAGCGGCTAAAACACTGATATCAACCATGGCCGCCAACTCGCAAAGGTTTAATCAATCTAGCGAAGCATCTCGAAGGGTTCGCGAGGTAAGCACAGTTTCTTTAGAAAATAAGATTGATAAATTAGCTGAAATAGTGCAATCTCTTGTTGCAGATAAAAAATGAACAGCTAGACTTTGCGGAATCTGTACTAGTCCAGAACATTCGACAGACTGTTGTCCGATGATTCAGGAAGATGATGTCGCCCCAGCCAACGCCATAGGAAATGCATATAATCAAGGATGGAGAAACCAATCAAACTTCGGTTATGCGCAAAACCAGAGGCCAAACCAAGCTTATCAACCAATTGCACCACAACAATATCAACCGCAGAAGCCATCGTTGGAGTCAATTGTTGAAAAGTTAGCGCTAGCCCAAGAAAAATTTCAACTAAGAACCGAAGCTCACTTTGAAGCAATTGACAAACAGATAAGTCAATTGACCTTAGCGGTAAGTCGTGTAGAATCCAAAGGGAAAGTACCTTCTCAAACGGAGCCTAATCCAAGAGAGAATGTGAACGCCATCACTCTACGAAGCGGTACAGTCATCGAACCTAAAGCTAAAGAATATGGCGTACAAAAGGAAGAAAAAAAGCAATCACCCATTACTAGAAAATGTATGCCCGATCCAACCCTTGTACCTTCTCCTTACGCTGCACCACCACCCTTCCCGTCGAGATTAATGAAAAGAGACAAACAAGCAGAAGAAAAGGAGATCCTAGATGTGTTTCAAAAAGTAGAGATCAATATTCCACTCCTCGACGTAATCCGAAAAATCCCAAGGTATGCTAAGTTCCTTAAAGATTTATGTACTAATAAACGTTGTCTTATTGGAATTGAGAAGGTTAATCTAGGAGAGCATGTATCGGCGGTCTTCCAGCGAAAGTTGCCACCAAAATTGAAGGACCAAGGTATGTTCGTCATTCCCTACAAAATCGGTAAAGTGGGTATTAAACGAGCAATGTGTGACTTAGGGGCCTCTATTAATGTTATGTCACTTTCATTTTATAACTCACTTTCTGCTGAGCCTTTGATGGATACAAAAGTAACTGTACAGCTGGCGGACATATCTATAATTTACCCGGAAGGATTGCTAGAGAATGTCCTGGTAAAGGTAAAAGATTTAATCTTTCCGGCAGATTTCTATGTCATAGACATGGAAAATGATCGGACTAATAATTCTTCCGAAATCCTTCTTGGCCGTCCATTTTTAAGTACTGCAAATACGAAAATTGATGTGAGAAGCGGGATCCTTACAATGGAGTTCGATGGCGAGGTGGTAAAATTTGATGTTTACAAAGCGATGCGACATCCTGATAATGTGGCTAGTATAAATTTTATAGATGTTATTGAGCCCACCGTTGAAGAATTTATAGAATCTAAATCTGTTGATGATTCGTGCAGGGACTTGAAGGATCACGACAAAGGAATTAAGGAGTTAAAAAATGTTTCTTCTGTTCATTCTGATTTACGCCTAACTCCATTAAAATCTAAAATGTTTTCTTTCATTTTGCAAGGATTGAATTTGGAATTAAAATTACCTCTAGATAAATTGAAGAGTGAAAGAGGAATTTTTCCAGTAAAAAAACTGCATAATCGCAAAATTTCTCGTAGGGAAATACTCAGTTGGATAAAGCGCAAGAGCTGGAAGAAGTATTTGTCGCAATGCTTGTAGTTTGAACTAGGTCGTCAAGCTAACGATGATAAACAAGCGCTAGATGGGAGGCAACCCATTTCTTTTTTTTTACTTTAATTATTTTTATTATTTTTACTTTCTTTATTTTATTTATTTTATTCCATTTTAATCTGTCATAGTTTAATGTCATTTGAATTTTTAGTTAAAATAAACAAAAAAAAGAATAAAAAAAGAGATAAAATAAATAATCGAAATTATCTAAATCTCATTTTAGATTTTTAATTTTGATTTTATTTTTTTTCATTATTTTTCATATTTATTTTGAATTTATTTTCTCATCTACTTTTAAATTTATTTTTATCTCATTTTAATTATCTTTTTGAATTTATTTTATTATCTCCTTATTTTATTTTTTTTATTTTGAATTCTATTTTTATCTGATCTCTTATTTATTTTATTTGCAGATAATTTAGATCGAATAAAGAGATGAGAAGCTATCAGAATTTTGTGGGCTGAAATTTTAATTTAATACGGATTTTATCCCTTTCCCGCTCAATCAAACCCATATTTTAAACACATTCCAACCTTATCTACCCGGTCAAACCCCCACTTCAAATCCAATTAAAACACCCATGGACCCCACCTACACAACTCCCTACCCGGTCAACCCTCAACCAAATACATATTCCATGGACCCCACCCATTAAACCTTTCCTTATAAACCTCCTACCAACCGCACAACCCCCCAATCACCCCTTTCAACCTTTTTCTTTATTTTATTTTTTCCCCAAGTCGCAGCCTTTTGCACCACCCTTCTTCTCTTTTTATTTCTTTTTTTTCTTCCACAGCAGCCACCACTCGTCATCGGTGGCCGCAATTGATTAGGGGAGTCTCTCCTTTCCTCTCTTTTATTTTAATTTTTCATTTTGGGACAAAATGCATCTAAGTGGGGGGAGGGAGATATGCTTATCAATTTTTATCTTGCTTATCCGTCTTGATTGTTCGCTTGAAATCTTGATTTTATTAATTTAAGTTCTTCGTTTAATCCTTAGTTTTGCCTTGTCTCACTGTTTTCATATGGCTTTGTATTTATCTTGTTAGAAAATTTTAGCTTGCATGGTAAATTTTTGGCATGATTAATTTTTTATTAAAATCTTTTATATGACATTTTCTTTCTCTATTAATTCACATGATGCTTACCTAGAATACAAGACATATTTGTGAGTTTTTTAGCCTAATGAGCATGCATGATATTTGCTCTTTGTTTCTTTGAGTGTGCCTAGCTAAATTAGTTGCATTCTAGAACTTGTTTTTAAATTCTTTTTGAGATTACGTTTATTGATTATGATGCTTAAATATGATAGAAGCACTAGGTTTTAACCATTTATCTTCTCAAATAAATTGCCTACCCTTTAATTAATTTCCCCTAGTGAACCAATTTTTGAGCCTTGGCCTTTTTTCTTGATCACCACATTTTTAAGCCTAATCCGTTTTTTTTCTAAATTACATTACTTTTGTCCCCTTTTTCAAGACAAAAAGTTATCTTAAAAAAAAAAACAGATTCGAGTAAGTGCAGTGAAGCAGCAGAAAATATACTATGCAGAAAAAAAAACTGTGCAGAATTGTTCGAATATACTGCGCAGAACCGTTCGAATATGCAGTGCAGGAAAAAAGAAGAAGTGCAGGAAATTGTTCGAATCTGCACAAAAAAACACAGAAAAAAAACAGTGCAGTTCGAAAAAAATATATACTGCAAAACAGTTTCAGTTCGAATGAAAAAAAACAGTTTCGAATATATTTTGGGATGAGTTTTTTGTCTTGAATTTTAGCCCTTATTTTCAGCCTTTATCCTACCCTTACCTTAGCCCCATTACAACCCTTCTTAAAGACCTCTTGATTTTTGCATCATATTCATGTTAGTAGTGGAGATTAGATTTAAACACAAGCCTATGGTTATGCTCTAATTAGCTTTGGCTCGAGTGATCTTTCTCTACCCTTAAACACTTTGAGTGACATGAGCGATTTTTTGTGAGAGTACTTGGTTTGCATCATTGATGTTAGTAGGGTTTTAGAATGTCGTTTTTATGCTTAAAATTCTTAATCTTGCCATTTATCTATTTTTGCTCCTTAGTTTTCTTTCATATTTAGATGCTTAATCATATTGAAACCTTTTGAGACTTCGTGAAATTAAGGATGAAAACTTGAACTTAAGTTTATTTAATTTTGAGATACTTGAGGACAAGCATCGGATAAGTGAGGGGAATTTGATAAGTATTTATTTTGGTTATATTTTTAGTCCTTATTTTGATCGAATATATATGTTTAAAGGACTTAATTGGGCTGTTTTTATGTTGTTCTCATGCAGGTTACGTAATGCTGGAAATGAGTTGGAGTGCTATAGAAAATACTGAAGTCGTGGGCAGATTCATGGGCATGAACCAGGGCATGAATACTAACTGGGCGCCACGTCAGCACCTTCAAGAAGATGACGTCAGCAACCCTGATAACTTATCAGTCCACTTATCAAGATAGCTTATCATCCGATTTTTATCTTAAAATTCAAAACTTGGATATTTATCTTATGTAATTTTATTTAAATTTTTTAGGATTTATCATCTTAGGTTTTTAGGGTTTTTCAACTACTATAAATACCCCACTTTGGGGGTGAATTATTCATCAAAAAAACATTTTCCATTGTTCTCTTCTTCCTTGAGTTAATAAAGCTATCTATTTTTCTCCATTTTTTTATTTTATTAAGTATGGTTTTTTCACAAACCATGCTTAACTAAAATCCCTTTAGCCAAAAGCAACGCCAAACCCGACAAACCTCGTGAGATTAGGAAAATACTTCAATCCTTCAACAACTCCTTTTTAGATTCTCTGTAAAATTGATTAGGCAATCGGCCTAATCTTTAGGCATCACAATTGTTTCATTCCGAGAGCGCGCATCGGCTTGAAGTGGTTTAGATCCATCGTTGGGGACGAGGAAAAGCTTGTAGCCAATTCAACTCCCTAAGAACAAACTTAGTGGCGGTCCACTAAGGGGAATCAAAATCGGAAACAATTTTCATCGAGACGAATATCCGAGCACGGGCTTCTCCAGCACTAACTCAGATTTGAGTTAGCATCGATTGTCATGGCTAATTCACTAAAGTTTGACTTCAAGGATTGCCCTGGGAGTCGAATTTACCAACGAGAAGTAAGTTACAAGGGTTGGGCCTTGTAGACTGTAACCTGCAGGAAAGTCGAAGAAAAATCAACTTCAGTGATCGAAGATGTCGTGGCAAAGCGTGGCTTGAGGCTATTTTTATCTATAATTCATTCTCAACATTTATTTTTACGTTTTTACTATTTTTCTCATTCAAATCACTATTCTAAAATCCCCCTTTACTTTCTACAGGTTATTGGTCTAAATCAGAAGAAAGGTGTTAGAGTTCCTATTCCCTGCGGATCGACCCTTACTCTCGCTATATTAATTTAAATTTTATTTATTTTGAGTTTAAGGTTTTATTTTTGACACTATACGATGCGTGTCAGAGGGTGAATTAGATTTTTAAGGTTCTTGGTTGTAGAATTTGCAAATAAAAATGGTAGAAAAGGAATTTTAGAGTGGTTCAAGTTCCAATTGAACTCTACATCCACTACTTTAGCTTCACTAAGGATTTGCAACAATTCCACTAATTGCTCTTTCCCTTTTCTAGGCTAAGGAGGTAACCATTACAATTTTTGGTCAAATTTTCTACCCAAAATTTGACTCAATCCTCACACAATTGAAACAAAAAAGTTGTTGGCTAAAACAAGTATCTCTCAATACACAATATAGCCCAATTACAAGCACTCAACCCAATTGAAATGATAAGAATGAAAAATACAATTGGGGTTACAAGACAATAATGGGATTTAGGCACAAATGCTTGGATTTGATGTTTGGATGTTTGCTTTAGGATCAATAGTTGTTGCTGAAGCTTTTAGAGGTCCCTTTTATACCTTCTCATTAAATTCTAGCCGTTTTGGTTGGTGCATTCTTCAATAGAGCTGTTGGGATGTTATCTTCCCTCCATCAATGCAGTCTGCAACCAACCGTTTCGAAACGCCCGACCCTGTTTCGAAACAGAACAAAATAGAAAGAGCTGTTGGGGTGCATTAAAAAGCCCGTATCGAAACGGTTAGAAATGTTTCGATACGCTAAGAGCTGTTTCGAAACTCATTTCGAAACAAATTTGCCACTATCAAGGACCGTATCGAAACAGGATGAGATCGTTTCGATACACCTTAACGACTTGTTTAAAATCAGTTAAAAACATTCAACGGTCATATTTTTCAAATATGATTAAGTACCGTTTCGAAACTTTTTAATGTCGTTTCGATACGGTATCTCGAGGTTATTAAGCCGTTTCGAAACTTGTTTCAAAACACGGGTTGGCAGTGTTGAAATCGTTTCGATACCCATTCCAAAACATGAACTCACAGTTTCAAAACTGTTTCGAAACGCTTAAGGGCGTTTCGAAACGGTGACTTGAAAATCATTGTTTTGGCTTTAAGAACACTTAGAAAACATTTGATAAATTCAGTTTTTAACTTAGGCATATTGTTTAAAACATATAGAGAGGTTTGAGGACTTAAAAATTCGTTTTCACATTTTCAATTTAGTCCTTAGGTTCTTTAGTTATATCAAAATTAAAATATTAGTTTCACAAGTTGGCTTCGATTTTCCCCTTGTAATCACCTCGGTTCGGGTCAACCGTCTAGACCGGGCTAAGGGGTTACACTTAGAGTCGTGCGATATGTTAAAAAGAATCATGGTCTATGAATTTTGTTGAAAGCTTCCAGCAAATGTCAAATTATAGCAAGTTATGATTCAGAATGGGCCACATGTCCAATGTCTAGGAAATTGATTACAAGATATTGTGTAATGTTGGGAGAATCACTAGTTTCTTGGAAATCAAGAAAACAAAGCACAATGGCTCATTCTTATGGAGAAGGAGAGTACATAAGCTTGGCCATGGTGTCTGCAAAAATTGTTTGGATAAAAGGCTTGCTGAATGAAGTTGGGATACATGATAGCACACATGCAAAGTTGTTTAGAGATAGTAAAGCAGCTCCTCAGATTGCAGCCAATCATGTGTTTCACGATAGGACAAAACACATAGAAATTGATTGTCATTTTATTAGAGAGAAGATTCAAGAAGGACTAATTCAAACAAATTATATTTCAACAACAAAGTAGCCAGCTGATATCTTTACAAAGGCTTTGGGTGTATCTCAACATGAATATTTGTTATCCAAGTTGGGAGTAAAAAATGTATTTGCCCCACCAACTTGAGGGGAAATTTTAGAGACTACTCAATTAATTACTTAGCTTTTTCTGTTATGATTGTTAAGTAGTTATAGGCCGTTATTTTTTGTGTAGCTTAGGTAATGTATATAAAGTCACTTATTGTACAAATTAAATTTATGTGACTTTAATGAAAAGTGAAATTATTCCTCTATTCTCTCATCTTTTCAACAAATAGTTATGTTAGAAATTTAAAATGATAAACATGAGAACATTTTTCTTAATAGTCTTAAAGTAATTACAAAGTATTATCTGTTTATAGTTTTGCTTAACCCTTTACGGCACACACACATTACAGACAAAATTAATTGAATTCGAGTCTCCTAGGATAAACATCATTCTTTTTTCCAATGAGACCATTAGTTGGGTTCAAACATGAGAATATGCTTAGGTAAAAATAAATTAAAAATACACTTACATATAATATTTCCAAATAAAATTAAAGTATATTTTTTAAAATATATAATTTTTAGTTATCATTACTCATTTTCATACTTTTTTATACATTTACATATAATATTTTAAAATAAAATTAAAGTATAATATTTTCATTACTCATTTTCATACTTGTTAGGTTTAATAGTCAAAATTTTAAATACTATGAACCTTAAAAAGATTTAATATATTATTTTTTGGGTAAAATATACTAATCATCACTCAACTATCTTCCTACTCATATTTTACTCACTCAACTTTAAAATATTTCAATTTAATAACTGAACTTTGAAATTTAACATGTTTAGTCACTCTTAGTTATTTTATTAGGGTAAACTACATAAATGACCATCATACTATTGCAAAAGTCGCGATTTGACCACCTTACTTTTTTCGAAGCAATTAAACCATCATACTATTAAATTGGGTACAATTTGACCACCAACCGTTAGAGGTTAACGGCAGGGTGACGTGACAGATAAAAAATAAGGGTGTAATTACACATTTAGTTCTTACTATTTACACATTCTTTCAATTTAGTCCTAATTTTAATTTAATAAAATAAATTAATTATTTAATTATTTATATTTGATTAAATAAATTTATTTTCATCCTCCAATCAAGTGGTGACCACCTGACTAAAGGAAGAAAAGGAAAATAATCACAAACGCAATTCAAGGGGTTCGAACCTACATCTCCCAGTAACAAAAAGTGTTGGTTTGCCACCACACCAAATGTTATATTGTAATATAATTCTTACAGTATACTATATGTAAATGAACATCAAAAACTGAAAAAGTCCATCACCGTTATCAACAACATCTTTCATTTCTTTGAGCTTCTCCAAATCCCCAGAAACTGTTGCTAATGACGATGGAACTGAAGAATATAAATTTTGGATCAACTCTGTCTTCTACTGGAAAACCTCGGTTGTTGACTAAAGAGATATAAATTTTGATAGTCAAAACTTAGTTCAGATCAACTCTTTCTTTTATTGGCAAAACCTCGGTTGTAGACTGAAGAATATAAATTTTGTGCTAATGACAACTAGCTATTTAAAAGAACTGAAATAATGTTTGTGCAGGACAATGAGCGGTATCAAAATGCCTTTATATGAAGTTGCCATATATGATAAGTACACCTTCATGCTGACTCTTCTGTTTACCTTTTTCTCTTCTCGAACAAGCTGTTTTTTCCTCCACTCTACTTTTTTTCTCTTTAATTGCTTTCTGGTCTGAAGCTGATGCACCATCTTCAACTTCCTTTGCCAAACTATCAATATTATTTCTAGCTGAATCACATTTTTTATTCAATATGGTTGACCCATTAAGAAGCAAATTTTCATCTGAGTCTTCTGATGAGAAACTCGAAATATCCATTGCTTCATGGTGAGCCGAGACCAGAGCCTTGAAATCGGTGCATGCCTGTAAAAGTTCATCATATTTTTCTGCTTGTATGATGCGACCTTCCTTGAGCACCTGAAATGTGATTAATAACATTTGAGAATAACATATTTTGAACACCATCATTAGCAACAGTTTTTGGGAATTCGGAGAAGCTCAAGAAAATAAAAAATATTGTTGATGACGATGATGAAGATTTTCAGTTTTTTGATGTTCATTTACATATAATATATTGAAAGAATTGTTTCAAAATATAGCATTTGGCGTGGTGGTAAGCCAGCACTCTTTATTGTTGGGAGACGCAGGTTTGACCCCCAAATTGTGTTTGTGATTATTTTCTTTGTCTTCTTTTAATTAGGTGGTGACACGTGATTAAATAATTAATCAAATTGAAAATAAATTTATTTAATCAAATATAAATAATTAAATCCCCCGACAATGTAGTGACACGTGTCACCACCTAATTAAATAATTAATTAATTTTATTAAGTTAAAATTAGTACTAAATTGAAAGAATGTGTAAATAGTAAGGATCAAATGTGTAATTATATTCTTATTTTTTTAACCGACACGTCACCCTGCCGTTAACCTCTAACGACTGGTGGTCAAATTACGCCCAATTTAATAATATGATAGTTTAATTGCTTCGAAAAAAAGTAAGGTGATCAAATCGCGACTTTTGCAATAGTATGGTTGCCATTTATGTAGTTCACCCTTATTATTATTTTTCTTTGACCGGTCATATTTTATTATTATTAAATATAAAAATAATTAAAAAATAAAAAACAATTTGTTATTATTATTAAATAAAACATATTTAAAATAAGAAAATCAAAATCTACCACCATCGTATGTTTTTAAATTAGTATTTAAATCATGAAATGGGCCCCGAAATTTTATTTAAAATGATTTTATTTTAAAATAAGATAAAAAAATAGTGGTGTGACATTTATCGTAGAATTTTGCTCATAAAACTTGTTTCAAGTTAGTAAATTAAATATCAAGATATGTGGCTCCAAAAAAAGAAGAAACCCAAGTGTTTGGTTTCTCAGGAGCAAGAATCAAAGGATACCTTTATTTTTATTTCGTGTCAAGTGATTTTTATTTTTAACAAACATGTGTCTCCTTGATTTCTGTTGGAGTTGCTATTTTTGTTTCTGCTATTTCGGTTATTAAAAGGATCGTTTTTTGATGCCATAAATCAAGTAACTTCCATTAATTCATTTGGTGTTTCGTGTTTTTAGTTTTCAATCCAAACAGGTTTTGAAATTTGGCTTTTCATTTGCCAAATTTCAATGAAGAGCAATTGAATTTTCCTTCTTATCGAAAACACTTTATTATTTTTTCCAGGAAAATTTCAAGTATTGAATCTAAAAAAAAATGTTTACCAGATTGCTCATGTAAGTAGTTTACCAATGCATTTTCATTTTGTTTAAATTATCTAGTAATATCTGGGTTTTGTTAGTATCTGTTTTTGGATGATTTTATGTTTGCAGATTGATTCTTGGATATGCGTATCCAGCATTTGAGTGCTTTAAATCGGTGGAGAAGAACAAAGTTGGTGTCGAGGAACTCAGATTTTGGTGTCAATATTGGTATCAACGTCTTATTTATTTATTTATTTATTTTTACTAATTTAGCCATTGATATGGCGTTGAATTCGGTGGAAATAATTGATCTTGATTAATTGGTCAATAAATCGAATATTAATAGTTAAATAAAAAAACTAACCGACTTGATTGGTTAAATCAATTTAAAAGAACTTCAACCATTATGATCATGAGATATATTTAAATCACTCTAATGATGTTTTTTTTCTAATCAAATTAAATTCATCAGAAGAAAATGGTTTATGAATAAGTTTTTGAAATGTTTGATTTTTGTTTGTTGGGGTTAGTTTTAAATTTGAGTTTAGTCTATGTTTAGACTATTGAGCTGGTTTATATGATGGATTGAGTTCAAGATTTTGGGATAAATGTTTTTACATGTGTTATATTTATAATATAATTAGAATTTTGCAAATGACTATTTATTATTAATAGGTTCATTCAATTGGGTTAAAGTCTACTTTCAATTCTTTTAGTTTTTTTTGTCTATTGTAAAATAAAACATTTTAGTCTAAAATACCAAAATTATTATTAGTTGATTTGAATATTTTGGTTTGAATTTTTGTTCTTGTAAATTTTTACATAATTTTTTGAACCCTTGGGAAATCTAAATACAAAATTAAATTTTATATCTACTTCAAATTTCATTGCTTTCACTTACAATAATATTATAATTATAAGTCAAAACGTCAACATAGAATAATTTCTATGATCACACAAAAATAACACATAAAATAGACATTTCATATTACCTTTTGGATTGTAGATTGTTTTATCATTGCAAACAAGACAGATAAAACTTTAAGTTAGAATAGGACCTTCTTTTTAAAATAACAAGTAAGTTTATTTGAATCAAAAGTGATTGCACACAGGAACGGACCCGAAATTAAGGTTAGGGGCAAAGTATAAATAACTATAAAGTGAGGGGGAAAAGTTCAAATATATTAAAAATTGGAGGTTGAAATGGACAAATTTCCCATTGTATTTTAAAATGTAAAAAAAAAAATGAGAGGGAGCCCCCCAAGCTTGCAACAACACCGTCCCTGATTGCACAATACACTAGTTATAGAATATAAATAAAAAAACTACATTAAGAACCTTGGCTAATTTATATCTAGATTTCATAAGTGTTTAAGAAATATCATGTGAAAATTTAGAAGAAAAAGATAAAATTATAAATCTTTGATAATAAAAAATAAGAATTTAGTTAGAATTTTAGAATTGAAGTGAGAATAAAAAATAGATGATAAAAAAAATGATAATAAATCTTGAATTGGAATATGGTTAGTTTGTTCTATTCTTACTACAGAAACCACACTTCTGCCTTGTGCATCATTTGTTTAGCTTTATGTTAAATTCAAAAGTTATGTATTGAATGTAATTTCGCAGGATCCTTATGGCGTTTCTGATGGTGTTCGATCGGACAGGGGAAGTATTGATTTCATGGTATACTCACACATCTCTCAAGCATTCCTATAGTTTTACTGTGATTCAAATTTGAAAATCAGCTCGAATTTGCCACAATGAACCGACTCAAACTCGAAATTTATTAACTCAAAGACTCGGTACCAAAACCAATACAAAACAAAAATGACTCGAATCCGAAAATAATCCTAAAGGTCGAATCGACCAAGAACTAATCCAACTTGCCTAACTGCTACTAACATTAGATTTTGAACTGTCCTGAAGGTTTCCAATGTACGGCTTGATGAAGGTTGCAATGTTAGTCCACCTGTGGTATCCTAAAACGAAGGTAAAATTCAGCTTTTGTGCAAATGTTGAACTGAATTGACAATACTAAGGTTGTGGAGTTTTAATAATGTAGGGAACTGGTTATGTGTATGATACCTTGTTTCGGCCTTTCATGGCAAGACATGAAACAGAAGTGGACAGAAAGATACAAGAGATTAAAGCTAGAATCTGGGACTTCATTTGGAAATACAGCCAGAATTTTGCAGAAATGGGACAGGGAAAATTCTTTGAAATGCTTCAATACATGGCAAATCAATCTTTGAAGTTTAAACAAGCCAATCAGGTAATTCTTTAAAAATGTATTTTCATGAAACGTTTAGGAGAAGTTGAGATTTATTTGGTCACACCTTTTTGCAGAGATCTGGTTCCGGCGCTGATTCACCTCGTGTAAGACCTCGCCCGGTTCATACCTGATTGACGCCCAATCTGTGTACGGTTAATCATTCCGTTTCATAGCAGCCTCCTGCGCCGCCGTATGAAACCACACAATTAACAAACATTGTACAAAAAAGAAAAAGATAAGACACCCAGAATTATCTGTTGAAAACCCAGTCTGAAATTCAATTCAGACATTTTTTTCTATATGTAACATGAATTATATTTTTATTTAAATAAATATATTCGTTTTCGTACAGTTTATATACTTATATTGAATGTTCTATCCCTTGCTTGCGTATGAAAACGCGACCTTTATCTTTATCTTTTGAAGATGATTTTAATGGATCAGACAACCCGATCAACGAATCGGGTGAGGCTGGGGAGGAGTTTGAGGTTGAAGAAACGGATACAGAAAGAGATGGGATTCTGAGATAAGAATCGGTGCCCAAGCCGAGGGAAAAAGTGTGGACCGGAAGAGTCAGGGATGGGCGACATGGGTTGAAGATAAGCCCAACCGGCTTGTTTCACTAAATAGTTGCGAATTTGTGGCAGATCCTGCCGTTGATAGCGAGGATGTTTTTGAGTGGCAAAGGAGGCTTTGAGGGCGATGGGGGCGGCGCTGCCTTTTGAGAGGTTGGTGGCGGTTTAGAGAGAGGCTTTGGAGTGACTAGAGTTAGCTTCGCTGGATTTTGGAAAAATTGAGATGGAGTTGCAGCGGCGACTTCCCAGAGAATACAAGAAAGGAAAAAGAATTGAAAGTTGGCTTTTAGTTTCAACTTGTAAAAGAGAGGACCAAGATTCCAGTGCCGCCTAACAAATTGGATTGGAATCAACTGCAATTATTTTATTCATGTGCCTATTTGACTTGTTTTGAGTTTTCTTCTTCTTCTCCTTCTTCTTCTTCTTCTTCTTCTTCTTCTTCTTCTTCTTCTTTCTTTTCCTTTTTTTTTCTTGGTATATTTGTTTTTTTAGTATTTGTCATACAATTTTATAATTTTTTAAATTATAAAATTAACATTCAAAAGAAAAAAAAATATTACAAAAAATTTTATAGAGAGTCACAAACAAACCCTCACAAAGACAGAAACGAGCCAAAGCAACAAGCATAAAAAAACATTCTAAAAAGAAAAGGAACAAACAAAACAAAGAAAAAAAATAAGGGAGTCGAATCAAGCCTCAAAAATTGACGAGAGAAAGTTGAGACAAGAATAATGTCAGCAAAACCAAAATCTTCAACTGCATGTCGTTTCTAGCGTCACAAATAAATAAACTGCTTGGAAAAGTACACAGAGAGAGCCATTACAAGACCACCGCGTTAAGAAACATAAAATCGGTGATGCTTGATGGACAAAGAAGCGAAGCCGAAGAGCCTATTGTAGATTGATAAAGATTGCAGAAAATTAGGTTGTACATTGTAGATTTATGAAAGTTAGGAAATTCTTCTTAGATTATGCACTTTTGTAAACTATAAATTGGTGTTACTCTTGTCAATTAAAATAAATAAAAAAACAGAGAACAATTTTTCTCTATCTCAAATTTCGATTATTCACATGGTATTAGAGCTTAGATTTTTCGATCTAGAAAATGAATACCCTTTCAACCTCTAAAATTTGTTCAGGATCTAATAAAAACCCTACCCAAAATGACTAAAAATCTCCTAAATCCGGGCAGCATCAAGAAACTCATGCAAATATGATAACGTGTAAGTGTTGTTGCAATAAAACGTTCACCAAAGAGATCACAATAAACGCTAATCAGAGTACAGGCCTTGCAGCACTCCAAGATAGTGTTCCTTTTGCAACGATTGCTGAAAATCGAATATCTCCTACTTGGATCGTAGACTCTGGGCCTCTTATCACATGATAGGCGACATAAGTTTATTTCAGTTTTTAAAAGCTTTGAACCATCCGTCAAATGTAAAGACAACATATGGAAATCTTTCACAAATCAAGGGAGTTGATTCATTTAAAATCAATGAAGATATCACTTTGCATTCGCTTGTATATGTACCTCATTTAGCATATAATTTGTTGTCTGTTAGTAAACTCTCTAAGGAGTTACACTGTTGCGCTAGTTTTAGTTCTATTGGTTGTAAATTTTTAGGCAATATATTCGAGGACGATGATTGGAAATGTTGAGCTGTACGATGGAATCTTATTCTCAAAGGTCAATTCTCTCATCAGAATTATGTTCCTTCTAGTCGCACCTCAAAAACAATTTCTGCACCTCCTTCCAATTTTTTCAATGATGTTATGTTATGGCACTATAGATTAGGCCATCCAAATTTCATCTATCTTGCCAAATGTTTCCACATTTATTCGTCAATCAAAGTCCTAAGTTTTGTTTTTGTGAAATTTTCCAACTTGCTAAACAAACAAGAACCACCTACCCAAAATTGGCCTATACACCATCTAAACCCTATTTCTGTAGTACATAGTGACATTTGGAGCTCTTCTTGGGTCAAGAATATTAATGGGTTTAGATGGTTTATCTTATTTATTGAAAATGTAACATTCTAGAGATCTTTTCCTTTTCCTTTTATTTTGATTTCCAAATGATTTCAATAGAGTTTACATAACTTGTTTCAATGGATTCTTAAGATCTTCAATCAAATCTTGTCAATTGAAGGAATAACAAGGGATTAGAGGCATTTTTCGTTCTTCTCCTCTAATCAAGGTTCTTTAATGAAATCCTCAAGAATTTGGCTTTTTAATTATGTTTCTTAACAAGGTTTCATGATTGATTTGAAGAAAATGGCTATATAAAGTTTTAAATGATGATTTTGTGTAATTTTCGTATTGGATATGTTTTGGTTGGGTTATGATTGATTTTAATCATGTTTTGGATGTTTATTATTGTTGAGATTGAGGTTTAAGTGTGGTAATCCCAAAACTATTTGGATCTCTAGTTGATTAGGTTGTTAGAATTGGTTTTTTGTGGTGTTAATTTGATTTTATGAATGCTGGCGGTATAAGGTTGATAATAGGATGTTTTTGATGTTAATCAATGATTATAAATGTTTGGAAGTGTTCGGTTTTGACTGGGTTGAGTTTGTAGAGTAACCGATGATGTTTTCGGTTATTTTGGATGGGCGTTTTGGTGGCTTTGGGCAAGGCAATGTGGTAGGTTTGCTTGCTAGAGTTTTGAATGCATTGAGATGCATTAATCCTCTGTTCTTATGTGGTTAAAAGAGGGGAGAACGTTTCTAAAGCAACCGGTGAGGTTTCAGGAGCTTCAGACAATTAGTTTCACGTCGGCTAATCAAGGTTTCACGTGTCAGTGAGTGAGAACGTTGATTTCAAATTTGAATGTTTTGAAGGTGGTTAGGGAACTTATATGTAAGCTTGAAACGTTTGTCTAAGTTCGGAAGTAAGTATAAGGAATTTCTCTCTCGTTTGTGCTATTATGAAATGGTTTTTATGCACTTGGTTTTAGATGCATTGTAACACCCCAATTTTGGGCTTAGAAGTTTTGGGTTTGAACCGGACCGGTCGGATTTTCGGTTCGAATATAAAAGGTGATTTTAAGGAAAGCCTAGTTCGGGATGCATTAAAAATATGGAAAAATATCTAAAAATCCTCTTTTATTATATATAAGAGAGTGGTGAAATCAATTTTACAAAATGAGGTTTGGAAATATGACATTTTGAGTTGGTGACTAAAATGTAATTTTTGAAAAGTTTGTGACTGTTTTAAAAGGATTGAAACTTTGAATCTTTAAGGAGCTAATTTACCCAAGGGAGGATTTCTCCAGATTTTTCTAGATTTTTAAAGACTTATTTAATGTTAATTAATGAAAAGAAAAGAGGGAAAAAGATATTTTTAATTTCATAACTAACTTTTACCAAAATTTTCCTATTTCATTTTCTCTCAAAATTCCCTCAGCCAAACACATTTCCTCAGCAAATTTTCCTTTGATTTTCACACCTAAAGTTGATATTTCAATACCTAAATGATTCCTAATCATTTCTACTCAAATCCTCACCGTTTGCTTAATGAATTTTCAAGGATTTTGGCTCTAAACAAGGAGAAATCCACATTTAGAGGTATGAACGTCCTTCTCCTCTAAATACTCAGTTCTTTACTGAAATTCCCAAGTTCTCAATCCTTAAATTAAGTTTTATTAAAGGTTTTAATGTTGTGATCTTGATTTTGGCTTAAAATGCAAGATTTGGATTTAATTTTGAAGAAATTCGTATTGGATGATTGGGCTCTGTTTTGAGATGTCTTTTTGATGTATTTTGGATGTCTAAATGATTTGTGATTGAGGTTTAATCAATGCAATCCCGAATATGTTGATTTTCCTAAGTTTTTACTTGTGAAAATGGTGGTTTTTGGGGTGATCTTGGTGTTTTGTTAATGCTGGAGGTATAAGGACGTGTTTGGGATCATTTTGGATGTTAATTGATGTTTAATAATGGTTAGAAGTGATGGATCTTGGCTGGGTTAAGTTTTGGATGTGTTTGGAGGTGATTTCGGTTGTGTTTGGTAGCCGAAATGTTGGATTTGCGAAGAGCAGCGAGTTTAGGTGTGTTGTTGATGTTTTTAATGCATGATGATGCATTAATCCTCTGTTGATATGTGCTTGAAACATGGGAGAATGATCCGTGAGCAATAGAGGTGGCGTTGAAGGTTTCGGATGCTTGGAAGGCTTGTTGGCTAGCCTAGTTTTGTGTATCGGTGAGTGAAGTTGGGTTTTCAGCTTTGAAACCAATGTTTGAAGGTTTTGGGAGCTTAGTTTAAGTCTAAACAACTTAGCTAAGCTCAAGAGTAAGTAAATGGAATTTCTCTCTTGGTTTGTGTTATGAATTGGTTTTTAAAGCACTTGTGATTGTTGGATGCAATGCATGTGATTTGCATGTTTAAATTCTGTTTTGAAAGCATATTTTAGCATGGTTTAATGCTGGTTTTGAAAGTCATGTGTGAAGGATGATCAAGGTAAGAGATCCTTGGTTTTGTACATTGGAATTGTGGAATTGATGCATAGTGTTGCATGTTGTTTAATGGCTTTGTTTAATGCTTCAAAACAGTGAAGTGATGATGGTAATTGGTGGTTTTGGCATTTTGGTTATGCTTGTAGAAACAATGGATTAATGTGGTAAAATGGTTATATTGGCAAGTGATGTAAGTGGTTCTTGGTTACTTTAATCGGATATAGTTAGCCGACTATAGGATTGGGTGCACCGTGAATTGAGTCACCTTGGATGTCGAGGGGGTTGTAATTGTATCGTAAACTCCATCCAAGAATCCTAGCGATTGAGGAAATTTGTGTCACCACGATGGAGGTTGGCTCTCGTGGGTGGGCTTGGTTTAGTGTCACCACGATGGAGGTTGGCTCTCGTGGGTGGGCTTGGTTTAGCGCCACCACGATGGAGGATGGATCTCGTGGGTGAACCTTGTTAAAAGTCATCACGATGGAGGGTGGCTCTCGTGGGTGGACTTTGTTAAGCGTCACAACGGTGGAGGGTTGCTCCCGTGTGCGAGCTTGGTTAAGGTGATTACAATGGTTGTGGTAGCTTCCATGTGTAAGCCTTGTGATGTGTCCCGGCTCTCGCTAGTGTGTTATACACCTTCCGATGAGTGATGTTGAGGGGTTGTGATTGTACCGTTAAACTCCATCACAGGTGTTGAGGGGGTTGTGATTGTACCGGTAAACTCCACCTTGTGTTGTTCGGAAGTGTGTATGGAGCGTGTGGGACAACGTTTGTAATCCGCGTATCCGATTGTGTTTTGAGTTGAAAAATGGTTATGGATTATCACTTGAAAGCCAATATGACATGTTGATGAATTGAAGCATGAAATGGTTGGTTTGTATGCATAAATGCATGATAAATGATGTTTTGAAATTAAAGGCCTTGAAAAGGTGTTTTTACAAAGTGCATTATTGTGTCTTGTGTTATGATGGTTTGAGAATTATCACTTGGAAGCCAATATAATGTTCTTGAATGTAATGAAGCATGTGATGCTTGGAATGATGCATGGTTGCATGGAAAGTGTGTAATGTTCCAAGAATGCATGTATTACTTGTTAAACTCGAACAAGTGTTTATCTTCTATTGAGAATGATGCATATGTGCATGGAATCTCTTTAATGCATTGAAGTCTTGTGAAGGCTTGTTTTAAAAGGCATGTAATGCAAATGTTGAGTTTGTGGTTCATGTGTTGCATTTGTTTAATGCATGTGATAAATTGAAGGAGTAAGTGGTTTTCAAGGGTTTCTTGCTTTGAAATGATTTTCAAGGATGAGAAAAGTATAATGTGAAGTGGAAGTGTTTTCCAAGGATTTTGTATTTAACTTTGCATATGATGTTCATGCATGGAAAGGTTAAATTGATGGTTTTGCAAGGATGTGCTTTGAAGTGAATTACTTAGCTTTTCTAAGCTAAGGGTTGGTTTTCATGTTTGAGCATTGCATGATTTAAAGCATGTTGTTTAAAAAGGGGTTTTCAAACAACGCTTTGGTTTACCGAAATGTGTTTACTTTTTAAAAGAGGTTTTATGACTCGCTGCATTGATGGTGTTTTGGTTTTGAGCATTCCTCACTAAGCATTATGTGCTTACGCTCCTTTTTGTCCATCAATGCAGATATTTGAAGTTGGGACAGCAAGAAGCAAGGGATTCAAGGAGAGCTCCACTTGAGATGTATGTCTCGGTTAATAGCTATAGATAATAAAGGCAATGGGGGGAGAGTCTTTTATGATGATGTTTAATGAGATTGTGTATGTTGAACAAGTTTGGTTTGTGTTTTGAACTATGTGGTTTAACGTTTGCAACGCTTGAATATTCTTATTCATAAGTCGTTATGCTATGCTTCTTGTTTTAAAAGCATGATTAAGTGTTGAATGTGTTGAAAGAGTTGGTGCACCTAGGGGTGGCTTAGTATCTAGATTTTAATGCAATTTGATAGTTATGATGCTTGGCATGTTGTTGCTTTGTTGAGGATTGATTTGGAGTATGTTCGGTGGGGTCTGGATGTGTTAAAACATGCCTATCTGCTGTTTCTGGGCAGGGTGTTTCGAAACACCCTTGCCTGTTTCGAAACAGGGGCATGTTTTGGCCTGGGTGTTTCGAAACGGGTAGAGGTGTTTCGAAACACTTTGGCTACTGCCAAGGGGTGTTTCGGAATGGCCTAGACCAGTTACGAAACACTTGACCATTGGGCACTGATTTGAATGGTTTTGAAGTTTGCAAGCTTTACGTTTTAGTCCTGATTTTTGTATGTACAATTGATTGAGTTTGAGATGTCCGTTTGAGATGAAATTTGGTAGAGAGGCATGAAATATGACTAATTTCATAATGGTAACCTAAAAATTGGTAAAGTCCTCTTAATTTTCAGAATTTACAAATTGGTCCCTAAATTCGTATTTTGTGCAATTGGGTCCCTTATTGTTTTCCGATTGCTGTGATTTTTGAGCATGCTTATATCAAGAGTATGCCTAGGTTAAATGTGCATCTAGACAAGTTTAAAAAGAAAAAAAGGGTCGTTAATCAAGGTTGACTTTCGGGTTGACTTTGGTTTTCCCCGTGTAATCTTCGTAGTCCGAGTCAACCGTCTAGGCCGGGCTAAGGGGGTTACATGCATGTTACCTACTGTTAAAGCATGTTTAAAGTATGCGGTTTACTGTTTTTAATGATGTGATGATGAAGGATTCACATGGTAAGTGATTCATGTAGGTATACGTTTTATACTTGTGATATAAAGCATGGTTTAATGCTTTGAAATATGATTTATTGATGATGCTTTGGAAATATGGAGGTATGTGGTTAAATAAGAATTATATTGGCAAGTGATGTTGTGAAAATGGTTTATAAATGATATCAGATATAGTTAGCTGGCTATAGGATTGAGTGCACTATAAAAAGTCGCCTTGGATGTCGAGGGGTTGATGTTTCGTGTCTCCGTCCAAGTACCCTAACGATGGAGGAGGTTGGTGTCCCGTCTCTCGTTAGTGGGTTAAGCTTCTTACCGATGAATGGGGTTGGTGTCCCCGTTGGTTGCTATTGTACAACTTGTTTGTTATTGTACCAAATTCCGGTTGAGTTGCTTGAAGTGTTGTGTGAACACTTGTTGACTTAGTGTATCCGATATGTTGTTTTGAGAAATGAACTTGTTCAATGATCACTTGTAAGCCAATATAATTGATGATGTATCATGAGATGGTTTATGATGTATATTGTGATTTATACTTCTTTTACTCTTTAAGCTTTGCATATGGTAGTTATGCATGGGAATGCTTAAATTGAGTGTTAGCAATGGGACTTGTTGTTGATTCATGATACATGTTGCATAAGGTTTATTATGCTGTTTTTTTATTAAGGAAAGTGAATGGTTTTAAAGGCATGATGGTTTTCAAATGATTATTTAAGTTAATTGAAATGAGATTTCAATGTGGACTTGGAAAATGGTTTTAATGCATTGACGTTGTTTTGTTTTTTAGCACTCCTCACTAAGCCTTGTGTGCTTACTTTCTATTTTGTCCATCAATGCAGAGAATTGAGGCTCAGAAATGCAACATTGAGCAAGGGATCAAAGAGACTTCATTCTTGAAAGTATGTTTCGGTTTAGACTATAAGTACCAAGGGCAGTGGGGGATTTGTTGGGTTTTGGGAGATTTGTGTAAAGTCCCAATTCGAGCAAGTTTTTATTGTTGTTTTAGACTTGTAAATGGCCTTTGGTAATTGGTTTGTGCTTTGCTTTAAATTTTGGTGTCTTACTTGGCTTGTTCTCTAGGTTGCATGCCTATAGGTTACCTTTGATGCAAATTTCCCATGATATGTTGTTGAATATGCCATGAACGTTTGAGAATTGATATTTGGTTATGTAGTATATATGTTGGAAGCATGCTTGAGTGGTTTGGGGTGCATTAAAGTGTAAAAAACCAGCAAAATGTGACATTACAAGCACATGTGTATCGATAGGCCTAAGGCTGTATCGATATGGTGAGCCTAAAATGGGCATTGGGTTTCGAAACATGGAGTCTATCGAAACATGCTTGCGTATTTTGGCTACTGAAATTTCGTGTACCTATACACTTTGGAGACCGTATCGATATGGGCACGTGTTCCGAAATACCCAGTGTTGTTCTAAAACAGGGTGTTTGTATTGATACACCAAGTTGTTAAATTAGTTAATGGAATCGTTTGAAGTTCTATTTTTTTACGTTTCAGTCCTTGAATGTTATGGATGCAATTAAATATGTTTGAATGATCTGTTTGAGATGAGATTTGACACAATGGCATGTAATATGCTAATTAAAGGATGGTAAATTAAAATTAGTTGAAGTATTTGTATTTTTCATAATTTACATTTTGGTCCCTAAATCATGTTTGTAATCAATTGTATGCCAAATCGATGTTCGATTGAGTTGATATCTCTTATGATGCGAGTCTTAACACGTAGGGTAACAATGTGCATCTAGACAAGATAAAAAGAAAACAAATATGGTCTTTCCTGGTTTACTTCAATATTCCCCGTGTGACTCGTTCGGTTCAGTCTTTCGCCCGGGCCGGGTCGAGGGGGTTAGAGACAATCACTCTAAGAATGCTTGAACCTTTTTGATGAGGGAAAAATCAGAGACTGTAATATATTCAAAGCCGTCTATACGATGGTTGAAATCCAATTCAAAAGCAATATCCAAGTTCTTTGAACTGACAATGAGAGTGAGTACCTTACTAAAGAATTAGGAACATTTTGTCAAGCCAAGGGTATTGTACATGTCAGTTCTTATGTCGATAAACCATAACAAAATGGTGTGGCCGAGAGAAAAAAATAGACACCTTTTAGAGGTTTCTTGATCATTAATGTTCTCTACCAATGTTCCTAACTACTTATGAGGGGAAGCAATTCTTTGTGCTAATCCACTAAATTATACTCCCTCTAAACTGCATATCTATTTCGCAAACATCAAGTTTTTGGCGCCGTTGATGGGGGTTGACAATTGATAATTACGTAGTAATTTCACTTAAGAGTTTATTTATTTTGTTTTTAATTTTTGTTTTTCTTCTTCAGGTACGTTATAGTGCATGACTAGACGCACAAATATAGAGGAACCCATTCTTCCATATAATCTAGAGATCAAAAGATACTTGCGAAATATACGAAGAGAACAAAGGATAATGGGGGACCGACATATCAACTATAACGTCCTGAATAACGAACGAGATAGCGAAGATCCACCAATAGATGAATGAGTAATTGTTGATGATGCGGCCAAAAATGGAGGATAGGAAAGGCAACCACTTGTCCCACCGCCAGCCCGGCCTAGACAACCCAGTCGCGACAATGTTGCACCTGTCATCAATGGCCTCAACCCATCGTTCGTTGTGCCAGCAATAGGGACAAATAGCTTTCAGCTAAAGCCCGTCATGTTCAACATGCTCAACTCTATTGGACAATTTAGTGGATTAGCAAAAGTGGACGCTCGAGAACACGTTCAAGCTTTCTTGGAAGTCTGTGACTACTTTAGACAACATGGAGTTCTTGATGATGTGTTGAGACTTAAATTATTCCTTTACTCTTTGCGTGATCGAGCCCGAGCATGGTTGAAGACCATAACCTCATGATATATTACATCATGAGATGATCTCTGCAAAAGCTTTTTGCACCAACACGATCCATCGAACGTGCACAACCAAAAGTGGAGTGAGATCATAGCATTCAAATAATCAGATGATGAATCTATGTATGAATGCTAGGATATATATATATATATATAAGATATGCCATGCAAGTGCTAGATTCATGGATTTCATGATTGGCTACAAGTGGTTGACTCTTCAGCCAATGGAATTTAGCTCGATAAGGATCCTGTAGAACTAATGTTTTGATAAAATAATTGAAAAATGTTTTGGACTGATTTAAGAAGTATTTAAAACATTTCCAAAGTCCAAACAACTTGAAATTATGTTTAGGGAAGCTTTTAAAAGGGTTTTACATGTTTTTCAAAGCCAAACTTCACAAAACCATCCAGGCGTTTCGAAACACCCTAAGGTGTTTCGAAACAGGGGATTCCAGTAGCAAAAACATTTCGATACGAGTATCGAAACGGGCTTTCCCTGGATGAGGATTTTGCCCAACATTTCGAAACGGGCTATGTCGTTTCGATACGCCTACGTGGCATTGACCACAATGGTCATAAACCCCAACGACGAGTCTCTGTGTTTCTCTTGATCATGGTCTTTGCCAAGTTGTCCGCCCTGGCGGCTGTGGTTGGAGTGCTCTAGCTTTGTGCTATGTTTGGTGTCTGTTGAGGCATGAATGTCCCGACATTCTTCTTTGTCGTCAGCTTTTTTCAAAGGTTGCAAGACATTCAACTTAATTTTCTGGTCATCCACCCTCAGAGTAAGCTCCCCATTCCCCAAATCTATTAGAGTTCTGCTTCTTGCTAGGAACAATCTCCCAAGGATGAGGGGTGCCTTGTCATCTGCCTCACAGTCCAAAATTAAGAAATCGAGTGGAAAAATAAGATTGTCCACTCTTACTAGGATGTCTTCAATTTTTCATTCTGGTTGCTTGTAAGAGTGATCAGCTAACTGGAGCATGACGGTGGTGGGTCTAGCTTTTCCAATTCCCAGATTTTCAAACACTGAATTGGGCATTACATTGATGCTTGCCCCAAAGTCACATGAGGATTTCCCCTCGTAACGGCTCCGAATAGTGCATGGAATGAGGAAACTGCCTGGGTCTCTCAATTTGGGCGGTGTTTTATTGTGCAACATGACCATGCATTCTTCCTTCATGGCAATCGATTCAAATTCTCTGATTCTTTTTCATTTGGAAACCACGTCTTTCAGAAATTTGACATAGTTCGGCATTTGTTGTATGACTTCCACTAGGGGTATGTTGATATGCACTTGCTTGAGAATATCTAGAAACTTTTTAACTGGTGGTCCTGCTTTTGGTGTTTCAGTTGATGTGGAACAAGTGGCTGTGCACGCACCTCACGTTTCTCGGAAGCATCAATAGGGTCTACTGTAGCAGAGAGTTATGGGTCTGTCGCGACGGGCTTGCTTGATTCTATCTGGGCAACTGATTTGAAGGCCTTGCACTGCTCGTAAGTGGGTTTCCTCGCGACTTCAGTGTCACTGGGAAATCCTCTCATAGGTCTCGTGTTTAGGACTTGTGCAAATTGCCCTACTTAAGTTTCCAGTGACTTTAAAGTTGCCTCGTGATTCTACATTCTCATTTCTATCCTGTCCACGAAAGCTTCAGTTTTCTTAACAAATAAATCCATGTTGGACATATAGGTACCTGTCTGAGTTATGAAGGCACTTAGAGTCTGCTTTAAAGCACAGGGTGTTGCCTGTTGCGGTGGCTGTTGCCGTGGCATAGTCTAGTGGAATCCTTGCGATTGATTTGTCTGATTAGGTGGATTCAGAGCGTTGTTGGGGTTGCTCCATGAAAAATTAGTGTGCCTCTTCCAACTTGGATTGTAGGTGTTCGTTGTAGGGTTGTTACTCCTATTGAAATTCCCCATAAAGCAACTGGTTTCAGTTCCCTGTTGGCACTCGGACGAGTCATGGTCTCCCCCACATTGGTCGTAAAAGGCATCTATGGCTTTATCTTGCTGGGTATTTTTCTGCCTTTGCATAGCTTCTACCATCTTTGTCAACTAAATGACTTGTTCTACGAGTGCATCTGATGTTCCTAGCTTGTTTGTTGTGGCCCGCCTCCTTATGTCGCCTCATCGGACATTAGGGAACTGATAGTCATTTTTGGCCATCCTGTTTAGGATCTGAATTGCTTCGACCGACTCCTTGTCAAGTAAAGTACCATTGGCAGAGGAATCCATCATCATCCTTGTTGGTGTCTTTACCCCGTTATAGAATATGGATATTTGAGTCCACTCTGGAAATCCATGGGAGGGGAATTTATTCAACAACTCGCATTATCTCTCCCATGCCTCGTACATCGGTTCATCATTTGCCTGTCGAAAAGTAGTGATGTCAGTCCACAATGTATTAGTTAGATTGATAGGATTAAATCGAGCTAAAAAATCTCGGCATAGTTCCGTCCAAGATTCAATGGACTCTGATGGTAGGCTATTGAACCAAGTTTTTGCCCTGTACCTCAGTGAATAGGGAATTAATCTGAGCCAACACGTCAGGATGAACTCCATGGATTTAGAAGGATTTGCAGATATCCAGGAAGGATTTCATATGCTGCCGGGCATATTCAGTGGAGGATCCTCCAAACTGTCAAAGTCTATTTAGCATATTGAACATGTCTGGTTTGAGTTCAAAGTGGTCCGCTTCTATTTCTGGATTAATCACGCCAAAGTTCAGCCTTATAAGATCCTCCTCTAAGTAGTCACGAACTAGCTGCTGAGCGGCAAGAGGATGCCTGCCATTGCCCGTCACGACATTGTCGATTGAGGCGGTAGGTCATGGTTGTTTGCAAGATCACCCATGGCTTCTCTGTTTGTGTAACCCCCTTAACCGACCTAGACTCCCGACCCGAACTAAGAAGATTACACGAGGAAAACCAAAGTCAACTCGTAAAAGTCAACCTTGATTAACGACCCTTTTTTTAAATTTCCTAGATGCGAATTATTAACCTATATGATTAGCAATTCAATTTAGCGGAAGTGACATAGCGAACATAACCTAATTAGGGGTTCAATTGCATACAAACATCTTTTAGGGACTAATTTTTATATTTCCAGAATTATCATGACTAAACAAGTTTTAAAGTTACCAATCAAAAATTAATCATATAATATGCCAACATGTCAAATTTCATCTTAAACAGATCATCCAAACTCATTTAATTAAGCATTCAAGACTCAGGGACCAAAACATAAGAAAACAGATACCTGAAACAATTCAAATTCAATTCCAACGGTCGAGTGTTTCGAAACACAAGACCGTGTATCAAAACGGTCATTTTGAAACCAGGTTGACCGTTTCGATACGCGGGTGCGTTCTGAAACCCGTATCGAAACAATGCTTTCCAGTAGCAAAATGTACCGGAACGTTCCTACCCGTTCCTCTCATATTTCAAATCCCGATATATCTTTGTACTGCCAGGATGCGTAGCAAAAGGACTACTATGAGCTTCAGTCAGAATAGTGCGCCTCAACTCAACATCATCTGGCACCACTATTCGACTTCCAAAGCATAAAACACCGTCATTATTAAAGCTGAAATCTGAAGGTCTACCCTCCGCAATGTCCTGAACATGCGAAACAAGGGAATCATCAAGAAACTGCTTATCTTTGATCAAGTGAATCAAAGATGGTTTCACTTGCAACTCAGCAATAAGACCACCGTCACGCGATATGCTCAAACGAGCAAACATCGCCCTCAACTCCACGGCCACTTTCCGTCTCAAAGCGTCGGCCACAACATTAGCATTACCAGGGTGATACTCGATCGCCAGATCATAATCCTTAAGCCACTCCACCCAGTGACGTTGCCTAAGATTCAACTCCTTCTGAGACATGAGATACTTCAAGCTCTTATGATCCATAAACACAACACATTTCTCACCATATAGGTAATGCCTCCAGATCTTCAGGGCAAACACCATAGCCGCAAACTCAAGATCATGAGTAAGGTACTTACGCTCATGCACCTTCAACTGTCTAGATGCATAGGCTACCACCTTACCCTCATGCATCAACAAACAACCCAAACCAACAATGGACGCATCAATATAGACCACAAACTCCTTACCAGACTCAGGTTGAATTAGAACAGGAGCTTGCGTCAAAGCTTCCTTCAGCTTCTCAAAACATTGTTGCCTCGCATCTGTCCACTCAAAGCGAACATTCTTCTGTAACAACTTGGTCAAAGGCGCAGCTATCTTCGAGAAACCCTCGACAAACCTACGGTAATACCCGACTAAACCAAGGAAACTTCATACCTCTGTTACCGACTTAGGTACCTTCCAGCTCATCACAGCCTCAACTTTGTGCGGATCAACGCGAATACCCCCAGTTGACACAACATGTCCAAGGAAGACCACCTCATTAAGCCAAAACTCACACTTACTTAGCTTGGCATACAACTGATTCTCCAACAACGCTTGCAAAATTATTCTCTAGTGTCTATCATAATCCTTCTTGGTACGCGAATACACAAGGATATCATCGATGAACACCACCAAAAACTGATCCAAGAATTCATGGAATACACGACCTCAAGTCTACATCCTTCACCTTGTTCTAAAAGTTGTCTTAGGTATGTTCACATCCTCCACTAAGAACTCGTAATGCCTATACCTTGTTCTAAAAGTTGTCTTAGGTACGTCCACATCCTTCACCTTCAGTCGGTAATATCCTGACCTCAAGTCTATCTTAGAAAACACTGATGCTCCTTGAAACTGATCAAAGAGATCATCATTCCTAGGCAAGGGATACTTGTTCTTGATCGTCAACTTGTACAATTACCGATAATCTATGCACATCTGCAATGTCCCATCTTTCTTCTTTATAAACAAGATCGGTGCATCCCAAGGTGACACACTCGGCCGAATGAACCCTCGATCCAACAACTTCTGCAATTGCGTTTTCAACTCCTTTAGCTCTTTAGGTGCCATGCGATAAGGAGCAATGGACACCGGAGTCGTATTCTCGTACAACTCGATACCAAACTTAACTTCTCTATTTGGTGGCAGCCCAGGCAATTCTTCTGGAAAGACACCCGGAAAATCGCAAATGGTTCGTGCGTCCTACACACGCACATCCTTGGTGCCAGGATTCATCACATAGGCAAGGTAATCCTCACAACCCAACTTCATCATACGGTTTGCTTCCAAAACTGAAATCACATTCGACAAGAATTTCACATTCTCGCCTACTACCACTACTTCATAATCATCGACAAGCTTTAAGGTGACTGTTGAGTGTGTAAAAGTTCTATAATTTACCCCCTATTTAACCCATATTTCTGCTGCATTCAAGCATATTTCATTGCATTTAGGTTAGATTTTAGTGATACGTCACAAATATATTAAATGGCACAATTTCTACTGAAATTGGTTTCTTTTGCAAGTAGCTACTGTAGCAGATGAAGGGCAGTGGAGAGCATACGCTGGGCAGCAAAGGAGCAGAGCTGGAACTAGATGTGTAGACGAGGAGGACGATGCTGCCATGGCCACTACCGTGGCAGCCAAGGACGACGACAGTAGTGAAGAGAAGAAGCAAAGTGGGCCTTGACAGAAAGAAAAAATTAAGCCGGTCTGTCGTGGAGCACCCTTATATTTTTCCAAGCCCTAGATCAGAATGAAGGCCAAGCCCAAGGTTCAAGGAGAAAACTCCAAGCAAGAAGGAAGGACGAATTAAAGATATATTCTCTAAAGATTTAGTCTTTAATAGACTTGTAACTTAGTTTAAACTTGTATTCTTGCCATATTAGAAAACTTGAACCCAAGGCCTATATAAAGGAATGTAATTCGACCTAGGGAAGGATATTTTTATCTCTAGCCTTCTTCTTAAAACCCTAGCCGTTTCCCCCTTCTCATCATGTTCTAAACTTCCCTTAGGGCCTCGAGTTGATTTGTAAAGTAGTTGCAAGGATTGCATTTGTTTTAGGAATTTTTCTGTTCAATAAAATTGACTTCAAGTTTGCTTATTCTGGTTTTCAACATCTTGCAAGAGTATCAGGAGAGCATTGTGAGATTATCTATTTACTTAATATCGGGAGAGTTAAGTATACGAAAGGAATACGTACGAGTTCTCTAGTTTATGGTTGAACTATCTTGGACCTAGGGATAGGACGAGGTTAAGTGGCTAAGGAAGAATTCGACAACATCGGTGTTCATCCTTCGATTCACGCCGGGAGGTATCATCAAAGACGTGTTCATCGACAGACTTGGACCTAGGGATAGGCCAAGGCGTAGCAGGGATTCTTGCCAAGCTTGAAGTACAGAGTTGTGTGATCGCTGCCGCGACTAACAACAGATCGCTGCCGCGACAGGCGCGACGACAGAACATATATTCCTAGAATTTACGACACCTACACTACTGAGCGATTCAATACCGGCCCATTCTCTCTATCTTGATTTCTTTAATCTTAAATTCCAATTCTCTTTATTATTTTCGTGACAACAATTTAAACTATTCTTTTTCCTCTCGTGCAGTATTCCAAGGTGAAGCTATTAGCCCAGTCCCTGTGGAGACGATATCCGATACTTACGTATCACTTACTACTTGCGTCGTGTTCACTTGCACTACATTGGGATATACATTTTTACACGCAACAAGTTTTTGGCGCCGTTTCCGGGGACTGGCAACATATCTTTACCCTATCTTTTACTGCACTTCTTGTATTTTTCTGTTTTATTTTTCTTGAGTTGTTCAACTTGTGCTTTTCACAAGGCTTTTTGTTTATGCGCAGATCGAGACGAGGAAAGGAACCTGAGTACCAGATAGATCCTGAAATCGAATGCTCGTGCAATCTTAGGAACCGACTCCGACTCGTATTATCCAGAAACGAATACCTTGAAGAACAATTAGAGGCCATGGACAATCCAAGGAATCCCCAGGATGCTGAAAATCTTGCTGGAAACGGAGGGAATGATCCACCTTCCGACCCTCTTGTCGTTGCCGCACGCTGGTCATACCGAGACTACATGCTTAATGATCATGTACAACTAGAAACAACCCTGCCAGACGTAGATGTTGACAACTTTGAGCTGAAACCTGTTATTTTCAGCATGATTAACAACGTTGGCCAATTTAGTGGTGCTGCTACAGAGGATGCTAGGGAGCATCTAAAACGTTCCAGGAAATCTGTGGTTTGTTTAGACTACCAGGAGTTAATCCGGAGATACTGAGGCTTCGGTTATTTCATCATTCATTGAAGGACAGGGCAAAGACTTGGTGGAATAAACTAACCCCGGGTTCAATACGAACTTGGGCAGATTTAACTCGTGAATTCTTGTCTCGTTTTAATCCTTCACATTTATCTGAGTGATTATGTAACGAAATTGCTACTTTTCAACAGGAAGATGACGAGCCAATGCACGAGGTGTAGGACAAATTTACCACTCTTCTAAGGAAATGCCCGATGCATGGATTCCCCATTTGGAACCAGGTAACTAAATTCTATAATGTTGGTAACTTACAAACTCGTATGAGAATTGATTCAACAGCAAATGGATTGCTGTTGGACAAAGATCCAGAAGATGCAATGGCAGTTTTGAAAAATCTGGCGAAGAATGAGGAACAATTTTCGACAGCAAGAAGAGGTGGTAAACGAGTTCTAGCTGTAAAAGATTATGAGACCGATAGTTCGTTAAAATCACAAGTGGCATATCTCACTAAGGCAATGAAAAATCTCTTGAAAGAAGATTCACATCCTGCCTACTCTGCTGAAGAGGTACGCGAGACTTGCGATGGGAACCACAGTTCGGAAGATTGTCCGCTACAGTTAGAAGAAGGGATGTATGTTGGGAACTACAATAAACAGAATTACAATTCCAACAACTACAATCCCAATTGGAGAAAGGATCCCAAATTCTCTTGGAGCAATCCTAATAATGCCCTGAATCCTCAAGCACAGAACACACAGAATCAGGGGGACCTAGGTTACTGACTCGACAGCAACCGAAGCAGCAGTAGCAATAACCACCAGCTGCAACGACTAGTATACTAGAACAGACCTTGGCTAGTTTATGTCTCAAACAGGAACCTACATTGAGAACATGAATCACTTTGTCAAGAAGACAAAAACATTCATGGATAAAACAGAGATGCGGATGACCAACCATGAAGCTACTCTGAAATCTTTGGAGACACAGATGGGTCAGGTTTCCCAGCATATTAAACCGAGGCATAATGGAGAATTTCCTAGCGATACTGAAAACTCTAGACAACCCACACATGAGCAGTGTAAAGCCATCACTACTAGGAGTGGGAAGAAATTACCAGGGCCAGAGAAGGAAGCTGAATCAGTTAAGGAACCAGCCTTGGAGTCACCTGCCGAGAACGCTGTCCCGGCAGATGACAAACAACCTGCTGCCGATGAACCTGTCACGACAACAGAAGGGACAGAGGAGAAAGACGAAGAACTTAAACCTCCTCAGATCCGAATGCAGTGGGAAGGACGTATTGCTGATTATCGTCCCCTACCTTCTTTTCCTCAGCGGCTACGGAAATTGAAACAGGAATCACAGCTTAAGAAGATCTATGATATTTTTAAGCAGGTTCATATCAACATTCCGCTATTAGATGCTAGAAAGGAGATGCCTGGTTATGCCAAATTTCTCAAAGATACCATGTCGAAGAAATCCAGACTTGGGGATTTTGAAACGGTTAAGATGACAGAAGGATACATGAGTATTCTGCACAAGCATCCACCCCAGAAAAAGAAGGATCTTGGGAGCTTCATCATACCATGCATAACCGGAGATAAATTTGTGGCTAAGGCACTTTGTCATCTTGGTGCTAGCATAAATTTAATGCCCAAATCAGTTTTTCAGAAATTAGGTATTGGAAAAGCTCGGCCCACAACAGTATTACTGCAGCTGGAAGACCGCTCTTACGTTCACCTAGAAGGAAAAATTGAAGATATTCTGGTAAGAGTGGATAAATTTATTTTTCCTGTTGACTTTCTTGTCTTAGATTGTGAAGCAGATGAAAACACACCAATCATCCTGGGGCGACCCTTCTTATCCACAGGAAGATCACTGATTGATGTGGAAAAAGCAGAACTCACTATGAGAGTGAACGATCAAGAGATCAAGATGAATGTTCTCCAAGCAATAAAACATGCTGGTGCAGAAGAAGAGTGCAAGGCCATCACTGAAATTACCCTTGACCAACCCTGTATCAGGTCGGGTTGCCACGACATCAAAATTGGCCAGTGTCCCAGCAGCCATTTAGAAGATTGGCACGACAGCACTGGCGACAACAGCTCCTTAGAATATGATACATCTGATACTGAAGATCAAGAGGAGGTAAATTGGATAGGCAATCGTCTAGGTAAGTTATTCGAGCCCTTAAACTATACCTCGGATGACCATATAGTCCAAAAGCCATCAACTATAGAGCCTCATGTTCTAGACCTTAAGCCACTGCCAGGGCAGCTAAAATATGTTTTCCTTGGTTTAAATGATACGTTGCCCGTAATCATCTCTTCCAAGTTAATGCAGGAACAGGAACAACATCTGATAGGAATGTTGTAGCAACACAAGAAGGCTATTGGATGGATGATAGCTGATATCCAAGGCATCAGTCCGGCACTATGCATGCATAAAATCCTCCTAGAGGATGATCATAAGTCGACCATTGATGCACAGAGACGACTGAACGGTGATATGCGAGAGGTGGTGCGAAAGAAGATCATAAAATGGCTAGATGCTAGAATAATCTATGCCGTCTCGGATAGCAAGTGGGTGAGCCCGGTGCAATGCGTTCCAAGAAAGGAGGAATAACCGTGGTAACCAATGAAGAAAACAAGCTAATCCCAACTAGGACTGTGACCGGTTGGAGGGTTTGTATGGACTACCAGAAGCTTAACAAAGCTACCCAGAAGGACCACTTTCCCTTACCCTTTATTGATCAAATGCTTGATAGATTAGCGGGAAAGCCTTACTATTGTTTTCTTGATGGTTACACAGGTTATAATCAAATAGCCATCACACCGGAAGATCAAGAAAAGACGTCGTTCACATGCCCATACGATACTTATGCTTTTCAGAGGATGCCATTTGGACTTTGTAATGCACCAGCAACTTTTCAAAAGTGCATGATGGCAATATTCTCTGATATCGTGGAGGATTTCCTGGAGATATTCATGGATGATTTTTCTGTCTTTGGAGACAATTTTGAAAGCTGCCTACGCATCCTACAGAAAGTGCTCGAAAGATGTGAGAAAGAAAACTTGATATTGAACTGGGAGAAGTGTCACTTCATGGTGGATGAAGGGATAGTCCTTGGCCATAAATTTAGCTGTCGCGACATAGAAGTCGATAAAGCTAAGATCGAGGTAACCGAAAAGCTGCCACCACCCACCACAGTCAAGGGAATCATAAGTTTCTTAGGGCATGCTGGTTTTTATTGAAGGTTTATCGCGAACTTTTCGAAGATCACCAAACCCTTATGCCATCTTCTGGAGCAGAACCGTCCCTTCGACTTCAACGCTGAATGTCTGAGGCATTCAAGGTTCTGAAAGAAAAGCTGGTAACAACCCCAATAGTACAGCCACTAGATTGGAAACTGCCATTTGAGATTATGTGTGATGCTAGTGACTATGTTGTCGGGGCAACACTTGGGCAGAGAAAAGACAAGCTCTTTCATGTCATATACTATGCCAGCAAAACACTGAACGACGCCCAAGTGAACTACACCACAACAGAGAAGGAACTATTAGCTATGGTGTTCTCTATTGACAAGTTCTGTTCATATATACTTGGAACGAAGGTCATAGTCCACACAGACCACTCTCCATTGAAGTATCTGTTCACCAAAAAGGATGCAAAACCTAGACTCATACGTAGGATTCTGCTACTGCAAGAGTTCGACCTTGAGATCAAGGACAAAAAGGGGACATAGAATCAAGTTGCAGATCACTTGTCAAGGTTAGAGAAGGAAAAGAGTCTCCCAACAGACGAGACACACATACTGGAGACTTTCCCTGATGAGCAGTTGTTCGCTGCCACAAGCACTGCCGCGACAGCCATGGCGGCAGGTAAGTTTTCTGAACTCCCTTGGTATGCTGATTTCGTTAATTATTTAGTTAGCGGAATAACTCCTCCTGACCTTAATTATCAAGCTAGGAAGAAGTTCCAAAATGATGTTAAGCATTATTATTGGGACGAACCACTTCTTTTCAAATATTGTGCAGATCAGGTTATTAGGAGATGTGTACCACATGATGAACAGTAAGCTATACTACATCATTGTCATGCTTCAGAGTATGAAGGACACTTAGGAGATAACAAAATTGCTGCCATGGTTTTGCTGTCAGGATTTTATTGGTCATCACTGTTCAAGGATGCTCAAACATTCTTCAAAAACTATGACAAGTGTTAACGGACTGGAAACATCTCAAGGAGACATGAGATGTCGTTGCAAAATATTCTTGAAGTCGAGATCTTTGATGTTTGGGGGATAGATTTTATGGGACCATTCCCAACTTCATGCGGGAACTTATATATCCTTCTAGCAGTGGACTATGTGTCCAAATGGGTTGAAGCGACCACCACTCAGAAAAATGACGCCAAGGCAGTTCAGAGGTTCTTGCATAAAAACTTATTTTCCAGATTTGGCATCCCCAAGGCGGTCATCAATGATGAAGGGAAGCATTTCGACAATAGGGTTATAGCTGCTGCCTTGAAAAAGTATGGTGTCAAATATCGGATCGCAACAACATACCACCCTCAGACCAATAGATAGGCTAAAATATCCAACAGAGAGGTTAAGAACATTCTTGAAAAGATGGTTAAGCCAACTAGGAAGGACTGGTCTCTTCACCTCAATGATGCATTATGGGCCTACAAAACATCGTTCAAAACTCCATTGGGAATGTCACCCTACGGTTGATTTATGGGAAAACATGCCATTTACCTGTCGAGATTGAGCACAGAGCATACTGGGCCATCAAGGCAATGAATATGGACTTGGAAAAAGCAGGACAAAAAGGCTACTTAATCTGAATGAAATCGTAGAAATTCGAACAATGGCCTATGACAACGCAAGAATCTACAAAGACAAGACAAAGAAGTTGCTGCCATGACAGTTCTGCCCAGGGCAGCTTGTGTTGTTATTCAACTCTAGGTTGAAACTCTTCCCAGGGAAGCTGAAATCTAGGCGGTCTGGCCCATTCCATGTGGTGCAGGTTTTTCCCCATGGTGCCATCACAATCAGATCTTTAAAAGACAGGCACCAATTCAAAGTCAATTGACAAAGATTGAAGCATTATCAGGGGACTGAAGCCCCAAGAATGCAGGAAGTGGTTACTTTAGGAGATGCCTCTCCTGGCATCCCTAATTTAACCTATTTTTATTTTTATTTATTTATATATTTATTAGGTAATTAGAATTATTTGATTTTTAGGAACTAAAGTTTTTATTTTTATTATTTTTAGGAAATAAAGATGACAAGGAGAAGAGGAGAAGTGAATTCAGCCCACCATCTTTCAATTAGCCCAAAAAGCCCAACTTTGGACCCTGTCGTTACAGCTGCCGCGACAGACGCGAAAAATCCAGCATGTCAACACGCTGTCGCGACAGACACGCAAACACGTAACAAACGCGCAACAAACACGAAAACGCGTGACAGACGCGTCAGAAAACACATAACAGCTGACCCCATTATTCACGCCTGCCCTTACAGCTCCAACGGGCAGCAACTCACCTTTTATATAAACCTCATTTTACTATTCATTTTTCACTCACTTCTACTCTTTCTACTTGTTTCCTCTAGAATATTTACTTGCTTTCATTTTCTTCCACAGTCCTTGCAACATGACTTCTAGAAACACCCACAGAAGCTCTGCCTTAGGATCTACCCCAGCAGCATCAACTCCAAGATCTTTCCAGATCCGTGATATGTGAGAGGATAAAGGTTTTATTTACACCTCCAAGAAGGAGAACCTGAGGCTACAGCTGTTCATAGCCCGAAAAATTAGAGCCCTGTAGTGGAAGATATTCGCGGAGCAGCCAGAAGAAATGAATGTGACTCTTGTCTGGGACTTTTATGCTGCTATCGACAGCATGAACACGACATCAATCATAGTACGAGGGAAAGAGGTGCCTATCGAGCCCGAGTACATCAAAACTCTGTACAGATTCTATGTGGGGAAGAAAGAAAATGGCCACCAAAGATTTCTCGAAAGTTTAGAGCCGGCCGACTACGACGCTGTGATGGCAGAACTCACAGACCAGGGTACCGAGTGGAACATGAACCCGAAAAATATGAGGACGGCAAGAAGAGTTCAGCTCACTCCGGAGGCAAAACTTTGGAACGCTTTCATCAAGAAACGGATTATGCCTTCCTCTCGCAATACAACAGTCGACCAACCAAGGTTAGCCCTCATCCATTCCATATTACATGAGAGGCCAATTAACGTTGGCATATGTAACCCCCTTAGGCCGGCCTAGACGGTTGACCCGAACTACGAAGATTACACAGGGAATACCAAAGTCGACCCGAAAGTCAACCTTGATTAACGACCCTTTTTTTCTTTTTATATCTTGTCTAAATGCACGTTACCCTAAGCGAACACTTAAGAAACATGTATGTGTGAGACACATCAATCAGATTTCAATAAGGGACTCAATTGCACAACATACAAATATAGGGACAAAAATGTAAATTCTGTAAATTAGAAGGTAATAACTGATTTTAAGGTTACCAATGTAAATTAATCACGTTACATGCTTCTCTGTCAAATTTCACCTTTATTGGAAATCTCGAACTCATACAATTGCAAATACAACTTTTGGGACCAAAACGCAAAGCTTGCAAACTTGAACATCATTCAAATCAGTGCCCAACGGTCACCTGTTTTGAAACGACGTTGACCGTTCCAAAACACGGGTTCGTTTCGAGACTGGTTCCGAAACAGGGCCTTCCAGTGGCCAAATCGTTTCGAAACAGTCATCAATCGTTTCGAAACACTAAGGCCATTACAAAACCCCGTTTCGAAATGCTAATGTCTGTTTCGATACAGTCTGCCCAGAAGCTGCAGATTTTGCTGGTTTTTGATACATAAAACCACTCAAACACATCCTAATGACTTCCTAACCATGCCAACAAGTCACCATACATATTAGGTACATGTTTGCAACTTCAAAACACATTCATAGCATCAAACATGGAATTCCACAAGTCTAGAGGCATGAAACCTAATATCCAAAACCAAAAAACCAACAAAACACCATATCAAGCATCAAAAGGCCAATTACAATTCCAAATCATCAAAGGCACCATGCCACAACTAGGGAGTCCAAAACATCTCCCAAAACACATCTTAGGTTCCCATTGCCAAAATATCAAAAACTAATAGTGTTATGAAAACATCACCATACATGAGCTTTGTTCCCTTGGACTTTCTTTCCTCCTTGTTGCCCTTTAAAACTTCAATTATCTTCATTATTGGTTCAAGAGAGAGAGCGTAAGCACAATTGCTTTGTGAGGCATGCTCTAAAGAGAACAACACAATAATGCATTTTGAAAACACTTTCAAAATAGCTTTTAAACACATGCTCATCTCTTTTCATGAAACCTTGCATACTTTACAAGCATCTCATGCTTCATTAAAATCAGCATATCATATTGGAATCCAAGTGATAATCCATAACCATTTACAACACAAAACACAATCGGATACGCGGATTACAAGCGTTGTCCCACACGCTTCATACACACTACCGAACAATACAAGGTGGAGTTCACCGGTACAATCACAACCCCTCAACACCCGTGATGGAGTTTAACGGTACAATCAAAACCCCTCAACATCACTCATCGGTAGTTGTATAACTCCATTAACGAGTGCACAGGACACATAACACAAGATCCACACACAAACTTTTAACCACCGTTGTGATCTTACCTTTCTCGTTAGTGTACTTCTATGGAGTGTACGGTACAATTACAACCCCTCAACATCCAAGGCGACTATATTCACGGTGCACCCAATCCTATAGCCGGCTAACTATATCCGATTCAAGTATTTTAAAACCATTACATCACTTGCTAATATACACCATTTACCATCAACAATTCACTGTTTTAAAGCATTAATCAAAGCCATTTATCATCATGCATCACTATGCATCAAAACCATATTTACAATATGTCAAACCAAGGATCTCTTACCTTGAGCATCCTTCAACACATGGCTTTCAAAACCAGCATTAACCATGCTAAAACATGCTTTCAAAACAGAATTTGAACATGCAATTTATAACAAATGCATGGAACCACTTCATGGCTCATCCAAGAGAGTTTTTCCGAAAACTTACTCTTGAGCTTAGTTAAGTTGCTTAGACTTAAAGTAAGCTCCCAAAACCCTCAAACATCTGTTTCAAAGCTGGAAACCCAACTCAACTCACCAATTTCGTTTCGCAAGCTTGCCGAAACGCCAATCAAGCCTCCGGATCAACTCCAAAGGTGTTCGAACATGTCTCCCCTGTTTTAAACAAATCAAAGCAGAGGATTAATGCATCATCATGCATTGAAATCTTCAGCTAACACACTTAAACTCGCCGCTCTACCTAAAGCCAACATTTCGGCTACCAAACGCAACCGAAATCACCTCCAATATCTTCCAAAACATAACCCAGCCAAGATCCATCACTTCTAACCATTTCTAAACATTAATTAACATCCAAAATGAACCTAAACTCGTCCTTATACCTCCAGCTATAACAGAACACCAAGATCACCCCAAAAACCACCATTTTCATAAGCAAAAACATAGGAAACATAACCTATTCGGGATTGCATTGTTAAAACCTCCTTTACACATCATTAGACATCCAAAATACATTTAGGAATCATCTCAAAACAGAGCCCAAACAATCACAACGAAATTCTTCAAGATTTCTTCCAAATTTTGAGTTTTAAGCCAAAATCAAGTTCCTACCATTAAAACCATTTATAAAACTTAAATTAAGGATTGCTAACTTGGGAATTTCAGTAATGAACTGAGTATTTAGAGGAGAAGAACAAACTTACCTCTAAATGGTGATTTCTCCTTGATTTGAGCCAATTTTCTTGAAAATCCAATGAGAAAATCAAGAGGATTTGATGCAAGATGGATTAGGAACTAATTGATAATTGAAATCTCATCAATTGAAGTGAAGATCAATGGAAAAGTTGCTGGAGAAAAGTGTTTGGATGATGGAATTTTGAGAGAAAAAGAAATGAAATTTTTTTAGGAAAAGTTAGTTATGAAATTCCAAAAAGTGGTTTTCCTTTTTCTCTTCATTAATTAAAACATTAATTGAATCATCTAAATTAAGAAAAAATCTGGAGAAATCATTTTTGGGTAAATTAGATCCTTAAAGATTCAAAGTTTCAATCCTTACAAAACAGTCACCACTGAACTTTTCAAAAATCGCATTTTAGTCACTATTCCAAAATGTTGTATTTCAAAACCTTATTTTGTAAAATTGATTTCACCACTCTCTTATAAATATTAAAAGAGGATTTTTAGATATTTTTCCATATTTTTAAAGCATCCCGAACTAGGATTTCCCTAAAACCTCCATTTATATTCGAACCAAAAATCAGACCGGTCTGGTTCAGTCCCTAAACTTCTAACCCCAAAATTGGGGTGTTACAACTCCCCCTCCCCGTTAAGAAATTTCATCCTCGAAATTTACCTAGAGGAAAAAGGCACGGAAACTACTTCTTCATATCATTCTTTCTTTCCCATGTGGCTTCCTCAACACCACGATGCTTCCACAGCACCTTAAAAAATTCAATGGTCTTGCCTCGAAGAACTTTACTGTCCGAATCCAGAATTTCAACCGGCTCCTCATCATAGGTCAAGTCTGGATTCAACTCCACTTCCTCCACATGCATAACATGCGAAGGATCCGATCTATACCTCCGAAGCATAGAGACATGAAACACATCATGAATCTTTTCCAACTCTTGCGGCAACCTCAGTTTGTACGCAACATGACCCACACGTTCAATCACCTCGTATGGTCCAATGTACCTAGGGCTCAACTTACCCTTCCGGCCAAACCTCATCACTTTCTTCCAAGGGGAAACCTTCAAGAACACACGGTCACCTACCGCAAACTCAATCTCCTTACGCTTCAAATCCGCGTAAGACTTCTGTCGATCAGAAGCTGCCTTCAATAGTTCACAAATGAGCTTCACCTTTTCGGTGGTTCCTTTCAACAAAGCTGGCATTGAAACCAACTTTTGACCTGTTTCAGCCCAACAAAGAGGAGTTCTGCACTTCCTCCCGTACAAAGCTTCATAAGGTGCCATTTGAATACTTGCCTGGTAGCTATTGTTATAAGCAAACTCCACCAAAGGCAAATGCTTCTCCCAAGAACCCTGAAAATCATTCACACAACACCTCAACATATCTTCCAGCACTTGGATAACACGCTCAGACTGTCTATCCGACTGTGAATGATAAGATGTACTGAAATTCAGCCGTGTACCCAAAGCTTGATGCAAACATTCCCATAAACGCGATGTAAACCTCGAATCTCTATCCGACACAATAGACTTTCGCACACCATGATGCCGCACAATCTCAGCAATGTACAACTCTGCAAGCTTATCCAAGGTGTACGTAGTATGCACAGGTAAGAAATGCACACACTTCGTAAGGCGATCCACAATCACCCACACCGAATTCTTCTTCGATGGCAACAAAGGCAAACCAGACAAAAAGTCCATGGTAATCCTTTCCCACTTCCACTCAGGAATCCTCAACAGTTGCAACAACCCAGAAGGAAACTAATGCTCAGCCTTAACTCGCTGACAAACCATGCACTTACTCACGTACTCTGCAACATCTTTTTTTAATCCCACGCAGTAGTACTAATCCTTAAGATCACGATACATCTTTGTACTACCAGGGTGCATAGCAAAAGGACTACTCTAAGCCTCATTCAGAATAGTACGCCTCAACTCAGCATCATTCGGTACTACTATCCGACTCCCAAAACATAAAACTCCATCATCATTAAAACAAAAATCTGATGGTCTATCCTCAGCCATATCTTGAACATGTGGCACCAAGGAATCATCCAACAGCTGCTTATCATTTATCAACTGCACCAAGGATGGTTTCACTTGCAATTCAGCCACAAGACCTCCATCTCGCAAAATACTTAAGCTGGCAAACATAGCCCTCAATTCCACTGCCACCTTTCTTCTCAAGGCATCCGCTACAACATTAGCTTTTCCTGGATGGTACTCGATCGTCAGATCATAATCTTTAAGCAACTCCACCCAACGTCGTTGCCTAAGATTCAACTCTTTTTGAGACATCAAATACTTCAAACTTTTGTGATCCGTGTACACAGTACACTTCTCACCATATAGATAATGTCTCCAAATTTTCAAAGCAAAGACCACCGCAGCTAACTCAATATCATGCGTAGGATAATTGCGCTCATGCACCTTCAACTGGCGCGATGCATAAACCACCACCTTACCCTCTTGCATTAACACACACCCCAAACCAACATAGGATGCGTCTCTATACACCACAAACTCTTTTCCCGATTCAGGTTGAACCAAGATAGGAGCTTGTGTCAAAGCTGCCTTAAGCTTCTCAAAAGCTTGCTGTCTCGCTTCTGTCCACTCATACTTGACATCCTTCTGCAACAACTTCATCAAAGGTGCAACAATCTTTGAAAATCCCCCATAGTATCCTGCCGACCCAAGGAAACTACGGATTTCATGAACAGACTTAGGAGGCTTCCGATTCATCACCGCCTCAATCTTCTGAGGATCAACAAGAATCCCCTTAGAAGAAACCACATGACCAAGGAAAACAACTTCCCTAAGCTAGAATTCGCATTTGCTCAGCTTAGCATAAAGCTAATTCTCCAACAATGCCTGTAACACAATCCTCAAATGCCCCTCATGCTCCTCCTCAGTACGAGAGTACACAAGGATATCATCAATGAACACCAGTACAAACTTGTCCAAATATTCATGGAACACTCTATTCATCATGTCCATAAAAGTTGCAAGAGCATTCATCAAGCCAAACTGCATCACAAGGAACTCGTAATGCCCATACCTCGTCCTAAAGGCTGTTTTTGGCACATCCACATCCTTCACTTTGAGCTGGTAATAACATGACCTTAAGTCAATCTTAGAGAACACAGTCACTCCCCGAAACTGAGAAAAAAGGTCATCATTCCTCGGCAAAAGATACCGATTCTTGATAGTCAACTTATTCAGCTGACGGTAATTGATACACAATCTCATAGTGCCATCTTTCTTCTTCACAAACTAGACCGGTGCACCCCAAGATGACACACTCAGCTGAATGAAACCACGATCAAGCAGCTCCTGGAGTTGCGTCTTCAGTTCCTTCAACTTTTTAGGTGTCATTCGGTAAGGAGTAATGGACACTGGAGTTGTATTTTCATACAACTCAATTCAAAACTCCACCTCTCGACTAGGAGGCAATATAGGTAACTCCTCCGGAAACACTCCAGGAAACTCTCGCACAATCCTGATATTTTGAACTCGCAACTTCTTAGAGCTAGGATTCATCACAAAGGCCAGATAAGCCTCACAACCTTGCCTCAGCATTCGGCTTGCTTCCAACGTAGACACCACATTGGCAAGAAACTTCACATTCTCACCAACCACCACTGCCTCATAATCATCCGCAAGCTTCAACGAAACTCGCTTCTTATCAAAATCCGCTATAGCTCGATGTTCAACAAGCCAATCCATTCCAAGGATTACATCAAAACCATAGAATGGCAATTCCATGAGATCAACAAGAAAAACATGGTTTTGCACTACCAAAGGACATCTTCTATACAACTTCCGCGTCACAACGGTCTCACCAAAGGAATTAGTTACACGCATACCAACATCCAAAGACTCAACAGGTAAACCAAGCAATTGAGCATGTTCACGCAATATGTATGAGTGTGTAGATCCAGAATCAATCAAGGAAAGTAATGATATGGATTGCAAAGTAAAGGTACCTGCGATAACATTCGTATCATTTCTCCCCTCTCGCTGTGCATACACCCGACCTGGCCACCACCCTCAGGTTGAACAGCCACCACATGCGCCACATTCCATCCACCATCTTCTGTGCACTGGAAATTACCACGGTCGTGCCCACGACCTCTTTGTGGTGTAACAACCCAGGAGCACGTCCCTGACCACCACCATCTAACAAAGGACACTCCTTCCTCATGTGGTCTGCCGAACCACAATTCCATCACGAATTACTGGTCACTGCAACAGGAGCTTGAACCTCCCTCGCTGCTCGAGGACAATCACGCCTCAGATAGCCACGTGATCCACACGTCTAGCACATGTTCTGATCTGTCCTCATTCTATCTCCCTGAATAGGCGCACCATGCCCTCCATTACCATGCCTAGCAGAAGACTAATACCTCTTATCTCGTCCTCTCTTGTTCCGTCCACCACCGGAACTATAATCAGCAACTCTTTTGCCCGAGCCAGAACTAACACCCCTGGAAGACAAACCCAGGTTCTGCTCAATGTCCTTCGCTCTACTCACCAGCACATAGAAATCCGTATACTCAACTACAAGCATGAAAGTCTTCACATCCGTCACCAAACCATAATGGAAACGTTCACACCTCTCCCGTTCATCAGGGATAAGCTCCGGTGCGTACTGACTAAGATGAACAAACTGGATCTCATACTCAACCACAGTCATGCTTCCTTGCACAAGAGACGTGAATTCTCTTTTCTTCTCATCTAGGTTTCGCACACCGAGATACTTTCGCTTGAACGCGTTCAGGAAGAACATCCAAGTCACATCAACTTCCTCCATTCTTGAGACAATGGTCGTCCACCACGTATATGCATCATCATGTAACAGCGATACCACACAACCTAATTTCTGCACATCGTTGCAGTTCATTTGTCCTAATATCCTCTTGGTGCTTTCCAACCAAGATTCGGAACCTTCATGAGATAAACCTCTGAACTCAATCCCTCCCAGACTGCGAAGACGTTCCAAAGGTAATCTCACGTTAGCATCACCCTGATGCACAGCTCTATGAGCTCCAGCTTCTGCTGCCTGAAAGGCTCTGGCAATAGCCTGAATCAAAACAGTCATGTCAGGTGTAGCTTGCCCCTGCACAGCTTCAGGTCCAACGACCCCAGCACCAGCACCAACATCAGCATTTTCACCTCCTGCGCCACCACCGTCGGGCGGTCCACCACCAGGGGGAGGAGGTATATCCACAACATTCTCAATGTGTTCCTGATTCTCATTTTGAGCCATAGCTCTCGTATTCATCCTCATCTCTCTACGAGGCCCCATTTACAAGAAAAACAATGCACTGACACAAATGCGGTAAACATAATTAGGCTCAACAAGGTAAGTAATCCAAGTAATCAAGCTCATTTTCCAAAAACAATTCCTTTCATTTGTTTTGATATGGCAATGGGTTCCTCTAACATGCTTCAACACAACATAACATCACAATTGCAACATACTTTACAATTCATACAACATACTTTCACCCAGTAGGCATATCATGCAAATACACATACATCACCCACATAATCATTCCCATTTACACGAGAACTCAGCTCTGATACCACCAAATGTAACCCCCTTAGCCCGGCCTAGACGGTTGACCTGAACTACGAAGATTACACGAGGAAAACAAAAGTCGACCCGAAAGTCAACCTTGATTAAAGACCCTTTTTTTCTTTTTATATCTTGTCTAGATGCACGTTAATCCTAAGAGAACACTTAAGAAACATGTACGTGTGTGACACATCAATCGGATTTCAATAAGGGACTCAATTACACAACATACAAATATAGGGATAAAAATGTAAATTCTGTAAATTAGAAGGTCATAACTGATTTTAAGGTTACCAATGTTAAATTAATCACGTTACATGCTTCTCTGTCAAATTTCACCTTTATTGGACATCTCGAACTCATACAATTGCAAATACAACTTTTGGGACCAAAACGCAAAGCTTGCAAACTTGAACATCATTCAAATCAGTGCCCAACGGTCACCTGTTTCGAAACAATGTTGACCGTTCTGAAACACGGGTTCATTTCGAGAGTGGTTTCGAAACAGGTCCTTCCAGTGGCCAAATCATTTCGAAACAGTCACAAGTCGTTTCGAAACACTAACGCCATTACAGGCCCCCGTTTCGAAACGCCAATGCCTGTTTCGATACGGTCTGCCCAGAAGCTGCAGATTTTGTTGGTTTTTCATATAGAAAACAACTCAAACACATCCTAATGACTTTCTAACCATGCCAACAAGTCACCATACATATTAGGTACATGTTTGCAACTTCAAAACACATTCATAGCATCAAACATGGAATTCCACAAATCTATAGGCATGCAACCTAATATCTAAAACCAAACAACCAACAAAACACCAAATCAATCATCAAAAGGCCAATTAGAATTCCAAATCATCAAAGGCATCATGCCACAACTAGGGAGTCCAAAACATCTCCCAAAACACATCTTAGGTTCCCATTGCCAAAATATAAAAAATTAATAGTGTTATAAAAACATCACCATACATGAGCTTAGTTCCCTTGGACTCTCTTGCCTCCTTGTTGCCCTTTAAAACTTCAATTATCTTCATTATTGGTTCAAGAGAGAGAGCGTAAGCACAATTGCTTAGCGAGGCATGCTCTAAAGAAAACAACACAATAATGCATTTTGAAAACACTTTCAAAATAGCTTTTAAACACATGCTCATCTCTTTTCATGCAACCTTGCATACTTTACAAGCATCTCATGCTTCATTAAAATCAACATATCATATTGGCATCCAAGTGATAATCCATAACCATTTACAACACAAAAACACAATCGGATACACAGATTACAAGTATTGTCCCACACGCTTCATACACACTACCGAACAACACAAGGTGGAGTTTACCGGTACAATCACAACCCCTCAACGTCACTCATCGGTAGTTGTATAACTCCACTAACGAGTACACGAGACACATAACACAAGATCCACACACGGACTTTTAACCACCGTTGTGATCTTACCTTACTCGTTAGTTTACTTGGATGGAGTGTGCGATACAACTACAACCCCTCAACATCCAAGGCGACTTTATTCACGGTGCACCCAATCCTATATTTACAATTATACATCATTTACCATCAGCAATTCACTGTTTAAAAGTGCTTTAAAACCATTACATCACTTGCTAATATACATCATTTACCATCAACAATTCACTGTTTTAAAGCATTAATCAAAGCCATTTATCATCATGCATCACTATGCATCAAAACCATATTTACAATATGTCAAACCAAGGATCTCTTACCTTGAGCATCTTTCAACACATGGCTTTCAAAACCAACATTAACCATGCTAAAACATGCTTTCAAAACATTATTTAAACATGCAATTTATAACAAATGCATGGAACCACTTCATGGCTCATCCAAGAGAGTTTTTCCGAAAACTTACTCTTGAGCTTAGTTAAGTTGCTTAGACTTAAAGTAAGCTCCCAAAACCCTCATACATTTGTTTCAAAGCTGGAAACCCAACTCAACTCACCAATTTCGTTTCGCAAGCTTGCCGAAACGCCAATCAAGCCTCCGGATCAACTCCAAAGGTGTTCGAACATGTCTCCCCTGTTTTAAACAAATCAAAGCAGAGGATTAATGCATTATCATGCATTAAAATCTTTAGCTAACACACTTAAACTCGCCGCTCTACCTAAAGCCAACATTTCGGCTACCAAACACAACCGAAATCATCTCCAATCTCTTCCAAAACATAACCCAGCCAAGAACCATCACTTCTAACCATTTTGAAACATCAATTAACATCCAAAATGAACCTAAACTCGTCCTTATACCTCGAGCTATAACAGAACATCAAGATCACCCCAAAAACCACCTTTTTCATAAGCAAAAACTTAGGAAACACAACCTATTCGGGATTGCATTGTTAAAACCTCATTTACACATCATTAGACATCCAAAATACATTTAAGAATCATCTCAAAACAGAGCCAAACAAGCACAACGAAATTCTTCAACATTTCTTCTAAATCTTGAGTTTTAAGCCAAAATCAAGTTCCTATCATTAAAACAATTTATAAAACTTAAATTAAGGATTGATAACTTGGGAATTTCAGTAAAGAACTGCGTATTTAGTGGAGAAGAACAATCTTACCTCTAAATGGTGATTTCTCCTTGATTTGAGCCAATTTTCTTGAAAATCCAATGAGAAAATCAAGAGGATTTGATGCAAGATGGATTAGGAACTAATTGATGATTGAAATCTCATCAATTGAAGTGAAGATCAATGGAAAAGTTGCTGGAGAAGAGTCTTTGGATGATGGAATTTTGAGAGAAAAAGAATTGAGAAAATTTTAGGAAAAGTTAGTTATGAAATTCCAAAAAGTGGTTTCCCTTTTTCTCTTAATTAATTAAAACATTAATTGAATCATCTAAATTAAGGAAAAATCTGGAGAAATCATTTTTGGGTAAATTAGCTCCTTAAAGATTCAAAGTTTCAATCCTTACAAGATAGTCACCACTGAACTTTTCAAATGTCGCATTTTAGTCACTATTACAAAATGTTGTATTTCCAAACCTTATTTTGTAAAATTGATTTCTTCACTCTCTTATATATATAAAAAGAGGATTTTTAGATATTTTTTCCATATTTTTAAAGCTTCCCGAACTAGGCTTTCCCTAAAACCTCCTTTTATATTCGAACCAAAAATCAGACTGGTTCTGTTCAGTCCCTAAACTTTTAAGCCCAAAATTGTAGTGTTACAGCATATATCTCCAAGAGGGCATATTGGATTGCGCATACTGGCCGACCGGACCACTCTTCTACCCATATCTCATCACCGCCCTCTCCCGCGGCCACCATGTACTAGAAGCTGCTGTAGATTTACGAGTTCGAGGGAAAGGCTGGACAGACAAGAACATACTCTGCTTGATGGAACTCACTGCTGCTACGCCCCTGTCGTCTTTCGACCCTATTGCCTTAGCAGCAGAGCCGATAGAGCCCACCGACACCGAGCCTGCTGCCACACAACCCAGGTAGCCTACTGCAGCAGCTCCTCCAGCTGACACCTCCTCACAGATCCTTGCTACCATAAAAAAATTGGAGGAGAGACAGCTCGACCTCATGAGTTTCATCCGAGACTTCACCACCGCCATGGTACATTTCATCCACACTTCTTTAAATTTCCACGATGCTCTGTTCCCCACTTTCCCCAACCACTATTTTGCTGCTCCAACCCCTGCCCATACCCCTACACCTGCTGCCACGCCAAAAACGCCATCTGCTGCATCTACTCTGACCCCTGCCACAACAGCTGCAGGCGGTAGCCGCACATCCGACACATCTGCCCGAGGAACCAAAGCACACAACACCGTCATCATTGAAGCTGAAATCTGAAGATCTACCCTCCGCAATGTCCTGAACATGCGAAACAAGGGAATCATCAAGAAACTGCTTATCTTTGATCAAGTGAATCAAAGATGGTTTCACTTGCAACTCAGCAATAAGACCACCATCATGCGATATGCTCAAACGAGCAAACATCACCCTCAACTCCATGGCCACTTTCCGTCTCAAAGCATCGGCCACAACATTAGCCTTACCCAGGTGATACTCGATCGCCAGATCATAATCCTTAAGCAACTCCACCCAGTGACGTTGCCTAAGATTCAACTCCTTCTGAGACATGAGATACTTCATGCTCTTATGACCCGTAAACACAGCACACTTCTCACCATATATGTAATGCCTCCAGATCTTCAGGGCAAACACCATAGCCGTAAGCTCAAGATAATGAGTAAGGTACTTACACTCATGCACCTTCAACTGTCTAGATGTATAGGCTACCACCTTACCCTCATGCATCAACACACAGCCCAAACCAACAATGGACGCATCAATATAAACCACAAACTCCTTACCGGACTCAGGTTGAATTAGAACAGGAGCTTGCGTGAAAGCTTCCTTCAGCTTCTCAAAAGCTTGTTGCCTTGCATCTGTCCACTCAAAGCGAACATTCTTCTGTAACAACTTAGTCAAAGGCACAACTATATTCGAGAAACCCTCGACAAACCTACGGTAATACCCGACTAAACCAAGGAAACTTCGTACCTTTGTTACCGACTTAGGTACCTTCCAGCTCATCATAACCTCAACTTTGTCGGATCAACGCAACGCGAATACCCTCAGCTGACACAACATGTCCAAGGAGGACCACCTCATTAAGACCAAACTCACACTTACTTAGCTTGGCATACAACTAATTCTCCAACAACGCTTGCAAAATGATTCTCTAGTGTCTATCATGATCCTTCTTGGTACGCGAATACACAAGGATATCATCGATGAACACCACCAAAAACTGATCCAATAATTCATGGAATATACGACCTCAAGTTTACATCCTTCACCTTGTTCTAAAAGTTGTCTTAGGTACGTTCACATCCTTCACTAAGAACTCGTAATGCCCATACCTTTTTCTAAAAGTTGTCTTAGGTACGTCCACATCCTTCACCTTCAGCCGATAATATCCTGACCTCAAGTCTATCTTAGAAACCACTGATTCTCCTTGAAACTGATCAAAGAGATCATCATTCCTAGGCAAGGGATACTTGTTCTTGATCGTCAACTTGTTCAGTTGCCGATAATCTATGCACATCCGCATTGTCTCATCTTTCTTCTTTACAAACAAGATCGATGCCCCCAAGGTGAGACACTCAGCCGGATGAACCCTCGATCCAACAACTCATGCAATTGCGTTTTAAAATCATTTAGCTCTTTAGGTGCCATGTGATAAGGAGCAATGGACACCAGAGTCGTATTCTCCTACAACTCGATACCAAACTCAACTTCTCTGTTTGGTGGCAGCCCAGGCAATTCTTCTGGAAAGACACCCGAAAAATCGCAAACGGTTCGAATGTCCTACACGCGCACATCCTTGGTGCCATGATTCATCACATAGGCAAGGTAATCCTCACAACCCAACTTCATCACACAGTTTGCTTCCAAAACTGAAATCACATTCGACAAAAATTTCACATTCTCGCCCACTACCACTACTTCATAATCATCGACAAGCTTTAAGGTGAGTGTTGGGTGTGTAAAAGTTCTATAATTTACCCCCTATTTAACCCATATTTTTGCTGCATTCAAGCATATTTCATTGCATTTGGGTTAGATTTTAGTGATACATCACAAATATATTAAATGGCACAGTTTCTACTGAAATGGGTTGCTTTTGCAGGTAGCTACTGTAATAGATGAAGGGCAGACGCTGGGCAGCAAAGAAGCAGAGCTAGAACTGGATGTGTAGACGAGGAGGACGATGCTGCCATGTCCGCTGCCGTGGAAGTCAAGGACGACGGTAGTAGTGAAGAGAAGAAGCAAAGTGGGCCTCGACAGAAAGAGAAAATTAAGCTGGTCTGTCGTGGAGCACCCTTATATTTTTCCAAGCCCTAGATCAGAATGAAGGCCAAGCCCAAGGTTCAAGGAAAACACTCCAAGCAAGAAGGAAGGACGAATTAAAGATATATTCTCTAAAGATTTAGTCTTTAATAGAGTTGTACTTTAGTTTAAACTTGTATTCTTGCCATATTAGAAAACTTGAACCCAAAGCCTATATAAAGGCATGTAATTCGACCTAGGGAAGAATATCTTCATCTCTAGCCTTATTCCCAAAAACCTAGCCATTTTCCCCTTCTCATCATGTTCAATAAAATAGACTTCAAGTTTGCTTATTCTGGTTTTCAACATCTTGCAAGAGTATCCGGAGGGAATTTTGAGATTATCTATTTACTTAATATCGAGAGAGTTAAGTATACGAAAGAAATAAGTACGGGTTCTCCAGTTTATGGTTGAACTATCTCGGACCTAGGGGTAGGACGAGGTTAAGTGGCTAAGGAAGAATTCGACAACATCAGTGTTCATCCTTCGATTCACGCCGGGAGGTATCATCAAAGACGTGTTCATCGACAGACTTCGACCTAGGGATAGGCCAAGGCATAGCAGGGATTCTTGCGAAGCTTGAAGTACAGAGTTGTGTGATCGCTGCCGCGACTAACAACAGACCGCTCCCGCGACGACAGAACAAATATTCCTAGACTTTGCGACACATACACTACTGAGCAATTCAACACCGACCCATTCTCTCTATCCCGATTTCTTTAATCTTAAATTCCAGTTCTCTTTATTATTTTTGTGACAAAAATTTAAACTATTCTTTTTCCTCTCGTGCAGTAATCCAAGGTGAAGCTATTAGCCCAGTCCCTGTGGAGACGGTATCCGATACTGACGTATCAATTTACTACAGTGACCCGCTTGACATCAAAGTAAACCACCGCTCTATGCTCAGTCAACAAATCCATACCAAGGATTACATCGAAACCGTAGAAGGGTAACTCCATCAAATCCACAAGAAAAACATGACCCTGCACAGACAAAAGGCATCTCCTATACAAATTCCTAGTGACTACTATCTCACAAAAAGAACTAGTCACTTGCATTCCTACCTCAAGAAACTCAACATGTATATCAAGCAAATGTGCATGCTCACTCAAGACATAAGAATGTGTGGATCCACAATCAATCAAAGCCAGTAATGATAGAGACTGAAGAAAAAAAGTACCTGCGATAACATATGTATCATTGCGCTCCTCGCGCTGAGCATAAACCCTAGTAGGACCACCTCCTTCAGGCCGAACTGCAACCACATGTGCAATGCCTCTCTGGCTCTCTTCTGTCGTCTGAAAATTCCCTCTGCCGCGCCCACGGCCTTTCTAAGGTGCAACCATAACAGGTGCACGTCCCTGGCCTCCACTAGCCAACAAAGGACACTCCCGCCTCATGTGATCCGCTGAACCACAGTTCCAACATGAATTCACTATCACAACAACAGGAGCCTGAACCTTTGTAGCTGCTCGAGGACAATTTCGCCTCAGATGGTCCCTCGATCCACATGTCCAGCACGTGTGCTGCTCATACCTCACTCGGCCTCCTTGAACCTGACCGCCTCAACTCGGAGCACATTCCCTCCCCTCAAGCTATTGTCTCCTATCTCAACTTCTTTTGTTCCGTCCACCACCAGAACTATACTCATGTGCTCTCTTCCCAGAGCTAGAACCAACACCTCGAGACGACAAACCCAAGTTATGTTCGATGTCTTTGGCTTGACATACAAGCACATCGAAGTCGGTGTAATCCACAACCAACATGTACGTCTTGACTTTCTGTACCAGACCGTACAAGAAGCAATCACATCGTTGCCTCTCACTAGGTATCAGCTCAGGGGCATACTTACTTAGGCGTACGAACTGGACCTTATACTCAGCCACGAAAAGGTTACCCTGAACTAGCGACATAAACTCACGTTTCTTCTCGCCCAAGTATCTCACCCAGATACTTCCTCTTGAAAACACCATTGATATACTCCCAATCTACTTCATTGGGTACCAAATCAGCATTGGTAGTCGTCCACCAGCTATAGGCATCACCTTGCAACAAAAAAACTGCACATCACAGCTTATGCACATCGTTGCATCGCATTTGATCCATAATACGGATCATGCTCGCTAACTAGGCTTCAGATGCCTCAGGAGACATCCATAGAACTAAACAGTTCCTAAGCTTCTCAACCACTCCAAAGGTTAACTCGCCTGCACAACTGCAGGGGCCTGTACATGTGCTCCGGCTATAGCAACATGAAACGCCCCGGTGATCGCCTGAACCAACGTCGTTAGATCACCCAAACCTGGACCAGTAAGTCCTTGTTGCTCCTGCTCCCCACCTCCAGGTGGTGGCGGAGGAGGTAAGTTTACACCAGGAGGGACATCAGCCCCTTGCTGACCCTGGTCGCCCTGCTCATCCGCAGGCACTATTGTGTTCGACCTCAGCTCTCTTCTTGGACACATAGTGCTATTTTTAACAAGGCATAACAACAAAAAGAATAAATCAAACCATTTAGGCGAGCCTCAAGCAAGGATCCAAGTTTACAAAAACATTTAACTAGTGTAATAAGACAATGGGTACCCCGATTTCCCTCAAGCATAACATAAAATACAAGAGCATTACAGAATCATCATGTTTTCCACCATCCACAACCAGCACATTTCAATATCACATAATCAACATACAATCATATTCATTTCACATGCGATTCACATCAATCAAGCATGGCATAAGCTCCAAAATCAACCAAATTCATGCTTTTAAAACAACATACGTCAATACATATCAATTTCACATAACAACATCCCCGATTATTTCAAAACTTGGCTATGATACCAACAAATGTAACCCCTTAGCCCAGCCTAGACGCCCGACCCGAACTAAGAAGATTACACGGGGAAAACCAAAGTCAACTCGTAAAAGTCAACCTTGATTAACGACCCTTTTTTAACTTTCCTAGATGCACATTATTAACCTATATGATTAGCAATTCAACTTAGCGGAAGTGACACAACGAACGGAACACAATTAAGGGTTGAATTGCATACAAATGTCTTTTAGGGACTAATTTGTATATTTCCAGAATTATCAGGACTAAACAAGTTTTAAAGTTACCAATCAGGAATTAATCATATAATATTCCAACAAGTCAAATTTCATCTTAAACGGATCATCCAAACTCATTTAATTAAGCATTCAAGACGCATGGACCAAAACGTAAGAAAATAGAAACCTGAAACAATTCAAATTCAATTCTAACGGTCAGGTGTTTTGAAACACAAGACCGTGTATCGGAACGGTCGTTTTGAAACCAGGTTGACCATTCCAGGCCACCGTTCCGAAACAAATAAGGGCGTTCTGATACGCCTTGCTCTGCAACTTCACAGTTTGCTGGTTATTACAAAATCACCCCCGAAATCATTCCAATTCATGCCACAACATACATACAACATGAATAAGAATCAATGACCAACATTACGAAGTATAAACTCAAACATAGCATCATTCATGCGAGCATTAGATATATAGGCAAGCTTCCTAGTCTTTAAAACCATACGAAAGCTAAAAGCCACATTCGAGCCCAAATAAAACCTCAAGTGCCATTTACAAACCAAAATAAGCAAACCAACATGCTTAAGGTGTTTAAAATCACCAAATACTAATAAGAGTAAAAATCACACCCATTGTCACTTATTACACTAAAGGTGAACCACATACATCGCTTAGTCAAAACTCTTGGAATCCCCTTGCTTTTGGACTGCCTTGAAAGCTCAATTCTCTGCATTGATGAAACAAATGAGTGTAAGCATATAGCTTATTGAGGATCGCTAAAACAACATTCATCAATACATTTTGTTTAATCATTGAAACATCATTTGCACATTCATGCCTTTCTTTTATACTTGCTCATTTAAGCATGCAATGCACTTTTTAAACCACATGAATATTGCATCATTATAACAACAACAAATTCCTTTGCTTATGCTTAAACCAAGCATCACATGCATTCTTGCATCTTTCACAAGCATCTCAATGTTAATCATTTATCATTAACATTATATTGGCTCTCAAGTGATAATCCTCAAACCATACCAAAACAAATGACACAATCAGATACGCTGATTACAAGCGTTGTCCCACACGCTTCATACACACTGCCGGAGTACACAAGGTGGAGATCAATGGCACAATCACAACCTCAACATCACTCATCGGTATTTGTATAATTCCACTAACGAGAGTACGAGACACATACCACAAGACTCATACACGGGATTAAACCATTCACTGTTGTGATCTTAGCCTCAATCGTTAGGGTACTTGGATGGAGATTTCGACACAATCCCAATCCCTCGACATCCAAGGCGACTTTATTCATGGTGCACCCAATCCTATAACCGACTAACTATATACAATTAAAAGTAACCAAAAATCACTTTCATCAGTTGCCAATATAATCATTTAACATCAATATTCCACTGTTTTACAAGCATAAACACAATGTCATTTCCACAAGCATAAGCATGGTCAACATCATATGCATTTATCACATAAACAAAGGATCACTTACCTAGTGCATCCTTAACATAATGGCATTAAAATCCAGCATTAACCATGCTTAAAACATGCTTTAAAACAGTAACCAAAAACCCATTTAACTCAAGTGCATTTCCATCAAAACATAACACATTTCGGAGAGAGACTTTCGAATCACTTACTGTTGAGCTTAGCTAAGAGTTTCAAACTTACACTAAGCTCCCAAGACCACACTCAAAGCGTTACAAAGATGGAAAATCCATTTGCACTCACCAATACGCGAAGCCTTGCTCGCCGACATGAAAATTACTCTTTCGGAGCCTCCAACAATGCCTCGTTTGCTCTCGGATCAAGATCACCTGTTTTCACATCATCGAAACAGAGATCCAAATGCATTAAAATGCATTTCTACACAAGCAACCAATCACAAACTCGTTGCTCACCCAAACTACACCAATTTATCCATTCGAAACAACTGAAAATCCAATTGATTGCTTCCTAAACCAAGCCCAGCTATCATACATCACTTTCAATCAATTATAAATATAAAAAAAACATCTAAAAGCAATCCAAACCCATCCTTATACCTCCAGCAGACATTACTTCCTCATTTCACCTCACAAATCCAACTAGAACTATCAAGAAACTCAAGGATCTCAAGGATTTCAGGATCTATATCAACAAAAACTCTTTTCAACATATTAACCAACACAAAACTCAATTAAAACCAATCTAAAACAGAGCTTAACAAAACAAGTCCGGAAATTAAGAATTTCATCATATTTTTGAGAGATTTCAACCTCAAATCAAAACTATAATGAAAACTCAACCAAAAACATTAGTTAGAAGCCAAAGATCTTGAGAATTTCAATAAAGAACCTTGATTAGAGGTTGAGAATGAGACTTACCTCCAATCCTTGCTTTCCTCAATGAATGACAAGTTTTCCTTAGCTAAAATCTTGAAGATCTTGAAAGAACTCTTAAAGTTTGTTTAGAAAATATTGAGAGAGTGTTGAGAGAAAATAATTTTTGAGAAAATGAGTTAGAATTGTGTTTTGCTAAAAATCAGAAGAGAATGGAAGTTACGTGATAGAATCTCACTAATTAACCACCTAATTAATTAAATAAAATAAAAGCCAATTAAAACTATTTAATTAAAACCATTTTAAACACGTCATATTAAAGAAAGGATAAATTGCTATAAAGCTCCCTAAATATTCTAAGTTTTTTGCTTCTCCTTTAAAAATCACATTTTCCATAGTTTTGAAAATTTACAATTTGGTCACTACTCAAAATGTACCATTTCTAAAACTTTTTTGTAAATTTGATTTGACCAACCTCTTACATATATTTTTAGAGAATTTTAGCAATTTTACCACATTTTTTATCCTATCCCGATCCTTGATTTCCTTAAATCACCTTACGCGGTTCGAACCGTTTGCTTGTCTAAGTCTGCATGCAGTACGTTCAAGCTTTGGATTGTATTCTTGCAAGGGTTATTTCTAGTTGGCCCTGGTCATAAACCAAAGGAAACCAAGGGGTTAAACATCAAAATAAAAAGTGCAGAAAAATAAAAATAAAGTTGTACGCCAATCCCCGACAACGGTGCCAAAAACTTGTTGCGTGCAAGTATACACGATTCCAAGTTATAGTATTTAAGATATCGTTTCCACAAGGATTGTGACAACCTTTCAGAATTCACTTTTCTGGACAAGTATAAATAAAAACACAAATATTGAGAGTTGGTTTGATTAAAACTAAGACTAAAGCAAGTAAGATAAATTGAGAAATCAAAGTGAGAAAATGAGCCAGTATTGGATGCTACGTAGTGTGGAGATTTAATGTATTGTCTCGGCACAATTTTGTAGACCGACTTAACAACTTTCGGGTCGAAGGAACTGACTTAACAGTTTTGTAGACCAATTTTGTAACGCCATGATTTTGGGCCTAGGTGTTTTGCGAGTTGGGTTGGGCCGGAGGAACCATAAACAGTTGTTCGAATCGTTAAGAGGTGGTTAAGGGAAAACAATGTTTAGGGTGGGATAAAATATGATAAAAATCCTCTAAAATTTAATTTAAGAGGTTAATTAAATCAATTTTGCAAAACAAGTTTTGAAATCATATATTTGGGTAGTGACCAAAATGTAATGTTTTAAAACTGTGGAAAATTGTGTTTTAAAACAAGTCTTAGAATCATTAGGGAGCTTGTTGGCAATTAAGCCTTTTCTCTAATTTGACATGTGTTTTAAATGTTTTATTAAGAATTAAAGGGCTTTTTAATTGATTTAATTAGAAATGTAGTTAATTAGTTAACAAACAAAATGACGATCATTTCATTTCTCTTTTTCACTTCAGCAAAAAAAAAATCTCCACATTCTCTCAAATTCCATATTTTCTTCATTCCCAAATTCTATCTTGATTTCCAACTTTTCCTTGGTGGTTTCTCTCATTTTCCTTCATGTTCTTTCAAGCTAGTCTTGCCAAATTAGAGGAGAAGCAAGGATTTGAGGTAAAAATTGTTCTAACCTTCTAATCAAGGTCCGTTAATGAAATTTCAAAAATATTTGACTTTTTATTTATGTTTTTGATTGAGGTTTTGCTATTAGTTTGATGAAAAGATGAAATTTTGGTGGAAAATGGATTTTATATGATTTTCGGAGTTTGGTTGATTTGATTGGTTTGAGTTAGTTTCTAATTGAGTTTTGAAAGGTTTAAGATATTGAAATATAGTTTAAATCATATTAATCCCGAAATCCTTGAGATCTTTGGTTTTTAAGGTGTTTTTTGTTGAGTTTTTGAAGTGTAAAGTGGAATCTGAGTTGCTGGAGGTATAAGGATGGTTTTGGGTTGTTTTTGGATGTTGATTGATGCTTAAAATGTGTTAGATGTGTTGGGTAATGGCAGGGCTGAGGTTAGAGGTCAATCGATTGAGTTTTTGGTTGTTTCGGATGGGTGATTTGATGCCTTAGAGCAGGGCTGCAGATTCACTTTTGAGTGCTGGTGTTTTGGATGCATTTTAATGCATTGAACCTCTATTTTAATGTTTTGAAAACATGATTGTATTATGAAATCAAATGAAGTGATTTTGAGGTTTCGAATGATCAACAGTTGTTTCGGCGAGCGTGGTTTCGCAAGTCGATGAATGGAACTTGGTTTTCTAGCGTCGAAACGTTTTAGAAAAGGTTTTTGGGAATTTAATAAGAGCTTGAAATGCTTTGCTAAGTTCGGAAGTAAGTAAAGTGAATTTCTCTCTCGGATTGTGCTATGGTGAGATTTTGAAAGCACTTGATTTAATTGTGTTAACCTACTGTTTTAAAGCATGTATTGAGTATATAAAATGTGTTTGTTGATGCCATGTGGTTTACGAATGCACTAGGTAAGTGATCCTTGTATGCATGTGTTGATGCATGAGGTTTGAAGCATGATTTAATGCATTAGTTATGACTTATCACGAATGCTTTGTAAAAACAACGAGGTATGCATGAAATGTGTATTACATTGGCAAATGATGTTGAATAAAGTGTTTTTTAAATGAAATCGGATATAGTTAGCCGACTATAGGATTGAGTGCACTATAAACAAGTCGCCTTGGATGTTGAGGGTTTGTGATTGTACAAAAAACTCCATCTAAGTACCCTAACGATTAAGGATCGTTTAAGGTTGCAACGGTTGACGGTAGCTCCCGGGTGCGAACCTTGTGTGTGTCCCGTCTCTCGTTAGTGGGTTATACAACTACTGATGAGTGGTGTTGAGGGGTTGTGATTGTATCGAATACTCCACCACGGGTGTCACAACGGTGGAGGGTCGCTCCCGTGTGTGAGCCTTGAGATGTGGGTAGGGTGTATGAAGGGTTTGGGAAAACCCTTAGTAATCTGTGTATCCAGTGTGTTTTTGAGAAATGAGATTGTTGTTAATCACTTGTAAGCCAATATAATGGATTATAATGTTACGGAAATGTTGTTGATGCATATTGTGAAAAATGCATGTTCTACCATAAGTTTAGCATAATGGTGTTTATGCTTGGGAAGGCTTGATGGTTGCGTACCAATGGTTTAATTACTGGAAATTATGTGATTCATGCTGCATGGTGTTTAGCATGTCGATTCTAATGGTAAAGTGCATGATTTTCAAAGGAGGCATGATGGTTTTGAAGAGAGTGAAAAATGGTTTTGTGCTGTTGAGTGCATAAATGTTCTATATTTTAACCCTCATTTACCCATATTAATGATGTGCTCAAGCATGTTTAGTTTCATTTTAGGTAGATTTTGCATAAACATCACGGATGAATAATTATTGCCCAGATGCTGCTTATTTCGATCAATTCTTGTAGGTACTTGTCGTGGCAGCATCTAGGGCAGCAAAGGAACAGAAGATAACTGTAGAGCTAGATTAAAGGGTTGAAGCAAACTGCCCTATAACAAAGATGAAGAGATGGAAAAAAGAAAAGTGGAGTTCGACATATAGAGGATTTCAAGCCTAATTTTTAAAGACCACTTGCATTATTTTTGGAGTCCAGAAGCACAAAGAAGGTCTTGCCCAAAGTTTGAGGAGAAAAGTCAAAGCAAGAAGATAGGGCAAATTAAAGGAAATCTACTAAGAGATTTAGTCTTTAAATAAATTGTACTTTAATTCGAACTAGTATTCTTGGCCATTAAGAAAACTTAAACACAAGGCCTATATATATGCTTGTATTTCGACCTAGAGGAGAATAACTCAGTTCCTAGCCGTCTTCCGTCACAAACCTTAGCTTTTCCTCTCTCCATCATGTTCTAAATTTTTCCCAGGGTTAAGGGTTGATCTTGTAAAGTAGTTGTAAGGGTTAAACTATTCTTAGGATTTTCTGTTCAAATTCAATAAAACTTCAAGTTTATTTACTCTGGTTTTAATATCTCATAAGTGTATCGGGAGAGCATTGTGAGGATATCTGTTTAGTGAATATCGGGAGAGTTAAGTATACGAAAAGAGTAAATACTAGTTTTCAATTTATGGTTAAACCATCTTGGCCTAGGGATAGGTACAAGGTTATGTGGCTAAAGAAGAATTCACAAACATCAGTGTTCATCCTTCGATTCATGCTGGGAGGTATCATCCAAGACGTGTTCATCGACACAACTTGGACCTAGAAATAAGACGTTACAACAAGAGTTCTTGCAAAACTTGAAGTACAAAGTTGTTGTTCGATGCCGCGACGTCAACAAACCTCTACCGGGACAGGTGCTGCCGTGATAGGCTCGCCGACATATGCAAAAGAAGTCCTCTGAACAGTGCAACAACTGCACTACTGAACAAATCAATACCAGTCTGCTTTCAATATGATTTCTTCATCTATTTTAGTTTATCTTCAAGATTTCTTAAAACTCCTTATTAAATTTATCTCTTTTCTTGTGCAGAACTTTAAAGTTAGAAGTATTTCCAGTCTATGTGGAGACGATATCTGATACTTCGTATTACTATATTACTTGTGTCGTGTATACTTGCATTCAAATTGCGATAGCCTTATTTTCACGCAACAAGTTTTTGGCGGCGTTACCGGGGACTGGAAACATACCTTTACCTTTAATTACTGCACTCTTAATTTTTATTTTTATTTATTTTCTATTTGTAGTTGTTATATTTCCTTGTGCTTTTCACAAGGTTGTTTTATCTTGCTTACGCGGAGATCGACACTGGTAAAGATCCTAAATATGAATTAGATTTGGAAATAGATCGAACGTACAATCTCAGGAACCAAGCCCGACTCATGATAGAAAGAAACCACTATCTTGAGGAAAGACTTGAAGCAATGGAGAACGAGGGACAAGGCAATGGGGCAAATAACAACAACAATAACAACAACCCTAGGGTTGATGTTGATCCTCCTGCTTATGTTCTTGACAACTGGCAACCTCCTGCTTCCCCGGTAGCACGACAGACTTGCCGAGAATATATAGATAATGATCAAGTTGAACTGCAAACTACGCTGCCAGATGTGGAAGCTAAACACTTTGAACTAAAACCGGTGATGTTCAACATGATAAATTGAACCGGACAATTTGGTGGTTCTACTACAGAGGATGCACGTGAACATTTGAAAACTTTTCAGGAGATCTGTGGATCATTCAGACAACCAGGAATAAGCCCGGAAGTGCTGAGAATGCGACTATTGTCCCATTCATTGAGGGATAAAGAAAAAACCTGGTGGAATAAGTTAACGCCGAGTTCAATAAAAACTTGGGCAGATCTTTGTCGTGAATTCCTCTCTCGTTTTAATCCTTCTCTTTTAACTGAATGATTGCGTAACGAAATTGCTACTTTTCAGCATGTAGATGACGAACCAATGCATGAGGCGTGGGATCGTTTTACAACTCTCTTACGAAACTGCCCGATGCATGGATTCCCTGTATAGAACCAGGTCATCAAATTCTATAATGCTGCCAATGTACCCACTCGAATGAGAATAGATTCGGCAGCTAATGGTTTGTTACTGGATAAAGAGTCAGAAGATGCATGCTTGTGTTGAAAAGGTTGGCAAAGAACGACGAATAGTTCCCCACGGAACGAAGAGGAGGAAGACGAGGCATATCTGTAAAGGAACACGAATCTGGCAACTTGGTGAGAACCCAATTAGCATACATCACCAAGGTAGTGGAAAACCTATAGCGAAAGAACGAATCTAAGGCAGTATTTTCTACCAAGGAGATGTGTGAAAATTGTAGTGGAAACCACAATACAGAGGAGTGTCCCCTACAACTGGAAACATGAATGTAAGTTGGAAATTTCAACAAGAATGGAGGCTATGAATCCAACAATTACAACCCAAATTGGAGAAAGAACCCTAAATTTTCCTAGAGTATTCCAAAAAATGCCTTGAATCCTCCTATCCAGAATAATCAGAACCAAGGATCCCCTGGAATACTGACATGAAAATAGCCACAACAACAGCCACAACAACAGCTGTCATCATCCACAAGTACATTGGAACAGACCCTAGCAGCTTTCATGTCCCAAATTGGAGCATATATGGCCAACTTGGATCACTTTGTCAAGAAGACTGAAACATTTATGGATAAAACAGAGATGAGAATGACAAACCATGAGGCCACTTTGAAGTCTCTAGAAATACAGATGGGTCAGGTAGCTCAGTTCATCAACACCAGACAGAATGGAGGATTCCCTAGTGATACTAAGGTCACTAGAAAACCCACACATGAGCAGTGTAAAGCTATAAGAAGGAGAAGTGGGAAACAACTACAAAGGGCCAAAAATTAAAGAAACGCCTAGTAAGGAATCGACCCTGCAGACACCTGCCGACGACACTGCCCTGACAGACTCGAATCAACCTGTTGTTGCCACTTTTGCCACGATAGCAAAAGAATTCGAGGAGACGACAGAAGAAATTGAAGAATGTGAGCCTCCTCAAATTCGAATTCCATGTGAAGGACATCTCGAAGATTGCCGTCCTCCACCCTTTTTCCACAACGGTTGAAAAAATAGAAACAAGAGTACCAGCTTAAGAAGATCTATGATGTTTTTAAGCAAGTACATATCAATATTCCATTGTTGGAAGCCATTAACAGATGCTTGGTTATGAAAAGTTCCTAAAAGATGTAATGTCTAGGAGATCCAGACTTGGGGAGTTTGAAACTATAATGATGATAGAAGGTTGCATGTACACCCACAACAGTCAAGCTGCAATTGGCAGACCGCTCTTATGTACAGCCGGAAGGAAAATTAGAAGACATTATGGTAAGAGTAGATTAATTTATATTTCCTGCTGACTTCCTTGTTCTAGACTATGAAGCAGACGAGAATGCACCAATCATCCTAGGGCGACCCTTCCTAGCCACAGGCAGAACTATGATCGATGTAGAGAAGGGAGAACTAACTATGAAAGTCAATGACCAGCAGAAGAAGTTAAATGTTCTCCGGGCCATGAAGCAAGCTGATGTACATGAAGAATGTAAGTTAATATCAGAGTTAATTTGGGACCAACCCTGCATCAGATCAAGCTGTCACGACAGACAATTTGATCATTGTCGCCACAACCATGTAGAAGACTGCTACGACAGCACTAGTGACAGCAACCCCTCGGACAATGACAGACACTAGAGGTCTTGAGGAGGTAAATTGGATAGGCATGCATCCATGTAAGTACTTTGAACCTTTGAACTATACATCTAACGACCATATGATTCAAAATCCTTTCATAGATCAGCCACTTGCCTTAGATCTTAAACCCATGATAGGACAGCTTAAATATGTTTTTCTTGGTCTCAATGATATGTTGTCCGTAATCATCTGTTCTAAGTTGATGCAGGAACATGAACAACGTTGATCGGTATGCTACAACAGCATAAAAAGGCCATAGGATGGACCATTGCTGATATCCATGGCATCAGTCTGACAATTTGTATACATAAGATGCTCTTGGAGGATGATCATAAGTCGATGATAGATGCTCTGAGACGACTAAACGAAGCTATGCGAGAGGTGGTGCGAAAAGAACTCATCAAGTGGCTTGACGCTAAAATTATTTACGTCATCTCAAATAGAAAGTGGGTGAGCCCTATGCAATACGTACCCAAGAAAGGAGGAATAATTGTTGTAACTACCAAGGACAATGAGCTAATCCCAACAAAGATTGTGACCGGTTGGAGGGTTCGTGTGGACTATAGGAAGCTTAATAAAGCTACCCGGAAGGATCACTTCCCCTTACATTTTAAAGCTAGATCGATGAGCGAGAAAACCTTACTATTGTTTCCTTGATGGTTATTCAGGTTACAATCAGATTGCCATTGCACCGGAGGACCAGGAGAAGACAATTTTCACATGCCCTTATGGAACATACGCCTTTAGAGGATTCCATTTGGACTGTGTAATGCACCATCAACTTTTCAATGGTGTATGATGGCAATATTCTCTGATAATGTGGAAAATTTCCTGGAGATCATTATGGATGACTTTTCCATCTTTAGAGACAACTTCAACAACTTCCTAGGCATTTTGAAGAAAGTGCTCGAAAGATGTGAAGAGGCAAATCTTGTATTGAACTGGGAAAAATGCCATTTTATGGTAGATGAGGGCATAGTGTTGGCACACAAAGTCTGCTGCCGTGGCATAGAGGTGCACAGAGCCAAAATCGAAGTCATCAAAAAACTGTCGCCACCCACCATAGTCAAGGGCATTAGGAGTTTCTTAGGACACGCAAGGTTTTATCGTAGATTTATTGCTAATTTTTCTAAGATCACTAAACCTTTGTGTCTTTTGTTGGAACAGAATAAGGCCTTTGACTTCAATACCGAATGTACTGAAGTATTCAAGACATTGAAAGAGAAGCGGGTAACAACCCCAATAGTATAGCCACCGGACTAGAGTTTTCCGTTCGAGATAATGTGTGATGCCAGTGACTATGCTGTAGGTGCAACACTAGGGTAGCGCAAGAAAAAAACTCTTCCACGTAATATATTATGCCAGCAAGACCTTAAACGATGCCCAAGTAAACTACACAACAATAGAGAAGGTGTTTCTAGCTGTGGTATTCACCTTCGACAAGTTCATACCATACATACTTGGAACAATAGTGGTGGTTTACACGGATCACTCAGCAATAAAATACTTGTTCACCAAATAGGATGCACGACCATGATTGATTATTTGGATTATGCTTCTGCAAGAGTTTGATATAGAGATCAAAGACAGAAAGGACCTCAGCAGAAACAGAGTAAAGATACTATGAGTCTTTTTAGAAAAGAGAAATGTGGGAGGAAAGGGGCTTTACTTACTTGAAGAAGACCAGAGAAAAGATAGTATGAGTCTAGAAGGATTCATCGCCAAAAGGATCATCGGGCTGAAATAGTAGATGTTTGCAGAACAACCCGAGGAGATGAATGTCACACTAGTTCGAGAATTCTATGCTTCTGTCACCTCTAAGGACACTTCTAAAGTCACCATCAGGGTAAGGAAATCGAATTAGAACCAGCCTACATCAATTCTATGTATGCCATGTATGTGGGCAAGAAGAAGGACGAGCGTAGAAAGTTCATCAGCAACTTGTCGCCGGCAGACTACGACGACATCATGGTAGACCTCACTGAAGAAGGCACTAGCTAGAACGACAACCCAAGACATCGGTGGACGATTCGAAGGACTCAACTCACACCTGCTGCAAAGCTGTGGAACCACTTCGTGAAGAAGCGCCTCATGCCCACCTCTCACAACACGACAGTGGACAGACAAAAGCTGGCCCTCGTTCACTCCATCATCAAAGAACGACAGATCAATATGGAGAAATACATCCTCGATGGAATTCATGACTGTGCACTGAAGGATAAGGGCCCCCTCTTTTCCCTTACTTAATCACAGCCCTTTGTCGAGCCAACAACGTCCCTGAAATTGTTGAGGATGTCAAGATCCATGGCAAGGGGTGGACACAACAGAATCTCTACAGTCTAGTGGAGTTGAAGGCAGCCACACAAATGACTTACATCGATCCTTCTGCAACGACAAAACCAGACTCAACATATACTGTCGCGGCAGAGCCTGAGCAGACAGAACCTAACAGACTAGAAGGCACCTCCTCCAGCTAAATCATTCACTTGCTGAAAAGAATGGAGGCCCGACATAAAGGCTACATGGAATATATGATGGGCTTTCACACTACTACGGTAAATTTCATTAAAGTTAAACTTAATTTTCCCAACGTGCAGTTCCATCTTTTTCCAGAAAAACTTCTTTATGCCCTATCACCTGCCACTACCCCCAAGACGGCCACACCGACAACTGCCTCCGCCTCGCCATCTACCATGGCAGGAGTCGGCGATAGAAGGTATGCATCTCCTCAAGGAGCCAACAGAAAGGAACCACTGCCAGGAATCGATCAGAAATATTTTAACCCTCATTTTACCCATATTATTGATGCACTCAAGCGTGTTTAGTTGCATTTTAGGTAGATTTTGCATAAACATCACAAATGAATGATTATTGCACAGATGCTGCTAATTTCAATCAATTCTTGAAGGTACATGTTGTGGCAGCATCTAGGGCAGCAGAGGAACATAAGATAACTGCAGAGCTGGAGTAAAGGGTTGAAGCAAACTGCTCTATAACTCACTGTCGTGACATCTGCCGTGACAAAGGTGGAAATAGTGAAGAAGAAGAGATAGAACAAATGCAAAGTGGAGTTCGACTTATAGAGGATTTCAAGCCTAATTTTTAGAGACCACTTGCATTATTTTTGGAGTCCTGAAAAACAAAGAAGGTCTTGCCCAAAGTTTGAGGAGAAAAGTCAAAGCAAGAAGATAGGGCGAATTAAAGGAAGTATACTTAGAGATTTAGTCTTTAAATAAATTGTACTTTAATTCGAACTAGTATTCTTGGCCATTAAGAAAACTTACACCCAAGGCCTATATATATGCTTGTATTTCGACCTAGAGGAGAATAACTCAGTTCCTAGCCGTCTTCCAGCACAAACCTTAGCTTTTCCCCTCTCCATCATGTTCTAAATTTTCCCCAAGGCTAAGGGTTGATCTCCTAAAGTAGTTGTAAGGGTTAAATTGTTCTTAGGATTTTTTGTTCAATTCAATAAAACTTCAAGTTTATTTACTCTAGTTTTAATATCTCATAAGAGTATCAGGAGAGCATTGTGAGGTTATTTATTTACTTAATATCGAGAGAGTTAAGTATACGAAAGGATTAAATACAAATTTTCCAGTTTATGGTTAAACCATCTTGACCTAGGGATAAGTACAAGGTTAAGTGGCTAAAGAATAATTCATAAACATCGGTGTTCATCTTTCGATTTACGCCGGGAGGTATCGTCCAAGACGTGTTAATCAACAGAACTTGGACCTAAGGATAGGACAACTCACAATCAGAGTTCTTGCCAAACTTGAAGTACAGAGTTGTTGTTCACTATCGCGACATCAACAGACCTCTGCCGCGACAGGTGCTGCCACGACAGGGTCGACGACATACGCAATAGAAGTCCTTTGAATAGTGCAACACTTGCACTACTGAACAAATCAATACCAGCCTGCTTTCTCAATCTGATTTCTTCATCTATTTTAGTTTATCTTCAAGATTTCTTAAAATTCCTTATTAAGTTTATCTCTTTTCTTGTACAGAACTTTAAAGTTAGAAGTATTTTCAGTCCCTTTGGAGACGATATCCGATACTTCGTGTATATTTGCACTCAAATTTCGATAGCCTTATTTTCACACAACATGTTTTTGGCGCCGTTGCCAGGGACTGGCAACGTACCTTTACCTTTAATTACTGCACTCTTAATTTTTATTTTTATTTCTTTTCTATTTCTAGTTGTTATATTTCCATGTACTTTTCACAAGGTTGTTTTCCCTTGCTTATGCGCAGATCGAGACATGGAAATGATCCTGAATACGAACTAGATCTGGAAATAGATCTAGAAAACAGGGGATCCTGATTCAAAAGCAAACGAGGTGTTGTTTGAGGCTCTAGAAGGGTGATTTCCGTGTCGATGAGCATGGTTTCGCGTATCGGTGAGTGGAAATGGATTTTCCTTCTTTTTAACGCTTTGGGCGTGGACTTGGGAGCTTAGTGTAAGTTTGAAACACTTAGCTAAGCTCAAGAGTAAGTGTTTGGAATGTTCTCTCTTGGAAATGTGCTATGTTTTGATGATAATGCACTTGAGATAAATGTGGTTTTGTTTACTGTTTTTAAGCATGGTTAAATGCTGGATTTTAATGCCATTATGTTAAGGATGCACTAGATAAGTGATCCTTGGTTTTTCATATTATGTTAATCATGTTATGCTTGTGGAAATGGCATTGTGGTTATGCTTGAAAAACAATGGATTATTGATGTTAAACGATTATATTGGCAAGTTATGAAAATGGTTTTTGGTTACTTTAATCGGATATAGTTAGCTGGCTATATGATTGGCTGTACCGTGAATAAAGTCACCTTGGATGTCGAGGGGTTGTGATTGTGTCGTAATCTCTATCCAAGTACCCTAACGATTGAGGTTAAGACCACAACGGCATATGGTTTAGTTTCGTGTGTGAGTCTTGTGTATGTGTTCCGTACTCTTGTTAGTGGAATTATACAACTACCGATGAGTAATGTTGAGGGGTTGTGATTGTGCCATTAATCTCCATCACGGGTGTTGAGGGGTTGTGATTGTGCCATTGATCTCCACATTGTGTAGTCCGATAGTATGTTTGAAGCGTGTGGGACAACGCTTGTAATCCGTGTATCAAATTGTGTCTTATGTTGAAATGGTTTACGGATTATCACTTGCGAGCCAATATAATGTAAATGAATAATGTGAAGCAAAAGATGCTTGTAAATGATGCAAGAATGTATGAGATGCTTGGTAATGCATGAGAAAAGGTTTATTTGCTGTTTTAGAATGATGCATATGAGCATGTGTTTATAAAGTGCATTGACGTCTTGAGAAGACATGTTTTATGAAAAGGCATGTGTTGTAAAGTGGTGGTTTTACAAGTTATGTGACATGCATTGATGAATGTGGTTTAGCGATCCTCACTAAGCTTTGTGCTTACGCTTTATTGTTTCATCAATGCAGAAAACTAGGCATTCAAGGCAGCAAGTAAGCAAGAGGAATCCAAGCTTTTAACCTTGCCAAGTATGTGGCTTTATTTCGGTGTAATAAGAGGCAATGGGTGGGATTTATGCTTTTGAATGGTTAATGATGTTTCTCTTTACCTTGAGCATGTTTGGTGGTTTAACCTTGAGTTGTAATTGGCCATTATGGTTTGATTTTGGATGTGTATGTTGATTTTAGCTTGTTATGGCCTTGGTAAACTTGGGAGCTTGCCTATAGTATCTATGTTTGCATGTTGGATGTCATGTCGTAGCTAATGCCTCAAAATGATGACCGTTGGTGTGAATCTATGTTGTATGCATGTTGTGGCATGTTTCGGGAATGTTTCGAATGTGGAAAGATGTGAAAAACCAACAAAATCTACTGTTGCAGGGTAAGGCCTATCGGAACGCCCTTGCCTATTTCGGAACAGAGGCCTGAATTGGCCAAGGGGTTTCGAAATGGGTAGGGATGTTTCAGAATAGTTTTGCCACTAGAAGTAGGTGTTTCGATACGGGTCTCAGAACGCACCTGAGTATCGAAATAGTCAACCATCTTTTGAATCGACCATTTCAGTACAGGGCCATCTGTATCGAAACGCCTGACTGTTGAGTTTGAATTTGAATTGTTTCGGGTTTCTGTTTCTTACATTTTGGTCCCTAAGTTGTGGTTGCTTAATTTAATGAGTTTGAATGATCCGTTTGAGATGAAATTTCCCCTGAAGGCATAATATATGATTAATTATGGATTGTTAACATTAAAACTTGATTGGTCCTTATAATTCTGGAAATTTACATTTTAGTCCCTAAAAGACATTCATATGCAATTGAATCCCTGTTTGAGTTCCGTTCGCTATGTCGCTTCCACTAAATCAAATTCCTAATCATATAGGCCAATAATGTACATCTATAGAAGATAAAAAGAAAAAAAGGTCGTTAATCAAGGTTGACTTTCGGGTTGACTTTGGTTTTCCCCGTGTAATCTTCGGGTCAAGCATCTAGGCCGAGCTAAGGGGGTTACATTTGTTGGTATCAGAGCCAAGTTACGAAAGAATTGGGGATGTTGGCATGAGAAATTGATATGTATTGATGTATGTTGTTTGGAAAGCATGCAATTGGTTGGATTTTGAAGCTTATGCCATGCTTGATTTGTGTGAATCGCATTTGGAATGGATATGATTGCATGATGATGATGCTATGTTGATATGTTGTGAATATGGATGTTGAAAAGTATGTTGAACATGATGTTCCATGTATGCTATGCTATATTGGGGGAAGTTGGGGTGCCCATTGCCTTATTACACTAATCAAATGTTTTGTAAACTTGGATTCTTGCTTGCAGCTGGCCTAAATGGTTTGACTTGTTTTGTTGTTATGCTTTGTTTAAAATAGCACTATGGGTCCAAGAAGAGAACTGAGATCGAACACGATAGTGCCTACGGCTGAGTAGGGTGACTAGGTTGATCCAGGGGCTGATGTCCCTCCTGGTGGGAATTTAGCTCCTCCGCCACCACCTGGAGGTGGGGAGCAGGTGTGGCAAGGACCTGCTGGTCCTGGTTTGGGTCATTTGGCACCACCGGTTGAGGCGATCACCAGAGCGTTTTAGGCTGTTGTTGCCAGAGTGCATGTGCGGACCCCTACAGCTGGGCAGGTGGGCTTACCCTTAGAAAGGTTGAGGAGCCTAGGAGTTGTGGAATTCAATGGTATGTCTCCTCAGGCGTCCGAGGCATGGTTAGCGAGTACGATCCGTATCATGGATCTGATGGGCTGTAATGATGTGCGCAAGCTGGGATGCGCAGTTTCTTTGTTGCAAGGCGATGCTTACAGTTGGTGGACGACTACCACGGCTGGTATGGAACCCAATGAGGTTGATTGGGTGTTTTTCAGTGGTTCCTTCAGGAGGAAGTATCTAGGGGTAAAATACTTGGACGAAAAGAAACGTGAGTTTATGTTGCTTGTTCAGGTCAACCTTTCTGTGGCTGAGTACGAGGTCCAGTTCGTACGCTTGATCCATTATTCTTCTGAGCTGGTACCTAGTGAGAGGCACTGATGTGATCGCTTCCGGTACGGGCTGGTACATGAAGTTAAGACATATATGCTGGCTACAGATTATATTGACTTCGATGTGCTTGTGTGTCGAGCCAAAGACATCTAGCAGAACTTGGGATTATCGTCTCGAGGTGTTGATTCTAGCTCTAGGAAGAGAGCATCTGAGTACAATTCCTGAGGTGGACAGAACAAAAGAGGTTGAGATAGGAGACATCAGCCTGAGGGGAGGCGTGGTGCTCCAGGTCGTGGTGGTCAGGCCCAGGGAGGTCGTGTGAGATCTGTGCAGCACACATGTTGGACATGTCGTTCGAGGGACCATTTGAGGCGAGAATGTCCTTGGGCGTCTAAAGAGGTCCAGGCTCTTGTTGTGGTGATAGCGAATTCATGTTGGAATTATGGTTTGGTGGATCACATGAGAAGGGAGTGTCATTTGTTGGCTGGTAGAGGCCAAGGGCGTGCTCTTGTGGTAGTTGCACCTCAGAGAGGCCATGGGCGCGGCCGTGGGAACTTTTAAAGGAGAGACGAGGGACAGCAGGGTATTGCTCACGTGGTAGCTATTCGACCTGAGGGAGATGGAACAACGAGGGTTTACGCTCAGTGTGAGGAGCGCAATGATACTAATGTCATCACGGGTACCTTTGTTCTTCAGTCTTTATCTTTGCTGTCATTGATTGATTTTGGATCCACGCATTCCTTTATCTTGAGTGAGCATGCACAATTGCTTGATTTACATGTTGAGTTGCTTGAAGTAGGAATGCAAGTGAGTAGTTCTTTTGGTGAGACTGTAGTCACTAGGAAGTTGTTTAAGAGATGCCCTTTATCTGTTCAAGGACATGTTTTTCTTGTAGATTTGATGGAGTTACCTTTCTACGGATTTGATGTAATCCTTGGCATGGATTGGTTGTCGGAGCATAGAGCGGTGGTTGACTTTTATGTCAAGCGAGTCACCTTAAAGTTGGCCAATGATTATGGAGTAGTAGTAGTAGGTGAGAATGTGAAATTCTTGTCGAATGTGATTTCGGCTTTGGAAGCAAACCGTATGATGAGGTTGGGTTGCGAGGCTTACCTTGCCTATGTGATGAATCCTGGCACCAAGGATGTGCGTGTGCAGGACATCCGAACTGTTCGCGATTTTCCGGGTGTCTTTCCGGAAGAATTGCATGGATTGCCACCAAACAGGGAAGTGGAGTTTGGTATTGAGTTGTACTAGAATACGACTCCGGTGTCCATTGCTTCTTATCGCATGGCACATAAAGATATGAAAGAGTTGAAAATGCAATTGCAGGAGTTGTTGGATCATGGTTTCATCTGGCCGAGTGTGTCACCTTGGGGTGCACCGGTCTTGTTTGTAAAGAGCGAAGGATGGGACAATGCGAATGTGCATAGATTATCGGCAACTGAACAAGTTGACGATCAAGAACAAGTATCCCTTGCCTAGAATTGATGATCTCTTTGATCGGTTTCGGGGAGCCTCATTGTTTTCTAAGATAGATTTGAGATTGGGGTATTATCAGCTGAAGGTGAAGGATGTGGACGTACCTAAGACAGCTTTTCGGACGAGGTACAAACATTATGAATTCTTGGTGATGCTGTTTGGTTTGACCAATGCGCCTGTTGCTTTCATGGACATGATGAATCGTGTATTCCATTAATTCATAGAACAATTTGTGGTGGTATTCATCGATGATATCCTTGTGTATTCGCATACCGAGGAGGATCATGATGGACACTTGAGAATTGTTTTGCAAGCATTATTGGAAAATAAGTTTGTATGCCAAGCTGAGTAAGTGTGAGTTTTGGCTTAGGGAGGTGGTTTTCCTTGGACATGTTGTGTTAGCTGAGGGTATCCACGTTGATCCACAGAAGGTAGAGGTTGTGATGAGTTGGAAAGTACCTAGGTCAGTGACGGAGGTGCGAAGTTTCCTTGGTTTAGCTGGGTACTACCGTAGGTTTGTCGAGGGTTTCTCAAAGATAGAAGCACCTTTGACCAAGTTGTTGCAGAAGAAGGGTCGCTTTGAGTGGACAGATGTGGGACAACAAGCTTTTGAGAAACTAAAAGAAGCCTTGACGCAAGCTCCTATTCTGATTCAACCTGAGTCTGGTAAGGAGTTTGTTGTTTATAGTGATGCGTCTATTGTTGGTTTGGGCTGCGTGTTGATGCAGGAGGGTAAGGTAGTGGCCTATGCATCTAGGCAGTTGAAGGTGCAAGAGCACAACTACCCTACTCATGATCCTGAGCTTGCGGCTGTGGTGTTTGCCTTGAAGATTTGGAGGCATTACCTGTACGGTGAGAAGTGTGTTGTGTTCACGGATCATAACAGTTTGTAGTATCTTATTCCTCAGAAGGAGTTAAATCTTAGGCAACGTTGCTGGGTAAAGTTGCTTAAAGATTATGATCTGTCGATTGAGTATCACCCGGGCCAGGCTAATGTTGTGGGTGATGATTTATGCCGGAAAGTGGCTGTGGAGTTGAGAGCAATGTTTGCTCGCTTGAGCATATCACATGATGGTGGTCTTATTATAGAATTGCAAGTGAAACTATCTCTGATTCAGTGGATCAGAGATAAGCAATTGCTTGATGATTCTCTTGTTTCGCATGTTTAGGACATTGCAGAGGGTTGACCTTCAGATTTTAGCTTTAGTGAAGATGGTGTTTTGTGCTTTGGGAGTCGAATAGTGGTGCCAGATGATGCTTAGTTGAGGTGCATTATTCTGATTGAAGCTCATAGTAGCCCTTTTGCTATGCACCCTGGTAGTACAAAGATGTATCGTGACTTGAAAGATGAGTACTACTAGGTGGGGTTGAAGAAGGATGTGGTTGAGTTCGTTAGTAAGTGCATGGTGTGTCAGCGAGTGAAGGCTGAACATCAGGTTCCTTCTGGGTTGCTTCAGCCTTTGAGAATCATAGAATGGAAGTGAGAGAGAATCACCATGAAGCGTCTAGGACAACGCTTGTAATCTGTGTATCCGATTGTGTCTTGTGTTGAAATGGTTTATGGATTATCACTTGCGAGCCAATATAATGTAAATGAATAATGTGAAGCATGAGATGCTTGTAAATGATGCAAGAATGCATGAGATGCTTGGTAGAGCATGAGCAAAGGTTTATTTGATGTTTTAGAATGATGCATATGAGCATATGTTTATAAAGTGCATTGACGTCTTGAGAAGACATGTTTTATGAAAAGGCATGTGTTGTAAAGTGGTGGTTTTACAAGTTATGTGACATGCATTGATGAATGTGGTTTAGCGATCCTCACTAAGCTTTGTGCTTACGCTTTATTGTTTCATCAATGCAGAAAACTAGGCATTCAAGGCAGCAAGTAAGCAAGAGGAATCCAAGCTTTTAACCTTGCCAAGTATGTGGCTTTATTTCGGTGTAATAAGAGGCAATGGGTGGGATTTATGCTTTTGAATGGTTAATGATGTTTCTCTTTACCTTGAGCATGTTTGGTGGTTTAACCTTGAGTTGTAATTGGCCATTATGGTTTGATTTTGGATGTGTATGTTGATTTTAGATTGTTATGGCCTTGGTAAACTTGGGAGCTTGCCTATAGTATCTATGTTTGCATGTTGGATGCCATGTCGTAGCTAATGCCACAAAATGATGACCGTTGGTGTGAATCTATGTTGTATGCATGTTGTGGCATGTTTCGGGAATGTTTCGAATGTGGAAAGATGTGAAAAACCAGCAAAATCTACTGTTGCAGGGTATGCCGTATCGGAACGCCCTTGCCTATTTCGGAACAGAGGCCTGAATTGGCCAAGGGGTTTCGAAATGGGTAGGGATGTTTCAGAATAGTTTTGCCACTAGAAGTAGGTGTTTCGATACGGGTCTCGGAACGCACCTGAGCATCGAAACAGTCAACCATCTTTTGAATCGACCGTTTCAGTACAGGGCCATCTGTATCGAAACGCCTGACTGTTGAGTTTGAATTTGAATTGTTTCGGGTTTCTGTTTCTTACATTTTGGTCCCTAAGTTGTGGTTGCTTAATTTAATGAGTTTGAATGATCCGTTTTAGATGAAATTTCCCCTGAAGGCATGATATATGATTAATTATGGATTGTTAACATTAAAACTTGATTGGTCCTTATAATTCTGGAAATTTACATTTTAGTCCCTAAAAGACATTCATATGCAATTGAATCCCTGTTTGGGTTCCGTTCTCTATGTCGCTTCCACTAAATCAAATTGCTAATCATATAGGCCAATAATGTACATCTATAGAAGATAAAAAGAAAAAAAAAAGGTCGTTAATCAAGGTTGACTTTCAGGTTGACTTTGGTTTTCCCCGTGTAATCTTCGGGTCAAGCATCTAGGCCGGGCTAAGAGGGTTACATTTGTTGGTATCAGAGCCAAGTTACGAAAGAATTGGGGATGTTGGCATGAGAAATTGATATGTATTGATGTATGTTGTTTGGAAAGCATGCAATTGGTTGGATTTTGAAGCTTATGCCATGCTTGATTTGTGTGAATCGCATTTGGAATGGATATGATTGCGTGATGATGATGCTATGTTGATATGTGCTGAATATGGATGTTGAAAAGTTATGTTGAACATGATGTTCCATGTATGCTATGCTATGTTGGGGGAAGTTGGGGTGCCCATTGCCTTATTACACTAATCAAATGTTTTGTAAACTTGGATTCTTGCTTGCAGCTGGCCTAAATGGTTTGACTTGTTTTGTTGTTATGCTTTGCTTAAAATAGCACTATGGGTCCAAGAAGAGAACTGAGATCGAACACGATAGTGCCTACGGCTGAGTAGGGTGACCAGGTTGATCCAGGGGCTGATGTCCCTCCTGGTGGGAATTTACCTCCTCCGCCACCACCTGGAGGTGGGGAGCAGGTGTAGCAAGACCTGCTGGTCCTGGTTTGGGTCATTTGGCACCACTGGTTCAGGCGATCACCAGAGCGTTTTAGGCTGTTGTTGCCAGAGCGCATGTACGGACCCCTACAGCTGGGCAGGTGGGCTTACCCTTAGAAAGGTTGAGGAGCCTGTGAGTTGTGGAATTCAATGGTATGTCTCCTCATGCGTCCGAGGCCTGGTTAGCGAGTTCGATCCGTATCATGGATCTGATGGGCTGTAATGATGTGCGCAAGCTGGGATGCACAATTTCTTTGTTGCAAGGCGATGCTTACAGCTGGTGGACGACTACCACGGCTAGTATGGAACCCAATGAGGTTGATTGGGTGTTTTTCAGTGGTTCCTTCAGGAGGAATTATCTAGGGGTAAAATACTTGGACGAAAAGAAACGTGAGTTTATGTTGCTTGTTCAGGTCAACCTTTCTGTGGCTGAGTACGAGGTCCAGTTCGTACGCTTGATCCATTATGCTCCTGAGCTGGTACCTAGTGAGAGGCACTGATGTGATCGCTTCCGGTACGGGCTGGTACAGGAAGTTAAGACATATATGCTGGCTACAGATTATATTGACTTCGACATGCTTGTGTGTCGAGCCAAAGACATCTAGCAGAACCTGGGATTGTCGTCTCGAGGTGTTGATTCTAGCTCTAGGAAGAGAGCAGCTGAGTACAATTCCTGAGGTGGACAGAACAAAAGAGGTTGAGATAGGAGACATCAGCCTGAGGGGAGGCATGGTGCTCCAGGTCGTGGTGGTCAGGCCCAGGGAGGTCGTGTGAGATCTGAGCAGCATACATGTTGGACATGTCGTTCGAGGGACCATTTGAGGAGAGATTGTCCTTGGGCGGCTAGAGAGGTCCAGGCTCTTGTTGTGGTGATAGAGAATTCATGTTGGAATTGTGGTTTGGTGGATCACATGAGAAGGGAGTGTCATTTGTTGGCTGGTAGAGGCCAAGGGCGTGCTCTTGTGGTAGTTGCACCTCAGAGAGGCCATGGGCGCGGCCGTGGGAACTTTTAAAGGAGAGACGAGGGACAGCAGGGTATTGCTCACGTGGTAGCTATTCGACCTGAGGTAGATGGAACAACGAGGGTTTACGCTCAGCGTGAGGAGCGCAATGATACTAATGTCATCACGGGTACCTTTGTTCTTCAGTCTTTATCTTTGCTGTCATTGATTGATTTTGGATCCACGTATTCCTTTATCTTGAGTGATCATGCACAATTGCTTGATTTACATGTTGAGTTGCTTGAAGTAGGAATGCAAGTGAGTAGTTCTTTTGGTGAGACTGTAGTCACTAGGAAGTTGTATAAGAGATGCCCTTTATCTGTTCAAGGACATGTTTTTCTTGTAGATTTGATGGAGTTACCTTTCTACGGATTTGATGTAATCCTTGGCATGGATTGGTTGTCGGAGCATAGAGCGGTGGTTGACTTTGATGTCAAGCGAGTCACCTTAAAGTTGGCCGATGATTATGGAGTAGTAGTAGTAGGTGAGAATGTGAAATTCTTGTCGAATGTGATTTCGGCTTTGGAAGCAAACCGTATGATGAGGTTGGGTTGCGAGGCTTACCTTGCCTATGTGATGAATCCTGGCACCAAGGATGTGTGTGTGCAGGACATCCGAACTGTTCGCGATTTTCCGGGTGTCTTTCCGGAAGAATTGCATGGATTGCCACCAAACAGGGAAGTGGAGTTTGGTATTGAGTTGTACTAGAATACGACTCCGGTGTCCATTGCTTCTTATCGCATGGCACATAAAGATATGAAAGAGTTGAAAATGCAATTGCAGGAGTTGTTGGATCATGGTTTCATCTGGCCGAGTGTGTCACCTTGGGGTGCACCGGTCTTGTTTGTAAAGAGCGAAAGATGGGACAATGCGAATGTGCATAGATTATCGGCAACTGAACAAGTTGACGATCAAGAACAAGTATCCCTTGCCTAGAATTGATGATCTCTTTGATCGGTTTCCGGGAGCCTCATTGTTTTCTAAGATAGATTTGAGATCGGGGTATTATCAGCTTAAGGTGAAGGATGTGGACGTACCTAAGACAGCTTTTCGGACGAGGTACGAACATTATGAATTCTTGGTGATGCTGTTTGGTTTGACCAATGCGCCTGCTGCTTTCATGGACATGATGAATCGTGTATTCCATTAATTTATAGAACAATTTGTGGTGGTATTCATAGATGATATCCTTGTGTATTCGCATACCGAGGAGGATCATGATGGACACTTGAGAATTGTTTTGCAAGCATTATTGGAAAATCAGTTTGTATGCCAAGCTGAGTAAGTGTGGGTTTTGGCTTAGGGAGGTGGTTTTCCTTGGACATGTTGTGTCAGCTGAGGGTATCCACGTTGATCCACAGAAGGTAGAGGTTGTGATGAGTTGGAAAGTACCTAGGTCAGTGACGGAGGTGCGAAGTTTCCTTGGTTTAGCTGGGTACTATCGTAGGTTTGTCGAGGATTTCTCAAAGATAGAAGCACCTTTGACCAAGTTGTTGCAGAAGAAGGGTCGCTGTGAGTGGACAGATGTGGGACAACAAGCTTTTGAGAAACTAAAAGATGCCTTGACGCAAGCTCCTGTTCTGATTCAACCTGAGTCTGGTAAGGAGTTTGTTGTTTATAGTGATGCGTCTATTGTTGGTTTGGGCTGCGTGTTGATGCAGGAGGGTAAGGTAGTGGCCTATAATCTAGGCAGTTGAAGGTGCAAGAGCGCAACTACCCTACTCATGATCTTGAGCTTGCGGCTGTGGTGTTTGCCTTGAAGATTTGGAGGCATTACCTGTACGGTGAGAAGTGTGTTGTGTTCACAGATCATAACAGTTTGTAGTATCTTATTCCTCAGAAGGAGTTAAATCTTAGGCAACGTTGCTGGGTAGAGTTGCTTAAAGATTATGACCTGTCGATTGAGTATCACCCGGGCCAGGCTAATGTTGTGGGTGATGCTTTATGCCGGAAAGTGGTTGTGGAGTTGAGGGCAATGTTTGCTCGCTTGAGCATATCACGTGATGGTGGTCTTATTATAGAATTGCAAGTGAAACTATCTCTGATTCAGTAGATCAGAGATAAGCAATTGCTTGATGATTCTCTTGTTTCGCATGTTTAGGACATTGTAGAGGGTTGACCTTCAGATTTTAGCTTTAGTGAAGATGGTGTTTTGTGCTTTGGGAGTCGAATAGTGGTGCCAGATGATGCTTAGTTGAGGCGCACTATTCTGATTGAAGCTCATAGTAGCCCTTTTGCTATGCACCCTAGTAGTACAAAGATGTATCGTGACTTGAAAGATCAGTACTACTAGGTGGGGTTGAAGAAGGATGTGGTTGAGTTCGTTAGTAAGTGCATGGTGTGTCAGCGAGTGAAGGCTGAACATCAGGTTCCTTCTGGGTTGCTTCAGCCTTTGAGAATCATAGAATGGAAGTGAGAGAGAATCACCATGAAGCGTGTAGGACAACGCTTGTAATCTGTGTATCCGATTGTGTCTTGTGTTGAAATGGTTTATGGATTATCACTTGCGAGCCAATATAATGTAAATGAATAATGTGAAGCATGAGATGCTTGTAAATGATGCAAGAATGCATGAGATGCTTGGTAGAGCATGAGCAAAGGTTTATTTGCTGTTTTAGAATGATGCATATGAGCATATGTTTATAAAGTGCATTGACGTCTTGAGAAGACATGTTTTATGAAAAGGCATGTGTTGTAAAGTGGTGGTTTTACAAGTTATGTGACATGCATTGATGAATGTGGTTTAGCGATCCTCACTAAGCTTTGTGCTTACGCTTTATTGTTTCATTAATGCAGAAAACTAGGCATTCAAGGCAGCAAGTAAGCAAGAGGAATCCAAGCTTTTAACCTTGCCAAGTATGTGGCTTTATTTCGGTGTAATAAGAGGCAATGGGTGGGATTTATGCTTTTGAATGGTTGAGGATGATTCTCTTTACCTTGAGCATGTTGGGTGGTTTAACCTTGAGTTGTAATTGGCCATTATGGTTTAATTTTGGATGTGTATGTTGATTTTAGATTGTTATGGCTTTGGTAAACTAGGGAGCTTGCCTATAGTGTCTATGTTTGCATGTTGGATGCCATGTCGTAGCTAATGCCTCAAAATGATGATCGTTAGTGTGAATCTATGTTGTATGCATGTTGTGGCATGTTTCGGGAATGTTTTGAATGTGGAAAGATGTGAAAAACCAGCAAAATCTGCCGTTGCAGGGCAAGGCGTATCGGAACACCCTTGCCTGTTTCGGAACAGAGGCCTGAATTGGCCAAGGGGTTTCAAAACGAGTAGGGATGTTTCAAAACAGTTTTGCCACTCGAGGTAGGTGTTTCGATACGGGTCTCAGAACACACCCGAGTATCGAAACGGTCAACCACATTTTGAAACGACCATTTCGGTACAAGGCCATCCGTATCCAAATGCCTGACTGTTGAGTTTGAATTTGAATTGTTTCAGGTTTCTGTTTCTTACATTTTGGTCCCTTAGTTGTAGTTTGAATTTGAATGATCCGTTTGAAATGAAATTTGACCTGAAGGCATGATATATGATTAATTATGGATTGGTAACATTAAATCTTGCTTGGTTATTATAATTCTGGAAATTCACGTTTTAGTCCCTAAAAGACGTTCCTATGCAATTGAATCCCTATTTGAGTTCAGTTCGCTGTGTTGCTTCTGCTGAATCGAATTGCTAATCATATAGGCTAATAATGTGCATCTAGAGAAGATAAAAAGAAAAAAACGGTCGTTAATCAAGGTTGACGTTCGGGTTGACTTTGGTTTTCCACGTGTAATCTTCGTAGTTCGAGTCAAGCATCTAGGCCGGGATAAGGGGGTTACATGTTATCTTTCTAGTTTGATGCAAGTCTGATATTTATAATTGGGTGTGTCAATGGCTTTAAAGTGTTGGTAATTGCTTGGATTTGAGAATTGGACATTTGGTGCTTGTTTCTCATAGGAAGCATGCCTTTAGTCTCTTTACGATTGTTTTTGATGCTATGATGATGCCTTTGCTTCATAAACTTAGTGATTGATGTATATTTGTGATGAAACCATGTATGTGCATGTGTCGGGATGGTTTTGAATGATTTAAATTGAGTTAAACTAGTATTTTAAAACATTGATGGCCCAAGTGTTTCGAAAGACCATTGCTTTTTTTGGAAATGGGGGCTTGAAATTGCCTTGGTGTTTCGAAACGGTGAGGCACTTTTCGAAACATTTTGCCTCTGTGAAATCTTGTTCCGAAACGAGTCTTAATTGGTTTAAAAACGAACCTGTGTATCGAAACGATCAGTTGTGTTTCAAAATGACCGTTCCGATACAGGGCTCACCGTTCCGAAATGGTTAGTAGTTAATACAGTTTTTGGAATATTCTGAGTTTCTGTTTTCTTACATTTTGGTCCATCTTGATCTTGTCTGCAATTGAATGAGTTCTAATGGTCGTTTTAAGCTGAGATTTCACAGAGAAGCTTGTAATGAATTTAATTAAGGGTTGGTAATCTGAATTTGGTAATAACCCTTGCGATTTGACGAATTTACAAAATGGTCCATAAAGCTTAATTTGGATACGATTAATGAGCGTTCATGTTTTTGTGCTATCTACTGCTTATATACGCACATAGGAACCTAAGATGCATCTAGACAAGATAAAAAGAAAAAAATATGGTCTTTTATTGAGGTAAAACTTCCCGGTTTACTACAACATTCCCAGTGTGATCCGTTCGGTTCAGTCTATCAGCCAAGCCGGGTCAATGGGGTTACATTTGGTAGTATCAGAGCCAGGTTACGAAAGGTTGTGATGATGGTAAGTTGTTGGTAGGTAATTTTGTTGTGCATGTATATTTTTGGTAATGTTTGCTTAGTTCAGTGAATGTCTTGAGCAGTCAATGTCGAGTATGTGATGTTGAGACTATAAATGGTGATTGTGGATGAATGTGAGCTGTTGTATAATGATAGAATTAGGTTGGATTTTAATGCGTGTAATGCATGATGGTTGTGACATACATGTTGTATGATTTGTGTTATGCTGGGGGGGAAATTGGATCGCCCATTGCCTTATTACCTAGTGAGGTGTTTTAAATTGGAATCAAAGTCTTGGATCCTTGCTTGGAGTTGGCCTGAGTGTTTTGTTTTGTTTGTTAGTTGTTATCATCCCTAAATATAGTACCACAATAAACCGTGGAGAGAGTAGCGATCTAGTATGATTGTTGTTGCCATTGGGAAAGAAATAAAGGAGTGTGTAAAGTCTCTTGGGGGATAAATGCCTCGATATAATTACAACCAGTGTTGGTTGGGTAGGTGTTGGATGGCATGGTGCCTTTAATATAGGAGATGTTTAGAGCTTGTGAAGCTGATAATGCTGAAGTGCATGTGACTACATTAGCTTGAGGACGTTTGTAAGCTGAGGTTAGGTCATACGAAACTGAGTAGAAGTTGAACTCGAGGGTTGTCACTAAAGGTATCCATGAAGCGGATGACCAGTATGAATGAGATTATGGAATAAATGGAGTTTAGTGATGGCCATAATGTGAAGATGAGTTGTATCTCGGTTATATAAAGAGATGTGTATAGTTGGTGGACAATTTTGGTTGTGGGTATAGAACTTGATGTTGTGTTTTGATAGTTCTTTTGGAAGTATTTTAAAGGAGAAGTATTTGGGGGTTAGATACTTGGATGTCAAGCAATGTGAATTTGTGGTTTGGGTTCGAAATCGTAAGTTTTACTTGAGTTAAGGTACAAATTGTTTAGTTGAGCATTGTGCTACTGGATTGGAATTGGATGTGAGACATCGATGTGTTGGTCGTTTTATGGATTGGTGCATGATGTTAGCCATATATGTTGATTTATTAGCTACATTGTTTTTGAAGTATTGGTAACATGTGCGAGGTATTTGAGTAGAACCTGGGTTTAATAACTCGTCGAGAGGTTATAGCGCTAGGAAGTAAGTTGTGAACTCTAGTTTGGTGGTAGCCAGTGTATGAATGGTCAAGCTTAAAGGGTATCGCCTGGGTTGAGGCGAGGTTGTAGCAACGTTGGACAAAGATTGTGGGGTCAATGTGTTAAGGCTTCAGTAGCGTTTGATACCTATTAAGTAGGTGGATTTTATGACCATGTGAGGCGATCTTGTCTATGTTTGAATGGCGGGGTATAGCTTTTTGCGCTTGTTGTTGCAAGCTGCTTTGGAAGTTGTGACTTGAACGTTCGTTTCGAAAGTGTTAGATGTAGGAGTGTGAGTAAGTAGTTTCTCTGGTGAAACTGTTATTACAAGAAAAATTATATCGGAGGTGTCCATTATCTGTTCAAGGCCATGTGTTTTCAGTTGATATGATAGAATTACCTTTTTATGGTTTTTATGTGATTTTTGGAATGGACTGTTTGGTTGAGCATCAAGCTGTGGTTGGATGATTCTTTGGTACCACATGTTTAGGATATTGCTGAGGATAGACCATCATATTTTTGTTTTGATGATGATGGAGTTCTATATTTTGGAAGACGGATAGTAATGTCGAATGATGTGGAGTTGAGGCGTACTATTCTGACCGAAGCTCATACTAGTACTTTTGCTATGCACCTTGGTAGTACAAAGATGTACCGTGATTTGAAGGATAAGCACTATTGGGTGGGCTTGAAGAAAGATTTTGCGGAGTATGTGAGCAAGTGCATGGTTTGTCAGCGGGTTAAGGCTGAGCATTAGTTTCCTTCGGGGTTGTTGTAACCGTTGAGGATTCCTGAAATGGAAATGGGAGAGGATCACCATGGACTTTGTGTATGGTTTTCCTTTGACACCATCAAAGAAGAATTCTGTGTGGGTGATTGTGGATCGCCTTACGAAGTGTGCGCATTTCTTACCTATGCATACTACGTATACCTTGGATAAGCTTGTAGAGTTGTACATTGCTGAGATTGTACGTCTGCATGGTGTACCAGAATCTATAGTGTCGGATAGAGATCCAAGGTTCACAACAAGGTTTTGGGAGTGTTTACATCAAGCATTGGGTACGCGACTGAATTTCAGTACTTCTTATCATCCGCATACGGATGGGCAGTCAGAGCGCGTTATCCAAGTGCTTGAGGATATGTTAAGGTGTTGTGTGATTGAGTTTCAAGGCTCTTGGGAGAAGCACTTGCCTTTGTTGGAGTTTGCTTATAATAATAGCTACCATGCAAGTATTCAAATGGCACCTTATGAAGCTTTGTATGGAAGGAAGTGTAGAACTCCTCTTTGTTGTGCTGAAACGGGACAAAAGTTAGTATCGATGTTGGCTTTGTTGAAAGGAATCACCGAGAAGGTGAAGCTCATTTTTGAGCGTTTGAAGGCAGCATCGGATCGGAAAAAGTCTTACGCGAATTTGAAGCGTACGGAGTTAGAGTTTGTGGTGGGTGATCGTGTGTTCTTAAAGGTTTCACCTTGGAAGAAGGTGATGAGGTTTGGCCGGAAGGGTAAGTTGAGCCCTAGATATATTGGACCACACAAGGTGATAGAACGTGTGGGTCCTGTTGTTTATAAGCTGAGGTTACCACAAGAACTAGAAAGGATACATAATGTGTTTCATGTGTCCATGCTTCGGAGGTATAGATCGGATTCTTCGCATATTATGCGTGTGGGGGAAGTTGAGTTGAATCCAGATTTGACTTATGATAAGGAGCCAGTTGAGATTTTGGATTCGGATTGTAAGGTTCTCCGGGGTAAGACCATTGAGCTGGTTAAGGTGTTGTGGAGGCATCGTGGTGTTGAGGAAGCCTCGTGGGAAAGAAAGGAAGATATGAAGAAGCAGTTTCCTTACCTTTTTCCTCCAGGTAAATTTCGAAGACGAAATTTCTTAAGAGGGGGAGAGTTGTAACACCCCAAATTTGGGCCTAGATGTTAGAGTCCAATTCGGACCGGTCAGAAAATGGTTCGAATCTTAAAGGGAGTTTTAGGGAACACCTAGCTCGGGATGCTTTAAAAATATTGAAAACTATCTAAAAATACTCATTTAAAATATGAAAGATAATGGTGGAATCAATTTTACAAAATAAGATTTGGAAATACTACATTTCGGTGTAGTGACCAAATCATAGTTTTTGCAAAGTTAAGTAGTGAATGTTTTGTAAAGGATTGAAACTTTGAATCTTTAAGGAGCTAATTTTACCAAAATGTTTTCATCAAATTTTTCCTTAATTTGGGTGATTTAATTATTGTTTTAATTAAAGGAAATGAAGGTTAATTAATTTAGAAACTACCTTTCACTATTCATAACTACTTTTCACAAATTTTCCCTCATTTTATTTTCTCTCAAATTCCTTTCAACCAAACACATTCTCTCCAGCAAATATACTTTGATTTTTATTTCATTTGATGATATTTCTATCTTTCTTTGATTCTTAATCAATTCCTCATCAAATCCACTTGATTTCTACATTGAATTTTCATGAAAACTTGCCAAATCAAGAACTCATCCATTAGAGGTAAGCTTCGTCCTTCTTCTCTAATGATCAATTCTTTACTGAAATTCCCAAGTTATCTAAAAATATCTAAAAATCCTCATTTAATATATGAACGATAATGGTGGAATCAATTTTAAAAAATAAGATTTGGAAATACTACATTTCGGTGTAGTGACCAAATCGCGGTTTTTGCAAAGTAAAGTAGTGATTATTTTGTAAAGGATTGAAACTTTGAATCTTTAAGGAGCTAATTTTACCAAAATGTTTTCATCAAATTTTTCCTTAATTTGGGCAATTTAATTACTGTTTTAATTAAAGAAAATGAAGGTTAATTAATTTAGAAACTACCTTTGACTATTCATAACTAATTTTCACAAATTTTCCCTCATTTTATTTTCTCTCAAATTCCTTTCAACCAAATACATTCTCTCCAGCAAATATACTTTGATTTTAATTTCATTTGATGAGATTTCAATCTTTCTTTGATTCTTAATTAATTCCTCATCAAATCCACTTGATTTCTACATTGAATTTTCAAGAAAACTTGCCCAAATCAAGGAGAAATCATCCATTAGAGGTAAGATTCGTCCTTCTTCTCTAATGCATAGTTCTTTACTGAAATTCCCAAGTTAACAATCCTTTGTTAATGGTTTTTAAGTGGTTTTAATGTTGGAAACAAGAAATTGTCTTAAAACTCAAAATTTTGGAAGAGATCTTGAAGATTTTCGTGGGGAATGATTTGGCTCTATTTTGAGATGGGTTTCTAATGTATTTTGGATGTTAATTGATGTTACAAATGAGGTTTTATCAATCAAATCCCGAATAGGATTGTTTTTCTAAGTTTTGCTTGTTAGAATGATGGTTTTGGGGTGATTTTGGTGTTCTACCATAGCTGGAGGTATAAGGACGTGGTTGTGTTGGTTTTCGATGTTAATTGATGTTTAGAAATGATTAGAAGTGATGGATCTTGGCTGGGTTTTGTTTTGGAAGAGTTTGGAGGTGTTTCAGTTGTGTTTGGTAGCCGAAATGTGGTTTTTGGGTAGATCAGCGAGATTAGGTGTGTGACTGATGATTTCAATGCATGATGATGCATTAATCCTCTGCTCTTATGTGTTTAAAACAGGGGAGACATCTTCAGACGCCTCTGGAGTTGATCCAGAAGCTTAGATAGCGTTTCGGCGAATAAGCAAAACGTAATCGGTGACTGCATGTGGTTTTAGAAGTCCTTGAGGGACAAAGAATCAAGGTTTGGGGATTTAGGAAAGGTTTGAAACACCTTCCTAAGTCTGGATGTAAGTATTGACTAGATTGCTCTCTTAAATGTGGTGATTGCCCCTAAAATGCTTTTACATGCTCATGGTTTGAGATTGATAAATTCCTACTTTTTTATGCATATTTTATAGCATGAGATGATGCTTGAAATGATTTCATGAAGTAACTTGTTGCATGGTTGAGATTTGAGCTTTTGTTTAAAGCATGGCACATGTTATGGTTTTGAAATAAGATGAGAATGTTTGAGAATTGTTGCATGAAAAGCAGTAGGTGAGATAATGATTTAACATAATATATTGGCATAGATGTTGAGATACTTACCGGATATAATTGATCGATCAATAGGATGAGAGTGCACTATAAACTAAAGATTCGTATGTGCTCTTTGGTTAAGCTAAAGGGAGAGAACGGATGATGGGTATTCCATTAGGAAGGACTTGCTGAAATACCCACGCTTTGTGGCGATGAGAGATTCCACCATGTGAGTACGGTGATGTGAGATTCCATCGGAAATTGTGTTGCTAGACGAGTGAGTACGATGTTGGTAGATGCCACCGAAAGTGTCTAGTGAGATGTCCGCATATCCGAGTGATAATGAGATGTGAAGTGCCAATATAATATATGAAAATGCTTTTGATTCACATGTACCTTTGATGAAATGATTTATGCTATGAGAAATGCATATGAGATTTGTTTATGAAATGCTTTGGTGTTACATGCATGAGTATGGCTTTGCCATGAGTTTTGCATTGGTTTAAATGCATGAGATAGAATGAAGGTACATGCGTTTCAATGAGAAGTTGCTTTGAAAGGTTTTCAAGCTTGAGATAGAATGAGCATGTTGTTAAAAAGCTTTTTAAAAAGTGTTTTCAAGATATGCATTATTGAGTTGATTTTTCTTTAGAACATGCCTCACTAAGCTTTAGTGCTTACACTCTCTTTTACCAATAATGTAGATAATTGAGGTATTTCCAAGCATCAAAGAGGTTAAGATCATCCCAAGAAGTTCAAGCTCATGTATGGTGAAGTTTTCACACACTTTAGTTTTGATATAATGACAATGGGAAACCAAGGTTGTATTTGGGAGATATGTTTGAACTCCCTAAGGTTGTGGCATGTTTATGTTGGCATGTTTTGGGTTGTAAGTGGCCTTAATTGTTTTGTTTGAGGTTGGATTACTTATATTTGTTTTGTGATTAGGTAGTATGCCTCTATACTATGTGAATTCGTGTCTGATGCTATGTTCGTGATAGGAAGTCCAAAATATGTTCCTTATGTGTTAAATGGTTTACTGGTATGATTTTGGAGTCTTTGAGGCATGTTTGATTAGGCTAAAGGATGAAAAACCATCAATAGCTGTTGTTTCTGGGCAAGGTGTATTGAAACACCCACTAGTGTTTCGAAACGGGGGCCTGAAATGGTCTTTGTGTTTCGAAACGACTGAGGCTGTTTCGAAACAGTTTAGCTACTGGAATGCCATGTTTCGGTACTAGTCTCGGAACATGCCCGCGTACCGAAACAGTCAACACCGTTTTGATGCATACGTTTCGGTACGGTGGGTAGGTGTTCCGATGCGGGTGACCGTTGGACACAGATTTGTATTGCTTTGAGTCTTCATAGTTTACAATTTAGTCCTAAATGTTGGGGTTGCAATTGCTTGAGCTTGGAATGTCTTTTTAAGCTAAAATTTTGCAGAGAAGCATGTTACATGATTAATTTCATATTGGTAACCCTAAAATCAATGAAGTCCCTCTAGTTTACAAAAGTTACAGTTTGGTCCCTAATCTTGTATAAAGTGCAATTGAGTCCCTAAATGATATATGATTGTTGTGCCTTTCTCATTCATGTTTCGTTAGTACTCACTTAGGTTTAATACGTATTTAAATAATATTAAAATGAAAAAAGGGTCGTAAATCAAGGATGACTTTCTGGTTGACTTTGGTTTCCCCGTGTAATCTTCGTAGTTCGGGTCAAGCGTCTAGGCCGGGCTAAGGGGGTTACAGGAATAAGCAAACCTTGAACTCCTTCACGTTTACTTGCTCAACAAATTATCTCGAACTCCTCCTTCTGCGGCTCTGTCCGCTGCTACAAGCATCAGAAAATTGAGTGGATATCATCGTTAGAATTAGGATTTTCTGCTCTACATACCGCACTCCAGTTCTCTGAGAAGTGTGTTGTGTTCACGGATCATAACAGTTTGTAGTATCTTATTCCTCAGAAGGAGTTAAATCTTAGGCAACGTTGCTGGGTAGAGTTGCTTAAAGATTATGATCTGTCGATTGAGTATCACCCGGGCCAGGCTAATGTTGTGGGTGATGCTTTATGCCGGAAAGTGGCTGTGGAGTTGAGGGCAATGTTTGCTCGCTTGAGCATATCACGTGATGGTGGTCTTATTATAGAATTGCAAGTGAAACTATCTCTGATTCAGTGGATCAGAGATAAGCAATTGCTTGATGATTCTCTTGTTTCGCATGTTTAGGACATTGCAGAGGGTTGACCTTCAGATTTTAGCTTTAGTGAAGATGGTGTTTTGTGCTTTGGGAGTCGAATAGTGGTGCCAGATGATGCTTAGTTGAGGCGCACTATTCTGATTGAAGCTCATAGTAGCCCTTTTGCTATGCACACTGGTAGTACAAAGATGTATCGTGACTTGAAAGATGAGTACTACTAGGTGGGGTTGAAGAAGGATGTGGTTGAGTTCGTTAGTAAGTGCATGGTGTGTCAGCGAGTGAAGGCTGAACATCAGGTTCCTTCTGGGTTGCTTCAGCCTTTGAGAATCATAGAATGGAAGTGAGAGGGAATCACCATGAAGCGTGTAGGACAACGCTTGTAATCTGTGTATCCGATTGTGTCTTGTGTTGAAATGGTTTATGGATTATCACTTGCGAGCCAATATAATGTAAATGAATAATGTGAAGCATGAGATGCTTGTAAATGATGCAAGAATGCATGAGATGCTTGGTAGAGCATGAGCAAAGGTTTATTTTATGTTTTAGAATGATGCATATGAGCATATGTTTATAAAGTGCATTGACGTCTTGAGAAGACATGTTTTATGAAAAGGCATGTGTTGTAAAGTGGTGGTTTTACAAGTTATGTGACATGCATTGATGAATTTGGTTTAGCGATCCTCTCTAAGCTTTGTGCTTTCGCTCTATTGTTTCATCAATGCAGAAAACTAGGCATTCAAAGCATCAAGTAAGCAAGAGGAATCCAAGGTTTTAACCTTGCCAAGTATGTGGCTTTATTTCGGTGTAATAAGAGGCAATGGGTGGGATTTATGCTTTTGAATGGTTGAGGATGATTCTCTTTACCTTGAGCATGTTGGGTGGTTTAACCTTGAGTTGTAATTGGCCATTATTGTTTAATTTTGGATGTGTATGTTGATTTTAGATTGTTATGGCTTTGGTAAACTAGGGAGCTTGCCTATAGTGTCTATGTTTGCATGTTGGATGCCATGTCGTAGCTAATGCCTCAAAATGATGATCGTTAGTGTGAATCTATGTTGTATGCATGTTGTGGCATGTTTCGGGAATGTTTTGAATGTGGAAAGATGTGAAAAACTAGCAAAATCTGTCGTTGTAGGGCAAGGCGTATCGGAACACCCTTGCCTGTTTCGGAACAGAGGCCTGAATTGGCCAAGGGGTTTCAAAACGAGTAGGGATGTTTCGAAATAGTTTTGCCACTCGAGGTAGGTGTTTCGATACGGGTCTCAGAACACACCCGAGTATCGAAACGATCAACCACATTTCGAAACGACCATTTCGGTACAAGGCCATCCGTATCCAAATGCCTGAACGTTGAGTTTGAATTGTTTCAGGTTTCTATTTCTTACATTTTGGTCCCTTAGTTGTAGTTTAAATTTGAATGATCCGTTTGAAATGAAATTTGACCTGAAGGCATGATATATGATTAATTATGGATTGGTAACATTAAATCTTGCTTGGTTATTATAATTCTGGAAATTTACGTTTTAGTCCCTAAAAGACGTTCCTATGCAATTGAATCCCTATTTTAGTTCAGTTCGCTGTGTTGCTTCTGCTGAATCGAATTGCTAATCATATAGGCTAATAATGTGCAGCTAGAGAAGATAAAAAGAAAAAAAGGGTCGTTAATCAAGGTTGACGTTCGGGTTGACTTTGGTTTTCCCTGTGTAATCTTCGTAGTTCGGGTCAAGCATCTAGGCCGGGATAAGGGGGTTACATTTTATCTTTCTAGTTTGATGCAAGTCTGATATTCATAATTGGGTGTGTCAATGGCTTTAAAGTGTTGGTAATTGCTTCGATTTAAGAATTGGACATTTGGTGCTTGTTTCTCATAGGAAGCATGCCTTTAGTCTCTTTACGATTGTTTTTGATGCTATGATGATGCCTTTGCTTCATAAACTTAGTGATTGATGTATATTTGTGATGAAACCATGTATGTGCATGTGTCGGGATGGTTTTGAATGATTTAAATTGAGTTAAACTAGTATTTTAAAACATTGATGGCCCAGGTGTTTCGAAAGACCCTTGCTTTTTTTGGAAATGGGGGCTTGAAATTGCCTTGGTGTTTCGAAACGGTGAGGCACTTTTCGAAACATTTTGCCTCTATGAAATCATGTTCCGAAACGAGTCTTAATTGGTTTAAAAACGAACCCGTGTATCGAAACGGTCAGTTGTGTTTCAAAATGACCGTTCCGATACAGGGCTCACCGTTCCGAAATGGTTAATAGTTAATACAGTTTTTGGAATATTCTGAGTTTCTGTTTTCTTACATTTTGGTCCATCTTGATCTTGTCTGCAATTGAATGAGTTCTTATGGTCGTTTTAAGCTGAGATTTCACAGAGAAGCTTGTAATGAATTTAATTAAGGGTTGGTAATCTGAATTTGGTAATAACCCTTGCGATTTGACGAATTTACAAAATGGTCCATAAAGCTTAATTTGGATACGATTAATGAGCGTTCATGTTTTTGTGCTATCCACTGCTTATATTCGCACATAGGAACCTAAGATGCATCTAGACAAGATAAAAAGAAAAAAATATGGTCGTTTATTGAGGTAAAACTTCCCGGTTTACTACAACATTCCCCGTGTGATCCGTTCGGTTCAGTCTATCAGCCAAGCCGGGTCAATGGGGTTACATTTGGTAGTATCAGAGCCAGGTTACGAAAGGTTGTGATGATGGTAAGTTGTTGGTGGGTAATTTTGTTGTGCATGTATATGTTTGGTAATGTTTGCTTAGTTCAGTGAATGTCTTGAGCAGTCAATGTCGAGTATGTGATGTTGAGACTATAAATGGTGATTGTGGATGAATGTGAGCTGTTGTATAATGATAGAATTGGGTTGGATTTTAATGCGTGTAATGCATGATGGTTGTGACATACATGTTGTATGATTTGTGTTATGCTGGGGGGAAATTGGATCGCCCATTGCCTTATTACCTAGTGAGGTGTTTTAAATTGGAATCAAAGTCTTGGATCCTTGCTTGGAGTTGGCCTGAGTGTTTTGTTTTGTTTGTTAGTTGTTATCATCCCTAAATATAGTACCACAGTAAACTGAGGAGAGAGTAGCGATCTAGTATGATTGTTGTTGCCATTGGGAAAGAAATAAATGAGTGTGTAAAGTCTCTTGGGGGATAAATGCCCGATATAATTACAACCAGTGTTGGTTGGGTAGGCGTTGGATGGCATGGTGCCTTTAATATAGGAGATGTTTAGAGCTTGTGAAGCTGATAATGCTGAAGTGCATGTGACTACATTAGCTTGAGGACGTTTGTAAGCTGAGGTTAGGTCTTACGAAACTGAGTAGAAGTTGAACTCGAGGGTTGTCATTGAAGGTATCCATGAAGCGGATGACCAATATGAATGAGATTATGGAATAAATAGAGTTTAGTGATGGCCATAATGTGAAGATGAGTTGTATCTCGGTTATATAAAGAGATGTGTATAGTTGGTGGACAATTTTGGTTGTGGGTATAGAACTTGATGTTGTGTTTTGATAGTTCTTTTGGAAGTATTTTAAAGGAGAAGTATTTGGGGGTTAGATACTTGGATGTCAAGCAATGTGAATTTGTGGTTTGGGTTCGAAATCGTAAGTTTTACTTGAGTTAAGGTACAAATTGTTTAGTTGAGCATTGTGCTACTGGATTGGAATTGGATGTGGGACATCGATGTGTTGGCCGTTTTATGGATTGGTGCATGATGTTAAGCCATATATGTTGATTTATTAGCTACATTGTTTTTGAAGTATTGGTAACATGTGCGAGGTATTTGAGTAGAACCTGGGTTTAATAACTCGTCGAGAGGTTATAGCGCTAGGAAGTAAGTTGTGAACTCTAGTTTGGTGGTAGCCAGTGTATGAATGGTCATGCTTAAAGGGTATCGCCTGGGTTGAGGCGAGGTTGTAGCAACGTTGGACAAAGATTGTGGGGTCAATGTGTTAAGGCTTGAGTAGCGTTTGATACCTATTAAGTAGGTGGATTGTATGACCATGTGAGGCGATCTTGTCCATGTTTGAATGGCGGGGTATAGCTTTTTGCGCTTGTTGTTGCAAGCTGCTTTGGAAGTTGTGACTTGAACGTTCGTTTCGGAAGTGTTAGATGTAGGAGTGTGAGTAGGTAGTTTCTCTGGTGAAACTGTTATTACAAGAAAAATTATATCGGAGGTGTCCATTATCTGTTCAAGGCCATGTGTTTTCAGTTGATATGATGGAATTACCTTTTTATGGTTTTCATGTGATTTCTGGAATGGACTGTTTGGTTGAGCATCAAGCTGTGGTTGGATTATTCTTTGGTACCACATGTTTAGGATATTGCTGAGGATAGACCATCAGATTTTTGTTTTGATGATGATGGAGTTCTATATTTTGGAAGTCGGATAGTAATGTCGAATGATGTGGAGTTGAGGCGTACTATTCTGACCGAAGCTCATACTAGTACTTTTGCTATGCACCTTTGTAGTACAAAGATGTACCGTGATTTGAAGGATAAGTACTATTGGGTGGGCTTGAAGAAAGATGTTGCGGACTATGTGAGCAAGTGCATGGTTTGTCAGCGGGTTAAGGCTGAGCATTAGTTTCCTTCGGGGTTGTTGTAACCGTTGAGGATTCCTGAAATGGAAATGGGAGAGGATCACTATGGACTTTGTGTATGGTTTTCCTTTGACGCCATCAAAGAAGAATTCTGTGTGGGTGATTGTGGATCGCCTTACGAAGTGTGCGCATTTCTTACCTATGCATACTACGTATACCTTGGATAAGCTTGCAGAGTTGTACATTGCTGAGATTGTACGTCTGCATGGTGTACCAGAATCTATGGTGTCGGATGGAGATCCAAGGTTCACAACAAGGTTTTGGGAGTGTTTACATCAAGCATTGGGTACGCGACTGAATTTCAGTACTTCTTATCATCCGCATACGGATGGGCAGTCAGAGCGCGTTATCCAAGTGCTTGAGGATATGTTAAGGTGTTGTGTGATTGAGTTTCAAGGCTCTTGGGAGAAGCACTTGCCTTTGTTGGAGTTTGCTTATAATAATAGCTACCATGCAAGTATTCAAATGGCACCTTATGAAGCTTTGTATGGAAGGAAGTGTAGAACTCCTCTTTGTTGTGCTGAAACGGGACAAAAGTTGGTATCGATGTTGGCTTTGTTGAAAGGAACCACCGAGAAGGTGAAGCTCATTTTTGAGCGGTTGAAGGCAGCATCGGATCGGAAAAAGTCTTACGTGAATTTGAAGCGTACGAAGATAGAGTTTGTGGTGTGTGATCGTGTGTTCTTAAAGGTTTCACCTTGGAAGAAGGTGATGAGGTTTGGCCGAAAAGGTAAGTTGAGCCCTAGATATATTGGACCATACAAGGTGATAAAACGTGTGGGTCCTGTTGCTTATAAGCTGAGGTTACCACAAGAACTAGAAAGGATACATAATGTGTTTCATGTGTCCATGCTTCGAAGGTATAGATCGGATTCTTCGCATATTATGCGTGTGGGGGAAGTTGAGTTGAATCCAGATTTGACTTATGATGAGGAGCCAGTTGAGATTTTGGATTCGGATTGTAAGGTTCTCCGGGGTAAGACCATTGAGCTGGTTTAGGTGTTGTGGAGGCATCGTGGTGTTGAGGAAGCCACGTGGGAAAGAAAGGAAGATATGAAGAAGCAGTTTCCTTACCTTTTTCCTCCAGGTAAATTTCGAAGACGAAATTTCTTAAGAGGGGGAGAGTTGTAACACCCCAAATTTGGGCCTAGATGTTAGAGTCCGATTCGGACCGGTCAGAAAATGGTTCGAATCTTAAAGGGAGTTTTAGGGAACACCTAGTTCGGGATGCTTTAAAAATATAGAAAACTATCTAAAAATACTCATTTAAAATATGAAAGATAATGGTGGAATCAATTTTACAAAATAAGATTTGGAAATACTACATTTCGGTGTAGTGACCAAATCATAGTTTTTGCAAAGTTAAGTAGTGACTGTTTTGTAAAGGATTGAAACTTTAAATCTTTAAGGAGCTAATTTTACCAAAATGTTTTCATCAAATTTTTCCTTAATTTGGGTGATTTAATTATTGTTTTAATTAAAGGAAATGAAGGTTAATTAATTTAGAAACTACCTTTCACTATTTTAACTACTTTTCACAAAATTTCCCTCATTTTATTTTCTCTCAAATTCCTTTCAACCAAACACATTCTCTCCAGCAAATATACTTTGATTTTTATTTCATTTGATGATATTTCTATCTTTCTTTGATTCTTAATCAATTCCTCATCAAATCCACTTGATTTCTACATTGAATTTTCATGAAAACTTGCCAAATCAAGGAGAACTCATCCATTAGAGGTAAGCTTCGTCCTTCTTCTCTAATGATCAGTTCTTTACTGAAATTCCCAAGTTATCTAAAAATATCTAAAAATCCTCATTTAATATATGAAAGATAATGGTGGAATCAATTTTAAAAAATAAGATTTGGAAATACTACATTTCGGTGTAGTGACCAAATCGCGGTTTTTGCAAAGTAAAGTAGTGATTATTTTGTAAAGGATTGAAACTTTGAATCTTTAAGGAGCTAATTTTACCAAAATGTTTTCATCAAATTTTCCTTAATTTGGGCTATTTAATTACTGTTTTAATTAAAGGAAATGAAGGTTAATTAATTTAGAAACTACCTTTGACTATTCATAACTAATTTTCACAAATTTTCCCTCATTTTATTTTCTCTCAAATTCCTTTCAACCAAATACATTCTCTCCAGCAAATATACTTTGATTTTCATTTCATTTGATGAGATTTCAATCTTTCTTTGATTCTTAATTAATTCCTCATTAAATCCACTTGATTTCTACATTGAATTTTCAAGAAAACTTGCCCAAATCAAGGAGAAATCATCCATTAGAGGTAAGATTCGTCCTTCTTCTCTAATGATTAGTTCTTTACTGAAATTCCCAAGTTAACAATCCTTTGTTAATGGTTTTTAAGTGGTTTTAATGTTGGAAACAAGAAATTGTCTTAAAACTCAAGATTTTGGAAGAGATCTTGAAGATTTTCGTGGGGAATGATTTGGCTCTATTTTGAGATGGGTTTCTAATGTATTTTGGATGTTAATTGATGTTACAAATGAGGTTTTATCAATCAAATCCCGAATAGGATTGTTTTTCTAAGTTTTGCTTGTTAGAATGATGGTTTTGGGGTGATTTTGGTGTTCTGCCATAGCTGGAGGTAAAAGGACGTGGTTGTGTTGGTTTTCGATGTTAATTGATGTTTAGAAATGATTAGAAGTGATGAATCTTGGCTGAGTTTTGTTTTGGAAGAGTTTGGAGGTGTTTCAGTTGTGTTTGGTAGCCGAAATGTGGTTTTTGGGTAGATCAGCGAGATTAGGTGTGTGACTGATGATTTCAATGCAGGATGATGCATTAATCCTCTGCTCTTATGTGTTTAAAACAGGGGAGACATCTCCAGATGCCTCTGGAGTTGATCCAGAAGCTTAGATAGCGTTTCGACGAACAAGCAAAACGTAATCGGTGAGTGCATGTGGTTTTAGAAGTCCTTGAGGGACAAAGAATCAAGGTTTGGGGATTTAGGAAAGGTTTGAAACACCTTCCTAAGTCTAGAAGTAAGTATTGACTAGATTGCTCTCTTAAATGTGGTGATTGCCCCTAAAATTCTTTTACATGCTCATGGTTTGAGATTGATAAATTCCTACTTTTTTATGCATATTTTATAGCATGAGATGATGCTTGAAATGATTTCATGAAGTAACATGTTGCATGGTTGAGATTTGAGCTTTTGTTTAAAGCATGGCACATGTTATGGTTTTGAAATAAGATGAGAATGTTTGAGAATTGTTGCATGAAAAGCAGTAGGTGAGAGAATGATTTAACATAATATATTGGCATAGATGTTGAGATACTTACAGGATATAATTGATCGATCAATAGGATGAGAGTGCACTATAAACTAAAGATTCGTATGTGCTCTTTGGTTAAGCTTAAGGGGAGAACGGATGATGGGTATTCCATCGGGAAGGACTTGGTGAAATACCCACGCTTTGTGGCGATGAGAGATTCCACCATGTGAGTACGGTGATGTGAGATTCCACCGGAAATTGTGTTGCTAGACGAGTGAGTACGATGATGGTAGATGCCACCGAAAGTGTCTAGTGAGATGTCCGCATATCCGAGTAATAATGAGATGTGAAGTGCCAATATAATATATGAAAATGCTTTTGATTCACATGTACCTTTGATGAAATGATTTATGCTATGAGAAATGCGTATGAGATTTGTTTATGAAATGCTTTGGTGTTACATGCATGAGTATGGCTTTGCCATGAGTTTTGCATTGGTTTAAATGCATGAGATAGAATGAAGGTACATGTGTTTCAATAAGAAGTTGCTTTGAAAGGTTTTCAAGCTTGAGATAGAATGAGCATGTTGTTAAAAAGCTTTTTAAAAAGTGTTTTCAAGATATGCATTATTGAGTTGATTTTTCTTTAGAACATGCCTCACTAAGCTTTAGTGCTTACACTCTCTTTTACCAATAATGCAGATAATTGAGGTATTTCCGAGCATCAAAGAGGTTAAGATCATCCCAAGAAGTTCAAGCTCATGTATGGTGAAGTTTTCACACACTTTAGTTTTCATATAATGGCAATGGGAAACCAAGGTTGTATTTGGGAGATATGTTTGAACTCCCTAAGGTTGTGCATTGTTTATGTTGGCATGTTTGGGTTGTAAGTGGCCTTAATTGTTTTGTTTGAGGTTGGATTACTTATATTGGTTTTGTGATTAGGTAGTATGCCTCTATACTATGTGAATTCGTGTCTGATGCTATGTTCGTGATAGAAAGTCCAAAATATGTTCCTTATGTGTTAAATGCTTTACTGGTATGATTTTGGAGTCTTTGAGGCATGTTTGATTAGGCTAAAGGATGAAAAACCATCAATAGCTGTTGTTTCTGGGAAAGGTGTATTGAAACACCCACTACTGTTTCGAAGCGGGGGCCTGAAATGGTCTTTGTGTTTCGAAACGACTGAGGCTGTTTTGAAACAGTTTAGCTACTGGAATGCCATGTTTCGGTACTAGTCTCGGAACATACCCGCGTACCGAAACAGTCAACACCGTTTCGATGCATATGTTTCGGTACGGTGGGTAGGTGTTCCGATGCGGGCGACCGTTGGACACGGATTTGAATTGCTTTGAGTCTTCATGGTTTACAATATAGTCCTAAATGTTGTGGTTGCAATTGCTTGAGCTTGGAATGTCTTTTTAAGCTAAAATTTTGCAGAGAAGCATGTTACATGATTAATTTCATATTGGTAACCCTAAAATCAATGAAGTCCCTCTAGTTTACAAAAGTTACAGTTTGGTCCCTAATCTTGTATAAAATGCAATTGAGTCCCTAAATGATATCTGATTGTTGTGCCTTTCTCATTCATGTTTCGTGAGTACTCACATAGGTTTAATACGTATTTAGACAATATTAAAATGAAAAAAGGGTCGTAAATCAAGGATGACTTTCTGGTTGACTTTGGTTTCCCCGTGTAATCTTCGTAGTTCGGGTCAAGCGTCTAGGCCGGGCTAAGGGGTTACAGGAATAAGCAAACCTTGAACTCCTTCACGTTTACTAGCTCTGCAAATTATCTCGAACTCCTCCTTCTGCGGCTCTGTCCGCTGCTACAAGCATCAAAAAATTGAGTGGATATCATCGTTAGAATTAGGATTTTCTGCTCTACATACCGCACTCCAGTTCTCCAATTCCTTAGCATGCTACCCTAGGCGGCGGGTATGGTTACGACAGCTACTCGGCAACGTATGTCTCTGTCTAGAAATGCATTAGTAGAGCTCTCTGATCTGCTGCCTGAGCATCAACACTTCAGCTCCTCTCTCCTTCTGCCAGCTTCTAGTACTTGAAACTAAAACTAAACTAAAACATCACATTTTCCTTACCAAATAAAAGATGAGATGGAATGTGCACAAAATATAAAACTAATGAACACTTTATAAGTACTTGTTCGCAAAGAAAGACACCAAGCCACAATTGATACGTTGGATTCTATTACTACAAGAGTTCGATGTGGATATCAAGGATATAAAGGGTACATAAAACCAAGTTGCCGACCATCTGTCACGACTGGAACATGGCGGCAGCACTTCCACTAGTACAAAATTATTGACACATTTCTAGATGAAAAACTAGTAGTAGCATCCACAATTACTGAGAGCGTTGTTGTAGCACTAACAGATGCACACGCCGCCGCAGCAGGCACATCGGCGACAGCCATTCGTTCAACACCCTGGTATGCTGATATTGTCAATTATTTAGTTATGAGTGTTTTACCTTACAATCTTAACTATCAACGCAAGAAGCGGTTCCATTATGATGCTAAGAATTACTTTTTGGACGAGCCTCTTTTGTTCATACATTGTGCAAACTAGGTTATAAAGAAATGTTTTCTAGGAGAGGAACAACATTCGGTGCTCTACCAATGCCATGCCTCCCTTTATGGAGGACATTTTGAAGGTACACGAACAGAGGCAAAGGTACTCCAATCCGGTTTCTACTGGCCCACTCTCTACAAGGATGCCCAAGCCTTGTACAAGCAAGGCGATAGGTGCCAAAGAACCGGGAACATATCAAGGAGGAATAAGATGCCCCTACAACCCATCCTCGAGGTCGAGCTTTTTGATGTTTGGGGGATAGATGTCATGGGACCCTTCTCGTCTTCATGCGGGAACTTGTACATCCTCCTAGATGTTGATTATGTGTCAAAGTGGGTCGAAGATTTGGCAACCCCATGGAATGATGGTAAAACCGTCCACTGATTCTTTCACAAGAATATATTCAGCAGATTTGGAATCCCGAGGGCTATAATTAGTGATGAGGGTAAGCATTTTGATAACAGGCTCATCGCTAAAGTGTTAAAGAAACTTGGAGTTTGTCAGAAGGTTGTCGCGGTGTACCATCCACAGACTAATGGGCAGGCCGAGATTTCAAATAAGGAACAGAAAAACATCCTAGAAAAGGTAGTCAACCCAACTAGGAAATACTAGTCCCTGAGATTGGATGATGCACTCTGGGCATATCAGACAGCATTCAAAAACCCTCTAGTTATGTCACCTTACAGACATGTGTATGGAAAAGCGTGTCACCTACCTATCGAGATTGAGCACAAAGCCTATTGGGCAGTAAAAGCTGTCAACATGGACTGTGAATAAGCTGGAGAAAAAGACTTCTAGATCTTAATGAGATAGAAGAATTCAGAAGGGAAGCACACGAGAATGCCAAGCTCTACAAAGAAAAACTAAAAAATGGCATGACAACAAAATATTGTCATGGCAGTACCTGTCAAGGCAGCTAGTACTACTATTCAACTCCCGCCTGAAACTGTTCCCTAGAAAACTGAAGTCCAAATGGTCCGAGACATTTGAGGTGGCCAAAGCCTTCCCAAATGGTGCTGTTGTGATCAAATCCAAAACAGACTGGCAGTAGTTCAAGGTCAATGGGCAATGGCTGAAACATTACAGTGGAGCACCAGTCATAAGGGACAAGGAAGTAGTTACTTTAGAAGATGCAAACCCATGCATTCCTATTGTAACATTAGTTTTATTTATTTTTCCACATTTTCCCGTTTTTTATAAGGATTAGATTTTCAATTTCTGCATTTAGTAATTTCAATTTTATTTTATTGACTAATAATTTCTTTTTGTTTTATTTTTTTAGAAAGAGAGAAAAATTTAAGGAAGCAACCCAATCCAAATAACCACAAAGCCTCCCACAACTCGCCCAGACGGCACAACCTCGCGAACAGCGTCAAGCCGCCCGACGGCTAGTTCACAAATAACCATACCAGCCCTAACGGCTACATTCACCAATGGCTAGAATCTGCCTCAACGGCTAGTTCACGCCAACGGCTACATGCCCGCCCCAACAGCTAGTTCGCGCAACGGCTAGTTTCTTAACCGCCTAATGGCTATATTTCGCTCGTTAAGCTAGCCATATTGTCTGTTGGAAGACGACCGTTGGGCTATATGAACCGCCTTGGCGGCCTATATAAAAATCACTATTTCACTTCATTTTATCTTCTTAACACATTGTTTTCTTAAATCTTGAACTCTCACAGCTTTCATGCATTTTTCAAATTTTCTTTCACCCACATCTCCAAACATGTCATCCTCCCAAAACACTCCACCTTTCAAAAGGTTCTTTTCCCCAAAAGAATCTAACTGGTACAACAAGAAGTTTGCCTCTTGGCAATTTCTTGAGGAGAAGGGTTTCCATTACCCCACCGACATGAGCGACTTTGGCATGTCCGCCTTTGTCTTCAAAGTCATCAAGGATCACGGATGGCAAATCCTTACTCGCCAACCTAAACAAGGCAGCGTTGCGATGGTCAGGGAATTTTACGCCCACATTCCAACACCAAGGGCCCCGTTCGTATACGTCTGTGGCAACGGCGTTCGATTGGATGCAGGCACCATTAACACCTACTATAGGATCACTAACGACATACATGATCATGGTACCTTTGAAGCCGCCCTCACCACCGCCGACTATGATAGTTTAAAGGATGAGCATTGTGTACCCGGCACAACGTGGAACATGGGCAAACACACCGGATTAGTGCCCAGCCACGCCCTACTGTCAAACGCTAAATTGTGGAACACATTCATCAAGCGTTGGCTACTACCCACATCCCACAATTCCATCATCGACCGCCCACGCCTGGCTCTGAAAGATTCAATCCTGAAACGACATAAGATCAATGTCAGAGCCATAATCTGTCAAGAAATCTATGTCTGCCATAAGAGGCCAAGGGGCAGACTCTTCTTCCCAAACCTATCACCGGGTTATGCTCAAACTTCAAAGTTCCGATGGATGAAGCAGACGCGATGACAAAACACAGGGAGGGGTGGACAAAAGAGTACATCTTAAAGATGATGGAGCTAACAGATGCAGCACCAGAAAGTCAATATGATACAGCCGCCACCGCGGTAGGTACTTTAGCCCAGGGTATGTACACAAATTAGGCTTTCATTGACCCCACTAGGATGATCTAGGACATTTACCGGAATCTGCAAGGAATGGAGCACGAGAACTTGAAGTTTATGGAATATGTGAGGAACTAAAACAATAATTTCGAGTTATTCCTCAAGGATAAGTTCCCGTTAGACAACCCACACTTTCTCGTCTTCCAAGCTGAGATCATAGAAGCTGCCTTGGCGAGCCAGCCCATTCCAGACTCCCCCGCTACGCCATCACCTATAGTCGCCCGAGCATTCCACCAAGGCTCCTCCTCAGCCGCCAACACCCCGCATGCACATCTAGTGAACCCGCAGGGATAACACTCGCCATCTCATGACTCCTTCAACAATTATAAAGATGAATCCTCACCCGCCACGATAGCACCAGCGGCGGCAGAAACATAAAGGAGAAAGAAGTATCACTACATCTCGGCCGAATCGGACGAGGAAGAATATGATGATACTATCCCCGTAACCAGAAGCACGCAGCCCTCCAGAATCCAGCGAGTTCAAAGACTGTCCAACCATCTCCTCTCAAGAGGCAGCAGCTAGACCTTTCCGACGACGACGAAGTGGCCCCAAAACTCCTCCTTCTCTTCATTTAAAATGTAACTTGTTTCTTTTTCCTTTTCTTTTTTCTGTTATTTCATATTTTTCTTTTTTCTTTTATTATATGAAATTTTTTCTTTTTTTATTATTTTGTTGCATTGAGGGCATTGCCCACCTCGAGTTTGGGGGATGGACAGTCCACCTTAGTGTAATCCATTTATAGTTGCATATTAGTTACTCATTTTAAGTGCATTTTACTCATCTCTTCTTTAATGAAAACGACCTTGTTAAAAAAACTTGTGCCTATGATAGAGTAGCCGACAACTCGCACCATTAAAAACTATCTTTAACTTTTGGGTATCATGAAGATGACTTAGAAATTTACTATAGTGCTATTTATCCTTACACAATTGTAACAAATTGATTGATAGAATGAAGTAGTGAGTATAGACTATTTGATTACTTGGTACTTCTAATACACTTGCACTATAGGATGCCGCCCCGATAGCTGAAGTTGTCAATACCGAAAGCTTGGCTACCGTGGAAGGTAAAAAAAATGTAATTCTAGAGGTGCCGCAACAGGCTCTAGGGGACTAGAGGTGCTCGAAATTGGCTACATTCGAAAAAAAATATCCTAGAACTAATTTGTTATTTAGAGGTACCAGAAATTAACTAAGTCTTTTTTTCACTTAATTAGTTCTTGAAGATCAACTTGTACACAATTTAGCACACACTTAATCACAAGCATTATAGTTTATTTTGGAGAAAATTTATGCTATCCTACACACTAAAATGACATAAGTGCCACAACCTTGAGGGATGAAATCAAGTTAAGGACATGTTCTTATTAGGTTTTGCATCGCTTGAGGACAAGCAATATTTCGAGTTTTGAGGTGTGTAAAGTGTTTGAAAGTCCCATATTTTATGCCTATTTTAGCTCATATTATCATTGTTCTTAAGCTCATTTTAATTCACACTTAGGTTTTCATGCATGTTTTACAGTATTTATTCTTCACTCAACTTATTACTGTATTTATGATTATTTGTGGAGAAAAGACATTGTTTTTGTTGCATTTGCATTATAGGTTATAGGAGACTGTCGCCGACACCCGCCACGGTAGGGGAGCAGAAGAATGATTGGGAGAAAAGAGGAGAATGATCACATCCAATCACATAGGACGAACCATTTTTGTTGAGAAGAACTGTCATGACACATTTCAAAGAAAAAGCCGCCAAGATAGAGTGTCGCCAGCTCTACCGCCACAACAACGCCTTGGAGATTGGCCAAAAAGGAGTACGATAGCAAGAGGAGAATTCCCTGTATAACCAGAACCTAGCCACATGACGAATAAAACCCAATAACATATAGAGATGACGTGAGAAGACCCAAACAAGGAAGAAGCTTGCAGCCCGAGAAAGCCCAAAAAGGAAGTTAGTTTGGAATAAAACACTCAAACGTTTGACATCATTTAATTCCAACTTAACCTCCTCCCAAAGAGAGACTTCTTCACAAATAGGGTTTTCACATGTAACCACCTATAACAGAAGGGCTTGACCGAATTGGAAGACAACAAGGAGAGCTTAGAATTTTTTAGAATTTAGTTTTCATTCACCTTATTTTATAAACGTTTCTTATGGTTAAGGTTGTTTTGTTTATTAGTTGTGAGTACGGTTGTAACTAGTTAAAGTTTTTAATGCAATTTGAATTTAAGGTTTGTTTATTCCATAGTCTTAAACTTTGTTTGCAATTGAGTCGAGAGATCTTTGTGAGAACATCCATTTGTTTAAATTTGAGAGAGTTAAATTAATGAAGGGGATAATCATGATTTCCTCCAATTAAGGTGAAAATCAAATTAGCTTAGAGATAAGTTTAGGTTTAAGAATGCTAAGAAGGAACGTGGGAAGATTGTTGTTCAATCTAGGTTTGCAATGAGAGGTATTTTCAAAGAGTGAGCATCAACAGTATTCAAACTTAGAGATAAGTCAGAATCAATTTAGGACGTTCTGCCGAAAATTCAAGGCACACCGAGTTACCCGCCGTGGCAGTGTTCAAACCGTCACCCACCATGGCGGCAACATCGACTTTGCATCTCAAGACTTTTTCAAAGTGCAACACAGTTTCACACTACGCTACAACTCAATCTGACCCATCTTCTTATTCTGATTACTCTATCCTTTTTATTATTTGATTACTTTAGTTTATGCAACTTTCACAACTAACTCAACCAATTGTGTTTTTCTTTTTCTTTGTGCAGGAAATTAATTCTGAAGTAGCCATCTAGTCCCTGAGGAGGCAATAATCTTTTATAATATAACTTGACAGAAGTGTACGCTTGTACTTGATTCGGATGACTCCTTTACGCTCTACAAAAGTCATAGTAAACACAAGAAAAGGCTAAAAATGGATTTTAAGAAAATAGTCATGGCAAACACAAGAATAGGGCGAAGTCAGATGCCCCAAAATTCAAAGCATGAATGATTCATGAATCCATCAACCAGATAGTGACCCACTTTTTGATGGCTCTATTTTACTCACACACTCCCGAAATTTAAAATTTCCCACTTTTTTAATCTGAATCAGACATTAAAAGCTCGAGGTCCCTGAAGAAAGGTTAACTCAATTAGGAGGAATGTGTGTTGAAGATGAACTCCTTTTCTCAAATATTCATGTGTGATCCAAATGGTCATTTAACGCTTGTAATGTAGGCTAGGCTCGGGTTTCCAAAGAAAGATATATAGGCTCAAATACATGTTTCAAGGGTGATCAAACCAAGGATCAACTTTTCATGATGAAATTTTTGTTCTTCTTCTTTTATTCTTTCGATCGCTCTAGACTGCCCATTTTGGGTTTTCACCCTAGAGTTCATTTCTTTTTCTGGAATACATCATCTTTTAATGATTTATTTCAATTTTCCTTCGTATTTCTTCCTTTTTTTCTTCTTTTCCTTTTTTCTTCTTTTCCTTTCTTCTCTTCTGTTCTCTTATCTTCTCTTCTTTTTCTTTTCTTTCTTTTTCTTTCTCCTTTTTTTCTTTTCCTTATTTTTCCTTTTGTGTCCTTTTCATTCCGATTTTAGGACATTTGCTTGATTTGTCGTGTTTCCTTTGCTTGCAATTTTTCATCGTTTTTGCCCCTTAGTGTGGGGAGTAATCCTTGGTTAGGGTTCAAACACAAGAAAAATAGTATCAGGCTCAAAGAGGAACAACAATTGGATTTTTCATTTTCTTATTCGTGAAGGGAAATGATGGAATGCCAAATGTCATTTCACACACAAATATAGTCGAAGATAAGCAATCTTCAGTTGGTAGATGTTTTAGAGTTATCACTTCATTCAAGGACCATAACAACAATGTCTGAGAGGAAAATTCACTCAAAATCTGTATATGGGATTTCCCCATTATTCTTGACCAAACATTTTGCCCCTCTATCTCGGGATTAGATTCAAGAATCATTCATACAATCAATAATAGGGACTATGCAAAGAAGATGTATGCTTGAAAATAAATAGATGAAGATTGAAAAGAAGGGAAAAGTGTGAAAAAAATAAGAAATGTTTGCCACATGGAAAAAATGCATCGCTAAACAAGGAAATTGACATAGAATCCCTTACAAAAGATCCTAATTCTCGCGGGCAAAAGCAAAAGGATTTATTCTAAGCATGATTCCAACCATCTAGAGAAAATTACGCATTATTCTAGGGAAGCATGAATTCTAACCAATCTTGCCTCCATCAACTTTGTGAAGAAACACTAAACATGTTCACCATTTTCTTCTCTCTCGAGTCATCCTTTTCTGATGGCTGCCAATATCAACTCTCCATTCATGACCATGTCTGCAAAACCTTCAGTGGCGTGATTTAACAGGTATTCATAGAAAGGACCATTTAGAATCTCCACAAAGATTTGAGTCACCTCATTTTCTTACAGTGGAGGTTGAACTTGGGCTACCACATCTCGCCATCTCTAGGAATACTAGCGGAAGCTCTTATTGGGCTTTTGTTCCATATTCTGCAGTACAATCCTAGTTGGGGCCATATCTGTTACATACTCGTACTGTTTGAGGAAAGCTTTTGACAGATCTCTCCATTTCCGTATGTTGACCTAACTCAATTGAGCATACCATCGGATAGTAGTCCTAGATAGAATGTCTTGGAAATAGTGGATCATCAACTTCTGATTTTCTAAATGTGGTGACATTTTCCGAAAGTACATGGTCAAATGTGCTAATGGGCATGTAGTTCCTTTATACTTTTTAAAGTCAAGGACCTTGAACTTTGGAGGAGCCAACATGTTAGATACTAGACTCAAATCTCTTGCATCTATGCCTCCATAACTGATTTTTTCTTGAGAAATTTAATCATTCCCTCCAACTTCTTATAGCGGTCTTCCGATTTCTTCTCAATCGTTTCCCTGTCAATTATTTCATCGAGGTCAGGCACCTCATGGTTGCGAACCTCATCGATATTTTCTTTTAATTCAGTACGGGAAGAAGATTCTACAAAATGGGATGAGATCATGACTATTGGTGAAGCCATAAAAGCCATCCCCGGGAACCGAGGCAAAGTATTGGTGTCTTCTCCTACTCCAACTGCATCTGGTTCTTTGTACCCAAACATGGTTGCGATCTGGCTTATTGTTCTCCTTTGTTATAACTTAATCTCTTTCTTCATATCATTTTCCATGTTCTCAAGCTTATCACAGATGCTCTTCTGATTTGTTTCCAGAGTTGTCAATCTTTCCTTATTGTTCATGGCTGGACACATGTTTGCGTGGGATATTTACTACTTAAATGGAATTTTTCAAAATTAGTATTTTTATTATACATGTATGAATGCAATGATCAAAACATTATTTAATGCAAACAGAAAACAAATGCATGGAAGCAAATGTGTGTATCAAAAAGCATGAATGCAGGTGAAGGGTTTTCAATTCTTTTAAGGTGTTGCTCTAGATGTAGCTTCCATTGGATGACGAAGGTCCTACGAATATCTCTCAGTCTGAGTAGTCATTTCTCAATCTTTCGAGCCTTTGTCCTACCTTCCATATCGATCTGACGTGGGGCGAAGAAATGTAGCTTCTTGTTGTCACATGCTTAGCTATGTCTTCAATTTAGGATGTGATGCTTCTATCAAACTCGTCTTGCCCTTTGGTCCTCTTGGCGTTGCCCTTAAGTCGAGTAGACCAAAGATCATTTTCAAATTCTACTTGGTTGGACCGTCGAAGTGGTCCCATACCACTTGCGACTGATGGTATTCCGCTTGGCGCTGATGTGAGCATACATCGATGTTTCCTCCACGTGATCATTTGACAAATTCTCATTGTTTGTGCATTGTCTTCCTCCTTTAGGTACCTTCTATCCATAGCAGAATCATTTTTTTTATCGAGCAACATGCTTTAGAATCGACCCCCTCCAAGTATGGGATGTATGCAAAAAATATGCCACAAAAACAACACAAAATTCACACACAAAAAGGTTAGTACTCTTTAAAAATGAAAAAAAAACATAAAAGATCCAAAATATTTTTATTGTATGAATAATACTGTGCAAACATTCCAACACTCTAGGACATGTCTCCGCGGATAATTTTTGTGAAGTGTTTTTGACCAAACTCAACACCCTAGGCTTTACGCATGGCTCTATTGGGGTAGGCTCTAGATTCTCAAACTTGGTTCGGTTCTAAAAGTGTACCTAAGATATCCTTGATGTCCCCAACTAAGGGTAGCAATGTCCTCAATTCTCACCCATTACAGGCTTCAAACGAATTGGGTTCAACTCATGAGGACTCACCACCGATGCCTTCTCGAAGAATCAATATTCTTACAAAGACAAAGGGAATGAGTCCTGAAGGTACTTGCTAGGCTCATACGAAGAATCAATAATCTTACATGAGCAAAGAATGTTCCCCCCACTCAAACGAACGAGACAAAGCTCGGGTATAGAGCTTGGAATTGAGTCTTAAATGCATAAAATTGAGTTATATTCATTTAAACACACAAATAAATTAATCCTTTTATGAACTTGCAAATTCTATTAGTTTTTTTAAAAAAATTTTTTTTTTGAAAACCATTTAAAATCAATTTGTGGCCTAACCCTCTTTAGTTTTTATTTTAAAAAAAACACTTCTCCAGTAGATTCGCCAAGCTATCGCAACCCTTTTTAGGAGGGCTTTGACTTTTTTGAATTCTTTTAAAATTAACAGAGTCGCCACCAATCTTTTTTGAAAAGTGTGATTTGATCACTTTAAAACATGGTTATTTTAATAAAACTTTTTTTTAATAAAACAACAGTTTGGGTCTACGAACACCAAAACACAGGTTCGGGGGTTGGTTACGCGTGGGGAAAAGTTAGCTCCCACACGATGCCCAAAATTGGTACCTAATTGATTTCAGAATCGTTTTCAAAAGTAGAATTTGCAAGTTCACGAAGGTTCGATTTTATTTGTCTGTTTAATGAATATCATTCTATTTTAACTGCCTTATCACTCGGGAAATGAACTTTAATCACCGCCAATATTTTTGGCGCTAACCCGTCATTCCCATTTGATAAGACACCACATTAATTTAATTATACTTTTTAAAAAAGTAATCAAAGAAAATTAACTGTGTTAAAGTTTTTATTAAAAGTTAATTATTCAATCCTAAGAGACAAGGTCTATGCTTGTTTTAATTATTAAGGTTTAAATATATTAAAGTGTTTTTTTAATTAAATAATGTTTTTCAACAAACAAGGCTCTAGTCTAAAGTTTTAAGAATTTAAACCCTAAAGTTTAACCCTACACTAAACAAATCAAGCAAAAACATAAAGAATAAATAAACTAAAGATACACAAATAATAAAATACTGAAATACATAAATTAATAAGTGAACATGAAATAAAATATCAAATAAAGAATAAATATATAACTTTTAAATACTTCAATCTTCAAATAAAATTGATATAAAAAATATTTATATATGAATATAGCTTAAATTAATGACCAAATTGCAAGAAATTGAAAGTTTGGAGGCTTGCGGTGGGAGATCCACGTAAGATGTCAGATAAACGCACGGATCTTTGACCGGGTTTGGGCTAAGAAGCGTGCCACTATATAAGTAAATATAAAATGAAAAAAAGTTATTTTCATATGTTATAACCGAATAAAAACTCTTTAATTTTTCCTTTAATTTTTGTTGGGAAAGGATTTTCGTCGCGTCCATTCGAGTTTTAGTCATCGAAGCTTCATTAGAAGCAGCGCGCATGTAACCCCCATAGCCCGGCCTAGACGGTTGACCTGAACTACGAAGATTACACGGGGAAAACCAAAGTCAACCCAAAAGTCAACCTTGATTAACGACCTTTTTTCTTCTTCTTAGTCTTATCTAGATACACATTAACCTTAAGCGTACTCTTGTGAAACACATACATGAAAAGCACAGCGATCGAATTACATTAAGGGACTCAATTGCTCGAATCACAAATATTAGGGACCAAAATGTAAATTCGGTAAAGATGGAGAACTTAACTGATTTTAAGGTTACCAATACCTAATTAACCATATTACATGCTTCTCTGTCAAATTTCACCTTGAACGGAAATTTCAAACTCAAGCAATTGCAAATACAATATTTAGGACCAAAACGTAAAGCTTACAAACCTCAAAACCATTCAAATCAGTGCCTAACGGTCACCTGTTTCGAAACAGGGTTGACCGTTTCGAAACTCGGGTTCGTTCCGAGACCTGTATCGAAATAGGGCCTGGCAGTGGCCAATTTGTTTCGGAACGACCTCTATCCGTTTCGATACTCGAAGGCCATAACAGGCCCCGTTTCGAAACACTAGTTCTCCTTCCGATACGGATTGCCCAGAAGTTGCATAATTTGCTAGTTTTACACACATTAAACCACTCAAACACATCCTAATGACTTCCTAATCGTGCCAACAAGTCATCATACATATAAGGTACATGTTTGGAACATCAAAACACATGCATGGCACCAATCAAGGAAATCCACAAGTCTATAGGCATGCATCCTAGTGTCCAAAACCAAACAACCATCAAAGCACCAAAACAAGCATCAAAATGGCCATTTACAAATCCAAATCATTTAAGGCATCATGCTACAACTAGGGAGTCCAAAACATATCCCAAATCACATCCTAGGTTCCCATTGCCAAATATAAAAAACTAATAGTTTTGTGAAAACATCACCATACATGAGCATAGCCTTCCCTTGGATTCTTAGCCTCCTTGATGCCCTCAAACACCTCAATTATCTGCATTATTGGTTCAAGAGAGAGAGCGTAAGCACAATTGCTTAGTGAGGCATGCTCTAAAGAAACAACACAATAATGCATTTTATAAAACACTTTTCACAAAGCCTTTTTACACATAAACATCGTTTCTCATGCAACATTGCGCTTCATTAACATCAACATGTCATATTGGCTTTCAAGTGATAATCCATAACCATTTACAACACAAAACACAATCAGATACGCGGATTACAAGCTTTGTCTCATATGCTTCATACACACTACCGAACACAAAAGGTGGAGTTTACCGGTACAATCACAACCCCTCAACACCCGTGATGGAGTTTAACGGTACAATCACAACACCTCAACATCACTCATCGGTAGTTGTATATCATCACTAACAATAACACGAGACACTCAACACAAGATCCATAGATGGACTTGGATGGAGTTTATGGTACAATCTCAACCCCTCAACATCCAAGGTGACTTAATTCACGGTGCACCCAATTCTATAGCCGGCTAACTATATCCGATTCAAGTACTTTAAAACCAACACATCACTTGCCAATATACATCATTTATCATCAACAATTCACTGTTTTAAAGCATTTATTCAAAGCCATTAAACAACATGCATCATTATGCATCAAATTCACATTTTCAACATATCAAACCAAGAATCTCTTACCTTGAGCATCCTTCAACATATTGCTTTCAAAACCAGTATTAACCATGCTAAAACATGCTTTCAAAACAGAATTTAAACATGCAATTTATCAACAAATGCATTGAACCACACCATGGCTTACACAAGAGAGTTTTTTTCCGAAAACTTACTCTTGAGCTTAGTTAAGTTGATTAAACTTAAACTAATCTCCCAAAACCTTCAAACATTGGTTTCAAAGCTGAAAACCCAACTTCACTCACCAATTCCATTTCGCAAGCTTGTCGAAACGTCGTTCAAGCCTCCGGATCAACACCACAAGTGTTCGAAGACATCTCCCCTGTTTTAACACATCAAAACAGAGGATTAATGCATCATCATGCATTAAAATCTTCAGCCATCACACCTAAACTCGCTGCTCTAACCAAATCTAACAGTTCGGCTACCAAACACAACTGAAATCACTTCCAAACTCCTCCACAACATAACCCAGCCAAGATCCATCACTTCTAACCATTCCTAAACATCAATTAACATCCAAAATGAACCTAAACTCGTCCTTATACCTCCAGCTATAACAGAACACCAAGATCACCCCAAAAACCACCATTTTCATAAGCAAAAACTTAGGAAATTCAACCTATTCGGGATTGCATTGTTCAAACCTCAATTACACATCATTAAACATCCAAATTACATTTAAAACCCATCACAAAACAGAGGCCACACAATCACCGCGGATTTCTTCAAAATTTCTTCCAAATCTTGAGTTTTAAGCCAAAATCAAGTTCATAACATTAAATCCATTTATAAAACTTCAATTAAGGATTGATAACTTGGGAATTTCAGTAAAGAACTGATTATTTAGAGGAGAAGAACATCTTTACCTCTAAATGTAGATTTCTCCTTGATTAGAGACAATTTCCTTGAAAATCCAATAAGCAAAACCATAGGATTTGATGTAGAAAGGATTAGAAATAAATTAATGATTGAAACCTCATCAATTGATGTGAAAATCAATAGAAATGTTGCTGTAGAAATGTATTTGGCTGAGGGAATTTTGAGAGAATATGAGATGAGAAAGTTTCAAGAAAAGTTAGTTATGAAAATCTAAAATATGGTTTTCCACTTTCCATTTAATTAATTAAACATTAATTAAATCATTAAAATCTAAGAAAAATCTGCAGAAAACATTCTTGGGTAAATTAGCTCCTTAAAGATTCAAAGTTTCAATCCTTACAAAACAGTCACCACTGAACTTTTCGAAAATCGCATTTTAGTCACTATTTCAAAATGTTGCACTTCCAAACCTTATTTTGTAAAATTGATTTCACCACTCTCTTATATATATATTAAAAGAGGATTTTTAGATATTTTTCATATTTTTAAAGCATCTCGAACTAGGCTTTCCCTAAAACCACCTTTTTTATTCCAACCGAAAATCAGACCGGTCCGGTTCAGACCCTAAACTTCTAAGCCCAAAATTGGGGTGTTACATCGCATGGTCGAAAAACGCAAGATCGAATGTAAAACTAGTTTGTTTCCTTTTTTTATTTGAATAATGAAAAAATAACGCGAAAGAAAGAAGATATTACTAGAAATGCTCATCTTATTGCTTGTGAAATTGCGATTACAACTCTTACAATCTTCGAATGCTATTCTTTGAGCGATTTTTTTAATATTCTTTGCAATTGTTTCTCGTGTATTTCTTCTGTCTTTGTTACAATGATTTACAATGTTATTTATAGTGCAAGAATGACTTGAATCTTATGCTCAATCTCAATTTCTTCCCCTCTAATTGCTTGATTTTTGCTATGGCGCTGATTTGGGGATTCTGGTCTTTGCTTTGATTGACTTTGCCTCTGTTCTTGCCTTTTTGTTTCTGATTTGGAGCTTGATCTTTTCTTTTTCTTTGAATTAGGGATTTTCCTTGGCCGTTTATGCTTTGTTTTACTGGTTTTAATCCCATTTCCTTTTTTTCATGTTTCCGGTTAATTTCTAGTGAGACGGAGATGCCGAAAAGGATCAATTAGTTGCAGAATCGGCTCAGATGCTCGTCGAGAAGATAAAACGCTCACTAGAAGTCGAAAAGATGAGCGTATGTTCACAACGCACGAGTAATGATCCGCATGTATTGCTCTAGAGTGATTTGAGTTGTTTATCACATTCGGATCCAACGATCAGAACCATGTGGTCCTTCGTCTCCATGTGTGACAAATGTGGCTTCCACGAGGCAATCTGGGCAATTGATCAAGCTAAGATCCAATGATTGAGAACGTGCGGCGCTTGCTCTTCCCCTACTAGGGTTTGCTACAAACGATATGTGTCGTTGGATCAATCCCTGATCCAACGGCTCCCTGTCGGTTGCGCATAAAACAAACAAGGTTATTAGAGTTCCACTGTAACTAGGTCGAACGAGCATTTAGTGTGTATGAGTACCTTATTAATTTTTGTAATGGAACTTTTAAATATAAATACAAATGGGTTTATTTTAATCAAATGAGTTATTACTATTTTTGGGCTTTATTTAATTCAAATATGATGAACCCTTTAAAATTGTTTTCTTTTTTGTTTTCATGCAAATGGACTATTTATTTTTCGTTTTTATGACTTATACTAAATATACATAATAATAGTTATACACATAATAATATAATATATAAAAACCATGGCAATAATTTCAGTGTCAACATGATGCCACATTGCTAAAGGATGCACTAGGTAAGTGATCCTTGTATGTATATGCTTATACATGTTTAATGAAGCATGGTTTAATGCTTGGAATATGGCTTATTGTGAATGCTTTGAAAACATTGAGGTTTGTACTAAATGAGAATTATATTGGTAAGTGATGTTGTGTAAAATGGTTTACAAATGAAACCTGATATAGTTAGCCGGCTATAGAATTGAGTGCACTATAATCAAGTCACCTTGGTTGTTGAGGGGTTGTGAATGTACCAAAAACTCCATCCACGTACCCTAACGATTGAGGAAATTGAGTTGTGTCCCATCTCTCGTTAGTGGGGTTATACATCTACCGATGAGGGGTGTTGAGGGGTTGTAAGGTACCGAATACTCCACCATGGGTGTCACAACGGTGGAGGGTAGCTCTCATGTGTGAACCTTGAGATGCCTGTGAGAATGTATGAGGTGTTGGGACAACACTTGGGACTCCGTGTATCCAATACATTTTGAGAAAGAGTATGTTGATGATCACTTGTGAGCCAATATAATTGTTATAATGCAATTAAATGTATGTGGATGCATATTATGGAAAATAATGTTGTAATCTTGAAACTTTGCATTTGGTAGCTATGCATGAAATGGTTTAACATGAGCATAAAAAAATGATTTTGATGTTGAAGTATGTGATACTTGTTGCATGATGAATAACATGCTTATTTTGTTAATGAAGTGCATATATTTAAATAAAGGCATGATGGTTTACAAATGGTGGAAAAATAATTTTTAAGCATTGATGGTATTTTTGGTTTTGAGCATTCCTCACTAAGCTTGTATGTTTACGCTCTCTCTTGTCCATCAATGTAGATAACTAAGTGTTTGGAGGCAGAAACCTGCAAGGGGATCTAAAGAGACTTTACATTTTGAATTTAGGTTTCGTTTTTAAGAGTAGAGTAATAAGGGCAATGGGAGTACCATATTCTATTTGGGAGAGGTGTTTGAACTCCCTTTTTGTGCATGTTTGGTTATGGGATTTGAACTTGTAAAATGCCTATATATGATGATTTAAGCCTTGTTTTGAGATTTGACTTTTGGATGCTTTGATTTCATAGGAAGCAAGCCTCTAGATTACCTTGATGCTAATTGTTTTGTTTTGATGGTTGAAACTGCAATGTATGCTTAGGAAATATTGTTTAATTTTCATTAGATGTGTTTGAAAGTATGTTGGACTGCTTTTATGTGGGTTTAAAGAGGTAAAACCAGCAACTAGTATAATTGTTGACTGTAGGGTATCGATACCCTTCTTAAGGTATCAGTACAAGCTTGCTAAATGGGAAAGGGGTTCCGATACGCCGGGTGTATCGTTAACAGTTTTGGGCGTACCGATATGGGCTCGAATGGTATCGGTACGACCTTTGTATTTTGAATTTTGAATGTTGTATCCATTCAGGGCGTATCAATACACTCCTCAAGGGTATTGGTACGGTGGTCGTTATGGTGGTTGAAAGTTTATTTAAATGTTTTGTTTTTCTTACATTTTAGTCCCTGAATGTTGTGGATGCAATTAACTAAGTTTAAATGGTTATTTTCAGCTGAGTTTTGTCAGAGATGCATGTAATGAGACTAATTAAAGATTGGTAATCCAAAATTGGGAAAACCTTGGAATTTGATAAGTTTACATTTTGGTCCCTAAAAGTTGTTTTGGATGCAATTGATGTTCGATTGATGTTATGTACGTTCTGCTGCAACGTTAAACACTTAGGGTTGTAACGAGCATTGAGACAAGATAAAATAAAAAATAGGGTCGTTTATTGAGGCCTTCCTGATTTACTTCAATATTCCTCGTGTGACACGTTCTGTTCGGTCTCTTGCCTAAGCCAAGTCGAGGGGGTTACAGTAAATGTTTCTCCCAAGAACCTTGGAAATCATTGATGCAACATCTCAACATATCCTCCAACACATGGATAACCCTTTGAGACTGACCATTCGTCTGCAGATGATACGAAGTACTGAAACTGAAACGCGTACCCAACGCTTGACGTAGACACTCCCAAAACATCGCTGCGAAACGCAGATCTCGATCCGAAATAATGGATTTAGACACCCATGCAACCTCACAATCTCCGAGATGTACAAATCCGCCAACTTGTCTAACGTATACGTAGTATGCACTGCCAGAAAATATGCACACTTCGTAAAATGATCAAGAATCACCCAAATGGTATTCTTCTTGGACGGTGTCAAAGGCAAACCCGTCACGAAATCAATGGTAATTCTCTCCCATTTCAATTCTCGAATCTTCAACGGTTGCAAAAATCCATGAGGAAATTGATGTTCAGTTTTAACACGCTGACAAACCATGCACTTACTAACAAAATGAGCCAATTCTTTCTTTAAACCAACCCAATAGTACTCATCCTTCAACCCACGATACATCTTTGTACTACCAGATACATGGAAAAAGGACTACTATGCGCCTCACTCAAAATAGTGCGCCTCAACTCAACATCCTCCGGTACAACTATTTGACTCTTAAAGCACAAAACACCATCATTATTGAAACAGAAGTCCATTGGATTACCTTCCGCAATGTCTTACACATGTGGCACCAACGAATCATCCAACAATTGCTTTTCCTTAATCAACTCTACCAACGGGGGTTTCACTTGCAATTCAGCCACCAAACCACCATCTCACGATATACTCAAATGAGCAAACATCACCCTTAACACTACAACCAACTTTCTACTCAAGGCATCGGCTACAAAATTAGCCTTCCCCGGATTGTACTCGATCGTCAAATCATAATCCTTAAGCAACTCCAACCACCATCGTTGCATAAGATTCAACTCTTTTTTTGGGACATCAAATACGTCAAACTCTTGTGGTCTGTAATTGTAAACCGTACACTTTTCACCATAAAGGTATTGTGTCTATATTTTCAAGGAAAACACCACCACAACCAACTCGATATCATGCATAGGGTAATTACGCTCGTGCACCTTCAACTGTCGAGATACATAAGCTACCACCCTACCTTCTTGCATCAACACACATCCCAAACCAACATAGGACACATCGCTATAAACCATAAACTATTTACCCGATTTGAGTTGAATCAAGATAGGAGCTTGCATCAACGTTTCCTTTAACTTCTCAAAAGCTTGCTGCCTAACATCCGTCCATTCAATATTAACATCCTTTTGCAACAACTTTGTCAAAGGAGCAACAATCCTTAAAAAACCATCCACAAACCTACGATAATATCCCACAAAACCAAGGAAACTACACACTTCATGGACCGACTTAGGCGACTTCCAATTCATCATTGCTTCAACCTTTTGGAGATCGACCCGAATCGCTTCGGCCGACACCACATGTCCAAGGAAAACAACTTCCTTAGGCCAAAATTCACACTTGCTCAACTTGGCATAAAGCTGGTTTTCCAACAAAACTTGCAACATGATCCTTAAATACTTATCATGATCCTCCTCGATACGAGAGTACACAAGAATGTCATCAATAAACATAACCACAAACCTACCCAAAAACTCATGAAACACACGATTCATCATGTCCATAAACGCAACATCGGCATTAGTCAAACCAAAAGGCATCACCAAGAACTCATAATGCCCATACCTCGTACGAAAAGCAGTGTTACGCACATTCACATCCTTTACTTTCAACTGGTAATATCCATATCTCATATCAATCTTGGAAAACACTAAAGCACCTTGAAACTGATAAAAAAGATCATCAATCCTTGTCAAAGGATACATCTTCTTCATTTTCAACTTGTTCAGTTAACGATAATCTATACACATTCGCATCGTACCATCTTTCTTCTTTACAAACAAGACTGGTCCACCCCCAAGGTGAAACACTAGGCCTAATGAAACCTCGATCAAGAAATTCTTGAAGTTGCATCTTCAACTCCTTTAACTCCTTCAGTATCATTTGATAGGGAACAATTGACACTAGAGTAGTATTTTCATACAACTCAATGTCAAACTCAACCTCTTTGTTCGATGCCAAACCAGACAACTTTTTTCGGAAATACACCCAAAAACTCACATACCGTATGTATGTCTTGTACTTGCACCTCTTTCCTACCTGGATTCATAACATAATCTAGGAACGATTTACATCCCAAACGCATCAACCGACTCGCATCAAGAGCCGAAAGCACATTAGACAAGAGCTTCACATTCTCGCTTACGATTACCACCTCGAAATCAACTGCAAGTTTCAATGAAACTCGCTTGGTCTCAAAATCAACCACAACCCTATGCTCAGATAACCAATCCATACCAAGAATTACGTCAAAATCGTAGAAAGGAAACTCCATAAAGTCAACCTCAAACACATGACCTTGAACAGATAAAAGACACCTCTTATACAACTTCCTTGTAACAATTGTCTCACCAAAAGAACTGGTTACACACATACCGACATCAAACAACTCAACATGGATTGGTAGAATCAAAATCAATTGTAGAGTGTTTTAGTGTTCTCTAAATATGAGCGCAAGTGCACACTCTTATCAAGCAATTGTATAAAAGATATCGTCTCCCACAAGGACTGGACAGCTTGACTCGAATCATAACTCCCACACAACGGAAAATAAATGCACAATTAAGTTGAATTGTTTAAGAAGAAAATAAAATAAAACACAAGTACATATAAGGGAAGCATTCTGATTGATGGAATGTGTCGGGTTATACTGTTGCTTAGTGTGAAACTGCGTTGAATAGGAAAAGTTGTTTTGCGCTGCCAGACTTTGTTGCCTAGGCGGGGGATGGCAGGTTGGCTGTTGTGACGCTCTCGCTGCCCCGGCAGTGGAATAGAAGTTTGTCTGAGCGGCAAACTCGGCAGAACACTTCAAAAGTAATCCTGCTTATGTCTAATAAGTTAGAATGTTGATGATGCCCACTGCAGATAATACCAGTCACGGCGTGAATCGTGCAAAGACAACAATGTTTGGTTCGTTTTCTTTTAACCGCCTTAAACCCTAACCTATGTCTAGGATAGATTGATCAACACTTGATTAAGGTGAAGACCGTACTTACTTCTTTCGTGAGTTTGACTCTCTCGATGCCGAACAAATGGATAGTAATCAACTAATCTTTCACCTTAATTGAAAACTATGAAGAACATGAAATAAGCAATCCTTGAAGCTTTATTGCAAAAACAAACTTAATAACCTAAACAACCATTCTCACGCTAATTACAACATAACCCAAACCCAAAGAGAATTTTAGAACATAATGGCGGGAGGAAAACCTAAATTATGCCTAAGGGAAAACCTAAGTTGATTTGAAGTAAAAGTACAATAGGTATATATAGGCATTAGCTAGGTCTACTCCTTCTTGAAGTAGAAGTCTTCAGAGTAGCTTTTGCATTAAGTGGAACCTTAAATTCCGACTACTTTGAGTTGAATGTGGACTTCTTTATGTTGCCTTGCTCTGCAAGCAATCTCACATTCCTCCTTGTCGACTCTGCTCGCAGCTACAGTCATCGAATAATTGTATGGACAACATTGTTAGAATCAGGTATTTCTGCTCTACAGATCGCACTCCAATTCTCTAATTCCTCAGTTTACTGTCTTGGGCAGCAGGTATGGCGGCGACAACTACTGTCTTTGTTTGGAACTGCATCAGTACAGCTCCTTGGTCTACTACCTCAGCATCATGTCGTCGACTCCTCTCTCCTTCTATCGGTCTCTAGCACCTTAAACTAAAACTAAACTAAAGCAGTACCTATTCCTTACCAAATAATAGATAATTTTTAAAAAGCATGGTAAAGAAAAGAATATTGTAAAATGCAATGCATGATCCTAACTATGCAAGCTAAACATACTTGCCCTTTTAACTAATCAGAAAGAAAAAATATGTTTTAAACTTGATTTAACACGTCAATGTCGTGGCATCTGTCATTAGATTAGTGAGAGGGGAATAACATGAATTACCTCAGAATTAAACTATAATATGTCAATGAAGTGTGTGCAGAACTGTGTACAGGCTGAATCTGATGAATATTCTAAGTAAACAGAGATGTTGTCATGATATAGAAGGTCGCTGCCGAGACAACATAATTAAACACAATTAAATAATCATGGAAATAAAGGCTTCAGCTTATCAAAAATACTCTTCTAGGTTTGAAATTAAGATAGATGCAAACTACAAAACCCCAAACACATAGAGTAGAGTCGTCCCGTGAAAACTTTAATTCACTCATGCTAATTTGTCTGTCACTTCAAGATTTTCAGATTCATGGAATTTGATAGCAGCGGACTGTCCTTGCACATGATTCTTCCTAGAGCTTGTTTCGAGTACCTCTAAGGATAGACATCATAAAAAATTATTTTTCATGCTTTGGCAGTGCTTTTGTTTTCATAGTTTGTTGCCTGTCGCGGCAGCTTCCTGCAACCATGTTAGAATTTTACAAATAATTCAACAGGCAATGTTTATCAGAAACTCAAACAAATTCAGCAACTAGTATTAGTGTTTTTAATTTTTAGGCAACTATAGAATAATCCTAAGTTTACTTCATGTTTCCCCCCAAAATGAAGTTCTTTTTAACTTGGTGTGAAAATTTAAATCGGCTGTCCTATCATAGGCACACGTTTTTTAAAATTCCTTGCGAATAATTTTCTAAGGCAAGTACAAAATGCAACCTAATTGCACTAATTATGCCTAAACAAAAATAATGAGTGTTAACTCCAAAAACTCGAGATGGGCATTGCCCTCAATGCACAAAATAAAATACAAAATAAAAATAGAAAATACAATTAAGATAAAAATAGAAAAATAAAATAAAGAGAAGAAAAGAAAAAACTCTAGAAATTGGCTGAAGGTTGAGAGGAGGCTTGGGTCTTGGCGGCAGAGGAGGAAGAGGAGGATTGGATGACAAGGCGGCGGCCGACAGATGCCCGGGCGGCAGACTTGGTTGGTGAGACCTTTGTTGTCCGCGGTGGTAGGACTCTCTTAGGAGTAGGGAAAGGTTCTTCATGAGGGGCTTCACTCTCCTCGGATTCTGTCTCCTCGTCCACTGGCTCGGTGGTCATGATGTGCTGCTTCCTCTTCCTTGTTCCTTTCTTTGTTGGTGCTGCCAGAGGGTCTATCGCCATTGGGGTTGCTGCTTCTGCTACTGTTGGTGGTGACTGCTCCACCTCATCGGAGGAGGAGGTGTTTGCCACCATTTTCGATGTGTAGATGGGGGAATGATGTTGTTGATGCTGCTCTAGGGAGTCTGCCACCGTGTTGGAAGCGGAGGTGGCAGAGTACGATGGGTAGTGCGTCGGAAACGACATCTACCGGCAAAAGGTAGCATGGCGGGCAGCTGCGTCTAATAGTGTTCTTTGTTTGGGGGCAGCTACGACGGCTAGATCGGCGGGGTAGGGTGGCAGGATGGGAGCATCGTCTGAGAACTTCTGGAGGAGATAGGCCCCACATACTTCATGAAGGTTAACCGCCACTACTTGATTCGTTCGTTGCTTTCAATAAGGGTGCACATTAGAGTGAGGACTTCATTGGTCGGGGCAGCTTTAGTACTGTCGGGGCTGCTTGTGTGGCTAGTGGTGCAGCAGAGGGCTGGCTGGGGGTGATGGGCTCTGTCTCTTGGGCCTGCATCATCTACAGGCGTACTTTTCTGGTCCACCCCTCCTTAGGAGTTGTCATCTCACCTTCGGGCTCGGTTGGGACGTTGAAGTTGGCACAAAAGCCGGTGATGAGAGACGAGAAGTACAGCCAGCCCTTTATCTGGTAGAAGCAGTTGTGGATCTCCTTGCATATGATCGCCCCAATGTTGATTGGCCGATTCATCATGATGATGTGGATGAGTGCGAGGCGGGGTCGGTCTATGATAAAGTTTTGTGAGGTAGGCAACAAACTGTTTTTATGAAGGTATTTCACAGCATGGCCTCGGGCAGCAATCAACGACATTGGACAAAGCCACCATTCTTTCCTGACATCCATGACGTGTTGGGCTCGCACAACTTGGCCTTGATTCTATCGTAGTCGGCAACCGTTAGTGATTGCCTCCATTCATCGTGGAGGTTGTCTTCCATCTCTAAGCCATATAAGTTGTTTATCATGACGGCGTTCGGTTTGACATGCTCCCCTCAGACGTAGACAAACGACAGCTCTGGGCAGGGGTGATGGGCATAAAAGTCTCTAACCATGGTGATGTTGGGCATCTCCGGCTTCCTTGCGAATATTTCCCATCACTTGTTGTGGATGGTCTCGAACAAGGTGGGGTCTAAGCCAAGGTCCCATGTTTCCTTCATGTAGTGGAAACCTTGCTCCTCCCAAATTGCTTGCTTGGAAAACCGATTTTTATATCTCCTTTCATCTGCCTTGGAGAAAAAATGTTGGAAGGTGGGTTTGGGTGTTGACGTTGAAGCCATGTGTGAGACGGTTGGAATATAGCATAGACTTAAATGAAAATATACTGAGAAAAGAGAACAATGGATTCAAGAAGTAGTATAGCAAGTAGGTGAAAGTAAAGTAAATGAATGGGGCGAGTAAGGTTTAAATAGAGGTTGCCGAGAGATGTCGGGGCGACATTAAATGTCCAACTATCAATTTGTCTCGCGCACATTACGGGGTTTATGCCCGTTATTTTTGTTGCCATTGGCAGCTAGCCATTAGCAGGCAACTAGCCGTTACGTGCAGTCTGCGTTGGGCCACACTTGGTTTTCTTGGCAGAATGGTGTGCGGGCTCTTTGTTGGGCTTCTTCTTGATCCAGCTCTTTTATTCCTAAAGCCTGAAATAAAAATAGAGATAATTAAGTAAATTATGAAAATAATAAAAAATGTGAAAAACAAATTTAACTAATTAAAAATCTAATCCTAACAGAAAATAAATTGCAATAAATTAAACTCTATTCCTAACACATAAAAATAAAGAAAATAAAAATAATTAAGTTATGTTGGGAGTGCATTGGGTGCATCTCCCAGACATAACCACTTCCTGAGGTAATTTGTCTTGTCTTTCCCTCCTGAGGGGCCCTCATGTTCTTTTAGGTGGTGTGTGGTTGGGTCCTTCAGCCTTCCCTTGGATCTGCCGTGACAACTGCTATCTTGGATTGTTTCTATGCTGATATTGGAGACATGTACATCTGAGCATCCTTCCTTTTTTTGAGGGTTGTAACACATTTAACTTGATGCTCTGATTCTCCACCCTCATTATCAACTCCCCATGCTCCACATCTATTAACGTTTTACTCGTGGCCAAGAATGGACGCCCAAAGATGATAGGGGCATTTTCATTTGCCTCATAGTCTAACATGAGGAAGTCTGCTGGAAAAATAAGGCTTCCCACTCGTACTAGGATGTCTTCAATCTTGCCCTCCGGTTGTACAAATAAATGATCAACAAGTTTCAGCATAATCGAGGTAGGTTTGGCTTGTCCAATTTAGAGTTTGTCGAAGACTGCCTTAGGCATCAAGTTAATGATGGCTCCTAAGTCGCATAGGGCTTTTGTATCGTGCTTGCTGCCTATTCTACATGGTATCACAAGGCTGCCCAGATCTGTTTGCTTGGCCGACAACTTGTTGTGCAGCATAGCCATGCCCTCCTTTGTTACATCATTTGTTTCGATCTCCCGAATTCTCTTCCTCTTTGAAACCATGTCTCTTAGATATTTTGTATAGTTGGGCACGTTCTGAATGGCTTCTTTTAATGGGATATTTATGTGCACCTGCTTCAGAATATCCAAGAATTTCCTAAACTAGTGTTATTGCTTCTATTGCTTAAGTCTCTAGGGGAAAGGTGCTGGAAGGTGGATGTCCTCTATACTTTCATTGCATGGGAACTTAATCTGTGGAGAATTATTTGCCTCAGGGCTATTTTTAGGCTCATATGCCGGGGCAACTGGTGTTGATGCTACCGTGGTAGCTAGTTCTGTCTGTGTTGGTTGTTCCTTTGATGCCTTCTCCATTTTGGGCTCATCCAACTATTTCCCACTTCTAGTTTATATGGCGTTGCACTTCTCATATGTGGGTTTAGCTGATGCCCCTTTACTACTAGATGCTACACCCATTGTCATGATGCTATAGATCGCAGTGAATTGCCCAAATTGGTTCTCCAGTTTCTTGATTGTAGCTTCTTAGTTGTTCATCCTCATCTCTGTCATGTCCAAAAACGACTTAATTTTATCAATGAATTTATTAGTATGAATAATAAATTGACTAGTGTTAGACATAAACGTTTGTAAAAATGCTTCTAGTGAATTGTTATGTGGTTGCTGAGCTTGCTGACTGGACTGGTTCTACTAGTAACCTCACTGTTGTTGTTGTGGATTTGCAGTAGTTTTAGGATTTCTCCAGGTGAAGTTTGTGTGATTTCTCCATCCAAGGTTGTATGTGTTCCTCTTGTATCCTCCAATGAAATTGGTAGATGCAGTACATTCAGAGGAATCATGATTGGCCCCACACTCATCACAGAATGGTTCTACAGCCTTGGCCTCATAGACTTTTCCAATAGGTTTTACAATGTTCATAAACTGCTCTATCAGTTTGTTGAGGCGGGCGTTGGCAGATTTTGAGGATTCTACTTCGTTCACAGTAGCTAGCCACCTCGGTGGGCGGTTGGGTACTTATAGTCGTTTTTGGTGGCTTGGTTCAGGATCCACAGTGCCTCCTCTAGTGGTCTATCGAGGATGATCCTGTTGGCAGAGACGTCGATCATCATTCGAGTTGAGTAGTTCACCCTATTGTAGAACATTGACACTTGTGTCCAAGCTGGAAAACCATGAAGCGGGCAGTTATTAAGCATCTGTTGATACCGCTCCAATGATTCACACATTGGCTCATCATCCCATTGTCGGAAGGTTGTGATCTCGTTTCTCAATCTGTCTGTTACATTAGATGGGCGGAAACGGTCCAAAATATCCTTGCAAAACTTGTCCATATGTTGAACGATCATGTTGGCTGGTTGTTCAACCACTATTTTGCCATATCCCTCAGTGAATAAGGGAATAACCTCAGCCTTAGCACATCTTGGCAGACTCCATGTATTTTGAAAGCTCTGCATATGTCTAAGAATCCTCTTAAATGATGTCGAGCATCTTCTCTAGCAGTCCCTCCAAATTTCCCCAAAGTGATCCGCCTCAATTTCAAGTTCTGTCACTGTAGGATCGAACCCTCTGAAGTCTTGATCCAAATAATCCCCTGTGGTTCGAACGTACAGTGGCTGCCTGGGCAAAATAGGGAGCGGCTGCCTAGGTGGGACTTGTTGTTGCTCTCTGGGCAGCGGGTCTTGTTGCCCATCCCTGCTGTTATGAGCATTGTTGGCAGGGTTTTCGTTTATTTCTTCCATGATTTCCTCTGCTTTTCTCTCTTCTTTAGCTTTCCCTAGTGCTGTTCTGATCTCTTTTTTGAGTTCTCTCTCTCAACGTTCGATATCGTCAACGTAAACGATTTCACCTTTTGGGTTTGCCCAGGTCATGCACTTAGCAAACGAACTGTAATTTTTTTCGAAATAAAGATAAAAATAAAAATTAAAAGCAAATAAATAAAGGTGAAGAAATTAAAAACGAATTTTGCTATTACCAATCCCCGGCAACTGCGCCTAAAACTTGTAGAGCATTTTAGTGTTCTCTAAATATGAGCGCAACTGCACACTCCTATGAAGTAATAATATAAAAGATATCGTCTCCCACAGGGATTGGACATCATGACTCGAATCATAACTCATGTAGAAGGGAAAATTAAATGCACAAATAAGTTGAATTGTTTAAGAAGAAAATAAAATAAAACACAAGTAAATATTAAGAGAAGCGTTCAGATTGATGGAATGGGCCATGTTATGCTGCTTCTTAGTGTGAAACTACGTTGAATAGGATAAGTTGCTTTGTGTTTCTGCCAGACTTCACTTCCTAGGCGAGGGATGGCAGGTAAGCTGCTGTGACGCTCTCGCTACCCCAACAATGGAATGGAAGTGTGTCTCGGCGGCAAACTCGGCAAAACTACAAGGTTCGGCAAAATGCTTTAAAAGTGATCCCACTTATGTCTAAGTCAGAATGTTGTTGATGCCCACTACAGATAATACCAGTTGCGGCGTGAATCGTGCAAAGACAACAAGGTTTCGTTCGTTCTCTTTTAACCTTCTTAAACCTTAACCTATGTCTAGGATGGATTGATCAACACTTGACTAGGGTGAAGACCCAACTTAGTCCTTTCGAGAGTTCGACTCTCTCGATACCTAACAAATGGTTAGTAATCAACTAATCTTTCGCCTTAATTGAAAACTATGAAGAACATGGAATGAGCAAACCATGAAACTTTGTTGCATAAAAAAATTAAAAACCTAAACAATTGTTCTCACGCTAATTACAACGTAACCCAAACCCAAAGAGAATTTTTGAACATAATGGCGTCAAGAAAACCTTAACTATGCCTAAGGGAAAACCTAAGTTGTTTTGAAGTAAAAGTACAATGGGTATATATATGCATTAGCTAGGTCTAGTCCTTCTTGAAGTAGAAGTCTTCAAAGTAGCTTTTGCATTAAATCCAACCTTAAATTCTAACTTCTTTGAGTTGAATGTGGACTTCTTCACGTTGGCTTACTCCACTAGTAATCTCGCATTCCTCCTTCGGCAGCTATGCCCACTGCTACAGTCATCAGAAAATTGAGCGGACAACATCGTTAGAATCAGGATTTTCTGCTCTTCAGATCGTACTCCAGTTCTCCAATTCCTCCGTTTGCTGTCTTGGGCGGAAGGTATGGCGGCGGCAGCTGCTGTCTCTGTCTAGAACTGCATCAGTACAGCTCCTTGGTCTACTGCCTCATCATCATGTCGTCGGCTCCTCTCTCCATCTATCAGCCTCTAGCACCTGAAACTAAAACTAAACTAGAACAATACCTTTTTCTTTACCAAATAACAGATAATCTATAAAAAGCATTGAAAAGTAAAGAATACTATAAAACGCAATGCATGGTCCTAATTATGCTTAAAAGGTACTCAAAAAACAGAAATAATTGGAGATGGAATGTACATGAAAATAGAACGTATGGACACTATACATCAATCAATGAAAGTAATGACAAGGATTGCAAAGTAAGCGTACATGTTATAACATTTGTGTCATTCATTCCCTCTCAGTGTGCATACACCCTAGCTTGTCCACCTACCTCAGGCTGAATAACAACAACATGAGCAACATTCCTCTGTCCATCATCTCTACGTTAAAAGTTTCCATGACAACGCCCACGACTTCTCTATGGCTCAACAATTTGCACCAGAGCTTGTCCATCTCTAGCAGGTTGCGGACAATCACTTTTCATGTATCCTCGTGACCTACAATTACAACACGTACCCAGATTACCCCAACACTGTCATGTGTGCCTTCTACCGCAACGATTACCCTCTAGAGTACGAATAAAAGCTTTATGGCCTTGTTGACCTCGACCAGGGTTACCCCCACCACGCCTTGGATCCAGTTGCTACCTACTATCCTTGTGTGTCTTGAAACGATCTCTACCAGCATCAAACTCGGCCGACCACTTTATGGAACTAGAATCACCCGAACAAGAAACTAAACCCAAATTTAGCTCGATCTCCTTAGCTCGAGTGACTAAGACATCAAAATCGATGTAATCTGAAGCCAACATATATGCCTTAACCTCCTTCAAAAGGCCATAACGAAAACGTTCGTGTCTCTTTTCTTCATCAGGAACCAGTTTAGGAGCATCCTAGCTCAACCGAACATACTGTACCTCATATTCTGAAACGGTCAAGTTTCCTTGCACTAATAATGTAGCATCCCAGTTTTGGGCCTAAGAGTCTTTAAAGTTGACTCGTGGTTTGTAGGACGTAGATTGGAGATCCGGGTTAGTTTCGGAGTAATTTAGGGAAAACATGGTTTGGGACATGATAAAACTATGGGAAAATTTCCTAAAATACTCTCTATATATAAAGGTTTGGTGTAGTCAATTTTGGAAAATAGATTGTGGAGGATTGACATTTCGGGTTAGTGACTATTTTGTAAAATTGTAAAATCTCTTTTTAAGGACTATTTTGAAAGAGGGCCAAAACGTAGAATCTTTAGAGAGCTAATATATATTTAATGGGCCTTTTCCTTTAATTGACCATTTTAAAGCAGTTTTATTAAAAAGAGATTAAAAGGATAATTTATTAAAAGGAATTTAGTCATCTAAATTCTATTTTGACGAAACTTCATTTTCTCTCATTTGTCCGTCAACCAAATCCTTTTTTTCTCTCAAACATCCAGAGATTCTTATCTTCTCACTCCAATTTGTTTTACAAATGATTTTCATGATGATTCTTCCATTTAACTCAAAGGTTCTTGAAGATTTCTCATGAAATCTTTTTAATTGATTGAATATGCAATGGTTAGAGGTAATTTTCATTTGACTCCTCTAATCAAGGTTCTTTAATGAAATTCCCAAGTATTCGGCTCTCTAATTGTGATTATTAACAAGGTTTTATAATCTATTTGATGAAAATGGTGAGATCAGGCTTTTAAAGATGATTTCTTAAGATTTCTATAATGCTACTGTTTTGATTGATTCGAGATTGATTTTAATCTTGTTTTGGATGTTAAATGATGTTGAAAGAAATGTTTTAGGATAGTAATCCCAAAATGAGTTGGATCTCTAGTTGTTAGATTGCTAGATTTGGGGGTTTTGTGGAGGTAATGTGGTTCTAGTGTTGCTGGAGGTATAAGGATGAAATTAGATTGTTTTTAGATGTTAATTGATCATTAAAAGTAGATGAAAGTGTTAGGTTTTGGATGGATTGAGTTTATATAGTAATCGAAAGAGTTTTCGGTTGTTTCAGATAGGCGTTTTGGTGTTTTTAGGCATAGCAGCAAGGTGGCTTTGATTGCTTGTGTTTTTAATGCATTGGGATGCATTAATCCTCTGTTCTTGTGAGGTATAAACATGGGAGAACATATCAGAAGCGATTGGTGAATTTTTCTGGAGCTTCGGAAGATTGATTACGCTTTGGCAAAGCAAGCGAGGCGTTGTCGGTGAGTGGAATTTGTTTTAAAAGCCGTTCAAAGACTTGAAAGCAAGGTTTGGGTGTTTGGATTGACTTTGAAACAATAATTTACGTCGGGAAGTAAGTTGAGATGATTCGCTCTCATTTCTCAGTTTTAATCCCATTGATTTTTAGGATCATGCTCACGTTTTGAAGATAGAATAAGCCAACTATTTTATGCATGTTTCGAGAAATTATTTGATGATTTATGAGATCCCTTAAGATTGAATTATGATTTTGAAGAGATAGAAATTGTTGAGAAAATGCTAAGCTTATTAATGCTTTTGAAATGGGATGAGAATGATTTATATCGATGCATTGAAAATAGTAGGTAATAATGTTTAAAAATGAGTATATTGGCATGAGATGAGATTAGTATTACTAGATATAATTGGTCGACCAATAGGATGAGAAGTGCACTATAATATACAAAGTTCCTACATGCTCTTTGGTTCGGACAATGGGGCTAGTGCCATCCCGTTCCAAAGTGAGAATGTTGTGATGAGAGATTCCACCATGGTAGGTCCTAATGATGAGAGATTCTATCAAGCTTTTTGGCGATGAGAGATACTGCCATGAGAGTTTGGTGATGTGATATTCTACCGAGGTGAGACTTGACGATGTGAGATTTCGTCAAGCTATCCGCATATTTGAGTAATGTTGCCTAAATACCAATGTATGAGATTCACATGTACTTTAATTGTAAATGATTTTATGCATTATGTTTTGCATATGAGAATATGACTTGAGAAATGCTTTTGAGAAATAAGCATGTGTGGTTTTGCTTTGAGATTATGCATTTGGGTTAATGGAAGAGATAGATGGTACATGTGGTATTAATGATGTGGTTTTGCTTTTAAAATGATTTCAAGAATGAGATAGCTTGAGCATGATGATATAAAGGTTTCTATTTGAGAAATGGTTTTGAAATGCATTGTTGTTGTTGGTTATTTTAGCATCCCTCACTAGGCATTATTTCTTACGCTCTCTTTTCCAATAATGCAGAGAATTAGCATATTTGGGGCAGCGAAGAAGCAAGAAGGGAACCAAGGAGTGAGAATTAGTTCAAGTATGGTTTTTTGTTTGTTAGTAATAATAATCGACAATGGGAGGATGTCTTTATATTTTGGGAGGGTGTGTTTTGAAACTCCTTGTTTTGGGGCAAGTTTGTGATGCCTTTAATGATTTGTAAATGGCCTTTACTTGTTGATATTTGTCTTGGTTTTAGTTTTGGCTGTCACATCCCAAAAGCCGGTCTAGTCGATCCAATTACTAGTTTTGAAACCATTCATTGATTTGGTGAAGAGGTGTAGTTTGTGTAACCAATTACCATGAATCAATCCAATGGAAAATTATTGGTTATTGATATTGCTTTGTTATTATTTGGTCATTGATAATATAATGATTGATATTATGCTTCTAATATGAATGAAGAGCATGCCATGTTTAATTTTTATAATTGACATTATGATTGTCACCAAAGAATGATATTTTATTGAATATTGTACATCGGTAGCACTTTCCGACCCGATTCTCGACCAGGTTGGGAAGAGAGTCACATCCCAAAAACTGGTCTAATCAAAATTAGGTTTCAGTGACCGGGTATTTTATATCAACTGTATAATTTATTTGATCTTAATTGAAACAATAAAAATTATACAAGTTAATTTATAATGGTTTATTATTATTAATTAAAGAAAAGGCATGGGACCCACTGCCAACTCCTTCAATTGAAGGAATTGTCGTGGGCAGTTCCCACGTAAGGGAAACACATGGAAAATGCAAAATTCATGTGGCATTGCTTGCCACTACGTGGAAAAAGTAAAGGGAAATTAATCCCAAATTATGGCACGACTCCAAGCAACGTGGAGCATGGAAAATCCATTAACGGTTGGTCAATTTTGGCTATAAATAGGGGACTTTGTACGTAATGTATGGAAGAAAAATAAGGAAGCAAGGAACGATTCAGTGATGGGGTTGGTAAGCTCGAATTAGGGTTGGTATGTCTAAATTTTTGGTTTGGCGATATTGAATCCCTGCTATCGTTGGGGTAAGCTTAAATTTTTGATTAGTCTAAATTTTGATATCAAATTTGATTAATATTTCCGTAATAATTCGATATTGTTTTGTCGATTCTAACTATTTTCTACTAATTAACCTAGTGCAAGAATTGAAAAACACTAATCCGTCGTCTCCATCAAAATTAGGAATAAAATGGTTGTCATTAAGGAGGGGTTGTCATTCAGGAGCCATAGAAGCTTCAGATTGTCGAGGTAAGTGTAGTCGGAGTCCCGAGAGTTGGCTAGGTGCCATATCGAATTATTGTTTATTGATTTACTAATCATTAAATTGAAGGGATTTACATAAAGCGTTATTAAAAGTCATATTGGTAAGTATTGCATCAAGTCATCATCCATAGAATTGATATTATTGTCATCGAAATCACTGAAGTAGATAGAATCGCTGACCATTGAATATCGCATTGGATTCTTAGCATTGTTTATTGACATGGAAATATAATTTTTGATCTGCTGATATTGAATTAATTTTTATTAAACTTGGGATCGAAGTATTGCATACAATTGGCATGCTATAAAATTCATTAGCTCAGTGTACGGGTGGACTACGGTCTTAAGTCTACGAGCTATATTGATTTGGTGAGGCGGAGGGAAGTATTGTGTATTGCTCTTATTAGCGATGTCGGAGGGTTGGCCATCCATTGATTTGGTGAGGAGGTGAAATTTGTGTATCTAATTACAATGAATCGATCCAATGGAAAATTATTGGTAATTGATATTGCTTTGTTATGATTTGGTCATTGATGATGTGATAATTGATATTATACTTCAAATATGAATGAAGGGTATGCCATGTTTAATTTTTATAATTGACATTATGATTGTCACCAAAGCATGATATTTTATTGAATATTGTACATCGGTAGCACCTTTCTACCCGGTTCATGACCAGGCCAGGAAGGGAGTGTCACATCCCGAAATTTGGTCTAGCTAAAATTAGGTTCCGGTGACCGAATATTTTATACCAATTGTATAATTTATTCGATTTTAATTAAAATAATGATGGTTATAAAAGTTAATTTTTAAAGGTTTGTTATTATTAATTAAAGAAAAGGCACGAGACCCACTGCCAACTCCTTTAATTTTAATGAATTGCCGTGGGCAATTCCCACGTAAGGGAAACACATGGCAAATGTTAAATTTATGTGGCATTGCTTGCCACTACGTGGCACAAGTAAAGGGAAATTAATCCCAAATTATGCCACAACTCCAAGCAACGTGAAGCATGGAAAATCCATTAATGGTTGGTCAATTTTGGCAATAAATAGGGGACTTTGTACGCAAAGTATGGAAGAAAAATAAGGAACTAAGGAACGATTCAGTGATGGGGTTGGTAAACTCGAATTAGGGTTGGTAAGTCCGAATTTTTGGTTTAGTGATATCGACTTCCTGTTATCATTAAGGCAAGCTTAAATTCTTAGTTAGTCTAAGTTTTGATAATAAATTTGATTGATATTTTCGTAATAATTCGATATTGTTTTGTTGATTCTAACTATTTCCTAGTAATTAATGTAACGCCCCGGTTTTGGGCTCAGAAGTTTTAGGCGTTGACCGGTTCGGTCAAAGTGCTGATCGAATATATAAGAGTGAATTTTGGAAGCCTAGTTCGGGTTGCATTAAAAATATGGAGAAATGTTCTAAAATCATCTTTTAATATATATAAGTGAACTGTGAAATCAATTTTGGAAAATGAGGTTCGGAAGGTTGACATTTTGGCTAGTGACCAAAATGTGATTTTTGAAAGTTTGGTGACTGTTTTATAAAGGATTGAAACTTTGAATCTTTAAGGAGCTATTATTCCAAAAAGAGTTTCTCCAGATTTTTCTAAGATATTTTAAGGCTTTATTCTGATTTTAAAGTTTATGAAATGTGGAGGGAAATCATTTTACCATTTCATAACTAACTTTTCTATTTTCTCTCAATTCTCCTTTTCTCTCATTTTCTCTCAACACAAACACATTTCTCCAGATTTTCTTCTCTGATTTTGTCATCTAAATCACTCATTTCAACTCTCTTTTGATTCCTAATCATCTCATCAACAAAACCTTTCAATTTGCAAGTTGTTTCATCAAGCTTTTTGGCTCTAAAAAGGAGAAACTCAAGGTTTGGAGGTAAGAACGTCCTTCTCCTCTAAACTATCAGTTCTTTACTGAAATTCCTAAGTTCTCAATCCTTGATTTGTGATTTGTTAAAGGCTTTTCAATTAAGATCTTGATTTTGGCTTAAAATGCAAGATTTGGTGATTTTGGTGAAATTTTCGTGTGATCTGTTTAAGCAGGGTTTTGTGGTGTCAAATTGATGTTAAGTGAATGCTAAATTGATTAGAAGTTGAGGTTTAATTAATGCAATCCCGGATAGGTTGAATTTCCTAAGTTTGGCTTGAGTTTTTGGTTGTTTTTGGAGTGTTTTTGGTGATCTGTTATACTTGGAGGTATAAGGACGTGTTTGTGATCATTTTGGATGTTAATTGATGTTTAAAAATGGTTAGAAGTGATGGATCTTGGCTGGGTTAAGTTTTGGAAGTGTTTGGAGGTGATTTCGGTTGTGTTTGGTAGCCGAAATGTTGGATTTGTGATGAGCAGCGAGTTGTGTTGTTGTTGCTGGTGTTTTTAATGCATAAAGATGCATTAATGCTCTGTTTTTGTGTGCTTGAAACAGGGGAGTTTGATCCGTGAGCTTTGGAGGTGTTGCGGAAGGTTTCGAATGCTTGGAAGGCTTGTTGGTTAGCCTTGTTTTGTGTATCGGTGAGTGAAGTTGGGTTTTCAGCTTTTAAACCATGGTTTGGAGGTTTTGGGAGCTTAGTTTAAGTCTAAACAACTTTGCTAAGCTCAAGAGTAAGTAAATGGATTTCTTTCTTGGTTTGTGTTATGAAATGGCTTTTTAAGCAATTGTGGTTGATGATTGATATGCATGTGTTTAGCATGATTTAAATTCTGTTTTGAAAGCATATTGTAAGCATGGTTTAATGCTGGTTTTGAAAGCCATAAGTGAAGGATGCTCAAGGTAAGAGATCCTTGGTTTTGTACATGGAAATTGTGGTTTTGATGCATGGTGTTGCATGATGTTTAATGGCTTTGTGTAATGCTTTAAAACAGTGAGTTAATGATGATAAATGATGGTTTTTGCATTGTGGTTATGCATGTGAATCATTGGACTAATGATGGTAAGTTGGTTATATTGGCAAGTGAAGTAAGTGGTTCTTGGTTTCTTTGTTCGGATATAGTTAGCCGGCTATAGGATTGGGTGCACCGTGAATAAAGTCGCCTTGGAGGTGGAGTGGTTAAGAGTGAACCGGTATACTCCCTTCAAGTATCCTAACGAGATGGTTAAGGTCATAATGGAGGTGGAATGCCCATTCGAGGACCTTGGTTGAGCAAAGGTTATATGGTGGTTAAAAGTCCATATGTGAGAACCTTGTGCTTGTTAAGATCACAATGGAGGTGTAATGCCCATGTGTGGATCTTGTATAGGGTGTCCCGGATCTCGTTAGTGATGTTATACAACTACCAATCGGTGATGCAAAGGTTGTATGGTGTTTGAAAGTCCATACATGGGAACCTTGTGCATGTCAAGGTTGTTTGGTGTTTAAAAGTCCATACATGGGAACCTTGGGAAAAGTTGAGGTTGTATGGTGTTTAAAAGTCCATACATGGGAACCTCGGGAAAAGTTGAGGTTGTATGGTGTTTAAAAGTCCATACATGGGAACCTCGGGAAAAGCTAAGGTTGTATGGTGTTTAAAAGTCCATACATGGGAACCTTAGGATGTTGAGGTCAAATGGTGTTTAAAAATCCATTTGGAGACCTTGGATTGGTAGTGTGTATGAAGCGTGGGGGACAACGCTTGTGATCCGCGTATCCGATCGGGTGTTGAGTTGAAAAGTGGATATGGTTGATCACTTGGAAGCCAATGTAATGTTCTTGATTATAAAGAAGCATGAGATGCTTGAAAGGATGCATGATTGCATGAAAAGTGTTTTATGCTTGAAAAGATGCATGGTTGCATGAAAAGTGGTTAATGCTTGTAAATGCATGTTTACTTGTTAAGTTGAACAAGTGTTGATTATCATTTGGTAAATGATGCATGTGTGCATGGAATCCCTTAAATGCATTGGGGTCTTGTTAAGACTTGTTTTAAAAGGCATGTGATGATAATGTTGTGGTTTATATATTGCCTTGGTTTAATGCATGTGTTGGATTGATTGAATAAATGGTTTAAAGGGTTTCTTGCTTGAATGGTTTTCAAGTATAAGAAAGGTATGTTGTGTAATTGAAGTGTTTTCCAAGGTTTTGAATTTAGCTTTGCATATGGTGTTTATGCATGGAATGGCTAAATGGATATTTTTGCATGTTGTGCTTTGAAAAAGGTTTTCTTAGCTTGCTAAGCTAAGGGTTGGTTTTCATGTATGTGTAATGCATGGTTTTAAGCATGATGTTGAAAAAGGGGTTTTCAAGCTTGCTTGGTAAACAATTCGGGTTTGTTTTAAAAGTGTTTTATGACCCGCTGCATTGATGGTGTTTTGGTTTTGAGCATTCCTCACTAAGCATTATGTGCTTACGCTCCTTTTTGTCCATCAATGCAGATTCTTGAAGTTTGGACAGCGAGAAGCAAGGGATTCAAGGAGGACTCCATTTGAGATGTATGTCTCGGTGAATAGCTATAGTTAATAAAGGCAATGGGGGTAGAATCTTTGGAATGTGTTTTTATGTTTGTATGTGTTCGAACAAGGATGATTTAATGTTGTTGTTAATGTTGTGGAACATGTATTGGCTAATATGAGATTAATTTGGAAGTTATGCTTGAATGGTTGCTTGTGTAGGAAGCATGCCTATAGATTTGGGGCTTTTCGTATATGTTGATATATTGCTGATTTGTTGATGCAAGAATGTCTCATATATGTTGAATTGCATGTTGGCAAAGTTTGGTGGCTTTTGGAGCATGTTTGGTTGATCAAATGCATGTTTAAGTATGCTTTATGCTGCATTTTGTGCAGGGTGTTTCGGAACAGTTGGCACTGTTTCGGAACGGGTGCCCTGAACCAACCCAGGCGTCCGAAACGGGTGACACCGTTCCGAAACGGAATGGCTTCTGCCAGACCCCCGTTGCGGTACGCGTTGCGGAACGGCCCCGTGTTTCGAAACGGGCTTTGCCTGTTTCGGAACGGGTGACCGTTGGGGGCTGACATTGGCGGTTAAATGTTTTGAAATGTTTGCGTTTTAGTCCTGGAACTTGTTTGTGCAATTGTATGAGTTTGGGGTGTCCGTTTGAGCTGAAATTTGGCAGAGAAGCTTGAAACATGATTAATTTTAAGTTGGTAACTTAAAATCTGGCTAAGTCCTTAAAGTTTTCTGAAATTACAATTTGGTCCCTAAAGTTGTAATTTGTTCAATTGGGTCCCTGTTTGATCTCTGATGTTTGTGATCTTTGAGCATGATGTGGTGTGATCACATCTAAGGTTAATATGCATCTAGACAAGATTAAAAAGAAAAAAAAGGGGTCGTTAATCAAGGTTGACTTTCGGGTTGACTTTGGTTTTCCCCGTGTGACTTTCTTAATTCGGGTCAATCGTCTAGACCGGGTTAAGGGGGTTACATTTGGTGGTATCAGATCCAGGTTGCGAATGTTTGGGAAAAACGGTAAGTTGTTGTGATGTGTGTTTGATGTTTACCTTGATGTGTGGTTGAAAGTTGGTTGAAACACGTGTTTCTGAGCAAATTGTTGATGTTTTTGAGCAAGTTAATGATGTTTGTAAGCATGCTTTATGGTTATGAATCTTGGTTGAGCTTATGTGGATATGTGCTGATGATGTGAACTGATGTTATGCATGATGGAAGTATGTTATGTTGATAATATGTTGTTGCAAATGGATGCTGTTGATGAAAGCATGATCAAAGTATGTTGTTTGATATGCTTGATGTTGTGATATTCATGTTTGTGTTGACCGTTATGTCATGAAAAAGGGGGAGGATTCGGGATACCCATTGCCTTATTAATATAGCTATTGTGTTATTTTGGAGTTGGAGTTTGAATCATTGCTTAAAGCTGGTCTAACTGGTTTGTTTGTTTGTTTGTTGTGAATGTTTGTTGTTGTTAGTAGTATGGCAAAGTCGATGGAAGAATGGCAGTTGGGTGAGATGGTTGCTGCCTTGGGGCAGGTTGTTAAGGCATGGAATTCACCCTTTTGTAGAGGTGTTTTGTCTCAGTCTTCTGTGCCTGGAGTTGAGGTGTTAAGGCAGGAGGAAGAAGCTGGTCCTGTGATGAAGAGTTCATCACCTGTTGTTCAGGAGGTGTTGGGAACATCTCAGGCTGTTGTAAAGGTAAAGTCAGTGGATGTGCTGGCTGTATGATGTGTGGGTTTGCCGAAGCAGCGTTTGCTTGATTTAGGTGCGGTGGAGTATCATGGTTCTTCACCGGAGATGTTTGAGGCCTGGTTGGCCAGTGTGATTCTGATTTTGGATCAGGAAGGCTGTGATTATGCTTGTAAGCTGGGAAGTGTTGTTTCTTTGATGCTGGAGGATGCTTGTGCCTGGTGGACATCTGTGGCGGTGGCGTCACATATCCATAATATTGACTGGGATTTCTTTGTATCTGCCTTTTATGAAAGGTATCTTGGAGAGAAGTTTCCAAGGGTTAAGCAATGTGAAGGTAGTGCTGTTGTTAAGCAAGTGTTGCTTGAGCAAGGAGTGGAAGCTCAGCCACATGTGTGTGACCGATGTGAAAGGCGCCATGTTGGAAGTTGTTGGGGCGCGGGTGCTTGTTGGAACTGTGGTTCTAAAGTGCATGTGAAGCGTGATTGTCCCCTTGGGGTGAAGTCAGCTTTGGTGATAGCAAAAGGGTCTCTGAAAGGTCGTGGGTACGGCCGAAGCAAGGTTCAGAGGTGGCAGGAAGAGCTGGAGGTTGTGAAGAGTTTGGGAAATGAAGTTTGCTGGAAATGTGGGTCTGCTGGACATATGAGGCGTGATTGTTTGATGTTGGCTCGGAACAGCCAAGGTTCCTTACCGAAAAAGGTTGGTGGTGACTCTAGTGTGTTAGCTGGTGCTGCAGCGGTGCGGCAGGAGGATGATGGTTCCGCGAGGAAGAGAGCTCGTCTGATGAATTTTCAGGGTGGTGTTGTGTTTTCAGGTAACCTTGTTAAGTAATCTTTGCTCTAGTTACCCTGGTTTGGTTTCTGTTGGTTTTCCTTGCGTGGTAAGTTTAGTCTTGTTGCTAGCATGTTTGGGGTAATGGTTGTAGTTTGGAAATATCTTTGGTGTGAAGAAGGTTTTAGTGAGTATCTAGTGGTTAATGGTTGTTGGAATGATGGAGTTAGATAAGTTAGAAGTGTGTTAGGAGGTTGTTCTTAGACAAATTTTTGAGGATGTTATTGGAGGGTGTGAACTGGCATTCATGCACAGTTAAAATCATTGTTATATGCTATATTATATATGTGCTGGTCCATGCATACATGTGGCATGACATTAGAGGTTTTGCATACATGTACATCAGGCATTGATAGGGCATGTTGGTGATCATGCATACGATGTTCACACTCGCTAATAACTAATCGAATCTGTTAGTGTGGTGGTTGGGTTAAGTTGGATGATGGTTTTTAGAGGTTGTGTTGGTGCTGAGTGGAAGTTAGAAGTAATGGTGAATATTAAGCTAGTGCTGGAGATAGTGAGGGTAGTATAGCCTGTTGGTAGAAGTATAGTGTTTGTTGCTTGAAGAGTTTAGTGGTTTGGTGGTGAAGAGTACCGGTTGAGGTTAGAATCGGTCAGGTGGTTTGAATAAGCTAAGTGGAAGGGGTAGTTCCTTGGTGCTAAGTGATGTTGCAGTTTAGTGGTTGTGTTTTCAAGTGCTGAAGCAGCTTAGCATTTAAGTTGTTGTGGAAAGGTTGTGTTTGTAAGTGTTGGTTCTTAGCAATCATTGAGGAGTTGGGAAGATGTTATGTATGTTTAAGCTGGGCGATGTTCTAGTAAGGCAGGTGTTGTGGTCTTAATTTGTGGTGGAAAGGCAATGAAAGATCGAAGGTTTTTGTTGGTTGTTTGGATTCTTGTGAGAAGTGGTTGGTTGGTTGTGAGTTTGTGAGTTTCTTTTGTAGTCAGCTGGTGGTGTGTGAAGTGACTGGTGGAGTTGAGTTGGGGTTGTGATGTAATTCTTGGAATCTGGGTGAGTAGTCCTTGTGAGATTGTTCTGGTAGTGATGGTGGAGGATGTGAAAGAATGTTAGCATTCGTTGAGGAGTTTGAGTAAGCAGTTGATGCTTAAGAATTTTTGCTTGTTGGGAAAATCCTTGGAAGCAGAGAAGTTTGCATAGTGGCTGATTTGGGTTGGTTGGTGTCACTGTGTGAATAAGTCTTGGGAGTTGTGTGTTGCAGTGAGGTGTGCTGTAAAAGTTGAAGTTCTTCAGGTTGATGTTGGGACTGTGTATGGTCCGGATATGTGAAAGGTTAAGTTGTGGTTACCTTTGAGTGTTCTGGATTTTGTGAACAGTATGTGGTGGTGTTGAGTTTGGTGGAGTTTTGTGTGGAATGTGTTCAGTGGTGGTTGAGGCTTTTGTGTTGCTTTGTGTGTTGGTTTGAGAAGGTTGTGGTTCTCTTGTCGCCAGTTGAAATTTCGAGGACGAAATTTCCTAAGGGGGGGAGAGTTGTAACGCCCCGATTTTGGGCTCAGAAGTTTTAGGCGTTGACCGGTTCGGTCAAAGTGTTGATCGAATATATAAGAGTGAATTTAGGAAGCCTAGTTCGGGTTGCATTAAAAATATGGAAAAATGTTCTAAAATCATCTTTTAATATATATAAGTGAACTGTGAAATCAATTTTGGAAAATGAGGTTCGGAAGGTTGACATTTTGGCTAGTGACCAAAATGTGATTTTTGAAAGTTTGGTGACTGTTTTATAAAGGATTGAAACTTTGAATCTTTAAGAAGCTATTATTCCAAAAAGAGTTTCTCCAGATTTTTCTAAGATATTTTAAGGCTTTATTCTGATTTTAAAGTTTATGAAATGTGGAGGGAAATCATTTTACCATTTCATAACTAACTTTTCTATTTTCTCTCAATTCTCCTTTTCTCTCATTTTCTCTCAACCCAAACACATTTCTCCAGATTTTCTTCTCTGATTTTGTCATCTAAATCACTCATTTCAACTCTCTTTTGATTCCTAATCATCTCATCAACAAAACCTTTCAATTTGCAAGTTGTTTCATCAAGCTTTTTGGCTCTAAAAAGGAGAAACTCAAGGTTTGGAGGTAAGAACGTCCTTCTCCTCTAAACTATCAGTTCTTTACTGAAATTCCTAAGTTCTCAATCCTTGATTTGTGATTTGTTAAAGGCTTTTCAATTAAGATCTTGATTTTGGCTTAAAATGCAAGATTTGGTGATTTTGGTGAAATTTTTGTGTGATCTGTTTAAGCAGGGTTTTGAGGTGTCAAATTGATGTTAAGTGAATGCTAAATTGATTAGAAGTTGAGGTTTAATTAATGCAATCCCGGATAGGTCGAATTTCCTAAGTTTGGCTTGAGTTTTTGGTTGTTTTTGGAGTGTTTTTGGTGATCTGTTATACTTGGAGGTATAAGGACGTGTTTGTGATCATTTTGGATGTTAATTGATGTTTAAAAATGGTTAGAAGTGATGGATCTTGGCTGGGTTAAGTTTTGGAAGTGTTTGGAGGTGATTTCGGTTGTGTTTGGTAGCCGAAATGTTGGATTTGTGATGAGCAGCGAGTTGTGTTGTTGTTGCTAGTGTTTTTAATGCATAAAGATGCATTAATGCTCTGTTTTTGTGTGCTTGAAACAGGGGAGTTTGATCCGTGAGCTTTGGAGGTGTTGCGGAAGGTTTCGGATGCTTGGAAGGCTTGTTGGTTAGCCTTGTTTTGTGTATCGGTGAGTGAAGTTGGGTTTTCAGCTTTTATACCAAGGTTTGGAGGTTTTGGGAGCTTAGTTTAAGTCTAAACAACTTTGCTAAGCTCAAGAGTAAGTAAATGGATTTCTTTCTTGGTTTGTGTTATGAAATGGCTTTTTAAGCAATTGTGGTTGATGATTGATATGCATGTGTTTAGCATGATTTAAATTCTGTTTTGAAAGCATATTGTAAGCATGGTTTAATGTTGGTTTTGAAAGCCATAAGTGAAGGATGCTCAAGGTAAGAGATCCTTGGTTTTGTACATGGAAATTGTGGTTTTGATGCATGGTGTTGCATGATGTTTAATGGCTTTGTGTAATGCTTTAAAACAGTGAGTTAATGATGATAAATGATGGTTTTTGCATTGTGGTTATGCATGTGAATCATTGGACTAATGATGGTAAGTTGGTTATATTGGCAAGTGAAGTAAGTGGTTCTTGGTTTCTTTGATCGGATATAGTTAGCCGGCTATAGGATTGGGTGCACCGTGAATAAAGTCGCCTTGGAGGTGGAGTGGTTAAGAGTGAACCGGTATACTCCCTTCAAGTATCCTAACGAGATGGTTAAGGTCATAATGGAGGTGGAATGCCCATTCGAGGACCTTGGTTGAGCAAAGGTTATATGGTGGTTAAAAGTCCATATGTGAGAACCTTGTGCTTGTTCAGATCACAATGGAGGTGTAATGCCCATGTGTGGATCTTGTATAGGGTGTCCCGGATCTCGTTACTGATGTTATACAACTACCAATCGGTGATGCAAAGGTTGTATGGTGTTTGAAAGTCCATACATGGGAACCTTGTGAATGTCAAGGTTGTATGGTGTTTAAAAGTCCATACATGGGAACCTTGGGAAAAGTTGAGGTTGTATGGTGTTTAAAAGTCCATACATGGGAACCTCGGGAAAAGTTGAGGTTGTATGGTGTTTAAAAGTCCATACATGGGAACCTCGGGAAAAGCTAAGGTTGTATGGTGTTTAAAAGTCCATACATGGGAACCTTAGGATGTTGAGGTCAAATGGTGTTTAAAAGTCCATTTGGAGACCTTGGATTGGTAGTGTGTATGAAGCGTGGGGGACAACGCTTGTGATCCGCGTATCCGATCGGGTGTTGAGTTGAAAAGTGGATATGGTTGATCACTTGGAAGCCAATGTAATGTTCTTGATTATAAAGAAGCATGAGATGCTTGAAAGGATGCATGGTTGCATGAAAAGTGTTTTATGCTTGAAAAGATGCATGGTTGCATGAAAAGTGGTTAATGCTTGTAAATGCATGTTTACCTGTTAAGTTGAACAAGTGTTGATTATCATTTGGTAAATGATGCATGTGTGCATGGAATCCCTTAAATGCATTGGGGTCTTGTTAAGACTTGTTTTAAAAGGCATGTGATGATAATGTTGTGGTTTATATATTGCCTTGGTTTAATGCATGTGTTGGATTGATTGAATAAATGGTTTAAAGGGTTTCTTGCTTGAATGGTTTTCAAGTATAAGAAAGGTATGTTGTGTAATGGAAGTGTTTTCCAAGGTTTTGAATTTAGCTTTGCATATGGTGTTTATGCATGGAATGGCTAAATGGATATTTTTGCATGTTGTGCTTTGAAAAAGGTTTTCTTAGCTTGCTAAGCTAAGGGTTGGTTTTCATGTATGTGTATTGCATGGTTTTAAGCATGATGTTGAAAAAGGGGTTTTCAAGCTTGCTTGGTAAACAATTCGGGTTTGTTTTAAAAGTGTTTTATGACCCGCTGCATTGATGGTGTTTTGGTTTTGAGCATTCCACACTAAGCATTATGTGCTTACGCTCCTTTTTGTCCATCAATGCAGATTCTTGAAGTTTGGACAGCGAGAAGCAAGGGATTCAAGGAGGACTCCATTTGAGATGTATGTCTCGGTGAATAGCTATAGTTAATAAAGGCAATGGGGGTAGAATCTTTGGAATGTGTTTTTATGTTTGTATGTGTTCGAACAAGGATGATTTAATGTTGTTGTTAATGTTGTGGAACATGTATTGGCTAATATGAGATTAATTTGGAAGTTATGCTTGAATGGTTGCTTGTGTAGGAAGCATGCCTATAGATTTGGGGCTTTTCGTATATGTTGATATATTGCTGATTTGTTGATGCAAGAATGTCTCATATATGTTGAATTGCATGTTGGCAAAGTTTGGTGGCTTTTGGAGCATGTTTGGTTGATCAAATGCATGTTTAAGTATGCTTTATGCTGCATTTTGTGCAGGGTGTTTCGGAACAGTTGGCACCGTTTCGGAACGGGTGCCCTGAACCAACCCAGGCGTCCAAAACGGGTGACACCGTTCCGAAACGGAATGGCTTCTGCCAGACCCCCGTTGCGGTACGCGTTGCGGAACGACCCCGTGTTTCGAAATGGGCTTTGCCTGTTTCGGAACGGGTGACCGTTGGGGGCTGACATTGGCGGTTAAATGTTTTGAAATGTTTGTGTTTTAGTCCTGGAACTTGTTTGTGCAATTGTATGAGTTTGGGGTGTCCGTTTGAGCTGAAATTTGGCAGAGAAGCTTGAAACATGATTAATTTTAAGTTGGTAACTTAAAATCTGGCTAAGTCCTTAAAGTTTTTTGAAATTACAATTTGGTCCCTAAAGTTGTAATTTGTTCAATTGGGTCCCTGTTTGATCTCTGATGTTTGTGATCTTTGAGCATGATGTGGTGTGATCACATCTAAGGTTAATGTGCATCTAGACAAGATTAAAAAGAAAAAAAAGGGGTCGTTAATCAAGGTTGACTTTCGGGTTGACTTTGGTTTTCCCCGTGTGACTTTCTTAATTCGGGTCAATCGTCTAGACCAGGTTAAGGGGGTTACAATTAACCTAGTGCAAGAATTGGAAAAGACTAATACATCCTCTCCATCGAAAGCTAAGAATAAAGGGGTTGTCATTCCGGAGCCGTATGAGCTTCGGATTGTCGAGGTGAGTGTAGTCGGAGTCCCGAGAATAGTCTAGGTGCCATCTCGAACCATTGTTTATTGATGTACTAACCATTTAATTAAAGGAATTTGTATAAAGCATTATTGGAAGCCATATTGGTAAGTTTTGTTAAGTATGGCATCAAGTCATCATCCGTAACTTTGATATTATTGTCATCGAAATCATTGAAGTAGATAGAATCATTGACCATTGGATGTCGCATTGGATTGTTACCATTGTTTATTGACATGGAAATATGATTGTTGATCTATTGATATAATATTATTACCATTGAATTGCTGTTATTAAACCTGGGTTCGAAGTATTGGATATAATTGGCATGCCATAGAATTCATGAACCTAGTGTACGGGTGGACTACGGTCCTAGGGCTACGACCTATATTGATTTTGTGAAGTGGAGGGATATATTGTGTATTGTGTCATATTGGTGATGTCAGTGGGTTGACCATTCATTGATTTGCTAAGGAGGTGAAATTCGTGTATCCAATTATCGTAAATCGATCTGATGGAAAATTCTTGGTTATTGATATTCCTTTGTTATGATTTGGTCATTGATGTTATGATGATTGATATTATGCTTCTAATATGAATAAAGAACATGTCATGTTCAATTTTTCTAATTGACGTTATGATTGTCACCAAAGCATGATATTTTATTGAATATTGTACATCAGTAGCACCTTCCGACCCGGTTCTCGACCAGGACGGGAAGGGGGTGTTACATTGGCTCTAGAGTGGCCTTATTACTTAGGTTGTATGCCTATAGATTTCTTTAATGCATATTGACGTGTTTTGTTGTTGAGAATGCCTTGAATGATTGAGGTTTGATGTTTAGATATAATGTATGCTTGTTAGAAGCATGTTTGAATGTTGTTGTATGGATAAATGTATAAACAATCAACAAAATGTGTCATTACAGGCCCTGGTGTTTCGGTACACCTAAGCTTGTACCGAAACAATATGCCTGAAATAGCTTGAGGGTTTCAAAACGGGGGAAAGGTGTTTTGATACGTTTTGCTACTGGAATCTCTTGTTTTGAAACACCCTTGAGGCTATTTCGATATAGGCCCGAGCTCGAGCCCCTTGACCCTATTCTGATACGGTTGTTTGATACATGGCAACCTATACTGAATCGCCCTGAAGTTAAGTTTGTTATTGGAATCTTCTGAAATTCTGTTTTTTACGTTTTAGTCCCTAAATGTTATGGATACAATTAAATGAGCTTTGATGATTGTTTTGAGCTGAGATTTGACAGAGAGTGGTGTAACGTGACTAATTAAAGGTTGTTAACTTAAAAAATGGAATAAGTCCTTGTAATTTGAGTCCCTAAATGTTGTCTGTTTATGTTCCAAATCGTTACGCTGCGAAGTTTATCACTTAGGATAATAATGAGCATCTGGACAAGATAAAATGAAAAATTAGGGTTGTTTATTGGAGTAAACTTTCCGGTTCACTTTAATATTCCCCGTGTAACTCATCCGGTTCGGTCTATCGTTCGGACCGAGTCGAGTGGGTTACATTTGGTTGTGTCAGAGCCAGTTTTTGAAAGAATTGGGAGGTAAGGTTGATTTGATATGGTTGTTTGGTTGATTTAATGATGAATGCTATGCACGGTGATTGTATATGCTATGTTATGATCATTGTATTGGTTTGTGTGTGATGTACGATGTATGATAACATTACTTGATATTCTTATATGCTTTCGGGGTAAGGGTTAAGTTCTCTTGCTCTTCGTTCGTTATCGGCAATGCAAACGATTTTGCCTTTTGGGTTTGACCTGATCATACACTTAGCAAAGGAATCTATAAAATTCTTTTTTTTTGATTAAAAATAATAATTAAAAATTAAATGCAAATAAATAAAGGTACAGAAATTTAAGAAACAAATTTCGCTGTTACCAATCCCTGGCAATGGCACCAAAACCTTTTAGAGCATTTTAATGTTCTCAAAATATGAGCACAAGTGCACACTCTTGTCATGTAATAGTGTAAAAGATATCGTCTCTCACAGGGATTGGACAACTTGACTTGATTCGTTGTTCCTGCACAAGAAAAGTAAATACAGAAATAAGTTGGCTTGTTTAAGAGGAAAATAAAATAAAAATACAAGTAAATAAAAGAGAGGAATTCAGATTGATAGAATGGGTTGGGTTATGCTGTTGCATAGTGTGAAACTGCGTTGAATAGGAAAATTTGCTTTGCGGTGCCAGACTTTTCTACCTCGGTAGGGGATGGTAGTTCGGCTGCTGAGACACTCTGGCTGCCTCGGCAGGGGAATAGACTTGTGTCTCGGCGGCAAACTCGGCAGAACTACAAGGCTTGGTAGAACGCTTCGAAAGTGATCTTGCTTATGTCTAACTCAGAATGTTGTTGATTCCCACTGTAAATAATACCAGTCGCAGCGTGAATCGCGCAAAGACAACAATGTTTATTCGTCCTCTTTTAGCCACCTTAAACCCTAACCTATGTCTAGGCTGGACTGATCAACACCATCTATAGATGAGATCGTGCTTACTCCTTTCGTGAGTTCAAATCTTTCGATACCGAACAAATGTATAGTAATAAACTAATCTTTCTCCTTAATTAAAAACTATGAAGAGCATTTAATAAGCAAACCTTGAAGCTTTATTGCAAAAAAAAACTTTAAATCCTAAACAATCGTTCTCACACTAATTACAACATAACCCAAACCCAAAGAGAGTTTCAGAACATAATGGCGGCAAGAAAACGTAATCTATGCCTAAGGGAAAACGTATGTTGTTTTGAAGTAAAAATACATTGAGTATATATAGGCATTAGCTAGGTCTAGTTCTTCTTGGAGTAGAAGTCTTCAAAGTAGTTTTTGCATTGAATGCAACTTTAAATGCTTACTTGTTTGAGTTGAATGTGGACTTAATCATGTTGCATTGCTCCGCAAGTAATCTCGAGTTCCTCCTTCGATGGCTCTACATTGTGCTACAATCATCGGAAAAATTATTTGGACAACATCGTTAAGATTAAGATTTTCTGCTCTAAAGATCGCACTCCAGTTCAACAATTCCTTAGTTTGCTGTCTTGGGCGGCAGGTAGGGCGACGATGTAACACCCCAATTTTGGGCTTAGAAGTTTTGGGTTTGAACTGGACCGGTCGGATTTTCGGTTCGAATATAAAAGGTGGTGTTATGGAAAGCCTAGTTCGGGATGCATTAAAAATATGGAAAAATATCTAAAAATCCTCTTTTAATATATATATAAGAGGGTGGTGAAATCAATTTTACAAAATGAGGTTTGGAAATATGACATTTTGAGTTAGTGACTAAAATGTAATTTTTGAAAAGTTCGTGACTGTTTTAAAAGGATTAAAACTTTGAATCTTTAAGGAGCTAATTTACCCAATGGAGGATTTCTCCAGATTTTTCTAGATTTTTAAAGACTCATTTAATGTTTAATTAATGAAAAGAAAAGAGGGAAAAAGATATTTTTAGTTTCATAACTAACTTTTACCAAAATTTTCCTATTTCATTTTTTCTCAAAATTCCCTCAGCCAAACACATTTCCACAGAAACTTTTCCTTTGATTTTCACACCTAAAGTTGAGATTTCAATTCCTAAATGATTCCTAATCATTTCTACACAAAATCCTCATCATTTGCTTAATGTATTTTCAAGGATTTTGGCTCTAAACAAGGAGAAATCCACATTTAGAGGTATGAACGTCCTTCTCCTCTAAATACTCAGTTCTTTACTGAAATTCCCAAGTTCTCAATCCTTAAATTAAGTTTTATTAAAGGTTTTAATGTTGTGATCTTGATTTTGGCTTAAAATGCAAGATTTGGATTTAATTTTGAAGAAATTCGTAATAGATGATTGGGCTCTGTTTTGAGATGTGTTTTTGATGTATTTTGGATGTCTAAATGATGTGTAATTGAGGTTTAATCAATGAAATCCCGAATAGGTTGATTTTCCTAAGTTTTTACTTGTGAAAATGGTGGTTTTTGGGGTGATCTTGGTGTTTTGTTAATGCTGGAGGTATAAGGACGAGATTGAGTTTATTTTGGATGTTAATTGATGTTTAAAAATGGTTAGAAGTGATGGATCTTGGCTGGGTTAAGTTTTGGAAGTGTTTGGATGTGATTTCGGTTGTGTTTGGTAGCCGAAATGTTGGATTTGCAAAGAACAGCGAGTTTAGGTGTGTTGCTGGTGTTTTTAATGCATGATGATGCATTAATCCTCTGTTGTTATGTGCTTGAAATAGGGGAGAATGATCCGTGAGCAATAGAGGTGGCGTTAATAGTTTCGGATGCTTGGAGGGCTTGTTGGCTAACCTAGTTTTGTGTATCGGTGAGTGAAGTTGGGTTTTCAGCTTTAAAACCAATGTTTTAAGGTTTTGGGAGCTTAGTTTAAGTATAAGCAACTTAGCTAAGATCAAGAGTAAGTAAATGGAATTTCTCTCTTGGTTTGTCTTATGAGTTGGTTTTTAAAGCACTTGTGATTGTTGGATGCAATGCATGTGATTTGCATGTTTAAATTCTATTTTGAAAGCATGTTTTAGCATGGTTTAGTGCTGGTTTTGAAAGTCATGTGTTGAAGGATGCTCAAGGTAAGAGATCCTTGGTTTTGTACTTTGGATTTGTGGAATTGATGCATAGTGTTGCATGTTGTTTAATGGCTTTGTTTAATGCTTTAAAACAGTGAATTGATGATGGTAATTGATGATATTGGCAAGTGATGTAAGTGGTTGTTGGTTACTTTATTCGGATATAGTTAGCCGGCTATAGGATTGGGTGCACCGTGAATTGAGTCGCCTTGGATGTTGAGGGGGTTGTAATTGTACCATAAACTCCATCAAAGAATCCTAGCGGTTGAGGAAATTGGTATCACCATGATGGAGGATGGCTCTCGTGGGTGGGCTTTGTTTAGTGCCACCACGATGGAGGATGGCTCTAGTGGGTGGGCTTGGTTTAGTGCCACCACGATGGAGGATGGCTCTCGTGGGTGAACCTTGTTAAAGTCACCACGATGGAGGGTGGCTCTCGTGGGTGGACTTTGTTAAGCGTCACAACGGTGGAGGGTTGCTCCTGTGTGTGAGCTTGGTTAAGGTGATTACAATGGTTGTTGTAGCTTCCATGTGTAAGCCTTGTGATGTGTCCCGGCTCTCGCTAGTGTGTCATACAACTTCCGATGAGTGATGTTGAGGGGTTGTGATTGTACCGTTAAACTCCATCACGGGTGTTGAGGGTGTTGTGATTGTACCGGTAAACTTCACCTTGTGTTGTTCGGTTGTGTGTATGGAGCGTGTGGGACAACGCTTGTAATCCGCGTATCCGATTGTGTTTTGTTTTGTGATGGTTTGTGAATTATCACTTGGAAGCCAATATAATGTTCTTGGATGTAATGAAGCATGAGATGCTTGAAATGATGCAAGGTTGCATGAAAAGTGTGTAATGTTCCAAGAATGCATGTCTTACTTCTTAACTTTTACAAGTGTTTATCTTATATTAAGAATGGTGCATATGTGCATGGGAATCTCTTTAATGCATTGAAGTCTTGTGAAGGCTTGTTTTTAAAGGCATGTAATGCAAATGTTGATTTGGTGGTTCAGGTATTGCTTTTGTTTAATGCATGAGTTAGATTGAAGGAGTAAGTGGTTTTCAAAGGTTTCTTGCTTTGAGATGATTTTCAAGAATGAGAAAAGTATAATGTGAAGTGGAACTGTTTTTCAAGGAATTTGTATTTAACTTTGCATATGATGTTCATGCATGGAAAGGTTAAATTGATGGTTTTGCAAGGATGTGCTTTGAAGTGAGTTACTTAGCTTTTCTAAGCTAAGGGTTGGTTTTCATGTTTGAGCAATGCATGATTTAAAGCATGTTGTTTAAAAAGGGGTTTTCAAACACTGCTTTGGTTTATCGAAATGTGTTTACCTTTTAAAAGAGGTTTTATGACTCGCTGCATTGATGGTGTTTTGGTTTTGAGCATTCCTCACTAAGAATTATGTGCTTACGCTCCTTTTTGTCCATAAATGCAGATATTTGAAGTTGGGACAGCAAGAAACAAGGGATTTAAGGAGAGCTCCACTTGAGATGTATGTCTCTGTTAATAGCTATAGATAATAAAGGCAATGGGGGGAGAGTCTTTTATATTGATGTATAATGAGATTGTGTATATTGGACAAGTTTGGTTTATGATTTTGAACTATGTGGTTTAACGCTTGCAACGTTTGAATCTTCTTATTCATAAGTCGTTATGCTATGCTTTTTGTTTTAAAAGCATGTTTAAGTGTTGGATGCGTTGAAAGAGTTGGTGCACCTAGGGGTTGTTTTGTATCTAGATTTTAATTCAATTTGGTAGTTATGATGATTGACATGTTGTTGATTTGTTGAGGATTGATTTGGAGCATGTTCGGTGGGGTTTAGATATGTTAAAACAGGCCTATCTACTGTTTCTGGGCAGGGTGTTTCGAAACACCCTTGCCTGTTTCGAAACATGTGCTTGATTTGGCCAGGGTGTTTCAAAACGGGTAGAGGTGTTTCGAAACACTTTGGCTACTGTCAAGCCCCGTTTCTGAACGGGCTAACCCCGTTTCGAAACACTTAACCGTTGGGCACTGATTTGAATGGTTTTGAAGTTTCAAGCTTTACGTTTTAGTCCTGATTTTTGTATGTGCAATTGCTTGAGTTCGAGATGTCCGTTTAAGGTGAAATTTGGCAAAGAGGCATGAAACATGACTAATTTCATAATTTTAACTTAAAAATTGGTAAAGTCCTCTTAATTTTTAGAATTTACAAATTGGTCCCTAAATTCGTATTTTGTGCAATTAGGTCCCTTATTGTTTTCCGATTGCTGTGATTTTTGAGTATGCTTATCTCAAGAGTATGCCTAGGTTTAATGTGCATCTAGAAAAGTTTAAAAAGAAAAAAAAAGGTCGTTAATCAAGGTTGACTTTTAGGTTTACTTTGGTTTTCCCCGTGTAATCTTTGTAGTCCGGGTCAACCGTCTAGGCCGGGCTAAGGGGGTTACATTTGGTGGTATCAGATCTGAGTTGCGAATACATGGGGAAATGGTAAATTGTTGTAATAAGTGTTTGATGTTTATTCTGATATGTGGTTGAATGTCGGTTGAAATACGTGTTTTTGAGCGAATTGTTGATGTTTTTGTCATGCTTTTTGATTGTGAATCTTCATTGAGCTAATGTGGATTTGTGCTGATGATATGCTGGTGTTTTGAGCTGATTTATGAATAATGAAAGTGTGATGGGTCTGGTATGTTGATGTTATGCTGTTGCGAGTGAATGTGTTTGATGAGAGCATGATCGTAGTATGTTGATTGATATGCTCGATGTTGTGATATCCATATTTTTATTGACTGTTGTGTCATGTGAAAGGGGAGAATTCGGGATACCCATTGCCTTATTATTATAGCTATTGTGTCATGTTGGAGTGGGAGTCTTGAATCCTTGCTTGAAGCTGCCCTAATTGTTTTGTTTTTTTTGTTATGATAGCTTGTTGTTAATAGCATGGTGAAATCGATGAGAGAATGGCAGTTGAGTGAGATGGTTGCTGCTTTAGAGCAGGTTGTTAAGGCGTGGAATTCACCTTTTAGTGGAGGTGTTTCGTCTCAGTCTTCAGTGCCTGAAGTTGAGGTAGTGAGGCAGGAGGAAGAAGCTCGTTCTGTGATGAAGAGTTCATCACCTATTGTTCAAGAGGTGCTGGGAACATCTCAGGCTGTGGCGAAAGTGAGGCCTGTAGATGTGTCAACTGTGGGATGTGCGAGTTTGTCGAAACAACATTTACATGATTTGGGAACTGTGAAGTATCATGGTTCGACACCTGAGGCGTTCGAGGCCTGGTTGGCCAGTGTAATTCTGATTTTTTAACAGGAAGGTTGTGACTATGCTTGTAAGTTGGGAAGTGTTGTCTCATTGGTGTTGGAGGACGTCTGTGTCTGGTGGACATCTGTGGCGGTGGCATCGCATATCCACGATATAGATTGGGACTTCTTTGTGTTTGCCTTTTATGAAAGGTACCTTGGAGAGAAATTCCCAAGGGTTAAGCAATGTGAGGGTGTGGTTTCAGTTTATGAAGGTGAGAAAAGTTTAAGCAAGAGAGCTGTGGGTACTGATCTCCGGAGCGGTCGGCGTAAGAGGCTACGTGATAGAAGGTTTTGCTTGAATCAAAGTCTGGGTGGTGGTGCAGACGTAGGTCAAGTGCGGTATGATCAAGGAGTGGTAGCTCGGTTGTCGAAGTGTGACCGTTGTGGAAGGTGTCATGTGGGAGGTTGTCGGGGCGTGAGAGTTTGTTGGAACTGTGATTCTAAGGAGCATGTGAAGCGAAATTGTCATCAAGTGGTGAGATCAGCTTTAGTGGTAGCAAAAGGCTCTTTGAAGGGTCGTGGGCACGGCCGAGACAAGGTTTGAAGGTGGCAGGAAGGGAAGAAAGGTGTGAGGAGCTTGGGGAATGAAACATGTTGGAATTGTGGGTCTGTTGGGCATTTTAGACGAAATTGTTTGAAGTTGGCTCGGGGTAGTCAGGGTTCATTTCCTTAGGGAGATGGTAATGACCTTAATGTGTTAGCTGATGCTGCAGCGGTACGGCTGGAGAATGATGGTTCTGCGAGGAAGAGAGCTTGTCTGTTGAAGCTCCGGGGCGGTGAGGTGTTTACAAGTAACCTTTTTAAGTAACCCTTACCCTAGTTATCTTAGTTTGGTTTCAGGTTTGGTTTTCGCTTGCATAGTGGGTATGGTCTCGTAGCTAGCAAGTTTGGGGTAGTAGTTGGTGTTGTTTTGAAAACAACTTTAGTGTGAAGAGGGTATTAGTGGGTATTTTGTGGTTAATGGGTTGTTAGAATGATGGAGTTGGACAAGTTGGAAGTGAGATAGGAGGTTGTTCTTAGGCGGATCCTGAGGATGTTATTGGTGGGTGTGAACCGACATACATGCACAGTTAAAACCATTTGTTATATAATATATTATATATATGTGCTGGTCCATACATACATGTGACATGACATTAGAGGTTTTGCATACATGTACACATGCATTGATAGGGCATATTGGTGATCATGCATACGTACGTTCACACTTGCTGATAGCTAATTGGGTCCGTTAGTGTTGTGATAGGGTTAGGTTAGATGATGGGTTTTAAGAGTTGTTTTGGTGCTAGGAGAATGTTAGAAGTAATGGAGGGTATTAAGCGAGCTGTCAGTAATAGTGAGTCCGATATAGCATGTTGGCAGAAGGAAAGTGTTTTGGCACTTAAAGCGTTTAGTAGTGTGGTGGTGAGGAGATTCCGGTAGAAGTTAGAATTAGTCAGAGTGGTTGTGAATAGCTAGTGGAAGTGGTAGTTTCTTGGTGTTAAGTGATGTTGCAGGTTAGTGGGTGTGTCTCCTAAGTGCTGAGGTAACTTGGCATTGATGTTGTAATAGAAGGGTTGTTTTTTTAGGTGATGGTTCATAGCAACCTTCGAAGAGTTGAGAAGAGGTTGTGTTGAGGGCTGTAGAAAAGGGTTGGCCAGGGGTGAATAGAAGTTTCGTAATCTTAATATGTATGTATAGAATGGGCGGTGTCCTGGTAAGGCTAGTGTTGTAGTCAAAGTTTGGAGTGGAAAGGCAATGTAAGTTCAATGGCCATTGTTGGTTGGACGGGTTCTTGTGAGAAGTGGTTGGCTAGTTGTGTATAAGTAAATTCCTTCTGAAGTCAGCTGGTGGTGTGTGGAACGGCTGGCGGAGTCAAGGTTGGGGTTTTGTGACGTGATTTTCGGATGTTAGGTGAGTAGTCCTGGTGAGTCGTTATGGTGATGATAGCGGCGGATGTGAAGGAATGTCAGCAATACGTTGAGAAGTTTGAGTAAGAAGTTGATGCTTAAGAATTTTTGCTTGATGTGGTAACCTTTGGAAGAGGTTGAGCAGTTGTGCGAGGGGTTTTAGAAGCAGTGAAGGTTGTGGGTCACATGGTGGCTGAACTGGATGGGTTGGTGTTACCGTGTGTACGAGTTTTGGGAGTTATGAGTTAAGGTGGTGTATGCTATAAAAGTTTGGAAGTTCTTCAGGTTGTTGTTGGGGCTATGTGCAGTCCGGAAGTGTGAAAGGTTAAGATGTGGTTAACATCTGAGTGTTCTGGAATTCGTGAACAGTATGTGGTGGTGTTGGGTTTGGTGGAGTCTTGTGTGGAGAGTGTTCAGTGGTGGTTAAGTCTCCTGTGTTGCCTTGTGGGTTGATTTGAGAAGTTGATTGTGCTCTTTTCGCCGGTTGAAATTTCGAGGAAGAAATTTCCTAAGAGGGGGAGAGTTGTAACACCCCAATTTTGGGCTTAGAAGTTTTGGGTTTGAACTGGACCGGTCGGATTTTCGGTTCGAATATAAAAAGGTGGTTTTAAGGAAAGCCTAGTTCGGGATGCATTAAAAATATGGAAAAATATCTAAAAATCCTCTTTTAATATATATAAGAGGGTGGTGAAATCAATTTTACAAAATGAGGTTTGGAAATATGACATTTTGAGTTAGTGACTAAAATGTAATTTTTTAAAAGTTCGTGAATGTTTTAAAAGGATTGAAACTTTGAATCTTTAAGGAGCTAATTTACCCAAGGGAGGATTTCTCCAGATTTTTCTGGATTTTTAAAGACTCATTTAATGTTTAATTAATGAAAAGAAAAGAGGGAAAAAGATATTTTTAGTTTCATAACTAACTTTTACCAAAATTTTCCTATTTCATTTTCTCTCAAAATTCCCTCAGCCAAACACATTTCCACAGAAACTTTTCCTTTGATTTTCACACCTAAAGTTGAGATTTCAATTCCTAAATGATTCCTAATCATTTCTACACAAAATCCTCATCATTTGCTTAATGTATTTTCAAGGATTTTGGCTCTAAACAAGGAGAAATCCACATTTAGAGGTATGAACGTCCTTCTCCTCTAAATACTCAGTTATTTACTAAAATTCCCAAGTTCTCAATCCTTAAATTAAGTTTTATTAAAGGTTTTAATGTTGTGATCTTGATTTTGGCTTAAAATGCAAGATTTGGATTTAATTTTCAAGAAATTCGTAATAGATGATTGGGCTCTATTTTGAGATGTCTTTTTGATGTATTTTGGATGTCTAAATGATGTGTAATTGAGGTTTAATCAATGTAATCCCGAATAGGTTGATTTTCCTAAGTTTTTACTTGTGAAAATGGTGGTTTTTGGGGTGATCTTGGTGTTTTGTTAATGCTGGAGGTATAAGGACGAGTTTGAGTTTATTTTTGATGTTAATTGATGTCTAAAAATGGTTAGAAGTGATGGATCTTGGATGGATTAAGTTTTGGAAGTGTTTGGATGTGATTTCGGTTGTGTTTGGTAGCCGAAATGTTGGATTTGCAAAGAACAGCGAGTTTAGGTGTGTTGCTGGTGTTTTTAATGCATGATGATGCATTAATCCTCTGTTGTTATGTGCTTGAAACAGGGGAGAATGATCCATGAGCAATAGAGGTGGCGTTGATGGTTTCGGATGCTTGGAGGGCTTGTTGGCTAGCCTAGTTTTGTGTATCGGTGAGTGAAGTTGGGTTTTCAGCTTTAAAACCAATGTTTTAAAGTTTTGGGAGCTTAGTTTAAGTCTAAGCAACTTAGCTAAGCTCAAGAGTAAGTAAATTGAATTTCTCTCTTGGTTTGTGTTATGAGTTGGTTTTTAAAGCACTTGTGATTGTTGGATGCAATGCATGTGATTTGCATGTTTAAATTCTGTTTTGAAAGCATGTTTTAGCATGGTTTAGTGCTGGTTTTGAAAGTCATGTGTTGAAGGATGCTCAAGGTAAGAGATCCTTGGTTTTGTACTTTGGATTTGTGGAATTGATGCATAGTGTTGCATGTTGTTTAATGGCTTTGTTTAATGCTTTAAAACAGTGAATTGATGATGGTAATTGATGATATTGGCAAGTGATGTAAGTGGTTGTTGGTTACTTTATTCGGATATAGTTAGCCGGCTATAGGATTGGGTGCACCGTGAAATCAGTCGCCTTGGATGTCGAGGGGGTTGTAATTGTACTGTAAACTCCATCCAGAATCCTAGCTATTGAGGAAATTGGTATCACCACGATGGCGGATGGCTCTCGTGGGTGGGCTTTGTTTAGTGCAACCACGATGGAGGATGGCTCTCGTGGGTGGGCTTGGTTAAGTGCCACTACGATGGAGGATGGCTCTCGTGGGTGAACCTTGTTAAAGTCGCCACGATGGAGGGTGGCTCTCGTGGGTGGACTTTGTTAAGCATTAAAACGGTGGGGGGTTGCTCCCGTGTGTGAGCTTGGTTAAGGTGATTACAATGGTTGTGGTAGCTTTCATGTGTAAGCCTTGTGATGTGTCCCGGCTCTCGCTAGTGTGTTATACAACTTCCGATGAATGATGTTGAGGGGTTGAGATTGTACCGTTAAACTCCATCACGGGTGTTGAGGGGGTTGTGATTGTACCGGTAAACTCCACCTTGTGTTGTTCGGTTGTGTGTATGGAGCGTGTGGGACAACGCTTGTAATCCGCGTATCCGATTGTGTTTTGTGTTGTTATGGTTTGTGAATTATGACTTGGAAGCCAATATAATGTTCTTGGATGTAATGAAGCATGAGATGCTTGAAATGATGCAAGGTTGCATGAAAAGTGTGTAATGTTCCAAGAATGCATGTATTACTTGTTAACTTGTACAAGTGTTTATCTTATATTAAGAATGGTGCATATGTGCATAGGAATCTCTTTAATGCATTGAAGTCTTGTGAAGGCTAGTTTTTAAAGGCATGTAATGCAAATGTTGATTTTGTGGTTCATGTATTGCATTTGTTTAATGCATGAGTTAGATTGAAGGAGTAAGTGGTTTTCAAAGGTTTCTTGCTTTGAGATGATTTTCAAGAATGAGAAAAGTATAATGTGAAGTGGATGTGTTTTTCAAGGAATTTGTATTTAACTTTGCATATGATGTTCATGCATGGAAAGGTTAAATTGATGGTTTTGCAAGGATGTGCTTTGAAGTGAGTTACTTAGCTTTTCTAAGCTAAGGGTTGGTTTTCATGTTTGAGCAATGCATGATATAAAGCATGTTGTTTAAAAAGGGGTTTTCAAACACTGCTTTGGTTTATCGAAATGTGTTTACCTTTTAAAAGAGGTTTTATGACTCGCTGCATTGATGGTGTTTTGGTTTTGAGCATTCCTCACTAAGCATTATGTGCTTACGCTCCTTTTTGTCCATAAATGCAGATATTTGAAGTTGGGACAGCAAGAATCAAGGGATTCATGGAGAGCTCCACTTGAGATGTATGTCTCGGTTAATAGCTATAGATAATAAAGGCAATGGGGGAGAGTCTTTTATATTGATGTATAATGAGATTGTGTATGTTGGACAAGTTTGGTTTATGATTTTGAACTATGTGGTTTAACGCTTGCAACGTTTGAATGTTCTTATTCATAAGTCGTTATGCTATGCTTCTTGTTTTAAAAGCATGTTTAAGTGTTGGATGCGTGGAAAGAGTTGGTGCACCTAGGGGTTGTTTTGTATCTAGATTTTAATGCAATTTGGTAGTTATGATGCTTGACATGTTGTTGATTTGTTGAGGATTGATTTGGAGCATGTTCGGTGGGGTTTGGATGTGTTAAAACATGCCTATCTGCTGTTTCTGGGCAGGGTGTTTCGAAACACCCTTGCCTGTTTCGAAACAGGTGCTTGATTTCGCCTGGGTGTTTCGAAACGGGTAGAGGTGTTTCGAAACACTTTGGCTACTGCCAAGCCCCGTTTCTGAGCGGGCTAACCCCGTTTCGAAACACTTGACCGTTGGGCACTGATTTGAATGGTTTTGAAGTTTGCAAGCTTTACGTTTTAGTCTTGATTTTTGTATGTGCAATTGCTTCAGTTCGAGATGTCCGTTTAAGGTGAAATTTGGCAAAGAGGCATGAAACATGACTAATTTCATAATGGTAACTTGAAATTTGGTAAAGTCCTCTTAATTTTCAGAATTTACAAATTGGTCCCTAAATTCGTATTTTGTGCAATTGGGTCCCTTATTGTTTTCCGATTGCTGTGATTTTTGAGTATGCTTATCTCAAGAGTATGCCTAGGTTTAATGTGCATCTAGACAAGTTTAAAAAGAAAAAAAAAAGTGTCGTTAATCAAGGTTGACTTTCGGGTTGACTTTGGTTTTCCCCGTGTAATCTTCGTAGTCCGGGTCAACCGTCTAGGCCGGGCTAAGGGGGTTACAGACGACAGCTACTATCTCTGTCTGGAACTACGTTAGTACAACTCCTTAGTTTGCTGTCTCAGCATCATGTCCTCAGCTCCTCTCTTCTTCTGTCAGCCTCTAGTACCTGAAACTATAACAAAAACCATTTCTTTACCAAATAACAGAAAATCAATACAAAGCATGGCAGAGTAAAGAATACTGTAAAATGCAATGCATGAACCTAATTATGCCTAAAATGTACTAAAAAACAGCAATAATATGAGATGGAATGTGCATGAAATATAGAACTTCTAGACACTTTACACATGCCCTATATATACCAGATCTTACTTTGTATTTTAAGATAACTTGGTATAGCTTAGTTTCTTTTGTGTTTTCTTGTCGCCACTATGTTCTAAATTCTCTGGGGTTTGGGTTGTGTTGTAAAGTATTTGTGAGGATGGTTGTTTAAGTTTAAGTTTGTTTTGGCAATAAATTCAAGGTTTACTTATTTCGTGTTCTTCATTTTTTTCAATTGAGTTCGAAAGATCGATTGTGAGCAATCCATTTGTTTGGCACCAAGAGATTCAAGATCACGAAATAAGTAAGCACGATCTCATCCATACCATGTGTTGATCAATTTAGCCTAGACATAGGTTAGGGTTTCATATGGCTAAAAAAGGACGAACCAAAGGTTGTTGTTCATTGTAAGATTCACGCCGATAGGTATTATCTGCAGCGGGCATCAATAGTATTCTGACTTAGACATAAGTTGAATCATTCTCGAAGCATTCTACCGAGCCCTGAAGGTCTTTCGAGCTTTTCGCCGAGTTGGTCATCCATTCCACCTGCCGAGGCAACGAAAGTTGTTGAAGCACCAATCTGCCATCTCCCGTCGAGGCAGCGAAGTCTGGCAGCGGAATACAACTTGACCTATCCAACGTAGTTTCACACTACAAAGTAGCATAACCTGACCCATTCCATCAATATGATCTCTTCTCTTAATTACTTGTGTTTATTTACTTTTCTTTTAAACGAACTGAAATTTACATGTGCATTTAAATATTCTTTGAACAGGAATTTATATTCGAGTTAGCTGTCCAATCCTCGTGGGAGACGATATCTTTCATATTATAACTTGACAAGAGTGTGCACTTGCGCTCATAATTAAAGAACACCTAATTACTCTACACCACCACCACGCCTTGGATTCGGTTGATATCTCTTATCCATGTGCTTCCTGTAATGATCCCTACCAGCATCAAACAAAGTCGTCCAGTTTACGGAGATAGAACCACATGAACGAACAACCAAGCCCAAATTCTACTCGATGTCCTTAGCCTGGGGGACTAAGACATCAAAATCTGTGTAATCTGAACCCAACATGTACGTTTTGACATCCTTAACAAACCCATAGTGAAAGCGATCACATCTCTTTTGTTCGTCAAGAACCAGTTCAGGGGCATATTATCTCAACCGAACAAACTGATTCTGATATTCGGAAGCGGTCAAGTTTCCTTGCACCAAAGACATGAACTCTTACATCTTTTCATCAAGATAGTGAACACCCAGATATTTCCTCTTCAAAGCAGTTCCAAAGAAATCCCAAGAAACATCGACATTTTCCATACCCGCAGTGATGGTCATCCACCACGTATAAGAATCTCCATGAAGTAAAGATACAACACAATCTATCTTTGTGCATCACCGCTCCCAATCTGACCAAGAATCATACGGGTGCTCTCAAACCAAGCCTTAAAACCCTCAGGAGACAGACCTTGAAACTCATTTCCACCCAAATTGCGTAAACGCTACAAAAGTAAACCATCACTAGCACCAGGTTGTGGTGCGGCCACATGCATAACCGCTATTGCTGCTTGAAAAGCCCAAGCTATAGCTTGAATCAATGGTGTCATATCAGCAGCGGCTTGCCCTTGTGCTGCCTGAGGTCCAACATCATTAACGCTAGCTCCCGCACCATCTCCATCAACACCTGGAGAAGGATGGGGGGCGGAAAATCCTCAACATCATTATCCTCATTCTCAACCACATTACGCACGTTGGCTCTAAGCTCTCATCTCGGTCCCATTATCAAAAATGGTTTGAGATAAAAATACAACATTAAAAACAATCATGCTAGCCGAAGCAATAAGAATTGCCCTATGGAAAACTAAAGAAGAGAGATAAGCATAGGAAATAATGGAAGTATTAAACGACAACCCTGCCAACAATGCTCAACCGCCCAGAGAACAACAGTAAGTTCAACCAAGGAAGCTACTCCCTATTTCACCCAGGAAGCCACAGTACGTTCGAACCACCAGGGACTACATAGAACATGACTTTAGATGGTTTGATCCTATAGTGATTGAACTTGAGATTGTGGCGGACCACTTCGAGTTAAAGCCTGTGATGTTCAACATGATCAGCACATTGTGGCAATTTGGAGGTACTGACACAGAAGATGCTCGACAGCACTTAAAAGGATTCTTGGACATATCTAGAGCATTCAAAATACACGGAGTCCACCAAGATGTGCTAAGGCTGATATTACTCCCCTATTCACTAAGGGATAGGGTAAACCAATGGTTGAACAAACATCCATCAGGGTCATTCAACACATGGACAGAGTTGTGTAAGGAATTCCCGTATCGTTTCAGCCCATCCAATGTCACATACGGATTGAGAAATTAGATCACAACCTTCTGGCAAAGGGATGAGGAGCCAATGTATGAAGCATGGGAGCGATACCAATAGATGCTTAATAACTGCCTGCTCCATGGTTTCCCGGCTTGGACAGAGGAGCCAATGTATGAAGTGGAAGTCTCAGAATTTGTCAATGCCCGCTTCGACAAGCTGACGGAGCTGGTCATGAACATGTTGTAACCCACTGGGAAAGTCTATGAGGCAAAGGTTGTAGACCCATTCTGTGATGTGGGGGGGGGGGGGGCAACCACGATTCCACTAAACGTACTGCATCTTCCAATTTCATGGGAGGGTACGAGAGGAACATCAGGCCTAACATGAATACGTATAACCCTAGTTGGAAGAATCATCCACGCATCTCCGGGAGCAATCCTAAAACTGCTGCCAATCAACAACAGCTATAGGGAGGTTACCAGCAAAACCAGTCTAGACAACAAGCTCAGTAGCTAGAAAACAATAATTAACTAGAAACAAATCTTCAAAATTTTATGTTTAACGGATGATCCTCCACAAATAAAGTTTCCATGCAAAGAACGTATAGAGGATATCCGCCTCCCTACACCTTTCCCGCAAAGGCAAAAGCAACAAAAAAATGAGCATCAGTTCATAAAATTCTTGGATATTCTGAAGCAGGTGCACATAAACATACCTCTCGTAGAAGCCATTCAGAACAAGTTGATGTAATAGAGGAGTGCATAGCCATGCTACATAACAAGTTGCCACCCAAGCAAACAGATCCAGGAAGCTTTGTTATACCATGTAGAATAGGCAGTCTTCGACAAACTAGGAATTGGGCAAGCCAAACCTACCTCCATTATGTTGAAACTTGCTGATCGTTCATTTGTACAACCGGAGGGCAAGATCGAAGACATCATAGTTCGAGTGGGCAACCTTATTCTTCCAGTTGATTTTCCTCATCTTAGATTGTGAGGCTGGTGAAAATGCCCTCATCATCCTTGGGCGACCAATTTTGGCCATGGGCAGAAGTCTAATATATGTGGAACATGGGGAGCTGACCATGAGGGCAGACAATTTGGGCATCAAGTTAAATGTGTTACAACCCTCAGAAAAGGAAAAGGAAGGATGCCCTGATGCTCAAGTCGCCAAAATCAACATAGAGACAGGTCAAGGTAGCAGCTGCCACAACAGACCCAAGTGTAGGCTGAAGGACCCAATAGTACACCACCTTAAAGAACAAGAGGACCCCTCAGGAGGGAAAGACAAGAAACACCACCTCAATAAGTTGTTATGGCTAGGAGATGCACCCAAATGCACTTCCAACATAACTTAATTATTTTTATTTTCTTTATTTTTATGTTTATTGAATATAATTTAATTTATTGTAATTTATTTTTATTAGGATTATATGTTAAGCTAGTTAAATTTATTTTTCACATTTTTATTTTTTAGAATATATTTTTAGCATTTTATTATCTTTATTTTTATTTCACGCTCTAGGAATAAAAGAGTTGGATCAAGAAGAAAGACCAACGAGGAGTCCACCCACCATCATGCCAAGACAGCCAAGGGCGGCCCAGTGTAGACAGCCCGTAACAGCTAGTTGCCCACTAACGGCTAGCTGCCAACGACTACAGAAATAACGGGAAGAAATCTTGTAACGTACGTGAGACAACTTGACCGTTGGACAGTTAATGCCGTCCCGACATCCCTTGACAACCTCTATTTAAACCACACTCATTCCATTCATTTGCTTTACTTTCACCTCCTTGCTATCTTATTCTTGCATCCACTGCTCCCTTTCTAATTATCTTCTTTTAAGTTTCAGTTTATATTCCAACCGTCTCACACATGGCTTCAGCATCTCAATCGAAACCCACCTTCCAACGCTTCTTCTCCTTTGATGATGAAAAGAGTTACAAAACTCAGTTTTCCAAGCATGCCATTTGGAAGGAACAAGTGTTCCTTTACTTCAAGCAGATATGACATTTTGGCCTAGAGCCCGCCCTGTTCGAGAAAATACACATAAAAGGTTGGAAGATATTCACACGATAGCTGGAGGCAGCAAACATCACGATGGTCATGGAATTCTACGCCAACAACCCCGCTTAGAGCTGACATTCGTGTTTGTGCGATGGGATCCTATCAAGATGAACGATGTCGTGATCAACAGCATCTACGACCTCAAAATGGACGACAATGCTCACGAGGAGTGGAGGCAGTCACTGACGGTTGTCGACTACGACATAATCAAGGCCAAGCTGTGCAAGCCCAACACGTCGTTGTTGGTAGAAAAGCATGGCGGCTCTGTCTATAACCGCCACCTACCGCCCAAGCCTATTCTATGGATTACCTTCATCAAAAGGCATCTACTGCCCACCTCCCACAACTCAATAGTTGACCGGCCATGCCTTACACTCATCCACAACATCATGGTGAATTGACCCATCAACGTTGGAAAGATTATATGTAAGGAGATCCACAACTACTTCCGCAAGACGAAGGACGGGCTATACTTCCTTCATAAAGGATCGAACAGCAGCAACCGACCTTCATGAAGTGTGTAGGGGAGGTCCAAGAGGCCTTTGTGGCTTTTCTCCTGCAGAAATACCTAGATGATGACCCCACCTTACCACCCTACCTTGCAAATCTTGATGCCGCAGCTGCCCCAGCACAAGGAACACCCTCAGCCACGGCTACCCGCCACGCCACCTTCCGCCGCCATATGTCATCTCCGATGCACTACCCATCATATTTCCCCACCTCCGCTTCCAACACGGTGGCATACTCTCTCTGGCAGCATTAGGAACATCATTCCCTCATCTGCATAACGGCAACGGTCGCCAATACCTCCTCCTCCGATAAGGTAGTGCAGCCTCCAGAAACAACAGCAGCAACAGAAGCAGCAACTTCAATGGCGATTGATCCTGCAGAACTGCATGAAGAGCCTCGCCCCACTCCCAAGAGAGTCCAGTTGCCGCGAACAACAAAGGTCTCACCAGAAAAGTCTGCTGCCCAGGCATTTGATGGCCGCCGCCTTCTCATCCAATCCTACTCCTCCTCAGCAGCAAAGACCCAAGCCTCATCCCAACCATCTATCAACTTCTAGTTTTTTTCTTTTCTTCCATTTACTTTATTTGTCTGTTTTTATATCAATTGTTTATTTTTCTCTGTTTTATTTTCTGTTTTTATTTTGTGCATTGAGGGCAATGGCTGTCTCGAGTTGGGGGGGTAGCACTCATCTTGTTAGGCATACTTTAGTGCATATTAGATTGTATAATATAATTGCCTTAGAAAAATTAATTGAAAAGAATTTTTTATTAGAACTTGTGCCTATTGTTGAATGCATAAATGTTTTATATTTTAACCCTCGTTTATCCATATTATTGATGCACTCAAGCATCTTATATTTTAACCCTCGTTTATCACATATAGATAATTTTGCACAGATACTGCTGATTTCGGTCAATTCTTGCCGGTACCTATCTTGGCAACATCCAGTGCAGTAGAGGAACAGAAGATAACCATAGAGCTGGAGTGAAGGGTTGAAGAAAACTGCCTCACACATCACTGTCCTGACAATTGCTGTGACAGAAGTGACGACAATGAAGACAACATAGATTGAAAATGCGAAGTGGAGTTCGACTGATAGAGGATTTCAAGCTTGATTTTTGTAGACCACTCGCATAATTTTTGGAGCCAAGAAGCACAATGAAGGCCTTGCCCAAAGTTTAAGGAGAAAGTCAAAGCAAGAAGTTAGGGCGAACTAATGGACGTTTATTCAGAGATTTCGTCTTTAAATAAATTGTACTTTAATTCAAACAAGTATTCTTGGCCACTAAGAAAGCTTACACCCAAGGCCTATATATTTGCTTGTATTTCGACAAGAGAAGGCAACATGGCTCCTAGTCGTGTTCCATCATAAACCCTAGTTGTTCTCTTCTTTATCATGTTCTAAAATCTTCCCATGGCTAAGGGTTGATCTTGTAAAGTAGTTGTAAGGGTTATACTATTTTTTAGGTTTTTTTATTCAAACAATAAAACTTCAAGTTTATCGACTCTGGTTTCAACAACTCATAAGGGTACCCGAAGAGCATTGTGAGGTTATCTATTTCCATAATATCGGGAGAGTTAAGTAAAAGAAAAGAGTAAATACACTTTTCCAGTTTATGGTTAAACTATATTGGCCTAGGGATAGGTACAAGGTTAAGAGACTAAAAAATAATTCACAAACATCGGTGTTCATCCTAAACTTAACTATCTTGTTAGTGGTTTATTGCCTCTTGAACTTAACTATCAAGAAATGAAGAGGTTCCAAAATGATGCAAAACATTATTATTGGGATAAACCTCTTCTGTTCAAACATTGTGCAGATTAGATTATCAGGAGATACATATCGAAGAAAGAACAGGAAGAAGTACTCCACCACTACTATGATGCTCCTTATGGACTACACTTTGGAGGAAACAAAACAACTGCAAAGGTTCTGCAGTCTGGTTTATTTTGGCCTACACTGTTTAAAGATGCACAATCTTTTTACAAGCGTTGTGACAAGTGCCAAAGGACATGAAACATCTCTCGAAGGCATGAGATGCCTCTGTAGAACATTCTCGAAGTTGAATTTTTCGATGTTTGGGGAATCGAATTCATGGGAGCATTCCCAACTTCTTGTGGGAATATGTATATACTAATGGCAGTAGATTATGTGTCCAAGTGGGTAGAAGTCATCGGCACACAAAAGAATGATGCCAAAATTGTCTAATGATTTTTACAAAAATAGATCTTCACCAGGTTTGGCATCTCAGGGCAATCATTAGTTATGAAGGTAACCATTTTAACAATAGGGTGATTGCTAATACATTGAAAAAGTATGGAGTGAAACACAGAATCGCAACAACATATCACCCTTAGACCAATGGGTAGGCCGAAATCTCCAATAGAGAAGTGAAGAAGATTCTGGAAAAGATGGTTAAGCCATCTAGGAAGGATTGATCTCTCCACTTGAATGTTGCATTATTGGCTTACATGACTGCTTTCAAAACACCACTGGGGATGTCACCTTACCGACTCATCTATGGAAAAACTTGCCACGTACCCGTCGAGATAGAACATAAAGCATATTGGGATATTAAGACAATTAACATGGATCGGGATAGACCATGGCAGAAAAGGCTCTTGGATTTAAACGAAATTGAAGAAATTCGAGCCATGGCCCACGACAACACTAGAATCTACAAGGACAAGACAAAAAGGTGGCATTATAGAAAACTTCTGCCACGACAATTCAAACCAAACAAAAAGGTGTTGTTGTTCAACTCTCGGCTGAAGCTCTTCCCAGGGAAGTTAAAGTATAGATGGTCTGGACCCTTTCAGGTAGTTCAAGTTTTTCCCCATGGTGTCATCGCAATAAGGTCTATCAAGGACGGACACTAGTTCATAGTCAATGGACAGAGACTTAAGCACTATCAGGGACTAAAGCTCCAAGAGAATGGGAAATGGTTACTTTAGGAGATGCCCCTCATGGCATCCCTAATTTAACTTCATTTATTTTTTTCTTTTATTTTTATTGCTTAAAAAGGTGTTGTTGTTCAACTCCCGGTTGAAGCTCTTCCCGGGGAAGTTAAAGTATAGATGGTATGGACCCTTTCAGGTAGTTCAAGATTTTCCCCATGGTGTCATCGCAATAAGGTCTATCAAGGACGGACACCAGTTCAAAGTCAATGGAAAGAGACTTAAGCAATATCAGGGGACTAAAGCCCCAAGAGAATGGGAAGTGGTTACTTTAGAAGATGCCCCTCAAGGCATCCCTAATTTAACTTAATTTATTTTTTCTTTTATTTTTATTGCTTTAGGAAGTAGGAATTTAATATTTGTTTTATTTCTATTTTTAGGCAAATAAAAGAAACAGAGGAAGGACAAGGAATGAACCAGCCCATCATTCACACATCAGCCCAAGAAGCGCAAGAGAGAGAGCTCAACGGTAACAAGGCTGTCGTGATAGACTTGGTGACAGCCGTCACCAACTGTCGTGAAAGACAAGCATCAGACGCGGGAGAAATGCGGAGCGCGTAACAGAGGCATCCAGAAACTGCGTAACAGCTAGCTCCGTTTTCCACGACAACCGTTACAGTTTCAACGGGCAAAATTCCCATTCTATATAAACTCTCATTCCCATTCCATTTTCCACCTTCATTCTACTCTTTTTACTTTGTTCCAAATTTTTTTAGCTTTCAACTTTTTTTCTTTCGTATATTTTTCCACAACACCCTTACAATGACGATATGATAAACCCGTAGAAGCTCTGCCTCCACCTCTGTCGCAGCAGCCTCCACTCCCACACACATCATAATCTGAAAAAGGTTCGACTCTGTAGAAACAAAGGAACGATACTACGAATCATTTCAGAAGAGAGATGTGGGAAGAGAGGGGTTTTACTTACGAGAAGAAGACAAGAGATATGTGTTTAGAGGGATTCATCGCAAAGAGAATCATCTGTTTGAAATGGCCGATGTTTGCTGAGCAACCAAACGAAATGAATGTCATCCTCGTTCGAGAGTTTTATGCTGCAAATCCCACCAAGGACACATCTTAAGTTACCATAAGGGGTAAGACATTTGAGTTAGAACCAACTTATATCAATGCCTTGTATGGCATTTACGTGGACAGGGAAGAGGACGCACACAAACGGTTCGTCGAAAATCTTTCACCAGCAGACTACGACATTATCATGGCAGACCTCACCATAGAAGGTGTTGCTGGAATGATGATCCAAAACATTTGTGGACTGTTCGAAGGACTTAACTCACACCTGCCTCCAAGCTATAGAACAACTTCTTGAAGAAAATGCCTCATGTCCACATCACATAACACGATAGTGGATAGACAAAGGCCGGCCCTCGTTCATTCCAATATAAATGAACGAAAGATCAACGTAGGGAAGTACATTCTCGATGGAATTTTCGAGTGCGCACAGGAGGATAAAGGTCACATTTTCTTCCCTCACTTGATCATAGCCTTATGCATCGCAAACAACGTCCTCGAGATTGAAGAGGATGTCAAGATTCGAGGAAAGGGTTGGACACAACAAAACCTTTACAGCCCGATGGAGCTCAAGGTAGCCACACCAATGACATACTTCGACCCCTCTACCACAACAGAACCCACGACAGAACCTGACTCGGTAGAGCCTAATCAGACACAATACACGACAAAGACATCTGCATACCATCAGGCACTTCCTCCAGCCACATCATCCACCTGCTGCAAAGAATGGAGGCAAAACGACCAAGATTTATGGAGTATAGGGGGGATTTCCACACAACAACGTTAAATTTTATTAAAGTTGAACTTGATTTTCCCAACGTGCAGTTTCCACCTTTTTCTAAAAAATCTTGTCTTTGCCCCATCACTTGGCCCCTCCACTAAGAAAACCACACCGGCAACTACTTTTGCCTCCCATCTGCCGTGACAGGACAAGGCGACAAAAGGTCTGCATCACCCTTTGTTACTCCAACCTCACCCAAGGAGGCCCCTCCTAAGGAGAAAGACCAGCCCTCTCGAGGAGCCAAGAGGAAGGAACCAGTACCAAAAATCAATCCAAAATATTTTCGAAGACTTCTCCTCTTCTTCACTCTGGTTAGATAATTCAAATTCTGGACCTTCCGTTGTACTCCAAATAGCCAAGGACTTCCCTCCTATAAAGAAAAAGAAGCTTGATCAATATGTAGAGGGACTCTGCCACGATAGTGGAGACGACAGTGAAAGCAGCAGCAAAAGTGATAGTCAGCTCGAGGTTGTGGACAAAGCCCCAAAAATTTCACCTACAAGAATCCAGCCGCCTCGAGAGGCAAAGAAAAAGGCAGCCTCATCCTCTCCAACCATGAAGGCAGCACCCAACCTTCCCCAGAAGAAATCAAACGTAACTGCCCGCCGGCAGCTCCGTATAGACAACAACAGTGATGACATCAATCTTGGCACTTCAAATTAAGTTTCTTGCTCTGTCTGTTTTCTGTGTTTCTATTTTCTATTTGTGATGTTTTTATCTTTATGTTTTTTTGTTTGTCATGCATTGAGGACAATGCAACCCTCGAGTTTGGGGGTAGGCAGTCCTCTTATTCTTAAAGGACTAAATATATTTTGTGTTTATAACTATTTATTTTTGTGTCTAAAAAAATATTTGGCTTAAGTTTTCGAATTTCTCTCACCTACCGCAGTCTTCACTGCCGTGACAATAACTTTAGAATGATTTAGGAAGTATTTATAGCCTTACTATAGTTCTGAACTCTTAAAACACCTCTGTGACTTATATGTTGTTTTGACTTCTGTTAGTAAACTTAGAATAGGAAGCTTAGCCACTTGAGTTAGAAAAAACTTAGACTCAGTTTACTCTTAGAGGTACCTAACACTGGCTCTAGGAAGATAACTAGAGGTACTCATAGAGGTGCCTAAAACTAGCTCTAGGAAGAGAACTACAGGTGCCCGAAACCGGCTCTAGTAGAAATAGAAAAACCTCAATCTAAGTAGCAAGAAAACTAGAGGTGCCTGAAACCGGCTCTAGTAGAAATAGAAAAACCTCAATCTAAGTAGGAAGAAAAATAGAGGTGCCCGAAACCGACACTAGTTAAGAATTATTTTGAAGTAAAACTCAAGTGAGTTGAGTAACTATAGTGGTTGCTAAAGAGTGTAAGCTCATATTTTTTCACAAAACCTGTACACACTCATACGAGAGTTATAGTATTGCTCTGGATAAATCTGTGAACATCCAAAAAGGTATTGATCTAGACGGTGACGGTGTTGTAGGTAATTGTTGTTCATTGAGTTAAGCCAAAGCCAAAGAGTTTCATTCTTAGTTAGATTGCATTTGCTTGAGGACAAGCAATAATTGGGTTTGGGGTGTGTTGAGTGCATAAATGTTCTATATTTTAACCCTCATTTATCCATATTATTGATGCACTCAAGCATGTTTAGTTGCATTTTAGGATAGAATTTGCATAACCATCACATATAGATAATTTTGCACGGATACTGCTGATTTCGGTCAATTCTTGTAGGTCCCAATCGTGCCAGCATTGTTGAGTGCGTAAAAGATCTATATTTTACCCCCTATTTAACCCATATTCCTGCTGCATTCAAGCATAATTCATTGCATTTAGGTACAATTTCACGGATACATCACAATTATATAAAATGGCACAATTGCTACTGATTGTGGTTACTTTTGCAGGTAGCTGTTGTAGCAGACTCAGGGCAGTGATGAAGTAGAGCTGGAACACAGGACTGAAGTCGAGAAGGAAGACACTACCATGGCCACTGTCGCGGCAGTCAATGACGACAACAATGGTGAAGGGAAAAAGTGAAGTGGAGCTCGATAGATAGAGGAAATTAAGCCGATCTATCATGGGCCACTCCTATATTCTTCTGAGCCCTATATCAGAATGAATGTCAAGCCCAAAGTTCAAGGAAGAAACCCAAAGTAAGAAAAAATGACGAATTGAAGGCATCTACTCTAAAGATTTAGTCTTAATTAGAGTTGTACTTTAATTCGAACTTGTATTCTTACCTTATTAGAAAACTTGAACCCAAGGTCTATATAAAGGCATGTAATTCGACCTAGGGAAGGATATCTCATTCTCTAGCCGTCTTCCCCAAAACCCTAGTCGTTTCCCCCTTCTCATCATGTTCTAAACTTCCTTAGGGCTAAGGGTTGATTTTGTAAAGTAGTTGCAAGGATTGTACTTTTTTAGGATTTTTTTCTGTTCAATAAAATAAACTTCAAGTTCGCTTATTCTGGATTTCAACATCTTACAAGAGTATCGAGAGATCATTGTGAGATTATTCATTTACTTAATATCGGGAGAGTTAAGTATACGAAAGGAATAAGTACGACTTCTCCAGTTTATGGTTGGACTATCTCGGACCTAGGGAGAGGACGAGGTTAAGTGGCTAAGGGAGAATTCAACAACATCGGTCTTCATCCTTTGATTCACGTCGGGAGGTATAATGTAAGACGTGTTCATCGACAAACTTGGACCTAGGGTTAGGACAAGGCACATCAAGGATTCTTTCCAAGCTTCAAGTACAGATTTGTGTGATCGCTGCCGCGATAACAATAGACTGCTACCCTGCAGGTGCTGCCGCAACAGGAACGACAAAAGAATAGAAAGTTCTATACAGTGCAACACCTGCACTACTGAGCAAATCAATATCGGCCTATTTCTTTACTCTGAATCTTTTAATCTTTTATCTTCAATATTCTTCATTATTCCACTACAAACAATTAAACTCTCTTCTTTCTCTCTTGTGCAGCAATCCAAGGATAAAGCTATTTCCAGTCCCTGTGGATTTGACATCCGATACTTCGTGTATCACTTTACTACTTGCATCGTGTACACTTGCACTCTATTGCGATAGACTACTTTACACGCAACAAGCATCCAGGGCAGTAGAGGAATAGAAGATAACCGCAGAGCTGGAGTGAAGGGTTTAAGAAAACTACCTCATGCATCACTGTCATGACAGTTGCTGTGACAGAAGTGGCGACAATGAAGACAACAGAGATGGAAAATGCAAAGTGGAGTTCGACCGATAAAGGTTTTCAAGCCTGATTTTTGTAGACCACTTGCATTATTTTTGGCGCCCAGAAGCACAAGAAAGGCCTTGCCCAAAGTTTGAGGAGAAAGTAAAAGCAAGAAGTTAGGCTGAACTAAGGGATGTATATTCAAAGATTTAGTCTTGAAATAAATTGTACTTGAATTCAAACTAGTATTCTTGGCCATTAAGAAAGCTTACACCCAAGGCCTATATATATGCTTGTATTTCGACAAGAGAAGACAGTATGGCTCCTAGCCGTCTTCCATCATAAACCCTAGCTGTTCTTAAATCTTCCCAAGGGCTAAAGGTTGATCTTGTAAAGTAGTTGTAAGGGTTATACTGTTTTTTTAGGTTTTCTGTTCAATCAATAAAACTTCAAGTTTATTTACTCTGGTTTCAACATCTCATAAGGGTATCAGAAGAGCATTGTGAGGTTATCTATTTTCTTAATATAAGTAGAGTTAAGTATAAGAAAAGAGTAAATACAATTATCCAGTTTATGGTTAAACTATCTTGGCCTATGATAGGTGCAAGGTTAAAAGGCTAAAAAAGAATTCACAAACATCGGTGTTCATCCTTCGATTCACGCCGGGAGGCACCATCCAAGACGTGTTCACTGAAAGAACTTGGACATAAGGATAGGACAAGTCACACCATGGGTTCTTGCCAAACTTGAAGTAACAGAGTTGTTGATCGTTGTCGCGACAACAACAGACCTCTACCGCGACAGTTGCTGCCGTGACAGGTTCTGCGACATAAGCAACAGAAGTCCTGTGAACAGTGCAATACCTGCACTACAGAATAAATCAATACCAGCCTACTTTATCAATCTGATTTCCTTCTCTATTTTAGTTTATTTTTAAGAATTCTCAAAATACTTTATTAATTCTATCTCTTTTCTTGTGCAGAGTTTTAAAGTTAGAAGTATGTCCAGTCCCTGTGGCGACGATATCTGATGTTTCATGTCATTATATTACTTGTGTCATGTATATTTGCACTCAGTTGTGATAGTCTTATTTACATGCAACACCTATGATAGGATAGCCGACTTTAAATTTTCACACTAAGTTAAAAATAACTTAATTTTGGGGAAAAGCATGAAGTAAACATAAGATTTTTCTATATTTGCAAAAAAATAAAAACACTGTTGTTACTTGCTGAATTTGTTAGAATTCCTGATAAATATTGCATGCTTGAATTATTTTTAAAATTTTAACATGGTTGTAGGAAGTTGCCGCGACCGGTAAAAGAAAAATTTTATGTTGTCTATCCCTAGAGGTGCCCGAAACCGGCTCTATGAAGAATCATGTGCGAGGACACTCCACAGCTATCAAAGTCCATGAATCTAAAAATTTTGAAGTTAAAGACAAATTAGCATGAGTGAATGAAAGTCTTCAAGAGATGAATCTACTCCATTGGTTCGGGGTTTTATAATTTGCTCCTACCTTAATTTCAGACCTAGAAGAGTCGTTGTGATTACCTGAAGCCCTCATTGCCATGATTATTGAAATTGTGCTTGAATATGCTGTCTCGACAGCAACCTTGTATATCATGACAACATCTATGTTTACTTAGAATGATCTTCATATTCAGCTAGTTCATAGTTTCTTCACAAACTTCACTGGCATATTATAGTTTAATTTTGAGGTAATTCATGTTATTCTCCTCTCACTAATTTAATGAACGTGCCACGACCTTGAGGTGTTAAATCAAGTTTAAAACATAATTTTTTCTTTTTCATTAGTTTAAAGGGCAGGTATGTTTAGGTTGCATTGCTTGAGGACAAGTAGTAGTTGTAGTTTAGGGGTGTGTAAAGTGTCCATAAGTTCTATATTTCATGCAAATTCTATCTTGCTGTTTTTGAGTACATTCTAGGCATAATTAGGTTCAAGCATTGCATTTTACAGTATTCTTTACTTTGCCATGCTTTGTATTGATTTTCTGTTATGTGATAAAGAAAAGGTACTGTTTTAGTTTAGTTTTAGTTTCATGTACTAGAGGCTGACAGAAGGAGAGAGGAGTTGAGGACATGATGCCGAGGCAACAAACTAAGGAGTTGTACTGATGCAGTTCTAGAAAGAGTTAGTAGTTTTCGCCACCCTACCTTTCGCCCAAGACATCAAACTGAGGAATTGGAGAACTAAAGTGCGATATGTAGAGCAGAAAATCCAGATCTTAACGAAGTTGTCCACTCAATATTCCGATGACTATAGCAGCAGGCAGAGCCGCCGAAGTAGGAACTCGAGATTACTTGTGGAGCAAGGCAACATGATTAAGTCCACATTCAACAAAAAGAAGTCAACATTCAAAGTTGCATTCAATGCAAAAACTACTTTGAAGACTTCTACTCCAAGAAAGAAGAGACCTAGCTAATGCATATATATATACTCCGTGTATTTTTACTTCAAAACAACTTAGGTTTTCCCTTAGGCATAGTTTAGGTTTTCTTGTTGTCATTATGTTCTAAAACTATCTTTAGGTTTGGGTTATGTTGTAATTAGTGTGAGAACAATTGCATTTACTTTTCTTGTGCAGGAACAACGAATCGAGTCAAGTTGTCCAATCTCTTTGGGAGACAATATCTTTTATACTATTACTTGACAAGAGTGTGCACTTGCGCTTATATTTAGAGAACATTAAAACGCTCTAAAACATGGCCTAGGTTAAGTCCTCCTTGGAGTAGAAGTCTTCTTCATAATAAAGTAGCTTTTGCATTGAACGATTCCTTTAATTATGACTTCTTTGACTTGAATTTGGACTCCATGTGCCGTAAGTAAGCTTAGGATGCCTTAGATATTTTCTCCTTTGGCGGCTTTGTCCGCTATTTCTAGCATCGGTAAATTGCATGGATGGGCTCATTGGACTCAGAAAACTATGCTCTTCCAATCACGCTCGTAAGGTGTCCAGAAGTTCTATATTTCATGCACACTCCATCGCATATTATTGTTGTTTTAAGTACATTTTAGGCATTATTAGGTCATGCATTGCATAAATATAGTATTCTTTGTTTTGCCATGCTTTTATTGAATATTTCTTATTTGGGGAAGTAAAGATGTTGTTTTAGTGTAGACTTAGTTTTCTAGAGCTAGAAGCTGACATGAGGAGGACAGACCAGACGAGAGGATGTTGAGGCAGCATAGAGGGCAGCAAAGTGAGCCTAGTGCCGCCCAGGGAAGCAAACTTAGGAATTGGAGAATTGGAGTGCGATCAATAGAGAAGAAAACCCTGATTCTAACGGTGCTGATCACGCAATTTCTGACGCCTGTAGCAGAATGCAGAACCGCCCAAAGAGAAAGAATGAGTAGCTTATGGAGCAAGGCAACGAGAAAAGAAGTCCAAATTCAACTCAAAGAAGTCAGAAGTTAAAGTTGCATTAAACGCAAAAGCTCTTTAAAGACTTCTACTCCAAGGAGGACTTAACCTAGACTATGGCCTATATATTCTTCACATATTTTTGTATTTCAATATGGAGATCTTAGGTTTTCTATAGGCACAGCTTAGGTTTTCTTGCTGTTGACATGTTCTAAACTTCTCTTGGGTTTGGGGTTATGTTGTAATTAGTTGGGAGAATGGTTGTTTAGGTTTTTCAAGTTTGTATTGCAATAAAATATTCTAAGTTTGCTTAATTCATGTTCTTCAGTTCTTCAGTTAGTTCCAAAAGTCCAGTTGAAGAAATCCATTTGTCCGGCATGAGAGTGTCAAACTCAAGAAAGAACTATGTATGGTCTCATCATGTCGAGGTGTTGACTAATTCATCTTAGACATAACTTATAATTTCAATGGCTAAAAGGAGCAACCAAACGTCGACTGTCTGTGCTAGGTTTACACTGGGATTGCTAGGTATTGCCTACATCACGCAGTGACAAAAACCTTGCCAAGACATAGGAAGGATCACATCATAATTGCTTCGTTGAACTTGGAGTATCTCCTAGACTTGCTGCCAGGTTTTCTCTCCATGTCATATGTCGAGATAGCGAAAGTTGCAAGAGTAGAGTTTCGTAGTAGCAGCAAAAGTTGTTGCAGCCTCAACCCGCCATTACCCGTCGAGGCAGCAGATCGTGGCAGTGCATAGCAACTTGGTCTATTCAACGCAGTTTCACACTAAGCAGAAGCATAACCCTGCCCTCTCATCAACCTGATTACTTCCTCTTTTACTTGTGTTTTTACTTTACTTTTATTCTCAACAACTATCTTACTTGTGCAATTTACTTTTCTTGTGCAGGAACGACATTTCGAACCAAGCTTTCTAATCCCTGTGGGAGACGATATCTTATATACTAAAACTTGACAAGAGTGTGCACTTGCGCTCATAAATAGAGTACACCTAAAACACTCAACAAGTTTTTGGCGCAGTTGCTCTTTTACTTGTGTTTTTACTTTACTTTTCTTCTCAACAACTATCTTACTTGTGCAATTTACTTCTTTTGTGCATGAATGAAAAATCGAACCAAGCTGTCCAATCCCTATAGGAGATGATGTCTTCTATACTATAACTTGACAACAGTGTGCACTTGCGCTCATAAATAGAGTACACCTAAAACACTCTACATCACTCCAATCCACTAATTACCTATGTTATTACCTTGGGCGGCAAGTATGGTGGCGGAAACATCTCTCTCAATGTTGAACTGCTTCAATACAGCTCCTTGGTTTGTTACATCAGCATCAGCTCCTCTGATTTCTCCCCCTCCTGACAGCTTCTAGCATCTGAAACTAAAACTAAACTAAAACAATATATTTTCTTACCAAATAAAAGATATTCAATAAAAACAAGGCAAAGCAAAGAATACTATAAATAATGCATGCAAGCACCTAAATATGGCTAAAATGCACTTGAGAATAGCAATAATATGAGATGGAATGTATACAAAATATAAGACTTATGAGCACTTTACACACCCCCAAACTCAAATTATTGCTTGTCCTTAAGCAATGCAATCCTAAACATACTTGCCCTTGCACTAATCAGAAAGAAGAACATGTTTTAAACTTGATTTAGCACCTCAAGGTCGTGGCACTTATCATTAGATTAGTGAAAGGGAAATAACATGAATTACCTCAGAATTAGACTATACTGCCAGTGCAGTGTGTGCAGAGACTGTGTACAAGCTGAATCTGAAGAATATTCTAAGTAAACAAAGATGTTGTCAAGGTAATGTATGGTGGCTACCTAGGAAACACAATTAAGCACAATTTTAATCATGGCAGTAAGGGCTTCAACTCATCACAACTACTCTTTAAGTTTGAAATTAAGATAAGAGCAAACTACAAAACCCCGAACCCATTAAATAGAGTCATCTTGTGAAGACTTCCATTCACTCATGCTAATTTTTCCATCACTTTAAAATTTTTTAGATACATGGACTTTGATAGCTGCTGAGTGTCCTTGGATGATGATTCTTCCAAGAGCCTGTTTCGGGCACCTCTAGGTTAAAACAACATATCTTTCTTTTCTTCCTACAATGGCAGTGCTTTTCTTATTATGTTTGTTTCTGCTACGGTAGCTACCTGCAACCATGTTAGAATTTTACAAATAATTCAAGTAGGCGGTGTTTATAAAAAATTCAATCAAATTCAGCAAGTAACAATAGTGTTTTTAATTTTTTGCAATTATAGAAAAACTCTAAGTTTTCTTAATGTTTTTTCCTCAAAATAAAGTTCATTTTGTTTAATGGTGCGAAAAAATTAAAATCGGGTATCCTATCATAGGCACAAATTCTAACAAAATTTTCTTCTTCATTAATTTTAAGGCAAGTACATATTGTCACGGGGCTAGGTCTCGACTCGCTAACCCATGCGACATTAGTCCTCGATCTTAACTCGATGACTAAGTCAGCCTTCGAATATCTAATCTAGAGCGCTTAGAACTTGATGCGGCGGAAGCTTTGTGGGAAAAGGGATGATGGCTTGGCAAGGCAAGAAAGCTTGGCAAGACAAAGTGAAGAGAAAATGTAAACTCTTACTCAATACTCTAGAAACAATGAAGAGTGGAATGTGGAATGATTTACAAAGGGTGGAGGAAGGCTCTATTTATAGCCTTGGCTCCCTCGATCTAACGGCAAAGGGTGATTCAATCCAAGCGCTATGGATGAATCCCATCTCCTAAATATGGCAAAACTATCATTAAACAAAGTTTCCTAAGATTTATTGGCTATGATATCATCTCTTTGGTGGCAAGGAAGACTTTCCTTGTGTGTTGGTCAAAGGATGACAACTCATGATGGGTGTTGGTCTCTTGGGCAGATTAGACATTTCTAGGCCCAGTTGGCTTGTCCAAAACACCCTCTATAGCATGCTTGGTGCTAAATCAGGCCCTAGGGGTGTGGGCAACTCGGATGGGCTTCCTCTAAGCCCTTCGGTGTGCACCTCGAGTGCAGACTTGGGCTCATGGGTGTGCACGTCGGGTGCTGACTCGGGCTCCATGGCTTAGGCAGCATGGAGGGTGCTCGACAAGGCCCCTTGGTACATGGGGCACTTGACTTGGCCAAATAGTACGCTAGAAGTGCTCCGGTTCAGCATTCTCGGTCATCTCATCCTCAAATGGCCATGGCTTCTCGTCATGTTCCCGCTCAGCTAAGGCAACTCTCGTGCAAAGTGCAAGGCCTTCATGCCTTGGCTCTCGATCTATCTCGATGGGTGGTGCCTCCTCGTTAAAGGGGACGTTCGCCTTACTTTATGCTTGGCTCGGCTTGCTCCACTCTTGGCCATCGGCATCCTCGTTCAACGACTTAGGGGTGATGTCAAGGTCTGCTTGTTCTCTCGATGACAACTCGATCTTGTAGGCGTTCTCACCTACTTGCTCCACAGCTCGACTCGGCTCCTTGCTTGATCACCCAAAAAACCTATGAATGGAAACATAGCAAGTTAGACTCGAATTTTCATAAGAGTTTGGCTCATGGACACAATGTCCTCGTCGGGTGGCTTCACTACACCTTGTCGATACTCAAGGCAAGTGATGATGGCGGGGTCGTAGAATAGCCCCACTTCGGTGGTCTCTAGAACTTGTCCCTCAGCTTGGATGAAGGTTGGATGCTCTCGGCTTGCTCCAACGACCTCGCCACTCGATTCCTTATTATCCTTGTCGCATGGCTTGACTAGGGTCGTTGGGGTAAGGTGTTCCCTCGGCTTTGATGGCTTCTCCCATCTATAGGCATTCTTGCTACTCGCACCATGGCTCAGTTTCGCTCCTCGTTTAATCTTGTAGTCATCCTACAAGCAACCAAATAACCATGTGTTAGACTTGATTCCTCATATAAAGAATCACATACCTCGTACGCAAGGTCCTCGTCGGCTCGATCCACTTTGCCTTGTCGATACCCAAGGAATGTGTGGTGGCATGGATTGGCCCCTCATCAATGTTCTTGGGCATCACTTCTATCAGGGTTCTTTGGCTCGGTTCCATGGGCTCATACCACTCATCCATGAACTTTGACAACTTGGCAAACTTGGCTTGCCACTCTTCGTAGAAGAATGCTAGCCCCTCTTCCTTGGGAACTCGATCCACTTCATCAAACTCGGATGGAAACTCGACCTCACGAACCACCTTAATCTTTGGTAACTCCAAATATTTCTCATCTTTGATCTCCTCAAAGACTCCTTCCTTTGCCTCAGGGACTTCCATGGACTGTACCATGGTCTCGTCATTGTGGACTCTTGTCTTTGGCACTCCCTCGACCAAACAGATTATTGCTAACGCATCGGTGTTCTTTTCCGAAACTCGCTTCACTGGCACAATGCAATGTTGGCGGGGATCTAAAATACACAAAACATCCCTCTTGGGCAAGACAAGTGCATCAACCCGTTCAAGAAAAGATAAGCCCAAAACAAAATCGTAATCATCTAAATGAATTACCTTGATGAAAGCTTTACTGTGCCAATCTCTGACTCAAAGATCCATGCCATTTGCAACTCCCACAATTGGCTCTTTCTTGGAATTGACGGTCTCGATCCATCCACTCGCCTTCTCAACTCGAAGGACTAAGCGCTTGGCCGCTTGCTCAGAAACGAACAACTCGGATGCACCACTGTCCACAAGCGCGCTTAGCTTTTTTCCGGTAATTTCTACGTCCACGAACATAGGTCCCTTCTTCTTTCGGCCACTCTTGGATTGAAGCGAACTCATGATGGAACCAAGTTGGGCAAACTCATCTTCTTCTCCATCTCTTCCTCGGATGGCGGAAATGTTCGTTTTTATTGGGCAATCGCGAATGTAATGTGGCCCCTTGCAATGATGGCACTGCATTGTACCTCGATCCTTCCTCTCCCAAGGCCTCGTGAATCGATAGGACTTGTCATTCGATGGCTTACCACTACCACTCGATGACTTCTCCTTTTCACTTTCGGTGGATCCATCTCGGTTCCTCCAATCACTCGAACGTGGCTTCAACTTGGTGATTTGTTTCGGTCAACACTATGATCTTTCAATGACTCGGCAACAACAATGGCCTATTTGAGTTCTTTCACGTCTCTCCTCTCTAACTCGGTGTTTACGCATGGCTTTAACCCGTCCATGAAATGGAACAATTCATCTTTCTCGCTTAAGTCGGAAATATGGAGTTTTAGCTCGCTAAACTCCCGAACATAGTCTCGGATTGATCCCTCTTACTTGAGATGTATAAGCTTGGACCGCGCTTCTCTATCGGCATCTCCGGGATAGAATTGGTTCTTGAACTCCGTTTGGAACTCGTCCCACGTTTGAACACTAGTAACTCCACGTTTCTCGTCAAAGCACATGCGTCTCCACCGAAGTGAAGCGTTATCAGTTAAGTATATTGAAGCGGTACTTACCTTGTGGGCATCCACGATGAGGCATGATGCTTTGAAGTACTCCTTGAGCCCCCACAAGAAATTCTCCACTACTCGAGCCCCCTCGAAGTGCTTTGGCTTCGAGACATCGACTAGCACCCTCGCTGGGCTAGGCACTACGCCATTTCCCACGGCGGCTTTGTATACAAGCACCTCACTCTGAGCGCAACTACCTCGGCTTGTTTAGCAAGATCTTCCATGATCTTCTTGAGTACTTTCACTTCATCATTAAGGTATCCATCTTGTAGATCGACGCGTTCATTGACATCGTTGATTATTCATTGGAACACCTCCTTGAGTTTGTCATCCCGTTGGCTCAACTCCCATAGTCGAACATCAACCACATCGAGCCTCTCTCTCGCTCCAATCGTGGCATTCTCAATGCGGATGACCTTGTCCTCAAGAGTTGTGATTCGACCCTTGGAACTAGCCCTCTTATCCATCTCGGTTTGTCGTGTCACACGTCGGCTCTCGTGCTCACTGTGCACATTGTCGAATTTGTTGCCTGCCATCTCAACTCGTATAGATGTGGAAACTGTCTCTGATACCAAATGTCACGAGGCTAGGTCTCGACTCGCTAACCCGTGCGACGTTACTCATCGATCTTAAGTCGAGGACTTAGTTAGGCTTCGAATATCTAAGCTAGAGCACTTAGAACTTGACGCGGCGGAAGCTTTGTGGGAAAAGTGATGATGGCTTGGCAAGGCAAGAAAGCTAGGCAAGACAAAGTGAAGAGAAAATGTAAACTCTTACTCAATAATCTAGAAACAAAGAAGAGTGGAATGTGGAATGATTTAAAAAGGGTGAAGGAAGGCTTTATTTATAGCCTTGGCTCCCTCGACCTAACGACTAAGGGTGATTCAATCCATCGGCTATGGATGAATCCTATCTCCTAAATATGGCAACAATATCATATAAAAAAGTTGCCTAAGATACATTGGTTGTGACATCATCTCTTTCGTGGCAAGGGAGAGTTTCCTTGTGTGTTGGTCAAAGGATGACAACTCATGATAGGTCTTGGTCTCTTGGGCGGATTGGGCCTTGATAGGCCCGATTGGCTTGTCCAAAACCCCCTCTATAGCATGCTTGGTGCTAAATCGGGCCCTAGGGGTGTGGGCAACTCGGATGGGCTACCTCTAGGCCCCTCGATGTGCACATCGGGTGCAGACTCTGACTCCTAGGTGTGCACGCCGGGTGCTGACTCATGCTCTACGGCTTGGGCAGCATGGAGGGTGCTCGACAAGGCCCCCTTGGGTGCGTGCAGCGTGCCCCCTCGGGTCCTACTCTCGTGGGCAGCATATGGAGTGCTTGACTTGACCCCATGGTGCACTGGAAGTTCTCCGGCTCGGCTCTCTCGAATGTGGACACCACATGGGATGTTGTGCGTGGCCCCTTGGCGTGTGTTGTTGGCATCTACTCAGGTACCTCGATCGAGACAGAATCTCTCGCATAATACTTTAACCGCTGCCCAATAACTATGAATTCTTCCCCTCCTTTTATTGGCTTTACTGTCACGACACAATGTGGGAAGGCATGGACCACTGCGAACGGTCCTGACCATCTGGACTTTAGTTTCCTGGGAAACAGCTTCAGGTGGGAGTTGAACAACAACACTTACTGCCTGGGCAGGAACTGCCTTTGTTGGATCTTGCTGTCGTGCCACCTTTTTACTTTTTATTTGTACAGCTTGGCATTCTCGTATGCTTCCCGTCTGAACTCCTCCATTTCGGTCAGATCCAGCAATCTCTTTTCGACAGCCTGCTTCCAATCCATGTTTACCGCCTTGACTGCCCAATATGTCTTGTGTTCTATTTCAACCGGGAGGTGGCAGACCTTTCCATATACTAGTCGATAAGGGCACATTCCGAGTGGCATTTTGTACGCTATTCGATATGCCCAAAGGGCATTGTCTAAATTCATCGACCAATCTTTCCTATTTGGGTTGACAACTTTTTTCCAAGATGGTAATAACTTCTGTGTGTGAAATCGCTGCCTGCCCATTTGTTTGCGGATGGTATGATGCGGCAATCTTGTGTGTGACACCCACTTTTTGAAGTTCCATGGCAATTAACTTGTTAAAATTGGTGCCCTCGTCACTAACGATGGCTCTTGGGATCCCAAACCTTGTGAATTTGTTCTTGTGTAGGAATCTATGGACGGTCTTTGCATGAAGGATATACATGTTGCCACATGAAGATGAGAATGGTCCCATAAAATCAATCACCCAAACATCTAATAATTCAACCTCCAGGATGGTTTGCAAGGGTATTTCGTTCCTTCTTGAAATGTTTCTTGTTCATTCTCATTTGTCGCATTGTTTGTAGAAGGCGTTGGCATCTTTATGCTATGTTGGCCATAAAAAGCTTGATTGGATTACTTTTGTTGATGTGCACTATCCTTCAAAATGACCACCAAATGGTGTTGCATGGCACTGAGATAGTATGGCTTATTGTTCATCCTCAGAGACACACCGTCTAATGACCTGATCTGTACAGCTTTTAAACAAGAATGGCTCGTCCCAAAAATAATGCTTAACATCATAATGGAATCGTTTAAATCCTTGATAGTTAAGGTTATAAGGTAAAACACCAGTTACCATGTAATTAACAATATTCGTGTACCAGGATGTTGTTGTTGACGTTGTTGTCGCAACATCTTCATGGGTGGCAACTGTGATAAATGGTCTGCCACTTGATTTTCTGTGCCCTTTATGTTTCGGATTTCTAGGTCAAACTCTTGCAGCTGAAGGATCCAACAAATCAAGCGAGGTTTGGCATACTTCTTTATGAACATGTACTTTAAGGATGAATGATCCGTGTGGACGATCACTTTTGTTCCAATTAGATAAGGTCGTAACTTATCGAAGGTGAACACTACCGCCAATAGTTTCTTCTCGGTGGTGGTGTAGTTTGTCTACGCAGGATTCATCGTCTTGCTGGCGTAGTAGACGACATGGAAGATTTTGTCCCTGCGCTATCCGAGGGCAGCACCAATGGCAGTATCACTAGCGTCACACATTAACTCAAAGGGCTGGCTCCAATCGAGGGGAATTACCACATGTGATGTCACAAGCTTCTCTTTGAGGGTTTTCAATGCTTCTAGGCATGCACCGTCGAAGTTGAATGGTTTATCATGTTCTAGCAAGGTACACAACGGTTTAGGAATAATTGAAAAATTTTCAATAAATCGGCGATAAAAACTTGTGTGTCCTAGAAAACTTCGAACGCTCTTGATAGAGGTCAGCGGTGGCAAGTTGGCGATGACTTCAATCTTAGCCTTATCTAATTCTTTTTCGTGTGCTGAGATTTTATGCCCCAAGACTATGCCATCATCGACCATGAAGTGACATTTTTCCCAATTGAGCACTAGGTTTGTGTCCTCGAATCTTGTAAATACTTTTTTGAGGTTGGCGAGGCAACTGTCGAAGCTGCTGTTGAAGATACAGAAATCTTCCATAAATATTTTCATGAAGTCCTCTACCATGTCAGAGAGAATAGCCATCATGCAACGCTATAATGTGGCAGGGGCGTTGCATAATCCGAACGACAATCTTCGGAAGGCGTAGATGCCAAATGGGCATGTGAATGTTTTCTTTGCCTGATCTTCTAGTGTAATAGCAATCTGGTTATACCCTGAATATCCACCCAAGAAACAATATAAGGGTTTCCCAGCAAGGCAGTCAAGCATTTGATCTATAAAAGGTAGAGGAAAGTGGTTCTTTTTAGTTGCTTTATTTAACTTTGTAGAACTAATGTTTTGATATAATAATTGAAAAATATTTTCGACTAATTTTAAAAGAATTGAAAACTTGTTTTTAAGTCCAAACAAGTTGAATTTATGTTTGAGGTATTTTAAAAGGTTTTTGACAAAGAGTTTTCATGTTTTTAATAGCCAAACTTGTGATTTCAGTGTACCAGTATTGATACGGTAAACCCCCGTATCGATATCTTTTTGCCCTAGTTTGGCCACTGTCAAAACTCGTATCGGTACAGGCCCTTTCCGTATCGATACGCATCGAGATTGTTTCGATACGCCATGTAAGCGTACCGATCCCGGTTCAACAACCCCAACAGCTATTTACCAACAGCCATTCAAATATGGACCCGTACCGATACGCCCTCAAGCGTATCGATACACCTATGCTGGCAAGAGCCTAACAGCTATTTCCTCAAGAAGGGAAATAAAGTCCTCAACGGTTCCAATTCATCCCCAACGGCTAGTAACGGCTACAAACTCATTTTGGGAATATAAAAGGGACCTCCAAGCATCAAGAGAAGGCTAATGCTCATATTGTCAAACATCAAATGATCAAGAAATTGTCTTAGTCCTTCAATTGTCATTTCTTGTATAGACAAACACTAGTGAGCCAAAATTGTCAAATTTGCTCAAGTGTTTTAGGTTTTGGGTGAGTGCTTTATTGTGCAAACAAACACCTATTAGAGGGTTTTAAGTTTGCTTTGTTTATCTCTTTGTAAAGAGGGTTTTGATCAAGGCTTTGGGTAGAAGCTTGATCGGTTGTAAGGGTTTCCTCCTAATCCTAGAAAAGGGGACGAATCAATAGTGGATTGATTGCGAAATCCTTAGTGGGTAGCTAAGGTAGTGGATGTAGACCATGGTTAAAAGGTTGAACCACTATAAATCATTGTGTCACATTTCTTTTTAGCTTCCACAAACCTTCCACCCAAAAATCCACCTCTCCACCACTTGGTGAGAAATATTGGTTGATCGAATCGAGCCCCACACAACTCAACAATTGGTATCAGAGCTTGGCTCAATCGAATAGGATTCACATCCTATTGAGAAGATCCGGCAAGCTCGATCACTATTTCATCAACCGGCTCAAATGGCACAATCAATCGACAAACCGCCTTTCTTTGATGGAACTCACCTGGCCCATTGGAAGACAAAGATGAAGTTCTTCATCAAATCAAAAGATTACAAGATATGGGATGTAGTTGAAGATGGTCCATTCGTGCCTGAAAGAAGTAAAGTGGAGTGGAGTGCTGACGATCGCAAGAAGATGGAGGTAAATTGCAAAGCCTTGCACATTCTATTTTGTGCATTTGGTCCATCCATCTATGAGAAGATGTCTTCTTGTGAGAGTGCAAAGGAGGTATGGGACAAGCTTGATGTCACATACGAGGGAACAAATGAAGTCAAGGAGACCAAGATTGGGCTCTTAACTTAGAGTATGAGAACTTCAAAATGGATTCGGAAGAGAACATCGAGAAGATGTTTGATAGGTTCTCCACAATCACCAATGGTCTTGAAGGATATGGAGAAGCCATCCCGAGTCTTGGGACTCAAAGAGGACCGCCATCATCGAAGCCAAAAATTTAAAGACATTGAAGCTTGATGAACTCATGAGGTCACTCCTTACTCATCAAATCATGAAGAAGAACATAGATGATGAGAAGAAAAGGGAAGAAATTAGAGCTATGGGAGAGAAGAAAATCAAAGGGCTTGGCATCAATGCAAGTGCCATGGCTCTCAAATCCTCCACTTGCCATCATGTCTACTCAAGTGAAGAGGAGGATAAAGATGAAGGGATAGTTCATCTCTTCAAGAAGTGTGCCCCGTTCATGAAGAAAGCCTTGAGAAAGCTTGAACGAGAACCTAAAAGAAAGGAGAGGGCAAGCACTTCAAGCCATATGAAGAAGGCACATGTGGCTACTTGGAGTGATGAGGACTCCACCGACGATGAACAAGCCAACCTTTGCCTTATGGCCATCAAAGAAGATTCAAGGGTGACTTCTAATTCATCTACTTCATGTTCTTATTCCTTTGATGAATTACAAGATGCCTATGATAATTTGGTTTTAGATTTTAAAAACCACATTTTGAAAAACAATAAATTGATATCAAAGTTAAAAATTCAAAATGATTTGCGTTCTAAAACCAAACTTGAACTTGAAGCAAATCTTGAAGAGTTTGAATTAAAATGTTTTGATTTACAAAAATTGCTTCAAAATGTTCAAGGAGAAAAAGATTTGATTTCCAAAGAGCTTGAAAAGAAAAACATGAAACGCCCCGGTTTTGGGCTTAGAAGTTTTGGGCGTTGACCGGTTTGGTCAAAGTGCTGTTCGAATCTAAAAAGGTAAAATTAGGAAAGCCTAGTTCGGGTTGCATTAAAAATATGGAAAAATGTTCTAAAATCATCATTTAATATATATAAGTGAACTGTGAAATCAATTTTACAAAATGAGTTTTGGAAGGTTGACATTTTGGCTAATGACCAAAATGTAATTTTTAAAAGTTGCGTGACTGTTTTAGAAAGGGTTGAAACTTTGAATCTTTAAGGAGCTATTATTCAAAAGGGAGTTTCTCCAGAATTTTCTAAGATATTCTAAGGTTTAATTCTGATTTTAAAGGAATTAAAAAGTGGAGGGAAGATATTTTTGGGTTTTAACTAACTTTTCTCTCAATTCTATTTTCTCTCGTTTTCTCTCAAGCCAAACATATTTCCTCCAGAGTTTCTTTTCAGATTTTGTCACCTAAATCTATCTTTTCAAATCTCTTTTGATTGTTAATCATCTCTACAACAAAACCTCACCAATTTCAAGTTGATTCTTCAAGCTTTTTGGTTCTAAAAGAGGAGAAACTCAAGTTTGGAGGGGAGTCATCTTTGGATCCAAGAGGTGGTGATCCGGTAGCTTGATTTGTGCTTTGGCAAGAGGCGAAGTGGAATCGGTGAGTGAAATTGGGTTTTCGGCTTCGAAACCAATGTCTTGGGAGCTTAGTTTAAGTCTAAACAACTTTGCTAAGCTCAAGTGTAAGTTTTCAAGAGAACTCTCTAGTGGTGGCCATGAATTGATTGTTGTGCAATGTGGTTTATTGCATGTTTTAAATTCTGTTTTGAAAGCATGATTTAGCATGGTTATTGCTGATTTTGTAAGCCATATGTTGAAGGAAGCTCAAGGTAAGAGTTCCTTGTTTTTGAGCATGGTTAAAATGTGGTTTGATGCTTATAAATGCATGATGTATATGGCTTGGTTAAATGCTTTAAAACAGTGGATTATTTGATGATAATGATGTATATTGGCAAGTGATGTTTTGAAAAGGTTAAGGTCACTAAGGTGGTTAAAAGTCCTTGAGTGAGCCTTGTTACTTAAGAACATCAAGGTGGTTAAAAGTCCTTGGATGGTTCTTGTTAAGGACACAAAGGTGGTTAAAATTCCTTGTGTGGTCCTTGCCATGGTGTTTAAAAGTCCATGGGCCAAGGTGTTTAAAAGTCCTTGGGGCCAAGGTGTTTAAAATTCCTTGGGAAGAACACTAAGGTGGTTAAAAGTCCTTATGTGGTTCTTGAGAATTATAAGATCACAATGGTGTTTAAAAGTCCATGTGTGAGTCTTATGTTGATCTTATTTTTAAAAGATGAAACTTATCACTTGTGGCCAATATGACATGAAACGATATGGAAGCATGTATTGCTTGTTTAAGAATGCTAGTGAGCATGTATATATGATGTTTTGAAGTATGATTTATAAAGTGGTTTATAAATGCATTATTTAATGGTTTTAAGAGCATTCCTCACTAAGCTTTTGCTTACGCTCTCTTTCGTTTTCTTAAACCAATAATGCAGACCATTAAGGTACTTTGAGGGCAGCAAGGAAGGCAAGCAATCAAGTGGAAGTAAAGCTCAAAGTATGGAAAGGTTTTCATGTACACTTTAGCTTTTGGTAATATGGCAATGGGGGACCTATGTGTATGTTTCGGGAGATGTTATGAACTCCCTAAGTATGTTTAATGTTGTTGGAAATGCTGGATTTGTAACTGGTCTAAATATGTTAGATTTGGAGGTTTTATGCTTGAATGTTTGCTTGTGTAGGAAGCATGCCATTAGAGTTGGGGCTTTTTTTATATGATGTTATAATGTTGAATTGTTGATGCAAGTATGTCTTTTATATGTTGAATTTCATGCTGGTAAAGTTTGGTAGCATTTGGAGCATGTTTGGTTGATCAATTGCATGTTTTAGGAAGCCTTTTGCTGCAATCTGTGCAGGGCGTTTCGGAACAGAGGCTTCCGTTTCGGAACGGGTGCCTTAAATGAGCCCAGGCGTCCGAAACGGTAGGCACCGTTCCGAAACGGAAAGGCCACTGCCTGCCCGCGTATCGGTACGCGTTGCGGAACGACCCCGTGTTTCGAAACAGGCTCACCCTGTTTCGGAACAGCCGACCGTTGAGGGCTGACAATGGCAGTTAAATGTTTTGGAAAGTTTGCATTTTAGTCCTGAAACTTGTTTGTGCAATTGTATGAGTTTGGGATGTCCTTTTGAGCTGAAATTTCACAGAGAAGCATGAAACCTGAATAATTTCAAGATGGTAACTTTAATTTGGATGAAGGCCTTATAATTTACAGAATTTACAATTTGGTCCCTTAAGTTGTAAATTGTTCAATTGGGTCCCTGTTTAATCTCTGATGATTATGATCTTCGGGTATGTTGTTTGTGTGATCACAACTAGGGCTAAATGTGCATCTAGACAAGAGTAAAAAGAAAAAAAAGGGTCGTTAATCAAGGTTGACTTTCGGGTTGACTTTGGTTTTCCCCGTGTGACTTTCTTAATTCGGGTCAACCGTCTAGGCCGGGTTAAGGGGGTTACATTTGGTGGTATCAGAGCCAGGTTCTCGAGTATTTGGGATTGAATGTGTGCTTGATTGAAGTATGTATGCTTTGTATGCTTGTTGAGTAAAAGCATGTTTAGTGGCTTGTGATTTTGATGCAATTGAGTTGTTTACGGTGATGTAGCATGTTGTGGGTACCCATTGCCAAATCAAAGCTAATGAATGATGTTGATTTTGAATGAAATTGAGCTTGAGTACTTGGATTGCTTACCTTGCTGGGCCTGACTTGTTTTATTTGAATTGTGATTGCGTGGTTATAGTATGGCACCACGTAGAGAGTTGAGAAGTAATGTGCGAGTTACAGCTCCTAATGAGAATGGGAATGAGGAAAATGCGGGTAGTGCGGTGTTACCTCCTCCTCCACCTGGTGGTGGTGGTGCTGAGGGAGAAAGAGCTGGAGCTGCAGCTGGTGCTGGAGCTGCTGGTCCTGAGGTTGGACAGGGGCAAGCCATGCCTGACATGTCTATGTTGGTACAAGCTATTGCGGGTGCTTTTCGAGCGGCAGTAGCTGGAGCTCAAGGAGCTGGGCATCAGGGAGATGCTGGAGTTAGACTACCTTTGAGCGTTTGCGCAGTCTTGGTGGGACTGAATTCAGGGGTATGTCTGCTGAGGGTTCTGAAGCTTGGTTAGAGAGTACCAAGAGGATTCTGGGTCAGATGAGTTGCATGGATGTGCAAAAGCTGGGCTGTGTAGTATCTTTACTACATGATGATGCTTATACGTGGTGGACGACCACTATTGCTGGAATGGCTGAAGCTGATGTGACCTGGACATTCTTTCAGAATGTGTTTAAGAGGAGATATCTTGGTGTGAGATATCTTGATGAAAAGAAGCGTGAGTTCATGTCTCTTACCCAAGGGAGCATGACGGTGGCTGAGTATGAAGTGCAGTTTGTTAGACTCAGTCAGTATGCACCTGAGCTGGTACCTGATGAGCGGGAGAGGTGCGAAAGGTTCCGTTATGGTTTAGTGATGGAGGTGAAGATGTATGTGCTGGCCACTGAGTATGATGATTTTGATGTGTTAGTGGGCCGAGCCAAGGATATTGAGATGAACTTGGGTTTGTCTGCTAGAGGTGCTGGAGCGAGTTCTGGTAAGAGAGCTGCTGAGTTTAGTTCCGGTGGTGGTCGGAACAAGAGGGGACGTGATCAGAAGTATCAGTCCTCAGCTAAGAGAGGTGGTGGTGCACCTGCTAGAGGAGGCAATTCTAGAGCTGATCCGAGTGCTTGATGGATTTGTGGTTCGCGTGGTCACATGAAGCGTGACTGTCCTCGTACTGTGAGGGAGGTGCAAGCTCCTGTTGCAGCAGCTGGTAATGGATGCTGGAATTGCGGATCTGCAGACCATTTGAGGCGAGATTGTCCTATGTTGGCCGATGGCCAAGTGCGTGCACCTGTTGTTGTTGCACCGCAGAGAGGTCGTGGGCGCGGCCGTGGTAATTTCCAGCGGAGAGAAGAAGGTGGTCGAGGAGTGGCCCATGTTGTGGCTATTCAGCCTGAAGGTGGAGGTCAAGCTAGGGTGTATGCTCAGCGTGAGGGAAGGAATGATGCTGATGTGATTGCAGGTACCTTTACTTTGCAATCCTTGTCATTACTTTCCTTGATAGATTCTGGATCTACGCATTCATACATTTTGCGTGAGCATGCTGAACTGCTTGGTTTGCCTGTTGAGTCTTTGGATGCTGGTGTTCGTGTCACTAGTTCTTTTGGTGATACTGTTGTGACTCGAAAGTTGTATAGGAGGTGTCCTTTGGTTGTTCAAGAGCATGTTTTTCATGTTGACCTTATGGAGTTGCCTTTCTATGGTTTTGATGTAATCCTTGGTATGGATTGGCTTGCTGAGCATCGTGCTATTGTGGATTGTGAGAATAAGCGAGTTTCGTTGAAGCTTGCGGATGATTACGAAGTTGTTGTGGTTGGTGAGAATGTGAAGTTTCTTGCCAATGTGGTGTCTACCTTGGAAGCGAGCAGGATGCTGAGGCAAGGTTGCGAAGCTTATCTAGCCTTTGTGATGAATCCTAGCTCTAAGGAGTTGAGGGTGCAAGATATCAGAGTTGTGAAGGAGTTTCCTGGAGTGTTTCCTGAGGAGTTGTCTGGTTTACCTCCTAATCGCGAGGTGGAGTTTGGAATTGAGCTGTATGAGAATACTACTCCTGTGTCCATTACTCCTTATAGAATGGCACCTAAGGAGCTGAAGGAGCTGAAGACGCAGTTGCAAGAGCTGCTTGATCGTGGTTTCATCCGGCCGAGTGTGTCACCTTGGGGTGCACCGGTCTTGTTTGTGAAGAAGAAGGATGGCACTATGAGGATGTGCATTGATTACCGTCAGCTGAACAAGTTGACTATCAAGAATCGGTATCCTTTGCCGAGGATTGATGATCTCTTTGATCAATTTCGGAGAGCAGCGGTGTTCTCTAAGATTGACTTGAGGTCAGGGTATTATCAGTTGAAGGTGAAGGATGTGGATGTGCCTAAGACAGCTTTCAGGACAAGGTATGGGCATTATGAGTTTCTTGTGATGCCGTTTGGTTTGACAAATGCTCCTGCTGCTTTCATGGACATGATGAATCGTGTGTTTCATGAGTACCTGGACAAGTTTGTTGTGGTGTTCATTGATGATATCCTCGTGTACTCGCGTACTGAGGAGGAGCATGAAGAGCATTTGAGGATTGTTTTGCAAGCTTTGTTGGAGAATCAGCTTTATGCTAAGCTGAGCAAGTGTGAGTTTTGGCTTAAGGAGGCGGTGTTCCTTGGGCATGTAGTTTCTGCTGAGGGGATTCGTGTTGATCCTCAGAAGATTTAGGCGGTGATGAACTGGAAGGTTCCTAAGTCTGTTCATGAGGTCCGTAGTTTCCTTGGTTTGGCGGGATACTACCGGAGGTTTGTGGATGGTTTTTCTAAGATTGCTGCACCTTTGACGAAGCTGTTGCAGAAAGATGTTAAGTATGAGTGGACGGAAGCGAGACAGTAGGCTTTTGAGAAGCTTAAGGCGGCTTTGACGCAAGCTCCTATCTTGGTTCAGCCTGAATCAGGGAAAGAGTTTGTTGTCTACAGTGATGCATCCTATGTTGGTTTGGGATGTGTGCTGATGCAAGAGGGTAAGGTGGTTGCTTATGCGTCGCGGCAGTTGAAGGTGCATGAGCGCAATTATCCTACGCATGATATTGAGCTGGCTGCAGTGGTTTTTGCTTTGAAGATTTGGAGACATTATCTGTATGGTGAGAAGTGTACGGTGTACACGGATCACAAGAGCTTGAGGTATCTGATGTCTCAGAAGGAGTTGAATCTTAGGCAGTGGCGTTGGTTGGAGTTGCTCAAGGATTATGATTTGACGATCGAGTACCATCCTGGAAAGGCTAATGTTGTTGCGGATGCCTTGAGCAGGAAGGTGGCTGTTGAGCTGAGAGCTATGTTTGCTAGCCTGAGTATATCGCGTGATGGTGGTCTTATAGCTGAGTTGCAAGTGAAGCCATCTATGGTTCAGTTGATCAAGGAAAAGCAGTTGCTGGATGATTCTTTGGTACCGCATGTGCAGGATATCGCGGAGGGTAGACCTTCGGTTTTCTATTTTAATGATGATGGTGTGTTGTGTTTTGGGAGTCGAATAGTAGTGCCCAATGATGCTGAGATGAGGCGTGCTATTCTGACTGAAGGTCATAGTAGTCCTTTTGCTATGCACCCTGGTAGTACTAAGATGTATCGTGATCTTCGTGATGAGTACTATTGGGTGGGTTTGAAAAAGGATGTTGCGGAGTTTGTGAGCAAGTGTATGGTGTGTCAGCGAGTTAAGGCTGAGCATCAGGTTTCTTCAGGGTTGTTGCAACCGTTGAGAATCCCTGAATGGAAGTGGGAAAGGGTTACCATGGATTTTGTATCTGGTTTACCTTTGTCTCCGTCGAAGAAGAATTCGGTTTGGGTGATTGTGGATCGCCTGACGAAGTGTGCGCATTTCTTGCCTGTGCATACTACGTTTTCTTTGGATAAGCTGGCGGAGCTGTACATTGCTGAGATTGTGCGGCTGCATGGTGTGCCTAAGTCGATTGTGTCGGATAGGGATCCGAGGTTCACATCGCGTTTCTGGCAGAGTTTGCATCAAGCTTTGGGTACAAGGTTGAATTTCAGTACATCCTATCATCCTCAGTCGGATGGTCAGTCTGAGCGTGTTATTCAGATTTTGGAGGATATGCTGAGGTGTTGCGTGATTGAGTTTTAGGGTTCTTTGGAGAAGCATCTGCCTTTGGTTGAGTTCGCTTATAACAATAGTTATCAGGCGAGTATACAGATGGCACCTTATGAGGCGTTGTACGGGAGGAAGTGTAGGACTCCTCTTTGTTGGGCTGAAACGGGTCAGAAGTTGGTTTCGATGCCGGCTTTGTTGAAAGGAACCACCGAGAAGGTGAAGCTCATTTGTGAGCGTTTGAAGGCTGCTTCTGATCGGCAAAAGTCTTACGCAGATTTGAAGCGTAAGGAGGTTGAGTATGCGGTGGGTGACCGTGTGTTCTTGAAGGTTTCGCCTTGGAAGAAGGTGATGAGGTTTGGCCGGAAGGGTAAGTTGAGCCCTAGGTACATTGGACTATATGAGGTGGTTGAGCGTGTGGGTCCTGTTGCGTACAAGTTGAGGCTACCTCAAGAGTTGGAGAAGATTCATGATGTGTTCCATGTTTCTATGCTCCGGAAGTATAGATCTGATCCTTCGCATGTGATGCCTGTGGAGGAAGTGGAATTGAATCCGGATTTGACCTATTATGAGGAACCGGTGAAGGTTCTGGATTCGGATAGCAAGGTTCTTCGTGGCAAGACCATTGAGTTGGTGAAGGTGCTGTGGAAGCATCGAGGTGTTGAGGAAGCCACGTGGGAGCGGAAGGAAGACATGCTGAAGCAGTTTCCTTATCTCTTTCTTTCAGGTAAATTTCGAGGACGAAATTTCTTAAGGGGGAGAGAGTTGTAACGCCCCGGTTTTGGGCTTAGAAGTTTTGGGCGTTGACCGGTTTGGTCAAAGTGCTGTTCGAATCTAAAAAGGTAAAATTAGGAAAGCCTAGTTCGGGTTGCATTAAAAATATGGAAAAATGTTCTAAAATCATCATTTAATATATATAAGTGAACTGTGAAATCAATTTTACAAAATGAGTTTTGGAAGGTTGACATTTTGGCTAATGACCAAAATGTAATTTTTGAAAGTTGCGTGACTGTTTTAGAAAGGGTTGAAACTTTGAATCTTTAAGGAGCTATTATTCCAAACGGAGTTTCTCCAGAATTTTCTAAGATATTCTAAGGTTTAATTCTGATTTTAAAGGAATTAAAAAGTGGAGGGAAGATATTTTTGGGTTTTAACTAACTTTTCTCTCAATTCTATTTTCTCTCATTTTCTCTCAAGCCAAACATATTTCCTCCAGAGTTTCTTTTCAGAATTTGTCACCTAAATCTATCTTTTCAAATCTCTTTTGATTGTTAATCATCTCTACAACAAAACCTCACCAATTTCAAGTTGATTCTTCAAGCTTTTTGGTTCTAAAAGAGTAGAAACTCAAGTTTGGAGGGGAGTCATCTTTGGATCCAAGAGGTGGTGATCCGGTAGCTTGATTTGTGCTTTGGCAACAGGCGAAGTGGAATCGGTGAGTGAAATTGGGTTTTCGGCTTCGAAACCAATGTCTTGGGAGCTTAGTTTAAGTCTAAACAACTTTGCTAAGCTCAAGTGTAAGTTTTCAAGAGAACTCTCTAGTGGTGGCCATGAATTGATTGTTGTGCAATGTGGTTTATTGCATGTTTTAAATTCTGTTTTGAAAGCATGATTTAGCATGGTTATTGCTGATTTTGTAAGCCATATGTTGAAGGAAGCTCAAGGTAAGAGTTCCTTGTTTTTGAGCATGGTTAAAATGTGGTTTGATGCTTATAAATGCATGATGTATATGGCTTGGTTAAATGCTTTAAAACAGTGGATTATTTGATGATAATGATGTATATTGGCAAGTGATGTTTTGAAAAGGTTAAGGTCACTAAGGTGGTTAAAAGTCCTTGAGTGAGCCTTGTTACTTAAGAACATCAAGGTGGTTAAAAGTCCTTGGATGGTTCTTGTTAAGGACACAAAGGTGGTTAAAATTCCTTGTGTGGTCCTTGCCATGGTGTTTAAAAGTCCATGGGCCAAGGTGTTTAAAAGTCCTTGGGGCCAAGGTGTTTAAAAGTCCTTGGGAAGAACACTAAGGTGGTTAAAAGTCCTTATGTGGTTCTTGAGAATTATAAGATCACAATGGTGTTTAAAAGTCCATGTGTGAGTCTTATGTTGATCTTATTTTTAAAAGATGAAACTTATCACTTGTGGCCAATATGACATGAAACGATATGGAAGCATGTATTGCTTGTTTAAGAATGCTAGTGAGCATGTATATATGATGTTTTGAAGTATGATTTATAAAGTGGTTTATAAATGCATTATTGAATGGTTTTAAGAGCATTCCTCACTAAGCTTTTGCTTACGCTCTCTTTCGTTTTCTTAAACCAATAATGCAGACCATTAAGGTACTTTGAGGGCAGCAAGGAAGGCAAGCAATCAAGTGGAAGTAAAGCTCAAAGTATGGAAAGGTTTTCATGTACACTTTAGCTTTTGGTAATTTGGCAATGGGGGACCTATGTGTATGTTTCGGGAGATGTTATGAACTCCCTAAGTATGTTTAATGTTGTTGGAAATGCTGGATTTGTAACTGGTCTAAATGTGTTAGATTTGGAGGTTTTATGCTTGAATGTTTGCTTGTGTAGGAAGCATGCCATTAGAGTTGGGGCTTTTCTTATATGATGTTATAATGTTGAATTGTTGATGCAAGTATGTCTTTTATATGTTGAATTTCATGCTGGTAAAGTTTGGTAGCATTTGGAGCATGTTTGGTTGATCAATTGCATGTTTTAGGAAGCCTTTTGCTGCAATCTGTGCAGGGCGTTTCGGAACAGAGGCTACCGTTTCGGAACAGGTGCCTTAAATGAGCCCAGGCGTCCGAAACGGTAGGCACCGTTCCGAAACGGAAAGGCCACTGCCAGCCCGCGTATCGGTACGCGTTGCGGAACGGCCCCGTGTTTCAAAACAGGCTCAACCTGTTTCGGAACAGCCGACCGTTGAGGGCTGACAATGGCAGTTAAATGTTTTGGAAAGTTTGCATTTTAGTCCTGAAACTTGTTTGTGCAATTGTATGAGTTTGGGATGTCCTTTTGAGCTGAAATTTCACAGAGAAGCATGAAACCTGAATAATTTCAAGATGGTAACTTTAATTTGGATGAAGGCCTTATAATTTACAGAATTTACAATTTGGTCCCTTAAGTTGTAAATTGTTCAATTGGGTCCCTGTTTAATCTCTGATGATTATGATCTTCGGGTATGTTGTTTGTGTGATCACAACTAGGGCTAAATGTGCATCTAGACAAGAGTAAAAAGAAAAAAAAGGGTCGTTAATCAAGGTTGACTTTCGGGTTGACTTTGGTTTTCCCCGTGTGACTTTCTTAATTTGGAAGAACAACATTTAAGAAGGGAAATAAAGTCCTCAACGGCTCCAATTCATCCCCAACGGCTAGTAACGGCTACAAACTCATTTGGGAATATAAAAGGGACCTCCAAGCATTAAGAGAAGGCTAATGCTCATATTGTCAAACATCAAATGATCAAGAAATTGTCTTAGTGCTTAAATTGTCATTTCTTGTATAGACAAACACTAGTGAGCCAAAATTGTCAAATTTGCTCAAGTGTTTTAGGTTTTGGGTGAGTGCTTTACTGTTCAAACAAACACCTATTAGAGGGTTTTAAGTTTGCTTGTTTTATCTCTTTGTAAAGAGGGTTTTGATCAAGGCTTTGGGTAGAAGCTTGATCGGTTGTAAGGGATTCCTCCTAATCCTAGAAAAGGGGACGAATCAATAGTGGATTGATTGCGAAATACTTAGCGGGTAGCTAAGGTAGTGGATGTAGACCTTGGTTAGAAGGTTGAACCACTATAAATCATTGTGTCACATTTCTTTTTAGCTTCCACAAACCTTCCACCCAAAAATCCACCTCTCCACCACTTGGTGAGCAATATTGGTTGATCGAATTGAGCCCCACACAACTCAACAAACTTGCAGTAATCCCTGCATATTCTCCAACCGGTTACTATCGTAGTTGGAATTAACTCATTATTATCATTGCTTACCACATTTATACCACCTTTCGTTGGTACACATTGTACCAGGCTTACCCATTCGCTGTCGGATATAGGATATATGATGTCGGCATCTAACCATTGGATTATCTCCTTTTTGACAATTTTCCTCATGGCATCGTTCAATCTCCTCTGGGCATCAACAACTGATTTTTCCTCCTCTTCAAGATGGATTTTGTGCATACATATTGCTGAGCTTATCCCTTTTAAGTCTGCAATGGTCTAGTCTATTGCTTTCTTGTGCTGCGGCAACAACACTATCAATTTCTGTTCTTGTATAGGTTACAACTTGGAGGAAATTATTACGGGCATCGTATCATTGTGTCCTAAATAAGAATACTTAATTTGCGTAGGTAAGGTTTTAACATCTTGCCACCCTTTTCTATATAATTCAACGGTTCAAAATACTTACATGGCCTATTTACTATCCAGTACGAATCCTCTTGCTTTTCTAGTTCATGTTCTGTCCATTCACTGCATCATTCGTATCTGAGCAAGTATCTAAGTGGCTGCCGCGGAGGTTGTCAAGGTTGTTGCATCGACAGTCGTGCTACAATTAGGGTCTGTTTGCTTTGAAATTGAATTCTGAGATGACCTCCATTAGCTGAAATTCTTTCGGATCATCAGCTTGCCTCATGTTTTGGAAGACATTCAAATTTACTTGCGGATCATTGACCCTTATTGTAAGTTCACCTTTTTCAACATCGATTAGCATTTGCCCGTAGCTAGGAATGGTTGCCCTAGAATTATCGGTGCCCTTTCGTCTGCCTCACAGTCTAGTACAAAGAAGTTGGCAGGGAAAATGAATTTGTCCACCTTCACCTGGATGTCTTCAATTTTTCCTTCTGGTTGCACATAAGTTCTGTCAGCTAGCTATAGCATCACTATCGTTGGGTGGCCGTCTCCTATCCCCGTTTTATGGAAAACAAACTTGGACATTAGGTTGATGTTTTCCTCTAGGTCACATAGGGCTCTCACGGAATGGTTGCTGCTTATTTTACAAGAAATTATGAAGTTGCTCAGATCTTTATGTTTGGGTGGCGGCTTATTGTGCAGCATTGCCATGCATCCTTCTGTTATTGCCACTGTTTGGAGTTCCCTGATTCTTGTTCTTTTGGTTACCATATTCTTCAGGAACATAGCATAGTTGGGCATCTACTCGATCAATTCCACCAATGGTAGAATGATTTTACTTACTTCAGAACATCCAAAAATTTCCTGAACCACATGTCCTACTTCTATTTTTTCAATCGTTGTGGGAATGGTGGTGGAGGTTTAGTATCTTCGATTTTTGCCTTGGACAGAAGCTTATTCTGGGGGCAACAACTGGTTCAGATTCTGTCTGGTCATCTATAGTGTCATCTGTCAGCCATGTTTTTGTTCCCATGTTGTCCTTCTTAGAGGTTGCTGCAGTAGGGTTTCTGGCGGCATGAACTGGGTTTTGTTTAACAGGTAAATCGACATGTGTTGTTTCCCTGGAAGCAAGATTTGACGGCTCTTGTAACTTTATCCCACTCCTTGTTGTTATATCCTTGCATTGCTCTAGGGTTTTTCCCTTCGTGGTTTCAGTATCACTAGGTAATCCACCCATTAGCCTAGTGTTAACAATCTGGGCGAACCTTCCAAACTGAGTCTCCAGATTCTTTATTGCTGCCTCCGGGTTGTTCATCCGTATCTTAGTCTTGTCCATGAAAGACTCAGTCTTGTCAATAAATTTATTTCTATGAACAATGAAATCCCTAGTACGGGATATAAAAGTATGTAAAGTGGATTCAAGTGAATTATTGTTTGTATTATGTTACTGCTAAGGCTGCTGTTGGGACAGGTTCTACTGATATCCTCCTAGTTGCTGGTTTGGAGTTGCAGTCGTGTTAGGGTTACTCCAGGAGAAATATGGGTTCTTTCCCCAGCCCAAATGTATGTATTGTTGTTGGGTCTATTGTTCGTCTAATAAGTCCCCATAAAATTGGAAAATTCATTACATTCGGAGGAATCATGGTTGCCACCACACTCATCACAAAGGGGCTCCACAGTCTTAGCCTCATTTGTTTTCCCAGCAGGTTTGGCCATATTCATCACCAACTGTGTCAGTTTATCCAAACAGGCAATGACAGATTCGGTGACTTCTACATCATTCACAACAGTAGTCCTTTTGCTATGAACTATTCTGATAGTGGTGCCGAATGATGTTGAGTTGAGGTGCACTATTCTGACCGAAGCTCATAGTAGTCCTTTTGCTATACACACTGGTAGTACAAAGATGTATCATGATCTGAAGGAGGAGTACTATTGGGTGTGTTTGGAAAAAGATGTCGCTGAGTATGTGAGCATATGTATGGTTCATCAGCGGGTTAAGGCTGAGCACGAGTTTCTTTCAGGGTTGTTGCAGCCGTTAAGGATTCCTGAATGGAAGTGGGAGAGGATCACCGTGGACTTTGTGTCTAGTTTGCCTCTACCACCATCAAGGAAGAATTATGTTTGGGTAATTGTGGATCGCCTTAGGAAGTGTGCACATTTCTTACCTGTTCATACTACGTACACCCTGGATAAGCTTGCAGAGTTGCACATTTCTGAGATTGTACGTTTTCATGGCATATCAAAATCTATAGTGTCAGATAGAGATCCGAGGTTAACTGCAAGGTTTTTGGGGTGTTTGCATCATGCATTGGGTACACGACTGAAATTCAGTACTTCTTATCATCCGCAGATGGATGAGCAGTCGGAGCGTGTTATTCAAGTGCTTGAGGATATGTTGAGGTACTGTGTTATTGAGTTCCAAGGCTCTTGGGAGAAGCACATGCCTTTGGTGGAGTTTGCTTATGATAACAGTTACCAGGCGAGTATTCAAATGGCACCTTATGAAGCTTTGTACGGAAGGAAGTGCAGAACTCCTCTTTCTTGGGCTGAAACAGGACAAAAGTTGGTCTCGATGCCGACTTTGTTGAACGCAACCGCCGAGAAGGTGAAGCTAATTTGTGAGTGGTTGAAGGCAGCATCGGATCGGCAAAAGTCGTACGCAGATTTGAAGCGTAAGGAGATAGAATTTGCGGTGGGTGACCGTGTGTTCTTGAAAGTTTCACCTTGGAAAAAGGTGATCAGATTTGGCCGGAAGGTGAACTAGATGCTTTAAAAATATAGAAAAATATCTTTTTAATATATAAAGGTGAATGGTGAAATCACTTTTACAAAATAGGGTTTGGAAATGCTACATTTCGGTGTAGTGACCAAATCGCGATTTTTGCAAAGTTTAGTAGTGACTATTTTGTAAAGGATTGAAACTTTGAATCTATAAGGAGTTAATTTACCAAAAATGTTTTCATCAAATGTTTCCTTAATTTTGGTGATTTAATTAATGATTTAATTAAATAAAAGAAAGGTGATAAACTACGTTTGACTTTCATAACCACTTTTCTCTAATTTTCTCTCATTTCATTTTCTCTCAAAATCCTATAAACCAAACACTTTTTCTCCAGCAAAATTCACTTTTATTTTCAATTCTAATGATGAGATTTCCATCACTCATTGATTCCTAATCAATCTTTCAACAAATCCACTTGATTTCTACATTGTATTTTCATGGAAACTTGCCCAAATCAAGGAGAAATCATCTTTTAGAGGTAAGATTGTTCTTCTCCTCTAAATACTCAGTTCTTTACTGAAATTCCCAAGTTGTCAATCCTTTATTAAAGATTTATGAATGGTTTTAATGTTAGAAATAAAATTTTGGCTTAAAACTCAAGATTTTAGAAGGGATCTTGAAGATTTTCGTGGAAATTGATTGGGCTATGTTTTAAGATGGTTTTCTAATGTTTTTTTGGATGTTAAATGATGTTAGAAATGAGGTTTTATCAATCCAATCCCGAATAGGTTGTTTTTCCTAAGTTTTTGCTTGTGAAAATGGTGGTTTTTGGGGTGATTTTGGTGTTCTGTTATAGCTGGAGGCATAAGGACGGGATTAGGGTTGTTTTTGATTCTAATTGATGTTTAGAAATATATAGAAGTGGTGGATCTTTGTTGGGTTAAGTTTTGGAAGAGCAGCGAGTTTTGGAGTGTTGGCTGAAGATTTCAATGCATGATGATGCATTAATCCTCTGCTTTTATGTGTCTAAAACAGGGGAGACGTCTTGGACACTTTTGGAGTTTATTAGGAAGCTTAATTGACGTTTTGGCAAGCAAGCGAAACAAAATTGGTGAGCGCGTATGGCTTTAGAAGTCCTTAAGGGACAAAGAACCAAGGTTTGGGGATTTGGGAAAGGTTTGAAACACCTTCCTAAGTCTGGAAGTAAGTATTGGCTAGATTGCTCTATAGAATGTGGTGATTGCCCCTTAAATGCTTTTACATGCTCATGGTTTTAAATTGATAAATTCCTACAGTTTTTATGCATGAATTATAGCATGAGATGATGCTTGAAATGATTTCAATAAGTAACGTTTTGCATAGATGAGATTTGAGCTTATATGTTGAAGTGTAGCAAATGTTATGGTTTTGAAAAGAGACGAGAATGTTGAGTTTTAATGGATGAAAAACAGTAGGTGAGATGTTGATCTGACATAATATATTGGCATAGATGTTGAGAAACTTATCGAATATAATTGATCGATCAATAGGATAAGAGTGCACTATAAACTAAAAATCCGTACGTACTTTTTGGTTAAGCCAAAGGGATATATTCCGATGATGGGCATTCCATTGGGTAGGACTTGGGAAATACCCATGTTTGGTGGCGATAAGAGATTCCGCCATGTGAGTACGGTGACAAGAGATTCCACTAGAAACTATGTTGCTAGACTAGTGACTACGATGATGAGAGATGCCACCGGAAGTGTCTAGTGAGGTGTACGCATATCTGAGTAATAAATAGATGTGAAATGCCAATATAAAACATGTTACAATTTTGATTCACATGTACCTTGATATAATGATTTATGCTATGAGTGATGCATATGTAGTTTGTTTATGAAATGCCTTAGAGTACAAGCATGATTTTGGCCTTGCCAAGGGTTTTGCATTGGTTTTAATGCAAGAGATAGAATGATGGTACATGTGGTTTCAATGAGTATTGCTTTGAAAGTTTTCTAAGCATGAGAAAGAGATGGGCATGTGGTTTAAAAGCTTTTAATGAAAGTGTTTTCAAATGTGCATTATTGTGTTGGTTTTCTTTAGAGCATGCCTCACTAAGCATTTGTGCTTACGCTCTCTCTTTTACCAATAATGCAGATAATTGAGGTGTTTTCGGGCATCAAGGAAGCTAAGTCCATCCAAGGAAATCCAAGCTCACGTATGGTGAAGTTTTCATACAGTTTTGATAAATTGGCAATGGGAAATCAAACTTTCTATTTGGGAGATATGTTAAACTCCCTAGGGTTGTGGCATGTTTGTTTTGGGCTTGTTGGATTGTAAATGGTCTTGATTGTTTGTTTTGAGGTTGGATTGCCTTTTTGTGTTTTGATATTAGGAAGCATGCCTCTAGACTAATGAGATTTAATGTTTGATACTATGATTGTGTTTGTGTGTACCAAATAGGTACCTTGTATGTATGTTGACTTGTTTGTATGGTTAGAGAGTCATTGGGATATGTTTGAATGGTTTTATGGGTGAAAACTAGCATTTGCTGCAGTTTCTGGGCAAACCGTATCGAAACACCCTCTAGTGTTTCGAAATGGGGGCCTGTAATGGCCTTCGTGTTTCGAAACGTGGGAGGTTGTTTTGAAACGTTTTGGCTACTAGAATGCCATGTTTCGGAACTGGTCTCAAAACACACCCGCGTATCAAAATGGTCAACGCCGTTTCGATCCAGTGTTTTGATACGACAAGTGGGTGTTTCGAAACGGGTGACCGTTGGACACGTATTTGAATTGTTTTGATGTTTGCATGTTTTACATTTTAGTCCTAAATGTTGAGTTTGAAATTTCTTGAGCTTGAGATGTGCAATTAAGTTGAAATTTGGCAGAGAAGCATGTAACATGACTAATTTCATATTGGTAACCTTAAAGTCAATGAAGACCTTCTAATTTTCAGAAATTACAATTTGGTCCCTAAACTCGTATAAAGTGCAATTGAGTCCCTATATGTTATCCGATCGATGTGCCTTTCTCAATCGTATTTGATGAGTGCTAACTTAGGGTTAACGTGTATCTAGACAAGATTAAAAAGAAAAAAAAGGTCGTGAATCAAGGTTGACTTTCGGGTTGACTTTGGTTTTCCCCGTGTGACCTTCGTAGTTTTGGTCAACCGTCTAGGCCGGGCTAAGGGGGTTACATTGAGCCTGAGATACATTGGACCATACGAGGTGATAGAACGTGTGGGTCTTGTTGCTTATAAGCTGAGGCTACCACAAGAGTTAGAAAAGATACATAATGTGTTTCATGTATCCATGCTTCGGAGGTATAGATCGGATCCTTCGCATGTTATGCATGTGGAGGAAGTTGAGTTGAAACCAGATTGGACACATGATGAGGAACCTGTTGAGATTCTGGATTCAGACAGTAAGGTTCTCCGTGGTAAGACTATTGAGCTGGTTAAGGTGTTGTGGAGACATCGTGGTGTTGAGGAAGCCACATGGGAAAGGAAGGAAGACATGATGAAGCAATTTCCTTACCTTTTTCCTCCAGGTAAATTTCGAGGACAAAATTTCTTAAGAGGGGGAGAGTTGTAACGCCCCAAATTTGGGCCTAGATTTAGGGAACACCTAGTTCGGGATGCTTTAAAAATATGGAAAATATCTAAAAATACTGGTTTATTATATAAATGATTATGGTGAAATCAATTTTACAAAATAAGGTTTGGAAATGCTACATTTCGGTGTAGTGACCAAATTTGCAGTTTTTACAAAAGTTAAATAGTGATTGTTTTGTAAAGGATTGAAACTTTGAATCTTTAAGGAGCTAATTTTATTAAAATGTTTTTAATCAGATTTCTTCTTAATTTGGGTGATTTTAATAATGTTTTAGTTAAAGGAAATAAAGATTAACTAAAAGGAAACTATATTTAACTTTTCATAACTACTTTACGTCAATTTTCTCTCATTTCATTTTCTCTCAATTTCCTTTCAGCCAAACACATTTCCTCCATCAATTATCCTTTGATTTTCATTCCTTTTGATGAGATTTTCATATCCTTTTGATTCCTAATCTTTTCCTCACCAAATCCTCTTGTTTTTACATTGGATTTTTAAGAAAACTTACCCAATACAAGAAGAAATCAGCCATTAGAGGTAAGCTTTGTCCTTCTCCTCTAATGATCAGTTCTTTACTCAAATTCCCAAGTTATCAATCCTTTGTTAATGATTTTTGAGTTGCTTTAATGTTAGAAACAAGAAATTGTATTAAAACTCAAGGTTTTTGGAAAGATCTTGATGATTTTCGTGGTTGATGGTTAGGCTATGTTTTGAGGTTGTTTTCTAATGTATTTTGGATGTTAATTGATGTTATAAATGAGGTTTTATCAAACAAATCCCGAATAGGCTTGGATTCCTAAGTTGTGTATGCTAGAATGAATGTTTTTGGGGTGGTTTTGGTGTTCTGTTATAGCTTGAGGTATAAGGATGAGTTTGTGGTGACTTTTGATGTTGATTGATGTTTAGAAAGTTTAGAAGTGGTAGATCTTGGCTGGGCTTGGTTTTGGGTAGAGTTTGGAGATGATTTCGGTTGTGTTTGTTAGCCGAAATGAGGTTCTTGAGTAGAGCAGCGAGTTAAGGTATGTTGCGGATTATTTCAATGCATGATGATGCATTAATCCTCTGCTCTTATGAGTTATAAACAGGGGAGACATCTTTGGACGCCTTTGGTGTTGATCCGAGAGCTTATATAGCGTTTCAGCGAGCAAGCAAAACGTAATCCGTGAGTGCGAATGGTTTTAGAAGTCCTTGAGGGACAAAGAAACAAGGTTTGGGGATTTAGGAAAGGTTTGAAACACCTTCTTAAGTCCGGAAGTAAGTATTGGCTAGATTGCTCTCTTATATGTGGTGGTTGTCCCTAAAATCCTTTTACATGCTCATGGTTTGGGATAGATAAATTCCTACCGTTTTTATGCATGATTTGTAGCATGAGATGATGTTTGGAATGATTTCATGAAATAACAAGTTGCATTGTTGAGTCTTGAGCTTTTGTTTTAAAGCATGGCAAATGTTATGGTTTTGAAATAAGATGAGAACGATTTGAGAAATGTTGCATAAAAAACAGTAGGTGAGATGATGATTTGACATGATATATTGGCATGGAAGATGAGATACTTACCGGATATAATTGATCGATCAATAGGATGAGAGTGCACTATAAACTAAAAATTCGTGCATGCTCTTTGGTTTAATCCAAAGGGAGAGAACCGATGATGGGCATTCCATCAGGTAGGACTTGGTGAAATACCCAAGCTTTGTGGCGATGAGAGATTCCTCCATGTGAGTACAGTGATGTGAGATTCCACCATAAATTATGTTACTAGACAATTCAGTACGGTGATGTGAGATTCCACCGCAAGCATCTAGCGATTTGAGAATGTTGTTCGCATATCCGAGTAGTAATGAGATGTGAAATACCAATATAATATATGAAAATGCTTTTGGTTCACTTGTACCTATTGTTGAGATTATTTATGCTATGAGAAATGCATATGAGATTTGTATATGAAATACTTTGGTTTCCACAAGCATGTGTATGGCTTTGCCATGAGATTTGCATTAGATTAAATGCATGAGATAGAATTGAGGTACATGTGTTTTCAATGAAGAGTTGCTTTGAAATGGTTTTCAATCATGAGATAGAATGAGCATGATGTAGAAAAAGGCTTTTGAGAAAGTGTTTTGAGTAATGCATTATTGTGTTCGTTTCTTTAGAGCATGCCTCACTAAGCAAGTGTGCTTACGCTCTCTTTTACCAATAATGTAGACAATTGAAGTGTTTTTGGGCAGCGAGAAGGTTAAGAACATCCAAGGAAGTGCAAAGCTCAAGTATGGTGATGTTTTTATACACATTAGTCTTGATATTTGGCAATGGGGCTTCAAGTTTGTATTTGGGAGATGTGTTTTGAACTCCCTAAGTTTGTGGCATGTTTGTGATGGCTTTTAGGAGTTGTAAATGGTCCTATTGGTTGGTTTGAGGTTTGAGAACTCATAATTGGATTTGTTACTAGGGAGCATGCCTTTAGATTGAATATTTTTGCGTTCGATGCCATGCTCTTGCTTCAGGGTCCTAAATATGGTCTTTGGTGTCTAAATGGGTTACTTGTATATTATGGTACCTGTTGAAGTATGTTTGAGTGGGTTTAAAGGTGAAAAACCAGCAATTTCTACTGTCACAGTGCAGGGTGTATCGAAACACCCTTAACTGTTTAAGAATAGAGGCATGTAATGGCCATAGCGTTTCGGAACAGCTGAAGGTGTTTTGGAACAGTTTTGCTACTGGTGAAGCATGTTTCGATACTAGTCTCGGAATGCACCCGAGTACCAAAATGGTCAACACCGTTTCGATACGAGTGTTTTTGTACGGGGATCGGTGTTCCGAAACGGGTGACCATTGGATGTTGTTTTTGAATTGTTCTAAGTTTACATGTTTTACATTTTAGTCTTGAATGTTTTGGATGCAATTGCTTGAGCTTGGAATGTCCTTTCTCTTCCATGATTCTTGAGTATTCACATAGGCTTAATAAGCATATAGAAAAGATTTAAAAGAGAAAAAGGGTCGTTAATCAAAGTTGACTTTTGGTTGACTTTTGTTTTCCCCATGTAATCTTCGTAGTTTGGGTCAAGCGTCTAGGTCGGGCTAAGGGGGTTACAAAGTTGAAGTTTTATCGCACCGATCACTGCACTGTTTACCAGTAACACGCTCCGGCCCGGTTCTCGACCGGGCCAGAAAGGGGGTGTTACATTATGAGTTCTTGGTGATGTTGTTTGGCTTGACAAATGCACCGACTGCATTAATGGATATGATCAATTGTGTGTTTCATGAGTTTTTTGATAGGTTTGTAGTTGTGTTTATCGATGACATTCTTGTGTACTCTCGTACCGAAGAGGATCATGATAAACATTTGCGGATCATGTTGCAAGTGTTGCTGGAAAATCAGCTTAATGATAAGTTGAGCAAGTGTGAGTTTTGGCTCAAAGAAGTTGTTTTCCTTGGTCATGTATTGTCGGTCGAAAGGGATTTGGGTCGATCCCCAAAAGGTTGAGGTAGTGATGAGTTGGACGTCGCCTAAGTCGATCCACAAAATGTGTAGTTTCCTAGGTTTGGTGGGATACTATCGTAGATTCGTGGATGGTTTCTCAAGGATTGCTACTCTTTTGATGAAGTTGTTGCAAACAAATGTTAAGTTTGAGTGGACAGAAGCTAGACAACAAGCTTTCGAAAAGTTGAAGGAGGCATCAACGTAATCTCCTATCTTGATTCAGCCTGAATCAGGTAAAGAGTTTGTGATTTATAGTGATGCATCCTACGTTGTTTGGGATGTGTGTTGACGCTAGAAGGTAGAGTGGTAGCTTATGCATCTCGACAGTTGAAGGTGCACGAGCGTAATTACCCTACGCATTACATCGAGTTAGTTGTGGTGGTGTTTGCCTTGAAATTTTGGAGGCATTACCTTTATGGTGAGATGTGTAAGGTGTACACGGATCACAAAAGTTTGAAGTACTTGATTTCATAAAAAAAGTTGAATCTTAGGCAACGGCGATTGTATAATTGATTAAGGAAAAGCAGTTGTTATATTATTCATTGGTACCACGTGTTCAAGACATTGCGAAAGAAAATCTAGCAGACTTTTGTTTCAACAATGATAGTGTTTTGTGCTTTAAGAGTCGAATAGTTGTGCTGGAGGATGTTGAGTTGAGGTGTACTATTTTGACTGCGGTGCATAGTAGTCCTTTTTCCATGCATCCCAGTAGTACAAAGATGTATCATAGGTTGAATGATGAGTACTATTCGGTTTGTTTAAAGAAGTTCGTTTCTAATTTTGTTAGTAAGTTCATGCTTTATCAGCGTGTTAAAGCTGAGCATCAATTTCCTTCTGGTTGTTGGAAATTTTTTTGGCAGTGCACATTTTGTATACATTAGACAAGTTGGAGGATTTGTACATCTTTAAGATTGTGAGGATGCATGGGGTGCCTAAGTCCATTGTTTCAGATTGAGATCCGCATTTCACAGCGAGGTTTTGGGTGTGTTGGGTACGAATTTGAATTTCAGTACTTCGTATCATCCCAGACAGATGGACAGTCTGAACGGGTTATCCAAGTGTTGGAGGATATGTTGAGGTGTTGCGTCATAGATTTCCAAGGTTCTTGGTAGAGCCAATTACCTTTGGTGGAGATTGCTTACAATAATAGTTATCATGCGAGCATTCAAATGGCTCCTTATGAGGCCTTGTATGGAAGGAAGTGTGGAACACCTCTTTTTTTGGCAAAAGCAAGGCAAAAGTTTGTCTCTTTGCCTACTGTGCTTAAGGGCTCTACAAAAAAATAGAAGCTTATTAGTGAAAGGTTGAAAGCAGCTTCGGATCGGCAAAAGTCTTACGTGTAACACCCCAAATTTTTGCCAATTTGAAAATCCTTAAATTTAAAACCCCTAATTTGAAACCCTAAGATTTGGGAATTTTAGTCTTGGAACCTTAATTTGATTGAGGGATTAAATTGAATAAATTCAGAATCAAAAGGCCTAATTTAGGAATTCATGGGTCTTTTTGAAATCTTGAGAAAACACAAGTGCTCTTTTGCAAACCCTATTGTAATTTAGTGGCTTCGTGTGTAATTTAACCTTTAAGTATGGTATTTAACCCATGTTATCAGATTTTGAAACCCTTTCAGCTACTCGTTAATTTCAGCCGCACTCCTCCCCTTTTTTCTGTCGATATCTCTCCCTCACCCCCTTGTTCTTCGACGAAGCTCCGGCCAAGCCTCTCTCATCGTCCGACCGCCGATCTAAGACCACCAGGTTGCTCGTCTTCTCTTCGCGACCAAAGCCCAGTCCTCTGTTCCCCTATCATTGGTCGTCATGTGTTTATAACGGTAGAAAACCATTTGGTTTCCCCTGCTTCGTCCGCCTCTACCATCCGCACCACCACCGACGGAATAATTTTTGGGTCGCAAGCAAACCCCAACCCTCGAGTCCTCCTTTGCTCCACCTCCCTTCGTCGTGTGCTCCGCCCCTCTTTCCCGTCTGTGTTTTTGGGTAAGCCACATATTTCTTTTGTTTTGTTTTAATCATGGTTTGCGTTGTTGTTGATTTGTTTTCTCTTATGTTCTGGCCGATAATAACCACAATGGTCTTCGATGAGTGTCGTCGCCGAGCTGCCTTTTGCCTTCATATTTTGTGTCGTTGTCAACATAGCTCGGCGTCGCTGTTGGTTATGCATCAACCTCCTTGTTTTCCGTTTTGTGAGTGTGGGTAAGTCGGACGTGTTGTTTTAAAGCTTGAGTTCTAGCTTGTGGTCGCCGGTGAGCCACTACCCCTTGTTGATCTGCCGCCGTCGTCGAGTTGGGTTGCGCCATCGAGGGGTTCTATAAACCCTAGCCATATTAGTTGGAAGAGGATAAAGATGTTGGGTTGTGAGAGTGAGAGTGTAGTTTAGGCTTGGAGATGGGCCCGTATGTGTGTGGGTGTTGTGTGGGGTGCTTGTTGGGCTAGACCTTTGATCAAGAGAAGAGTGGCCTGCAACCAGGAGAATGAGAGCTCGAATTTGGGCTAGCCCAATTTGTGGGTTTATATGAACCGAATCAGACCAAACATTGACTTGAACTAGTGAACCAATTGTGAACAAACCAGAATGTTGAGTGATGTGAACCGATCTAAATTGTCGAACCGTTGACTGCAAACCGAACCAGATAGTTGACTTTTGACTGAGTTTGACCCGATAGTTGACTAGACCTTTGACTCTTTGACCCATTGACCAGATCTGAATTGTTGACCAGTTGACCAGTTTGACCGTTTGACTTTGGACTTTGACTAGAGTTGATCTTTGACCCGTTTGACTAGAGTTGACCGTTGACTAGTTGATCAGAGTTGACTATTAACTTTGACCAGAATTGACTAGTTGACTTTGACTTTGACTAGAGTTGACTTTTTCAAAAAACGTTCATCTAAACCTTTCTCGGCGTCCCGAGTCTGTATCCGTTGCCCGTTTTGTCAAATTAGATCCTGAAACCTCTGTTTTGTTATCTTTAAGTAATTTTTATTGGAATATGATAAGTTATGATTTCAGAATCTAATTCGGAATGTTCTCGTGTTCAGGTGCCAACCTTGAGACCGTTGGGTTACCTCCAGTTGTTCAGACTGATCGTGCACGTTCTTCGAGATCTTTTATATGAGTATATCTTAGTTTAGTTTTCAGTGTTTTGGTCGGTGGCTTAGTGTTAGCATTAAATAGTAATATAGTATTCATACCTCGTTGGTCCTGATTCAGCTAGATCTGAGCGTAAGACGCGCTTTTCTCGACATTAGAGCTCTGTGGCTTAAGATGTGTCTCTTCCTGGTTAGTTGCGACAGAGAAAAATAAGTGTGACTGGTTTTTGAAGGGACTTTGTCTACCAATTCAGAGAGATGTTGCTACACATCATGATGAAGTAATCAACAACAAGATTGATTGGGCTAAAACTGCTGAGAGAATTCTTACGCAAATGGAAAAATAGGAGCTTTCAAAATTTGATCAAGTTGGGAAGCAACCGGACACATTTGTACAACCAAGTTTTGTCAGCTCGTTTGGAAAGAGACCTAGGGATAAGTTTGTTCCTCTTAGTCATCGGAATGTGAGACATGTAGCATCGATAGTTCCGTCTGGCAGTCAGGGTAGTTCAAAAGTTCGTCGACTTATTTCTATATGTGCTTCTTGCAACAAAAAGTATAATGGAGAGTTTAGGTTGATGAACAGAACGTGTTTCAGGCGTGGTTCTCAAGATCACTACTTAAAGAATTGTCTACGTTCAGCTACTGTTTCATCCGTTCAGAGTCATGCATCAGTTCAGGCACCTCACCGAGGTAGAGGGCAGTTTAGGTCAGTTGCTTCCGATACTGCTAGTAGAGGTCGACATGCTCCGAGTGGTGGATCAGCTAGATCTGAGATTATATGTTCAGGTTCAGTACATCCGACCAGAGCTCGTGTTGTATTTGATGATATACATGATGACGTGGAAGGTACAATTTCATATGTTTCAGTTCTATGCTTCAATATTTTCGGTTATGATATATCGTGATTTCAGAATAAGAAAGTACAAGTATGTGTGGGTTAGTTTTGGAATCTGTTGTTAGGTTTGAAAATTTCGAGGATGAAATTTTGTTAAGGGAGGGAGAGTTATAGCACCCCAAATTTTTGCCAATTTGAAAATCCATAAATTTAAAATCCCTAATTTGAAACCCTATGATTTGGGAATTTTAGTCTTGGAACCCTAATTTGATTGAGGAATTAAATTGATTAAATTCAGAATCAAGAGGCTTAATTTATGAATTCATGGGTCTTTTTGAAATCTTGAGAAAACACAAGTGCTCTTTTGCAAACCCTATTGTAATTCAGTGGCTTCGTGTGTTATTTAACCCTTGTTATCAGATTTTGAAACCCTTTCAGCTACTCGTTAATTTTAGCCACACTCCTCCCCTCTTTTTTCTGTCGATATCTCTCCCTCACCCCCTTGTTCTCCGACGAAGCTCTGGCCAAGCCTCTCTCGTCGTCTGACCGCCGATATAAGACCACCGGGTAGCTCGTCTTCTCTTTGCGACTAAAGCCCATGCTCTGTCCGCCTCTGCCATCCGCACCACCATCGTCGGAATAATTTTTGGGTCGCAAGCAAACCCTAACCCTTGAGACATCCTTTGCGCCACCTCCCTTCCTCGTGTGCTCCGCCCCTCTTTTCCGTGTGTGTTTTTGGGTAAGCCACATATTTCTTTTCTTTTGTTTTAATCGTGGTTTGGGTTGTTGTTGATTTGGTTTCCCTTATGTTCTGGCCGGTAATGACCATAATGATCTCCGGTGAGTGTCGCCAGCGAGCCGCCTTTGTCCTTTATGTTTTGTGTCGTTGTCAACATAGCTCTGCGTCGCCGTTGGTTATGCATCAACCGCCTTGTTTTCTGTTTTGTGAGTGTGGGTAAGTCGGACGTGTTGTTTTAAAGCTTGGGTTCCGACTTGTGGTCGCCGGTGAGCCGCTACCCCTTGTTGATCTGCCACCGTCGTCGGGTTGGGTTGCGCCGTCGAGGGGGTTCTGTAAACCCTAGCCATATTAGTTGGAAAAGGATGAAGATGTTGGGTTGTGAGAGTGAGAGTGTAGTTTGGGCTTGGAGATGGGCCCGTATGTATGTGGGTGTTGTGTGGGGTGCCGGTTGGGCTAGACCTTGGATCAAGAGTGAGACGGGCCTGCAACCAGGAGAATGAGAGCTCGAATTCGGTCTAGCCCAATTTGTTGGTTTATATGAACCGAATCGGACCAAACCTTGACTTGAACCAGTGAACCAATTGTGAACAAACCAGACTATAGAGTGATCTGAACCGGTCTAAATTGTCGAATCGTTCACTGCGAATCGAACCAGACTGTTGACTTTTGATTGTTTCACCCGATAGTTGACAGGACTGTTGACTCCTTGACCCATTGACCAGATCTAAATTGTTGACCAGTTTGACCGTTTGACTTTGGACTTTGACCAGAGTTGATCTTTGACCCGTTTGACCAGAGTTTATCGTTGACTAGTTGATCAGAGTTGACTGTTAACTTTGACCAGAATTGACTAGTTGGCTTTGACTTTGAGTTTGACCAAGGTTGACTTTGACTAGAGTTGACTTTTTCAGAAAACGTTCATCTTAATCTTTCTCGATGTCCTGAGTCTGTATCTGTTGCCCGTTTAGTCAAATTAGATCCCGAAAGGTCCGTTTTGTTATCTTTAAGTAATTGTTATTGGAATAAGATAAGTTATGATTTCAGAATCTAATTCGAAATGTTCTCGTGTTTAGGTGCCAACCTTGAGACCGTTAGGTTACCTCCATTTGTTCAGACCAATTGTGCACGTTCTCTGAGATCTTCACGTGAGTATATCTTAGTTCAGTTTTCAGTGTTTTAGTCAGTGGCTTAGTGTTAGTAATAAATACTAATATAGTATTCATACCTCGTAGGTCTTGATTCAGCTAGATCTGAGCGTAAGACGCGCTTTTCTCGACATTAGAACTTATGTTGCTTAAGGTGTTTCTCTTCCCGATTTATAAACTTGTGTGTTTATTTCTGTGCTATAAATTTTATGTGCTTTTATAGTATTAATATAAGTAAACGTTTTGTACATTTTGTGTGCATACTCTGTTGTGATTGGGTGAAAGTTTTCAAACATCATGCATAACATGTCATACTGTGATCTCGTATTTGAAGCATAAGGAGGTTGAGTATATTGTAGGTGATAAGGTGTTTTTGAAGGTTTCACCTTGGACAAAGGTGATGAGATTTGTCAGGAAGGGCAAGTTGAGTCTGAGGTTTATTGGACCATATGAGGTGCTTGAACGTGTCAGACATGTTGCCTATATGTTGAGGTTGCCTCCCGAGTTGGAAAAGATACATGATGTTTTCCATGTATTTATTCTTCAGAGACATAGATTGGATTTGTCTCATGTTATGCATGTTGAGGAGATAGTGTTGAATCTGGATTTTTCATATGATGATGAACCAGTTGAGATCTTTGATTTGGACAACAAAGTTCTTCATGGTAAGACCATTGAGTTGGTCAAGGTCTTGTGGTGACATCGTGCTGTGAAGGAAGCCACGTGGGAAAAGGAAGGATGACATGATAAAGCAGTGTCCTTATCCTTTTCCATCAGGTAAAATTTTCGAGGACGAATTTTCCTAAGTGGGGGAGAGTTGTAACTCCCTGGTTTTGGGCGTAGGAGTCTTTAAGGTTGACTCGGGGTTCGTATGACCTAGACTAGAGATCCAAGTTAGTATGGGAGTGGTTAAGGGAAACGTGGCTCGGGACATGATAAAGTTATGAGAAAAATCTTAAAATTCTATATATATATATATATACATACATATTTGTTGAAGTCAATTTTGGAAAATAGATTTTGGAGGATTGACATTTTGGGTTAGTGATTATTTTGTAAAAATGTAAAATCTATTTTTAAGGACTGTTTTGAAAGAGGGCCAAAACTTAAAATCTTTAGGGAGCTAATATATATTTAATGGACCTTTTCCTTTAATTGACCATTTTAAAGGTATTTTATTGAAAAAAGAATTAAAAGGAGAATTTATTAAAAAGGGATTTAGTCATCTAAAATATATTTTGACGTAACTTCCTTTTGTCACATTTCTCCACCAGCCAAACACTTCTTTTTCTCTCAAACATTCATCGATTCTCATCTTCTCTCTTCACTTTGATTTACAAAAGATTTTCTTGACGATTCTTCTATTTAACTCAAATGATTCTTGAAGATTTCTCATCAAATCTTTTCAATTGAAGGAATAGGCAAAAGTTAGAGGTAATTTTCATTCAACTCCTCTAATCAAGGTTCTTTAATGAAATTCTCAAGTCTTTGGTTCCCTAATTGTGATTATTAACAAGGTTTTATAATCTATTTGATGAAAATTGTGAGATCAAGCTTTTAAAGATGGTTTCTTAAGATTTCCATAATGCTAATGTTTTGATTGATTTGGGATTGATCTTAATCTTGTTTTGGATGTTAAACGATGTTGAAATAAAGGTTTTAGTATAGTAATCCCGAAATGAATTGGATCTCTAGTTGTTAGATTGCTAGATTTGGGGTTTTGTGGAGATAATGTGGTTCTGGTGTTGCGGGAGGTATAAGGATTAAATTAGATTGTTTTTAGATGTTAATTGATGATTAAAAGTAGATGGAAGTGTTAGGTTTTGGATGGGTTGAGTTTATAGAGTAATCAAAAGAGTTTTCAGTTTTTTAGATATGCCTTTCAGTGTTTTTGGGCAGAGCAGCGTGGTGGCATTGATTGTTGGTGTTTTTAAAGCATTGGGATGCATTAATCCCCTGTTCTTGTGTGGTATAAATAGTGGAGAACGTATCGGAAGCGATTGGTGAATTTCCAGGAGCTTCGAAAGCTTGATTACGCTTCAGCAAAGCAAGCGAGGCGTTGTCAGTGAGTGGAATTGGTTTTAAAAGCCTTTCAAAGACTTGAAAGCAAGGTTTAAGGGATTAGCTTGAGTTTTAAGCACTAGTCTAAGCCTAGATGTAAGTTTGAGATGATTCGCTCTCGTTTCTCGGTTTTTATCCCATTAATTTTTATGTTCATGCTCATGTTTTGATGATAAAATTAAACCTATTGTTTTATGCATGTTTCGAGAAATGATTTGATGATTTATAAGATCCCATGAGGTAGAATTATAATTTTGAAGAGATAGAAATTGTTGAGAAAATGCTATGCTTATTAATGCTTTTGAAATGGGATGAGAACGATTTATATTGATGCATTGAAAACTAGTAGGTAATGATGTTTAAAATGAGTATATTGGCTTGAGATTAGATTATTGTTACCAAATGTAATTGGTCGACCAAAAGGATGAGAACTGCACTATAATATACAAAATTTGTATGTGCTCTTTGGTTCAAGCAACGGGGGTAGTGTCATCCCGTTCCAAAGTAAGAGTGTGGTGATGAGAGATTCCATCATGGTAGGTATTGATGATGGAAGATTCCATCATGCTTTTTGGCAATGAGAGATACCGCCATGAGAGTTCAGTGATGTGAGATTCCACCGAGGTAGGACTTGACGGTGTGAGATTCCTTCAAGCTATCCGCATATATGAGTAATGTTGCATAAATGCCAATATATGAGATTCACATGTACCTTGATTACAAATGATTTTATACATTGTGTTTTTCATATGAGAATATGACTTGAGAAATGCTTTTGAGAAACAAGCATGTGTGGTTTTTCTTTAAGATTATGCATTTGAGTTAATGCATGAGATAGATAGTACACGTGGTTTTAATGATGTGGTTTTGCTTTGAAAATGATTTCAAGCATGAGATAGAGGTTTCTATTTGAGAAATGGTTTTGAAATGCATTGTTGTTGTTGATTTGTTTTGAGAATCCCTCGCTAGGCATTATTGCTTATGCTCTCTTTTCCAACAATGCAAAGAATTAGCATATTTGGGCAGCGAAAAAGCAAGAAGGGAACCAAGGAGTGAGACTTAGCTCATGTATGGTTTTATGTTTGTTATTAGTAATAATGCACAATGAGAGGATGCCTTTATGTTTTGGGAGGGTGTGTTTTGAAACTCCCTGTTTTGGGGCAAGTTTGTGATGCCTTTAATGACTTGTAAATGGCCTTCACTTGTTGATATTTTTCTTGATTTGAGTTTTGGCTCTTGAGTGGCCTTATTACTTAGGTTGCATACCTATAGATTTCCGTAATGCATATTGACATGTAGTGTTGTTGAGATTGCCATGAATGATTGAGGTTTGATGTTTAGATATGTTGTATGCATGTTGGAATGTTGATGTATGGATTAAAGTATGAAATATCAGCAAAAAGTGTCATTATAGGCCCAGGTGTTTCGATACACCTAAGCATGTTGATAAGCTCTCAAATGTGACACTTTTTAATTACTATTTTTCTAGTTTTTAGGATTTCTTGTTACCTAATCCATTTCAATTTGCTATATTTTGTGCAAGGGACCTAATTCTGAAAAACAACAGCAAAAGAGGGCATTTCTGCAGTCTTTTTATTAATCTGGTCATGACTGACATCGTGGGCACGACACAAGGCACGACGCGTCTGACGTGGCAGATGCGTGGCAACTTCTAGAAGATTCTAGAATGTTCTAAAAGACCTTATCAGCTTATCTGTTTAGATTTTCTGCATTTAAATTTCAAAAAATTTGAATTGTTTTATCTTTACTTTATTATTTTAAATTTTCTTATCTTTTATCTTTGTAAATCCAAGCATATAAATATCACTCCTTGCTAAAGGCTTAGGCATCAACCAATTAGTCTTCATCTTTTAGTTTGAAACACTTTTTATTCTTTAATCAAAGTTCTTTTTTTTACTTTTGTTCTTTATGTTCTTTAATTATTTTTATGAAATCAAGTTAAGTATGATAACTAATATCATGCTTAGATAAATCTCTTGAGCCAAGAACTAGCCAAGTCAATTCAAATCGTGAGAATTGAACATTGCCTAAATTCCTTCGGGAATACATTTTTATCTTTCTGCTTAGATAGTTTGGCAATCGGCCTTCCTAAAGTTTTTAACTGTTTTTCAAATCAAAAGACCTTGTTGGTCTGGAATTGTTTAAAAACATAGTTGGGAGTAAGGATCGGCCTGTGGCAATTTCGACTTCTTGTGAACACTCTTAGCGGCGGTCCGCTAAGGAAAGATAAAATCAGAAGCGATTCTTTTTAAGACAATTTTTGAGTCGGGCTTTTCCTGCTTTCAAAACTAAAGATTTTAACGGTGATAGACGTGGTTAATTTGTTTAAGAATCAACATTCGAAGATAGACTTGGGAGGATTGGTTACTTGAGAGAGAAGCAAGTTGTGACGGGTTGGGCCTCGCAAACTATAACCAACATGATCCTCGGAATAAAAATCCATTTCAATGATCGAAAGAATTGACAAGGCTAGTTCGAGGCTATTTTATATATCTAAAATTTCTTATTATTTTCTTTACTGTTGCATTTAAATTCTTCTATTTCACTTGCACTCAATATTCGATCACCCCCTTTTTACTTTTATCGTTTTCACAGATATTCCTGAAAGCATTAATCAAAGCAACCTTCAGTCATGAATTTCGACTAATCTCCCTGTGGATCGACCCTCTTTCTCTATAACTACTTTATTTATTTATTTTATTATTTGTTGAAAGAGGTTAATTATATATTTATTTTGACGCGTAAAACGACGCTTGTCAAAATTGGCGTCGCTGTCGGGGAGATTTACTTTCGTCACTTTTTTACTGATTTCATTTTTTATGACCAGGAAAAACCCGGGTACTTTAGCTCCATACAACCCGGAAATCGAAGCAAGCGCTCGTAGAACTCACGGTGAAACGCTTCGGCGAAAGAAACAACAACAAGAACAAAGCACACAACAATCCTATCAGGAATCCACTTCTGAAACTACACCAGTTGAAGAACCTATACTAGAACTAGAACTGATGACAGATCAAATGATTCGACAACTAAACGCTGCCCCTACTGTGCAACAACCACTATGCATCTCTTTTCCTCAAGGCAATACTCCATTACAGCTCAAAACAGGATTAATCCACCTACTCCCAACTTTTAATGGCCTCCCTACTGAAACCCCACACAAGCACCTTGTCAAATTCCATATGGTGTGCAGTAGCATGAAACCGCAAGGGGTCTCGGAGGATCAAATAAAACTAAGGGCTTTTCCTTTTTCCTTAGCCGAAACAGCTCAGGAGTGATTATTCTATTTACCTCCAAATTCGATTAATACATGGTCTGATCTCTCTCGTGTTTTTCTTGACAGATATTTCCCTGTGGAAAAGGCAACATAACTTAGACGAAGCATATTGGGAGAGATTCAAAAAGCTATGTGCAAGTTGTCCGCAACATGGCTTATCCGAACAAACACTCCTTCAATACTTATTCGAAGGAATGTTGCCAATGTAAAAAAAGATGGTAGACGCAGCAAGTGGTGGCGCGCTCGTTAACATGACCTCTACTGCAGCGAGAACATTAATCTCTACAATGGCTGCTAATTTGCAGCAATTTGTTTCTGCAAGTGAACCCAGCCGACGGGTTCAAATAGTAAGGACAACTTCATTAGAGAATAAAATAGACAATTTGACTAATATTTTCTATTCTCTTGTTTCAGACGAGATAGGAGCCGCTAAGCTATGCGGAATATGCACTATGCCAGATCACGCAACCGACTTATGCCCATTGTTGCGGGATACAGTTGGTGCCCAAGTTAACACCATGCACAACTTTTATGGACCTCCCTAAAGACCCTATAACCCACAGAGCAATACGTTCAATCTCGGTTGGAGAGATCACCCAAACTTGAGCTACGGTAATCAGAACCCGAATTACCAACCTAGGCAACAAACTCCCCACCAAAACCATGCACCCCAAAAATCCTCGCTTGAGTCTATTGTTGAGAGATTGGCAGTTTCGCAGGAAAAATTCCAAACCCAATCACAATCCCATCTCCAGAAAAATCGACAAACAAATAAGCCAACTAGCTCAAGCCGTTAGCTGTCTAGAATCCCAGGGAAAGTTACAATCAAAAACCAAAACAAACCTAAGGGAAAACGTTAGTGTGATAACTTTGCGTAGTGGAACAGTTATAACGCCTAAACCGCCCAAGCAAGATGAGCGAAAATCTGACAAACTGAGAAACTCTTCAGAAGACCAGAACGACAAGTCTCCTCCCACCGCACGTAATGCAAAATCAAAAATTTCTGTTTTTACTTACGAACATGTTCCTCTTTTTCCAGGTAGATTGGTGAAACGAGATAAAAATGAGAAAGAGAAGGAAATTTTGGATATATTCAAGAAGGTGGAAATTAATATTCCACTTCTTGATGTTATTCGGAAAGTGCCCAAATAGGCAAGGTTTCTGAAGGACTTATGCACAAACCAAAGTCGACTATCCGAAAATGAAAAAAGTTAACCTTGGTGAAAATATTTTGGCCATCTTTCAAAAGCTGTTGCCGCCAAAGTACAAGGACCAAGGTATGTTTGCGATTCCCTGTAAAATTGGGAATGTTGAGATTAAAAGAGCGATGTGCGATTTAGCGCATCTATCAACGTAATGCTGTTATGTGTCTACAACAAAATTTCGACTGAACCATTGAAAGAAATGCGAGTGACGGTTCAATTAGCCGATCGATCAGTCATCTACCCCGAGGGAGTACTAGAAAACATGTTGGTATAGGTAAAAAATCTTATTTTCCCTGCTGATTTTTATATTATTGACATGGAAAATGATTGCAGCAATAAAGGATCCAAAATCTTGCTTGGTCGACCTTTCCTATCAACCGCGCATACAAAGATTGATGTCCGCGACGACATCTTAACTATGGAATTTGATGGGGAAGTAGTTAAATTTGATATGTATAAAACTATGAAGTATCTTGATTCGGTCGTAAGTTTAAATTTCGTTGATATTATAGATTCGTTAGCTGATGATTTGATCGAAACTGATTTGTGTTATGACTTTTGTAGGGAATTCGCAGATTTTGACGATGAAAATATAGGCGAAATCATTTCAACTCTTTCTTGCCTTTCTGATTTTCGATGTATTCCAACTCGATACAAACATTTTTCCTCAATTTTGCAGGAACCAAAGCCGAAGTTAGAGCAATTCAATTATATATTTTTAGGCGACAACCAAACTTTGCCAATCATCATCTTGAGTAAGTTGTCGCATCGGGAAGGAGGTAGAAGCTTAGTTGTTTTGCGCACAAATAAAAAGATGAAGGAAGGCGTTCAAACGACAAGGGATGGACATCACCGCTTATTTGAAGAACTTTCTTTTGAAGAACCAAAAATTTAGCAAAGGTCGTCGAGCTAAACGACGTTAAACAAAGCACTAAATGAGAGGCAACCCATTCTTTTCATTTTCGCTAATTTTAATTTCCTTTATTTTTTATATTTAATTTATTTTCCTTTATTTTTCCTTTTCTAATTACCTTAATAACTTTTATGCAGGATTTTTCTTTTCACATAGCAAGCACAATTCAAGCCTAAGCTGAAGTGCAGCGTTTCATTAAAATCGGTGCTTTTTAGCACACCCAAATGATCTGGTGCACTTTAGTCATGCCATTACACCCGTCATTTTTTCCATATTCCTCCCTTTCTTTTCATTCTTTCCTGCAAACCACCAAACCCTAAAAGCACAATACACCCAGCCGCAAAACTCACTCAGCCGCAATTCACCATTACTCCTCCCTACCGTGGTGGCCGACGACCAGCAACCATTTGACGGGTGCCCAAAGAAAATGTCGAAACACCCTTCGCTGCACCTTCTCCAGCACCGTTCGTCAGCCGCCGTTCATGGCTTTCCACCACCGCTGGCCCATGCAACTCCCACCTTGCTCCTCCTCCTCGTTCACCGTCTCCCTCATTCCACTCTATGCCAACAGTGGACTCAATTTCATCACTCACGGGAAGTATCTTTTACCCTTATTTGTTCCAAATTTTCTTTATTTTTATTTTGAACTGGGGCAATTCATTTAAGTGAGGGGGGTAGCAAAACCACTTGTCTTGCTTGTTTGTTATATGTTTGACTTTGATTTGACTTTGAGATGATTTTTTCTTGCCATTACTTGATGTCCAGCATGTTATAATTGTTATAGTGCATATGAATATTTGAATGTTGACATTTTTGATAATCAAATGGAATGAGTATAATGATAGTTTGACATCTTCTTTCAACTTGCCTTGATTGTGATAATTGGATTTCTTACCTAGCTTAATTAACATATCCTAATTTTGTGAGAATTTGAGCCTTGAGCATGCATCTTATTCTTTATGCTCGTTTTATCTTGCTTGAGAGTGTCATCTTGAATTTAGGAATCTAGAACTTGTGGCTTGTATACGATTTGAGACTACATTAGAATGAGATTCTTTAAGATGATTTAGGCATTAAGATTTAGCCATTTGCTCACTTTCATAAAAAACTTACATTTTTCTCATCGCTTAGTGAACCCTCTTGAAGCATTATATCCCATTTTTTTGGCTTAACCTTCAAACCTTGTTCTTCCTTGACCAAACTTTTTTTTGATTGATCAAATGCTAGAAACTATATTACTAGACAAATAAGGGGCTACAATTCGAATAAAGGCAGAATTTTCCCAGAAAAAATGAGAATAAAGAAAAACAAAATAAAAGGAAGTAATTGCTTCGAAAAGAAGAAAAAGAAGAAAAACAGTTTCGAAAAAAGAGAGAGAAAAATATGTGTTTGCTTGCCCATTTTTAGCTCCTCTTTTTGTCTTCACTGCTTATTGTTTGAAATATCTTGCATTGATCATTTTCTTTTGCTTTTTCTTTCCATCTTTCTATCCTTTTTCTAAACCCACATTACACCTTGAACAAAAGACTTAATGATTTTTGCACCTCGATTCTATTAAAGTAGTGGAGAATTGAACTTGTTACAAGCTTATGGAAACCTTTATTCATGTATGACTTAGAGTGCTTTTGCTTCACATCTACCTTTAAACACTTTGAGTCCTCTTGAGTGTACCGTGGTGAGGATTAAGACTAGGTTAGGATTTGATTACTACTTGATAAGCAATTGAAAGAATGAAAGGTTGTTCTTTGCTTATATCCACATGGTTTGATTTGTGTCTCTTTCATGATATTTCTTTTGCACTAGAAATCTTATATTTATGTTTGATACTTGTGATGGCTCGCGAAATACATTCTTGGGTTAATATCTTTTTTCGGACATATTTGAGGACAAGTATGAGACAAGTGGGGGAATTTGATAAGCTCTCAAATCTGACACTTTTAAATTGCAATTTTTCTAGTTTTTAGGATTTCTTGCTACCTAATCCATTTCATTTTGCTATATTTTGTGCAAGGGACCTAATTCTGGAAAACAGCAACAAAAGAGGGCATTTCTGCAGTCTTTTTATTATTCTGGCCATGACTGGCATCGTGGGCACGACACTAGGCACGACGCGTCTGACGTGGCGAATGTGTGGCGACTTCTAGAAGATTCTAGAATGTTCTAAAAGACCTTATCAGCTTATTCGTTTAGATTTTCTGCATTTAAATTTCAAAACAATTGAATTGTTTTATCTTTACTTTATTATTTTAAATTTTCTTATCTTTTATCTTTGTAAATCCAAGCCTATAAATACCACTCCTTGCTAAAGGCTTTGGCATCAACCAATTAGGCTTCATCTTTTAGTTTAAACACTTTTTATTCTTTAATCAAATTTCTCTTTTTTTTTTTACTTTTGTTCTTTATGTTCTTTAATTATTTTTACGAAATCAAGTTAAGTATGACAACTAATATCATGCTTAGCTAAATCTCTTGAGCCAAGAACTAGCCAAGTCAATTCAAATCGTGAGAATTGAACATTGCCTAAATTCCTTCGGGAATACATTTTTATCTTTCTGCTTAGATAGTTTGGCAATCGGCCTTACTAAAGTTTTTAACTGTTTTTCAAATAAAAAGAGCTTGTTGGTCTGGAATTGTTTAAAAACATAGTTGGGAGTAAGGATCGGCCTGTGGCAATTTCGGCTTCTTGTGAACACTCTTTGCGGCGGTCCGCTAAGGAAAGATAAAATCAGAAGCGATTCATTTTAAGACAATTTTTTAGTCGGGCTTTTCCTGCTTTCAAAACTAAAGATTTTAACGGTGATAGACATGGTTAATTTGTTTAAGAATCAACCTTCGAAGATAGACTTGGGAGGATTGGTTACTTGAGAGAGAAGCAAGTTGTGACGGGTTGGGCCTCGCGGACTATAACCAACATGATCCTCGGAATAAAAATCCATTTCAATGATCGAAAGAATTGACAAGGCTAGTTCGAAGCTATTTTATATATATGAACTTTCTTATTATTTTCTTTACCGTTGCATTTAAATTCTTCTATTTCACGTGCACTCAATATCCGATCACCCCCTTTTTACTTTTCTCGTTTTCACGGATATTCCTGAAAGCATTAATCAAAGCAACCTTTAGTCAAGTATTTCGACTAATCTCCCTGTGGATCGACCCTCTTTCCCTATAACTACTTAATTTCTTTATTTTATTATTTGTTGATAGAGGTTAATTATTTATTTATTTTGACGGTTAAAACGACGCTTGTCAAAATTGGCGTCGTTGCCGGGGAGATTTACTTTCGACACTTTTGACTGATTTCATTTTTTATGACCAGGAAAAACTCGGGTACTTTAGCTCCATACAACCTGGAAATCGAAGCAAGCGCTCGTAGAACTCACGGTGAAACGCTTCGGTGAAAGAAACAACAACAAGAACAAAGCACACAACAATCCGACCAGGAAACCACTTCTGAAACTACACCAGTTGAAGAACCTATACTAGAACTAGAAATGATGGCAGATCAAATGATTCGACAACTAAACACCGCCCCTAATGTGCAACAACCACTCTGCATCTCTTTTCCTCAAGGCGATACTCCATTACAGCTCAAAACAGGATTAATCCACCTACTCCCAACTTTTAATGGCCTCCCTACTGAAAGCCCACACAAGCATCTTGCCGAATTCCATATGGTGTGCAGCAGCATGAAACCGCAAGGTGTCTCGGAGGATCAAATAAAACTAAGGGCTTTTTCTTTTTCCTTAGCCGAAACGGCTAAGGAGTGATTATTCTATTTACCTCGAAATTCGAGTAATACATGGTCTGATCTCTCTCGTGTTTTTCTTGACAGATATTTCCCTGTGGAAAACGCAACATAACTTAGACGAAGCATATTGGGAGAGATTAAAAAAGCTGTGTGCAAGTTGTCCGCAACATGGCTTATCCGAGCAAACACTCCTTCAATACTTATGCGAAGGAATGTTGCCAATGCACAAAAAGATGGTAGACGCAGCAAGTGGTGGCGCGCTCGTTAACATGACCTCTGCTGCAGCGAGAACATTAATCTCTACAATGGCTACTAATTCGCAGCAGTTTGGTTCTGCAAGTGAACCCAGCCGACGGGTTCAAACAGAATGGACAATTTCATTAGAGAATAAAATAGACAATTTGACTAATATTGTGTATTCTCTTGTTTCAGGGGAGATAGGAGCTGCTAAGGTATGCGGAATATGCACTATGTCAGATCACGCAACCGACTTATGCCGATTGTTGCGGGATACATTTGGTGCCCAAGTTAATGCCATGCAAAACTTTTACGGACCTCCCCAAAGACCCTATAACCCACAGAGCAATATGTTCAATCCCGATTGGAGAGATCACCCAAACTTGAGCTACGGTAATCAGAACCCGAATTACCAACCTAGGCAACAAACTCCCCACCAAAACAATGCACCCCAAAAATCCTCGCTTGAGTCTATTGTTGAGAGATTGGCAGTTTCGCAGGAAAAATTCCAAACCCAATCACAATCCCATCTCCAGAAAATCGACAAACAAATAAGCCAACTAGCTCAAGCCGTTAGCCGTCTAGAATCCCAGGGAAAGTTACCATCCAAAACTGAAACCAACCTAAGGGAAAACGTTAGTGCGATAACTTTGCGTAGTGGAACAGTGATAACGCCTAAACCGCCCAAGCAAGATGAGCGAAAATCCGATGAACCGGGAAACTCTTCAGAAGACCAGAACGACAAGTCTCCTCCCACCGCATGTAATGCCAAATCAAAAATTTATGTTTTTTCTTACGAACATGTTCCTCCATTTCCAGGTAGATTGGTTGTAACACCCCAAAAATTTCCCAAAAAAATTAAAATCCCTAATATTTTAAATCCCCAAATTGAAACCCTAATTTTGGAAATTAGAATCAGAAAACCTAAATGAATTTTAGGGGTTAAATTGAGGAATTCCGAAATTTTAGTGACCAAATTGCTTAGGTTGTAAAACTCAGGATCCAAACCGTAAAGTTTATGAAAATCTAGTGACCTGTTGTGTAAATTACCCATTATTTAGGGTATAGCCCTATTTTGACTTATTTGTTTTGGTTCAGCCGCAAAAAAAAAACCTCTTTCCCTCTCTCCCTCAGTTTCATTCGAGAACCAACAAACCCCCACCCTTCGTTTTTCCGTTCACGCTCCGGCGAGGACTCCACCGCCGTCCGTTTACCGTTTTGTGACCGTCGGTGTGCTCACCGCGGTCGTGCGACCAAAGCCCAACCCTCAGTTTTCCTTGCTCCGCCGTCCTTCGCCAGGAACGGTCTAAACCGTTCAAAATTTGTCTCGCGCCGCCGTTCTCAACGTTTCCCTTCTCCGTCCGGCTTGGTAAGCACCGTTGTTCATGATTGTGATATGTTGGTCAGGGACAGATTAAGTTCAACCGTCGTCGTTGTGTTGAACGGCTGCTGCCGTCGAAGTTTTGGGGCGCCACCGGGGATCCTAGACCTAGGGTTTCAGATGTGGGTGTGTGGATTGTGGGTTAGTGCAGATTTGGGGAATTAATATGGAATTAGGGTTAGGGTTTTGTTAATTAAAAATTTGGGGATTTTATGAACAGAACCGGAATTATGAAACTGAACCGGGCTGAACCCTCAAAATCGAACTGGACCTGGTGACGTCAGCAGTGATGTCATCCGCTGATGACATTGCTGATGCAAGCAGGCTGACGTCAGCGATGACGTCATCATTGACCATGATGACGTCAGCATTGACTTTTTGGGCAGAAAGTCAACTTTATGTTTTTCGACGTTCCGGTTCCAGATTTGCAACCCGTTTTTCTAAATTCGATCCCGAACAACTGTTTTTGGCCTTTTTATTCAATTTTATGCTTAATTAAAAAGAAAATGTTAATTAGTTTCTGAAATCGGATTTCGTTTGCGTTCAGGTGACATAGATTTGGACACCGAGATTCTTCCACATCCTCCGCCTGGTCGACCTCCTGCGTCTCAACCTTCGAGTTCTGCACGTATGAGAATTTAAATAAATTTCTGTTAGTATATTGTGGCATAGTAGTAGAGAATTTTGACTTAGTGAACCCTTGTAGGTGTCGATCCTGTTTCGCCTGCTTCTAGATCTGAGCGTGGGAGTCGTCACTCTCGATGTTGAGCTGTTAGCTGATTAAGGTGTGTTCTCTGCTTGTGCTATATTAAATATGTTGTTGTTACGCGATGTTTGACTGTGAAATATGTTGTTGTTATGTGATGTTTGACTGTGAAATATGTTGTTGTTATGTGATATATGACTGTAAAATATGTTGTGATCTGGGCTATGTGATATGTTGTGATCTGGGCTATGTGATATGTTGTGATCTGGACTATGTGATATGTTGTATGTCATTCTGTTAAACATCATACATCGGATTCTGAAAAGTTAATTATCGGACTAAATGCTCATGCATTTTCGGACTATTGATGTTGCATTCGTATTGATATCGGAACATTCATGTCATATCATTCGGGTGGGGTATGTACGGCGGAAGTTCAGTGGTTTCATCCTTCGGGTTGAATTCCATTTCGGATCAGTGGTTCCACCCTTCGGGCTGAGTTCCACTTCGGATGGTGACGATGTAGAGAGTGGTTCTGGGGAACCTTACTCTTCGGACGGTGATGTAGATGGGTTCATGACATAGACTTAGGTGCATCGTGCATTGCATATCTGTATATTCGATTGACTGTTGAAATGACTATGTTGACTATATGATTCCTGTGATTTTCTGTCTGATGCACCTTAGAGACACACTGAGCTTAATAGCTGACTCCCCCTTAGTTCCTGTTTCAGATTCTCAGACATAGGCTTTCGGTACTTGGAGGACCACAGTTATCAGATTTATTACTGTTTTAGTATGGATATTCTTAGTTTCCAGATTTATTTTGATTTTATTGCGATTATTTTATTATTTAGGATTTTATGTAAACTCGGTTATTTTTATTCGGGATTTTAAAACTGTTTAGCATACATGGGGATTTTAAGGTGATATTTTTTTCCTACTCTGTTTTAGATTATCTTATATATACGACTGCGTTTTCGAGATAAAATTTTAATGATAAACGACACAGTTTTAAATTAATATTTTGAGTATTAATTTCCGGAAACCTAATAAATAAATTACTTGAGGGTTACGTTTTCAATCTAACTTCCTAGATTCGGCCCATAACCCTTGGGTCGGATTTAGGGGGTTACATTGGTGAAACGAGATAAAAATGAGAAAGAGAAGGAAATTTTGGATATATTCAAGATGGTGGAAATTAATATTCCACTTCTTGATGTTATTCGGAAAGTGCCCAAATAGACAAGGTTTCTGAAGGACTTATGCACAAACCGAAGGCGACTATCCGGAAATGAAAAAAGTTAACCTTGGTGAAAATATTTTGGCCATCTTTCAAAAGACGTTGCCGCCAAAGTACAAGGACCAAGGTATGTTTGCGATTCCCTGTAAAATTGGGAATGTTGGGATAAAAAGAGCGATGTGCGATTTAGGCGCATCTATCAACGCCATGCTGTTAAGTGTCTACAACAAAATTTCGACTGAACCATTGAAAGAAACGCGAGTGATGGTTCAATTAGCCGATCGATCAGTCATCTACCCCGAGGGAGTACGAGAAAACATGTTGGTATAGGTAAAAAATCTTATTTTCCCTGCTGATTTTTATATTATTGACATGGAAAATGATTGCAGCAATAAAGGATCCGAAATCTTGTTTGGTCGACCTTTCATATCAACTGCGCATACAATGATTGATGTCCGGGACGACATCTTAACTATGGAATTTGATGGGGAAGTAGTTAAATTTGATATGTATAAAGCTATGAAGTATCTTGATTTGGTCGCATGTTTAAATTTCGTTGATATTATAGATCCGTTAGCTGATGATTTGATCGAAACTGATTTGTGTTATGACTTTTGTAGGGAATTCGCGGATCTCGACGATGAAAATATAGGCGAAATCATTTCAACTCTTTCTTGCCTTTCTGATTTTCGATGTATTCCAACTCGATATACACATTTTCCTCAATTTTGCAGGAACCAAAGCCGAAGTTAGAGCAATCCAATTATATGTTTTTAGGCGACAACCAAACTTTGCCAATCATCATCTTGAGTAAGTTGTCGCATCGGGAAGGAAGTAGAAGCTTGGTTGTTTTGCGCACAAATAAAAAGATGAAGGAAGTTGTTAAAATGACAAGGGATGGACATCACCGTTTATTTGAAGAACTTTCTTTTGAAGAACCAAAAATTTAGCAAAGGTCGTCGAGCTAAACGACGTTAAACAAAGCACTAAATGGGAGGCAACACATTCTTTTAATTTTCGTTAATTTTAATTTCCTTTCTTTTTATATTTTATTTATTTTCCTTTATTTTTCTTTTTCTATTTACCTTAATCATTTTTATGCAGGATTTTTCTTTTCACACAGCAAGCACAATTCAAGCCTAAGCTGAAGTGCAGCGTTTCATTAAAATCGGTGCTTTTTGGCACACCCAAATGGTCTGGTGCACTTTAGTCATGTCGTTACACCCGTCATTTTTCTCTCTTCCTCCCTTTCTTTTCATTCTTTCCCGCAAACCACCAAACCCAAAAAGCACAATACACCCAGCCGCAAAACTCACTCAGCCGCAATTCACCATTCCTCCTCCCTACCGTGGTGGCCGACGACCAGCAACCATTCGACGGGTGCCCAAAGAAAATGTCGAATCACCCTTCGATGCACCTTCTCCACCACCGTTCGTCAGCCGCCGTTCATGGCTTTCCACCACCGCTGGCCCATGCAACTCCCACCTTGCTTCTCCTCCTCGTTCACCGTCTCCCTCATTCCACTCTATGCCAACGGTGGACTCAATTTCATCACCCACGGGAAGTATCTTTTACCCTTATTTGTTCCACATTTTCTTTATTTTTATTTTGAACTGGGGCAATTCATTTAAGTGAGGGGGTAGCAAAACCACTTGTCTTGCTTGTTTGTTATATGCTTGACTTTGATTTGACTTTGAGATGATTTTTTCTTGCCATTACTTGATGTCCAGCATGTTATAATTGTTATAGTGCATATGAATATTTGAATGTTGACATTTTTTTATAATCAAATGGCATGAGTATAATGATAGTTTGACATCTCTTTTCAATTTGCCTTGATTGTGATAATTGGATTTCTTACCTAGCTTAATCAACATAGCCTAATTTTGTGAGAATTTGAGCCTTGAGCATGCATCTTATTCTTTATGCTTGTTTTATCTTGCTTGAGAGTGTCATCTTGAATTTAGGAATCTAGAACTTGTGGCTTGTATACGATTTGAGACTACATTAGAATAAGATTCTTTAAGATGATTTAGGCATTAAGATTTAGCCATTTTCTCTCTTTCATAAAAAACTTACATTTTTCTCATCGCTTAGTGATCCCTCTTGAAGCATTATATCCCATTTTTTTGGCTTAACCTTCAAACCTTGTTCTTCCTTGACCAAACTTTTTTTGATTGATCAAATGCTAGAAACTATATTACTAGACAAATAAGGGCTACAATTCGAATAAAGGCAGAATTTTCCCAGAAAAAATGAGAAAAAAGAAAAACAAAATAAAAGGAAGTATTTGCTTCGAAAAGAAGAAAAAAGAAGAAAAACAGTTTCGAAAAAAGAAAGAGAAAAATATGTGTTTGCTTGCCCATTTTTAGCTCCTCTTTTTGTCTTCACTGCTTTTTGTTTGAAATATCTTGCATTGATCATCTTCTTTTGCTTTTTCTTTTCATCTTTCTATCCTTTTTCTAAACCCACATTACACCTTGAATAAAACACCTAATGATTTTTGCACCTCGATTCTATTAAAGTAGTGGAGAATTGAACTTGTTACAAGCCTATGGAAATCTTTATTCATGTATGACTTAGAGTGCTTTTGTTTCACATCTACCTTTAAACACTTTGAGTCCTCTTGAGTGTACCTTGGTGAGGATTAAGACTAGGTTAGGATTTGATTACTACTTGATAGGCAATTGAAAGAATGAAAGGTTGTTCTTTGCTTATATCCACTTGGTTTGATTTGTGTCTCTTTCATGATATTTCTTTTGCACTAGAAATCTTATAATTATGTTTGATACTTGTGATGGGTCGCGAAATACATTTTTGGGTTAATATCTTTTTTCGGACATATTTGAGGACAAGTATGAGACAAGTGAGGGGGAATTTGATAAGCTCTCAAATCTGACACTTTTAAATTGTTATTTTTCTAGTTTTTAGGATTTCTTGCTACCTAATCCATTTCATTTTGCTATATTTTGTACAATGACCTAATTCTGGAAAACAACAACAAAAGAGGGCATTTCTGCAGTCTTTTTATTATTCTGGTCATGACTGGCATCGTGGGCACGACACTGGGCACGACGCGTCTAACGTGGCAGATGTGTGACTTAGAGTGCTTTTGCTTCACATCTACCTTTAAACACTCTGAGTCCTCTTGAGTGTACCTTGTTGAGGATTAAGACTAGGTTAGGATTTGATTACAACTTGATAGTCAATTGAAAGAATGAAAGGTTGTTCTTTGCTTATATCCACTTGGTTTGATTTGTGTCTCTTTCATGATATTTCTTTTGCACTAGAAATCTTATAATTATGTTTGATACTTGTGATGGCTCGCGAAATACATTCTTGGGTTAATATCTTTTTTCGGACATATTTGAGGACAAGTATGAGACAAGTGAGGGGGAATTTGATAAGCTCTCAATTGTGACACTTTTAAATTGCTATGTTTCTAGTTTTTCAGATTTCTTGCTACCTAATCCATTTCATTTTGCTATATTTTGTTCAATGGACCTAATTCTGGAAAACAACAACAAAAGAGGGCATTTCTGCAGTCTTTTTATTATTCTAGTCATGACTGGCATCGTGGGCACGACGCTTCTGACGTGGCAAATGTGTGGCGACTTCTAGATGATTCTGGAACGTTCTGAAAGACCTTATCAGCTTATTCGTTTAGATTTTCTGCATTTAAATTTCAAAACATTTGAATTGTTTCATATTTTCATTATTATTTTAAATTTTCTTATCTTTTATCTTTGTAAATCTAAGCCTATAAATACCACTCTTTGGTAAAGGCTTAGGCATCAATCAATTAGTCTTCATCTTTTAGTTTGAAACACTTTTTATTCTTTAATCAAAGTTCTTCTTTTTTACTTTTGTTCTTTATGTTCTTTAATTATTTTTACGAAATCAAGTTAAGTATGATAACTAATATCATGCTTAGCTAAATCTCTTGAGCCAAGAACTACCCAAGTCAATTCAAATCATGAGAATTGAACATTGCCTAAATTCCTTCGGGAATGCATTTTTATCTTTCTGCTTAGATAGTTTGGCAATCGACCTTACTAAAGTTTTTAACCGTTTTCAAATCAAAAAGAGCTCGTTGGTATGGAATCGTTTAAAAACAAAGTTGGTAGGAAAGATTGGCCTGTGGCAATTTTGACTTCTTGTGAACACTCTTAGCGGCGGTCCGCTAAGGAAAGATAAAATCAGAAGCGATTCTTTTTAAGACAATTTCTGAGTCGGGCTTTTCTTTCTTTCAAAACTAAAGATTTTAACAGCGATAGACGTGGTTAATTTGTTTAAGAATCAACCTTCGAAGATAGACTTGGGAGGATTGGTTGCTCGAGATAGAAGCAAGTTGCGACGGGTTGGGCCTCGCAGACTGTAACCGACATGATCCCTGGAGTAAAAATCCATTTTAATGATGGAAAGAATTGACAAGGCTAGTTCGAGGCTATTTTATATATCTAAATTTTCTTATTATTTTCTTTACCTTTGCATTTAAATTCTTCTATTTCACTTGCACTCAATATCCGATCACCCCCATTTTTACTTTCCTTGTTTTCTCCAGGGGTGTGCAAAACCGGGTTCGGTTAACCATTAACAAATTATTTCGGTTAATCGATAACTTCGGGTAACTAAATTCTCGACCGTAAACCGTATTCATTCAACCGGTTAACCGTTTAGTCGGTTAACCGAAAAATTCGGTTCGGTTCGGTTCGGGTAACGGTTTTTTTTTGTTTATTAAAAATATAAATTTTAATAATATATTGGAAAAAAGTACATACTTTTTAAAATCGACACATGATGTTATTATCTTTTCTAATACTAGCAAGTTAAACACTTAAACTTGATAAAATAAAATTGTGGTTACTTTTGGGGAATGAGAAAATAAAATAAATTTAATTTTTTAATATAAAATAATAAAATAACATATAATATAATAATATATTATATAATCGGTCGGTTCGGTTACCCGGTTTATCCCAAAACCGTAAACCGTAACTGAACCGGTTTCTTTAAAAAAAATAAAAACCCGAATCGAAACCGAATTTTTCGGTTCGGTTAACCAATTTTTTGGTTCGACTTTTTCGGGTTTCGGAATCAGTTTCGATTTTTTTGCACACCCCTAGTTTTCACAGATATTCCTGGAAGCATTAATCAAAGCAACCTTCAGTCAAGAATTTCGACTTATCTCCCTGCAGATCGACCCTCTTTCCCTATAACAACTTAATTTCTTTATTTTATTATTTGTTGATAGAGTTTAATTGTTTATTTATTTTGACGGGTAAAACGACGCTTGTCACATGTACCGAAAAAGTATGCATGAAATGGCTTGAGGGTTATTTTGATACGGGCCCGAGCTTCGTGCCGCTTGACCCTGTTCCAATACAGTTGTTTCGATACAGAGAAACATGTACGGAAACTCCCTACAGTTAAGTTGGTTATTGGAATCTTCTGAAGTTCTATTTCTTTACGTTTTAGTTCCCGAATGTCGTGGATGCAATTAAATGAGCTTGGATGATTGTTTTGAGCTGAGATTTGAAATATAAGCATGTAGCATGACTCTTTAAAGTTTGGTAACTTAAAAATGGAATAAGTTCCTGTAATTTGTTCAAATCGCAAAATAATCCCTAAAATGTGTTTGCGTGCAATTGAGTCCCTAAACATTGTCTGTTTGAGTTGCAAATCGTTCTAGTACGAAGTTGATCACTTAGGATAATAATGAGCATCTAGACAAGATAAAATGAAAAAATAGGGTTGTTTATTGGAGTAAACTTCCTGGTTCACTTAAATATTCCCCGTGTGACCCATTCGGTTCGGTCTATCATCCAGACCGAGTCGAGGGGGTTACAAAAGACATGAATTCTCGTTTCTTTTCATCAAGATAGCGAACACCCAAATACTTCCTCTTAAAAGAAATTTCAAAGAACTCCCAAGTCACACCGGTAGATTCCAAACACGTAGTGATGGTCATCCACCACGTATAAGCATCTCTGTGCAACAAGGATACAACACAACCCAACTTTTGTGCATCATTACAAACAATCTGACCAAGAAACCTTTGGGTGCTCTCAAAACAAGCCTTAGAACCCTCAGGAGGAAAACCTAGAAATTCAGTTCCACCAACACTGTGTAAACGTTCCAAAGGTAAACCAACATTAGTACTAGGTTGTGATGCAGCCACATGCATATCTGCCATCGTTGCCTGAAAAACCCCAGCTATAGCTTGAATCAACGGTGTCATATCAGTAGTATCTTGCCCTTACGCTGCTTGAGGTCCAATACCTCCAGCGTCTGCTCTCGCACTAGCTCCATCACCACAGGAGGAGGAAGAGGGGGTGGTATATTCTCAACATCATTAACCTCATTCTCAACCACATTACACACATTGGCTCTAAGCTCTCCTCTCGACCCCATTATCAAAACGGTATGAATCTTTGAGATAAAAATGCAACATTAAAAAAACAATCAGGCTACCCGAAGCAAGAATCCAAGGTGTTCAAGTTTTACTTTTAAAACTAAATCCTCTTTATACTAGTAATAATATGGCAATGGGTATCCTTAATCTCTCCAACAATAGCACATAACAATCATAAATCATGTTATCATACATTGTGTATCTCACACAAAGCAAACAACGATCATTTCAAAGTATAAACAACCACCGTGCAGAACATTCAATAGAAAATCTACCAAACAACAATATCACACCAACCTTACCTCTCAAATCTTTCGAAACCTGGATCTGATAATACCAAATGAAACCCCTCGACCCGATCTGGAAAAAAACGAATCGAACGGGTCACACGGGGAATATTGAGGTAAACTGGGAAGTTTACCCCAATAACAGTTTACCCCAATAAACGACCCTATTTTTTCACATATTCTTCTATAGATGCTCATCATTATCCTAAGTGATAAACTTCGCAGCAAAACAATTTGCAACACAAACAGGTAACGTTTAGGGACTCAATTTCTTTCAAACATATTTTAGAGAATACTTTGTAATTTCATCAAATTATAGGGACTTTTTCGATTTTTAAGTTATCAACCTTTAATTAATCACATTACATGCCTCTCTGTCAAATCTCAACTCAAAACAATTATCCAATCTCATTTAATTGCATCCACAACATTCAACGACTAAAGCGTAAAGAAATAGAACTTCAAAGATTCCAATAACCAACTTAACATCTGAGTGTTTCGGTACAAGTTGCTCTGTATCGGAACACCCGTTTCAAAACAGGTTCAACCGTCTCGAAGCTCGGGCTCGTAGGGTGTTTCGAAATACGAGATTCTAGTTGCCAACCTTAAGTAGCTCGTATCGAAACACTTGCCTCTATTTTGAAACCCCAAGGCCAATTCAGGCTCACTGTTTCGGTACAAGCTTAGGCATACCAAAACACATGGGCCTGTAATAACACTTTTTGTTGATTTTTCACACTTCAATCCAATCAACATCATTGCAACATGCATACAACATATCTAAACATCAAACCTCAATCATAAATGGCAATCTCAACATCATATAATGGCAATATGCATCAAGGAAATCTATAGACATGTAACCTATGCAAAATGGCCACTCAAGAGTCAAAACACAAACCAATGTGCATATCCACAAGTAAAGTCATTTACAAGTCATCAACGGTATCACAAACTTGCCACAAAATAGGGAGATTCAAAACACACTCTCCCAAAACATAAAGGCATCCTCCCATTGTTGATTATTACTAATATGTAAGCATAATACCGTACTTGACCTAACCCTCACTCCTTGGGGTTCCTTCTTGCCTCTTTGGTGCCTATAAGATGTTGTTTCTCTACACTGTTGGGAAAAAGAGAGCGTTAGAAATAATGACTGTGAGGGATGCTCAAAACAACCAATAAAAACAATGCAAGTTAAAACCATTTCTCAAGTAGAAAGCTCTATCTCATCATGCTCAATCTATCTCATGCATTAACCCAAATGCATAATCTCAAAGCAAAACCACACATGCTTGTTTCTCAAAAACATTTCTCAAAGCATAATCTCATATACAAAACTCAATTCATTAAATCGTTATAAACAAGGTACATGTGAATCTCATATATTGGCATTTTAGCCACTTTACTCGTATATGCGGATAGCTTGACGGAATCTCACATCGTCAAGTCCTACCTCGGTGGAATCTCACATCACGGAACTCTCATGGTGGTATCTCTCAAAGCTTGATGGAATCTCACATCATCAAGACCTGTCGTAGTAGAATCTCTCATCACCACACGCTCACTTTGGAACGTGATGACACTATCCCCATTGCCCGAACCAAAGAGCACGTACGAATTTTTTATATTATAGTGCACTTATCATCTTGTTCCTCATCCAATTATACCCGATAATAGTAATCTCATCACATGCCAATATACTCATTTTAAACATCATTTACCTGTCGTTTTTCAATGCATAAACATAAAACATTCTCATCACATTTCAAAAGCATAAATAAAGCATAGCATTTTTTCAATAAATTCTATCTTCTCAAAATCATAATTCTATCTCATGGGATCATATAAATCAACAAACCATTTCTCAAAACATACATAAAATAGTAGGTTTACATCTATCTTCAAAATATGAGCATGATCATAAAAATCAATGGGATAAAAACCGAGAAACGAGAGTGAAACATCTTATAGTTACTTCCTAGCATAGATTAGCATTTCAAGCATAATCTAAACCCCCAAACCTTGCTTCCAAACCTTTGAAAAGCTTTTAAACCAATTTCACTCACCAAGGACACCTCGCTTGATTTTCCGAAGTGTAATCAAGCTTCTGAAGCTCCTAGAACTCCATCAATTCTTCTGAAACAATATCTATAACACCCCTTCCCGGTCTGGAAGGGAACCGGGTCGAAGCGTGTTACTGGAGGACGATACGATGATCAGTATTATAAAATTTCATTTAACCACATTACTAATGAATAGAAGACGTACAATATGTTACCAATGCAGTTACTGGTTCACTATAATCAAGTAGAGGACACAATTAACAATTTAGGATCCTTTTATAACCTTTATAAGCTTAGGGACTAAATTGTAAATTCTTACAAGTTGAGGTCCCTTGGTGTGAATAATTTTACCAACATAAAACTCGTTACTAAAAGGACATGTGTACCAAATTTCATTCAATTTGGGGATCAACAATACCGTCAATTAACTTTACAAAAATTCAGTGACCAGATTGTAACATTATCAAACTGTCCTATGAGTCTTTAACTAACTTACCTAACCTTGTTTCGAAACACCTCAGGGTGTTTTGGAATGGATACACGAGAGTCAACCTTGTTGACAGTTCTCTTTAGACCGTTTTGATACAAGCTTGACCCGTATCGGAACGGATTGACCAGCCTTGACTTTGATTTTGACTCATTTCGATTCGTTTTAAACATGTGCCGAAACAATGGTTTCCAGTGGAAAAATGTTCCGAAACGGCATTACTTCGTTTCAAAATGCCCATAATCTCAAGTTCAGTAATATGCACCCGTACCGAAACGACATCACCTGTTTCGATACGGTCAGGCTTGTAATGACAGATTTTTCTGGTTTTTGATTAATTTACCCTACCATATGATGTCCAAATGGGACGAAACTTCGCACACAATATTTCCAAGACATAAGCTAATAGCATGCCAAGTTCCATGACCATCCGAGTATATTTATTATGTTTTTACCTTTTTAAGCTAATCATGCATTTTAAAGCTATTCGAAAAGAACCAAAAAGGCCATTTAGGGCCAATGACCAAATTACATAATAGACATTACACCAACACAACAAAATGGGCATGTATGACTAGTTCAACTACTTTGCCACCTTCCTAGGAGTTCAAAAGTCATATTTACATTACTTGTAGCTTGGTAGTGACTTGTCTTGATGGTCGATCCGATCTTCCAACGAACAAACCTTCTTAACCTGAAAATGCATGAGATGAGACACGTTAGGCATACTTTTCCTAGTGAGGTAGTCACAAACACTATTAGTAATGGAAATGCCATGATTACAATGATACATAATCTCGTGCCAACATTATTGATGACATGCAACAATGCACAAAATAATAAGCATGTTCCTTTTCATTTATAGTCCTTGGATTGAATCAAGATCGTGGATACGCGAATTCCTACGCCTCGCCAAATCAATGAATGGTCTAATACCTCTGCCTCGCCAATATGACCAATAACAATACACATCCCTCCGCCTTGCCAAATCAATGTAGATCGTAGCCTTAGGACCGTAGTCCACCCGTACACTGAGCTCATGAATTCTATGGCTTGCCAATTGTATTTCGAATCCATTCCATCCCAAGGTTGCAATATACATATACATTTCAATAGTCAATGACATATCAATGTCCAATGTATTCAATGTTGTCATTGATCAATATTTGTGTCTCAATATCAATATCTCTTAGATTGGTATGCATATCAATGTTTGATGACTTCAATGCAATAATCCAATGACAATGTTTATGTTGATGACTATATACAATTACAATAATCAAAGTTCAATGGCAACTTAACGACACTTACCAAAGTGTCTGATTAATCATCTAATCCAATTTCTTCAATAACGGTGTTAGCGAAATAATCTAAAATGAAAAATAATGATCCGGGGAGGCCTTTCGCCTAACCCGAGACTCCTACTACACTCACCCTAAGAATCCGAAGCTTCAAGGCTCTCGAATAGCAATCCCTTTGTTCCTAGCTTGTGATGGAGAGGGTGAAACCTCTTTCTCCACTTCTTGAGCTAGAAGAAATAATAGAAAACTATTAAGATCGATGTTTCGATATCAAAATCAATATAACGATATCAAAATCAATATCCGACTTCAATAGAGAGGACAATGATGAGATATCCATGGATAGTCAAATCCCTAGCTTAGATTACACCCAATATATTCATGGAATCCATCAACCGATTGAGGAATATAGCTTACATGATCGATAGCAACGATTCGATATCCATAAAGTGAAGAAAAAGCAAAGCTTGAAATTCCACTAATGGAGGTGTATGCTTAATGGGAGAAGATGATGAAAGTGAGAGGTGCTAGCTTGGGAGTGTTCTCGGGAAAGCTATCTTCACTTCTTTTGTTTCTATTTTTAATTCAAAGCTTTCATTCAATTGAAGGAAAGTCATCAGATAACTCCACGTAAGTGGAGAATTTAATTAAAGATAGCTAATCGCGAAGTTAGACCCTCACTTTTCATACAATTTTAGTTTTGCCCTCCAACTTACACTTCTTCCATTTTAGCCACTAAAAGCTCAATATTAATTAATAAAGTTCAAGCACGATGTTTTAAGCCCAATTAGGGTTCGATAAAAATAATTAATTAGCTGATAAAATCTATAAGCTTCGTCAATGTAGGATTTCTGATCATCGGAATTAAATTCCGACTGGACTGGATTTAAGGGTGTTACATTCTCCCTTGTTTATACCACACAAGAACAGAGCATTAATGCATCTCAATGCATTAAAATCACTAGCAGCCAAAGCCAACATGTTGCTCTTCCCAAAAACACCAAAACGTCTATCTAATACAACCGAAAACACCTTCGATTTCTCTACAAATTCAACCCAACCAAAACCTAACACTTACGTCTATTTTTAATCATTAATTACCATCCAAAAACAACCTAATTGCATCCTTATATCTCCAGCAACACCAAAACCACATTATCACCCCAAAACCTAAATCTAGCAATCTAACAACTAGAGATCCAACTCATTTCGGGATTACTATAATAAAACCTTTATTTCAACATCATTTAACATCCAAAACATGATTAAAATAATTATCAAATTAACAAAAATAGTACCATTACAAAAATCATGAGAAATCATCTTTCAAAGCTTGATCTAACCATTTTCATCAAATAGATTATAAAACCTTATTATTAAAAACAATTATAGAGTCAAAGACTTGAGAATTTCGTCAAAGAATCTTGATTAGAGGAGAAAAAAGAAGGATCGCCTCGAACAAAAGCTTTTTCCCTTGATTGCAATGATTTTGATTAAAACCTTCAAGAAATCCATAGCTAGTTGATGTAGAAATCCATAAGAACCATTTAGAAATCAAGAGTGGGTGAAAAGAAAAAAAAACTCTTGAGATTTTAGTGATAAGAAAATACTTTAACTGATGGGAAAGTTGGGAGAAAAAGTTAGGAGAAAAGTAGTTACGTAAGAAAATGTTTAAGCCTTTTAAAATCTTTTTTTATTAAAACCCATTTAAATAATCAATTTATTAAATCTTTTAAAAATACAAAAACAAGGGAAATGACTGATAACACCTTGGTGCAATAGCTTCATAAAGATTCTAAGCTTGGCCCTCTTTCAAAATAGTCATTTAAAACATATTTTACATTTCTTACAAATTAGTCACTAAACCGAAATAAAAATCTTCCAAAACTAATTTTCCATAATTGACTTCACCAACCCCTTAAATATATTTTTAGAGGATTTAAGAAAAATTTTCCAAAAATTTACCACATCTTAAACCATGTTTTCCCTAAACCACTCATGAACTAACCCCAATCTCTAATCTAGGTCCTACGAACCCCGTATCCACCTTGAAAACTCCTTGGCCCAAAACTGGGGCATTATAATTTCACTACCATTTGGGGTTTGGTTATGTAGTTTCTCTTTGGGAGGAAAAGATTGTTGTGGAACCACCTCCTTGTTTCTTCGACCTCTTTGAAGACCGATGAGGCTAGCTATCGTATCGGAGTCATTTATCTCCCTGAGAATTGTTTCCCTTCCGCTTCTCTGACGCCTTCATCTTTGCTTCAGTAGCAATGGCTTGGTTCACCAAATTCTGAAAATCAGTAATCTCTAGTGTCATAAACAGGGGACTTAATTCATCATTGAGTCTGTTGATGAACATTCGACATTTATCCTCCTCCTCCTTAATGTATTTTGATCCATATTTGTAGTATTTGCAAAATTTGATGACATATTGTTCGATAGGTTTGTGTCCTTGCTTCAGGTATAAGAAACTCCATCTTCGCTCAACAAGATATTGCTCATTCACATACTTCTTTCGAAACTCCTTAAGAAAGAATTCCCACGTAGCATGTTCGACCGGAGCAGTAAGTGTCGTTGTTTCCCACCAGCTTAAAGCTTCATCGGCTAACAAAACAACAACACACTCAAGTTTGTGTTCGTCAGAACATTGCAATTGATTGGTCAAAATCTTTATAGTAGTTTCTAACCAATATTTTGCTGCCTCCAGGTTTTCATCATCCGTGCCCGAAAACGTATAAGCCCAATGTTGGGCTAGCTTATTAATAGGATCCCTCGAAGGGGCTATGATTGGAGGAATAGGTGGTAAAGGAGGAATTTGTCTAAAAGTTTGAACTAGTTGATCGAACATCTTCTTCATACTTAAAAGACACTCCATTTGAAGAAGGTGGATAGTAGATGCTTCCTGCTGAGGTTCAATAGTCTTTTGTGGTTCTTGTTGTTCCAGATTCTTTCTTACACTCCCTCCATCACTAGAGGAACCAACCGGGATTTCATTATCTCAACCAAGGCGTGTCTTAGACATTATAAGTTTTATAAGACAAAAAGGAACTTTTATTAGGCATAGATCACAAGTAAGTACATAATTCAACTCCTAGGTGGCATATAAGACATATAATGATGCAGCGAGACTCGATTTAGTTCTAGAATCGACTAAACCTAAGCTCTGATACCAATAAATGTAACGTCCAATACTGATTTAGAAGTAAACCGCGTCCATGAAAGCTTACTTAACAAGCCAAACTTAACTTACGCTTAAGTAGAATAAAAAAATAAAAAAGGTAACAAGTTCGAATAGCAGCAAGTTCAGTCTTTAACTAACAACCTAAATATAAAAATTTTAAGTGCTTGATCCAACAAAACAAAAACACATAATTAATCAGACTCATTTGTTCGAACTAGGCATAGCAACAAAGTCTTGTAGGAATTTTTTTTTAACTTAACCGGGACCATCAAAAGTATTAGAATTCATATAAACTAATTTCCTATGATATCCAATTTAGTTATATATACATATATATCATTCGTCCTGACTTTCAATACTTGTTACCAAATTCCTTAGCTAATCTAAGGATTTGTGGTTAAACTGTGAGTATGCAGATATTATTGTTGAATTCAAAGAAAAGAGCATGCAATTCCAAATATTATTTTTAAGCCTAATGTTCATATTAAGCATTTATTTCTCACATGTCTTTTAGCATTCTTAAGCTATCAACCAAGAAATTTGGCTACATCAACATTTTCACAGGAAGTATTGGTTACAATTATTATAGTTCATTATGATCAATTACATACTCCATTTTTTTTTCTAGATTTCATTCCCTAGACTACTACCAATCAAGGAACATTAAACACCTTTTCGATTAAGAGACTTTTAATTAACAAACACTTATACGAGCATCATCATCACACAACCATTTGAAACATCTCTACGAACATGCCATCTCTAAACATATAATCACATAATCATAAGCAACTTACCATGATTAACCAATCTATATTTCAACCAAAATCTAACAACTAAGCATACCATCGTAAGCAGAACTGAATTAGTATTATGCGACACTTACAGGCCCTTTCGAAAAGGATGCCTACGAATTAGCTTAATTGCACTTATAACAAAAGATAAGTCTAGATGCCTTATGCACAACTAATAGCATATATGCCACCAAATAGGAGTTTGTAAAAGAGTCACAGAACATACATCTTAGCTTTCCTTGTGATCTTGCCAAGTCCCAGGAGCTACACAGAAGCAAGTCAACTTGAAGGATGGAAGAGATAGTCGTAGGTAAGACTACTTAGTGAGGTAGCATAAAAGTGACTATTGTGAAAATTCTTAGAGATAAATTTTAATATTTTCCATCCATCAATCATCATTCGAACTAAGTTTGGTTAAGGATTAACATAGATTTTATTTAAGGTCACATATCAACACTTATAATCCTACTTACTAAGGAACATTCATATACCAGGAATCATTTGACATTAACCTTCTAATCCAACCTCAAGGAAGAATAAATATATGAATACAAACTTAGCTTAGAACACTTAATAAATACAGAGCATAACATAACACATGAAGAATATATATATATATATATATATCAATCATATCATGATTCAAAGCAATTCAAATAATATTATTCATAAATCAAAACTTCAACTTATCCTTTTAGTCATTTTCAACTTATTACAACATTTTAATCTTTTATAGCCTTGAAATCAAGTATTAGCCTAGGTACTCGAATCCCAGCCAATTGTCGCCACAGAAAAGGTACCCATGGTACTGGTCAAACCCTCCTACTATCGCCAAGTGACCACATGTAACACCCCAAATACTTTTCATAATTTTCTTATCTTATTAAATCAGATTTGACTTAGTTTCATAATTATATAGTCATAAGTCTCAGAATACTTTTCATCACATATCAGACTGATTTAATCATAAATTCTCATCTTAATTTCGAGTAACCAATTATATGGTTCAAATAGCTCATTTTCATATTCATAGCAATCATTTTTCATGGTTTCAAATCAAATCAATGTGGCAACATACAACTTTGCACATATCATAACCAGAATTTAATTACATATGTATCTTATATCACCAAAACATGCTTCGAAAACAAACACGGTTATAGATAATTTTTTCTTAACATATCATATTTGATCTTTAATTCACATACCTGAATTTCAAGCTTAGCTCATTAATGATAATTACATAATAACAAACATTAAGTATAGAGCAGCTCGGAATGGCTGTTAATACATTCCGAGGCTTCAACTACAATCACAATATATACAGCTAAATTTGGTCTCGAATCACAATTTCATATTGTCCCTCAATAGCTTTACCAGCTTTAGTCTTTGCTTCTTTTACAATTTCTGGATCTAATCGCAAGCCAAAGTATGCACATGCATTAGAATGCTATTTACTTACTCATATGATGATACTCAACTAGTCTACTCGCCAACCATAGACCAAATCAATCGACATTCATCAATACACTCGAATATGCATCAACTAATTCCAAGATTCATTCATGTATAGCCTCAATCAATTTGTAATATCCAATTTTATATGATTTAACAAGTAGACCCTAACTGCACTACAAACAGTTTTGAAATCCAAAAAAAGAATTTCCATAGTTCAAGAAAATCAGTCCTTAATCAAATTTTCCAGCCACAATTCAAGGTTTATATCAACCTTCAAAACCAGCCCATAAACAATTTTTAAACTCTCGAAAACAGTCCCAAAACTGCAGATGTAAAGCCTACAACATTCTATAAAACTTCCCCTAATTCAGATTAGCAAACTGCCAAAAGTCACTTACCATTCCCCTATTTTAAACATTAAAAAAAAGTCTTATTTCAAGTGACAACCATCCCAAATTCAAGCTCATTCACCTAGTTCTCACAATAAAGCATTTCAAGGCTTAATCAAATTCTTCAATTAACTTATTCACAATAAATTCCAAACTAACAAACACAACACTTTCACCAAGCAAACATTTCATCAATTATAAGAATTTCAACATGCAAGCTTCCAAATCACCTATTCTAGTTCAAAATAAATTAAAGATTTTCGTATGATCGATTACTCAACAAGAGCATAAATTCCTATCATCTTCAAAACTCAAAACTATTTTCCAACAACTTTAAAATAGTATATGAGATAAATCCTTACCTCCAATACTTGTTATCCGATTGATTACCAAGTCACCATGAAAAATTCATGAAAGTTTTTTTTTTCCTTCTAAGCTTTCTCTCTCTCTCTATCTCTCTCTCTCAATATTTTCGGTGTAATTTGGAAAGGGTGAAAGAGATGGATTCCTCCATGACCGATCATCCTTTCTCTTCCCACTAAAATTGACTTAAGTAAGTGACATGTGTACAAGCTCAAAGGAAAATTTCCTTTTACATGCAATCCTAATAGATTTCCTAATTTGCATATTGGTACTTTCATAATGGTTACAATATTTGTGACTTAATCAATCGAGTCCCATTCTAAATAATTTGTTCTATTCGAAGCTTATACACCAAATTTATATAATCATAACACTAAGCCTTTGAACAACAATTTTGGGGTGCTACAAATACAATGCCCAACAACAGAACAACAATGTCCAATGTCAATATAATGCCATGTCAGGAGTCAATCAGAATATTGTGCCACAACGGACACAAAATAATTTTCATGCAGGGCAAAGGATTATTCCTGCCGCATGCCAAGCTGGGCGTTGTCACTTATCACCTTATCAAATCACCTTTTTATCTTCCCCAAACATGCTACTTACCATCATTACCCTCTTTAATTCAAACACTCATTAAACCCCATTACACACGCAACCTTCACTTCATTTACCATAGCCGTTCATCACCCCTTAAATTTCTTCTTTCTTTAGCCAAGCAAGAAACAAAGAAACACAATCTTCCCTCTTTCTTTTTCAATAATCAAACAAATCCCTTCAAGCTTTCAAACAAATCACTAGAAATTCTATAGATCGAATTAGAGAATAAAATTTATGTGTAAAGAACCTTATATGAATCTAGTTTTTTTTTTGAAAAAGCGGTGAACGATTTCGAATCGTATATCAAAAGATATGAGTTTTTGAGTATAGGAAGGTCAGAATTTGGGCAGCTAACTGTTCTGAAAATCTGCATTAGTAGTAACTTTAAAAATTTACTATAAATTGTACTTGTTGATTAGAAAGCTTATCATGTCTAGTTTCATTTAAAACAAACAAAAATGAATATCAAGTTATATAACCGTTTATAGAGATGATTCTTTAGGTACAGTGTAATCTGCCTGGTGGCAGAATTGGGTGTATCTTTAGACTAAATCTGTATTAATTCATAAGAAGTAAAAATACAAAGTTTATATGGTTAGAAAGATATTTGAATCATATTTCGAACGATGTAAACATTTTGAAATTCCAACATACAGAATAGAAGATATGAATTTTTAATTGAATAGTGCACAATCCGCCTGCCAGCAGCTCTATATGTGACTTAAAATATCATTGAAAGCCTAAGAACAAGATTATAAAAGTAGAGAGGATGAATTAATAAGTTAAAACATGGGAGAATTGTTTTAATTGATTCAAGTGTTGTTTGAACATAAATGAAAGTGTGAGGGCTGATTAGTGAATATGTAAGAGTATATGCATGAAATTGGGATTGTTTTTGCCATGAATCAATAGGTTGTGAACTGTTTAAAATGTATAAATGTGTATATAAGATTTAGGTGTTGATTTGCATATGTGACGATAATTAAGGAACCATTTTTAAGTAAATGAATAAGATAAAGGCTGATCATGGTAGTAAAATGCATATATAAGTGTTTCAAGGGCTGTTATGATGTGAATAAGTAAGTATATCGATGTGTAATTTGTTTCATGAATTTATATGTAAAATTATGCTTGTTAAAGGACTGAATCGTGTTAAAATAAATGTAAATGGGCAGTTTTAAGTATAATTATTAATGTGATTATGAGTATAGGGCTATTTAGGACAGTTGTGATGTTGGTTGGACTGCTTGAATGTATATATGTAAGTTTGGGGGCTGTTTATAAGCTGATTGATTTTGCATGGATATGATTGTTATTTTTACATGAGGTACATATCATGATTCGATTGACTAGAAGATAAGAGTTAAATGAAGCTAGGAATAATTGTGGTTCAGGTATTCCATAACTTTGGAATATCAGGTGAGTGTAGTTGTTATGTTTCGGATGACACGGTGTCATCTCGATTTTTTTAACGCCCCGGTTTTGGGCTTAGAAGCTTTGGGCGTTGACCAGTCCGGTCAAAGTGCTGTCGAATTTAAAAGAGTAAAATTAGGAAAGCCTAGTTCGGGTTGCATTAAAAATATGGAAAAATGTTCTAAAATCCTCTTTTAATATATATAAGTGAACTGTGAAATCAATTTTACAAAATGAGGTTTGGAAGGGTGACATTTTGGCTAGTCACCAAAATGTAATTTTTGAAAACTGCGTGACTCTTTTAGAAAGGGTTGAAACTTTGAATATTTAAGGAGCTATTTACCCAAAGGGAGTTTCTCCAAATTTTTCTAAGATATTTAGTGATTTAATTCTAAGTTTTAAACAAAAGAAAAGTGGAGGGAAGTTATTTTCCATTTTCAACTAACTTTTCCAATTTTCCTTTTCTCTCATTTTCTCTCAAACCAAACATTCTCTCCAGATCTTTTTCCTCTGGTTTTGTCATCTAAATCACTCTTTTCATTTCCCTTTTGATTGCAAATCATCTCATCAACAAAACCTCACCATTTGCTAGTTGTTTCTTCAAGCTTTTTTGTTCTAAAAGGGAGAAACTCAAGTTTTGAGGTAAGAACGTCCTTCTCCTCTAAACTCTCAGTTCTTTACTGAAATTCCTAAGTTCTCAATCCTTAATTGATGATTTATAAATGGTTTTAAAGTTGTGTGATGGATCTTGGCTTAAAATGCAAGATTTGGTGATTTTTTATGGATTTTCGTGTGATCTGATTGGGCTGTGTTTTAAGGTGTTAATTTGATGTTAAATGAATGTTAAATTGATAAGGAATTGAGTTTTAATTAATGCAATCCCGGATAGGTTGAATTTCCTAAGTTTATCATGTGTTTCTTGGTTGTTTTGGAGTGATCTTGTGGATCTGATGTTGCTGGAGTTATAAGGATGTTGTTAGGTTCTTTTTAGATGTTAAATGATGTTAAAGGATGTTTAGATTTGATGGTTTTTGGCTGGGCTTTGTTGAGGAGTTGTTTGGATGCATTTTCGGTTGTGTTTGGTGGCCGAAAATGGAGTGTCGATGAGAGCAGCGAGTTTAGGTGCTTTCATTGAAGCTATTAATGCATGATGATGCATTAATCCTCTACTTTGATGTGTTGAAAACAGGGGAGTCATCTTTGGATCCAAGTGGTGGTGATCCGGAAGCTTGATTTGTGTTTCGGAAGAGGCGAAACGGAATCGGTGAGTGGAATTTGGTTTTCGGCTTTGAAACCAGTGTTTTGAAGGTTTGGGAGCTTAGTTTAAGTCTAAGCAACTTAGCTAAGCTCAAGAGTAAGTTTTTGGTTAAACTCTCTTGGTGATGGCCATGGTTTTTGTTGTATGCAATGAGGTTGTTTGCATGTGTTTAAATCTGTTTTGAAAGCATATCTAGCATGTTTATTTGCTGTGATTTAAAGCCATGTGTTGAAGGAAACTCAAGGTAAGAGTTCCTTGTTTTTGAACATTGTTTAAATGTGGTTTGATGCTTAAAGATGCATGATGTTTATGGCTTTGTATAATGCTTTAAAACAGTGGATTATTGTTGTTTAATGATGCATATTGGCAAGTGATGTTAAGGTCATAGAGGTGTTTAAAAGTCCTTGTGTGAGCCTTGTTATTTAAAAGAACATCAAGGTGGTTAAAAGTCCTTGGATGGTTCTTGGTTAAGATCATCAAGGTGGTTAAAATTCCTTGGATGAGTCTTGTAAATTTTAAGAGCAATATGGTGTTTAAAAGTCCATAGTTGGCTCTTGGTTAAGGCTCAAGGTGGTTAAAATTCCTTGCGTAAGCCTTGGTTACTTAAGAACATCAAGGTGTTTAAAAGTCCTTGGATGGTTCTTGTTAAGGACACAAAGGTGTTTAAAAGTCCTTGTGTGGTCCTTTCCATGGTGTTTAAAAGTCCATGGGTCCATGGTGTTTAAAAGTCCATGGGGTTAAGGACACAATGGTGTTTAAAAGTCCATGTGTGGTCCTTGGTTATTATAAGATCACAATGGTGTTTAAAAGTCCATGTGTGAATCTTATGTGAAATGTATCACTTGTTGCCAATATGTCATGAAATGGTATGGAAGCATGTAATGCTTGTTTAAAGGTTAAAGAGCATGTGAAATGTTGCTTGAAAAATGATTAATAAATGAGTTTTTATAAATGCATTATTGTATGGTTTAAAATGAGCATTCCTCACTAAGCTTTTGCTTACGCTCTCTTTCTCCTTTTCTTAAATCAATAATGCAGAGCATTAAAGTGCATTGAGGGCAGCAAGGAAGGCAAGCAATCAAGTGGAAGTTAAGCTCAAGTATGGGAAGGTTTTCTTAAACACTTTTAGCTTTTGGCATTTGGCAATGGGGGACCTATGTGGATGTTTTGGGAGATGTTTTGAACTCCCTAAGTTTGTTTAATGTTGTCAATAATGCTGGAACATGTAATTGGCCATTATGTGTTTGATTTGGAGATTCAATGCTTGAATGGTTTGCTAAGAAGGAAGCATGCCTTTAGATTTGGGGCTTTTCATATTGGATGCCATAATGATGATTGAATGATGCATTTATGTTCCATACATGTTGAATGTCTTGCTGGTAAAGTTTGGTAGCATTTGGAGCATGTATGGTTGATCAATTGTGTGTTTTAGCAGCCATTTCACTGCATTCTATGCAGGCCGTATCGGAACGGCAGCTACCATTTCGGAATGGGTGCCCTGTAATAGCCCAGGCGTCCGAAACGGAAGACACCGTTCCGAAACGGAAAGTCCTCTGCCAGCCCTCGTTTCGGAACACGTTGCGGAACGGCCCCGCGTTTCGAAACAGGTTCTCCCTGTTTCGGAACACCTGACCGTTGGGGGCTGACATTGGCAGTTAAATGTTTTGAAAAGTTTGCATTTTGGTCCTGAAACTCGTTTGTGCAATTGTATGAGTTTGGAATGTCCTTTAGAGCTGAAATTTGGCAGTGAAGCATGGAACCTGATTAATTTCATGTTGGTAACATTAATTTGGGTTAAGACCTTTTAATTTCCAGAATTTACACTTTGGTCCCTAAAGTTGTAAATTGTTCATTTGGGTCCCTGAATGATCTCTGATGTGAATGATCTTTGAGCATGCTGTGTGAATGATCATATCTAGGGTTAATATGCATCTAGACCGGGTTAAAAGAAAAAAAAGGGTTGTTAATCAAGGTTGACTTTCGGGTTGACTTTGATTTTCCCCGTGTGACTTTCTTAATTCGGGTCAACCGTCTAGGCCGGGTTAAGGGGGTTACATTTGGTGGTATCAGAGCCGAGTTCTCGAGTAATTGGGAATGTTTGTGTGAGTGATTTATGCATGTATGCTATGTATGCTTGTTGAGTGAAAGCATGATGAGTGGTTTGTGAATTTGATGCAATTGAGTTGTATGCTGGGATGAAGAATATTGTGGGTAACCATTGCCAAAACAAAGCTAATAAGGTGATGTTGATTTTAAATGAAAATGAGCTTGAGTACTTGGATTGTTTACTTTGCTGGACCTGATTTTGTTTATTTGCATTGTGATTGCATGGTTAGAATATGGCCCCTCGTAGAGAGTTGAGAAGTAATGTGCGAGCTACGGCTCCGAATGAGAATGAAAATGAGGAGAATGCGTGAAGTGCGGTGTTACCTCCTCCACCTGGTGGTGGTGGTGCTGAGGGTGAAAGAGCTGAAGTTGCAGCTGGAGCTGGGGTCGCTGGACCTGAGGCTGGTCAGGGCCAAGCTATGCCTGACATGACGATGTTGGTACAAGCTATTGCTGGTGCTTTTCGAGCGGCAGTAGCTGGAGCTCAAGGAGCTGGGCATCAGGGAGATGCTGGTGTTAGACTACCTTTGGAACGCTTATGCAGTCTAGGTGGGACTGAGTTCAGGGGTATGTCTGTTGAAGGTTCTGAAGCTTGGCTAGAGAGTACCAAGAGGATCTTGGGTCAGATGAGTTGCACTGATGTGCAAAAGCTGGGGTGTGTTGTATCCTTGCTACAGGATGATGCTTATACGTGGTGGACGACCACTATAGCTGGAATGGCGGAAGCTGACATAACTTGGACATTCTTCCAGAATGTGTTCAAGAGAAGGTATCTTGGTGTGAGGTACCTGGATGAAAAGAAGCGGGAGTTCATGTCTCTTACCCAGGGGAGCATGACTGTGGCTGAGTATGAAGTGCAGTTTGTTCGACTCAGTCAGTATGTGCCTGAGTTAGTCCCTGATGAGCGGGCGAGGTGCGAAAGATTCCGTTATGGTTTAGTGATGGATGTGAAGATGTATGTGCTGGCTACCGAGTATGATGATTTTGATGTGCTGGTGGGCCGAGCTAAGGACATTGAGATGAACTTGGGTTTATCTGCTAAGAGTGCTGGTTCTAGTGCTGGAAAGCGAGCTGCTGAGTATAGTTCCGGTGGTGGACGGAACAAGAGGGGACGTGATCAGAGGTATCAGTCCTCAGCTAAGCGAGGTGGTGGTGTACCTGCTCGGGGAGGCAATGCTAGAGCTGACCCGAGTGCTTGTTGGACATGTGGTTCACGTGGTCATATGAAGCGTGATTGTCCTCGAGCTGTGAGGGAGGTGCAAGCTCCTGTGGCAGCAGCTGGTAATGGGTGCTGGAATTGTGGATCTACGGATCATTTGAGCTGAGAGTGTCCTATGTTGGCTGGTGGCCAAGTGCGTGCTCCTGTTGTTGCTGCACCGCAGAGAGGCCGTGGGCGCGGCCGTGGTAATTTCCAGCGAAGAGAGGAAGGTGGTAGGGGTGTAGCTCATGTTGTGGCTATTCAGCCTGAAGGTGGCGGTCAAGCTAGGGTGTATGCTCAGCGTGAGGGGAGGAATAACGCGGATGTGATTGCAGGTACTTTTACTTTGCAATCCTTGTCATTACTTTCCTTGATAGATTCTGGATCTACGCATTCATACATATTGCGTGAGCGTGCTGAATTGCTTGGTTTGCCTGTTGAGTTTTTGGATGTTGGTGTTCGTGTCACTAGTTCTTTTGGTGAAACTGTTGTGACTCGAAAGCTGTTTAGAAGGTGTCTTTTGGTTGTTCAAGATCATGTTTTTCATGTTGACCTTATGGAGTTGCCTTTCTATGGTTTTGATGTAATTCTTGGTATGGATTGGCTTACTGAGCATCGTGCTGTTGTGGATTGTGAGAATAAGCGAGTTTCGCTGAAGCTTGCGGATGATTATGAAGTTGTTGTGGTTGGTGAGAATGTGAAGTTTCTTGCCAATGTGGTGTCTACATTGGAGGCGAGCAGGATGCTGAGGCAAGGTTGTGAAGCTTACCTAGCTTTTGTAATGAATCCTAGCTCCAAGGAGTTGCGGGTGCAAGATATCAGGGTTGTGAAGGAGTTTCCTGGTGTGTTTCCTGAGGAGTTGCCTGGTTTACCTCCTAATCGTGAGGTGGAGTTTGGAATTGAGCTGTATGACAAAACAACTCCTGTGTCCATTACCCCTTATAGAATGGCACCTAAGGACCTGAAGGAGCTGAAGACGCAATTGCAAGAATTGCTTGATCATGGTTTTATCCGGCCGAGTGTGTCACCTTGGGGTGCACCAGTCTTGTTTGTGAAGAAGAAGGATGGCACTATGAGAATGTGCATTGATTACCGTCAGCTGAACAGGTTGACTATCAAGAATCGGTATCCGTTGCCGAGAATTGATGATCTCTTTGATCAATTTCGGGGAGCTGCTGTGTTCTCCAAGATTGACTTGAGGTCAGGGTATTACCAGTTGAAAGTCAAGGATGTGGATGTGCCCAAGACAGCTTTCAGGACAAGGTATGGGCATTATGAGTTTCTTGTGATGCCGTTTGGTTTGACAAATGCTCCTGCTGCTTTCATGGACATGATGAATCGTGTGTTTCATGAATATCTGGACAAGTTCGTTGTGGTATTCATTGATGATATCCTTGTGTACTCGCGTACTGAGGAGGAGCATGAAGAGCATTTGAGGATTGTGCTGCAAGCTTTGTTGGAGAATCAGCTTTATGCCAAGCTGAGCAAGTGTGAGTTTTGGCTTAAGGAGGTGGTGTTTCTTAGGCATGTTGTTTCTGCTGAGGGGATTCGTGTTGATCCTCAGAAGGTCGAGGCAGTGATGAATTGGAAGGTTCCTAGGTCTGTTCATGAGGTTCGTAGTTTCCTTGGTTTGGTAGGATACTACCGGAGGTTCGTGGATGGTTTTTCTAAGATTGCTGCACCTTTGACGAAGCTGTTGCAGAAGGATGTTAAGTATGAGTGGACGGAAGCGAGACAGCAGGCTTTCGAGAAGCTTAAGGCGGCTTTGACGCAAGCCCCTATATTGGTTCAACCTGAATCAGGGAAGGAGTTTGTGGTCTTCAGTGATGCGTCCTATGTTGGTTTGGGATGTGTGTTGATGCAAGAGGGTAAGGTGGTGGCTTATGCATCGCGGTAGTTGAAGGTGCATGAGCGCAATTATCCTACGCATGATATTGAGTTGGCTGCAGTGGTTTTTGCTTTGAAGATTTGGAGACATTATCTGTATGGTGAGAAGTGTACTGTGTACACGGATCACAAGAGTTTGAGGTATCTGATGTCTCAGAAGGAGTTGAATCTCAGGCAGCGGCGTTGGTTGGAGTTGCTCAAGGATTATGATCTGACGATTGAGTATCATCCTGGAAAGGCTAATGTTGTAGCGGATGCCTTGAGTAGGAAGGTAGCTGTTGAGCTGAGGGCTATGTTTGCCAGTTTGAGTATTTCGCGTGATGGTGGTCTTGTGGCTGAGTTGCAAGTGAAACCATCGTTGGTTTAGTTGATCAAGGAAAAGCAGTTGCTGGATGATTCCTTGGAGCCTCATGTGCAGGATATCGCGGAGGGTAGGCCTTCGGATTTCAGCTTTAATGATGATGGTGTGTTGTGTTTTGGTAGTCGGATAGTAGTGCCCAATGATGCTGAGTTGAGGCGTGCTATTCTGACTGAAGGTCATAGTAGTCCTTTTGCTATGCACCCTGGTAGTACTAAGATGTATCGTGATCTTCGTGATGAGTACTATTGGGTGGGTTTGAAAAAGGATGTTGCGGAGTTTGTGAGCAAGTGTATGGTGTGTCAGCGAGTTAAGGCTGAGCATCAGGATCCTTCAGGGGTTGTTGCAACCGTTGAGAATCCCTGAATGGAAGTGGGAAAGGGTTACCATGGATTTTGTATCTGGTTTACCTTTGTCTCCCTCGAAGAAGAATTCAGTGTGGGTGGTTGTGGATCGCCTGACGAAGTGTGCGCATTTCTTGCCGGTGCATACTACGTTTTCTTTGGATAAGCTTGCGGAGCTGTACATTGTTGAGATTGTGCGGCTTCATGGTGTGCCTAATTCGATTGTGTCGGATAGGGATCCCAGGTTCACATCGCGGTTCTGGCAGTGTTTGCATCGAGCTTTGGGTACAAGGTTGAATTTCAGTACATCTTATCATCCTCAGTCGGATGGTCAGTCCGAGCGTGTTATTCAGATTTTGGAGGATATGTTGAGGTGCTGCGTGATTGAGTTCCAAGGTTCTTGGGAAAAGCATTTGCCTTTGGTGGAGTTTGCTTATAACAATAGTTATCAAGCAAGTATTCAAATGGCACCTTATGAGGCCTTGTATGGGAGGAAGTGTAGGACTCCTCTTTGTTGGGCTGAAACAGGTCAAAAGTTGGTTTCGATGCCGGCTTTGTTAAAAGGAACCACCGAGAAGGTGAAGCTCATCTGTGAGCGTTTGAAGGTAGCTTCTGATCGGCAAAGGTCTTACGCAGATTTGAAGCGTAAGGAGATTGAGTATGCGGTAGGTGACCGTGTGTTTCTGAAGGTTTCGCCTTGGAAGAAGGTGATGAGGTTTGGCCGGAAGGGTAAGCTGAGCCCTAGGTATATTGGACCATATGAGGTGGTTGAACGTGTGGGTCCTGTTGCGTACAAGTTGAGGCTACCTCAAGAGTTGGAGAAGATTCATGATGTGTTTCATGTTTCTATGCTCTGGAGGTATAGATCTGATCCTTCGCATGTGATGCCTGTGGAAGAAGTGGAATTGAATCCGGATTTATCTTATGATGAGGAACCGGTGAGGATTCTGGATTTGGATAGTAAGGTTCTTCGTGGCAAGACCATTGAGTTGGTGAAGGTGTTGTGGAAGCACCGTGGAGTTGAGGAAGCCACGTGGGAGCGGAAGGATGACATGCTGAAGCAGTTTCCGTACCTCTTTCCTTCAGGAAAATTTCGAGGACGAAATTTCTTAAGGGGGGGAGAGTTGTAACGCCCCGGTTTTGGGCTTAGAAGATTTGGGCGTTGACCAGTCCGGTCAAAGTGCTGTCGAATTTAAAAGAGTAAAATTAGGAAAGCCTAGTTCGGGTTGCATTAAAAATATGGAAAAATGTTTGGGAAGGGTGACATTTTGGCTAGTGACCAAAATGTAATTTTTGAAAACTGCGTGACTCTTTTAGAAAGGGTTGAAACTTTGAATCTTTAAGGAGCTATTTACCCAAAGGGAGTTTCTCCAGATTTTTCTAAGATATTTAGTGATTTAATTCTGAGTTTTAAACAAAAGAAAAGTGGTGGGAAGTTATTTTCCATTTTCAACTAACTTTTCCAATTTTCCTTTTCTCTCATTTTCTCTCAAACCAAACATTCTCTCCAGATCTTTTTCCTCTGGTTTTGTCATCTAAATCACTCTTTTCATTTCCCTTTTGATTGCAAATCATCTCATCAACAAAACCTCACCATTTGCTAGTTGTTTCTTCAAGCTTTTTGGTTCTAAAAGGAAGAAACTCAAGTTTTGAGGTAAGAATGTCCTTCTCCTCTAAACTCTCAGTTCTTTACTTAAATTCCTAAGTTCTCAATCCTTAATTGATGATTTATAAATGGTTTTAAAGTTGTGTGATGGATCTTGGCTTAAAATGCAAGATTTGGTGATTTTTGATGGATTTTCGTGTGATCTGATTGGGCTGTGTTTTAAGGTGTTAATTTGATGTTAAATGAATGTTAAATTGATAAGGAATTGAGTTTTAATTAATGCAATCCCGGATAGGTTGAATTTCTTAAGTTTATCATGTGTTTCTTGGTTGTTTTGGAGTGATCTTGTGGATCTGATGTTGCTGGAGTTATAAGGATGTTGTTAGGTTCTTTTTAGATGTTAAATGATGTTAAAGGATGTTTATATTTGATGGTTTTTGGCTGGGCTTTGTTGAGGAGTTGTTTGGATGCATTTTCGGTTGTGTTTGGTGGCCGAAAATGGAGTGTCGATGAGAGCAACGAGTTTAGGTGCTTTCATTGAAGCTATTAATGCATGATGATGCATTAATCCTCTACTTTGATGTGTTGAAAACAGGGGAGTCATCTTTGGATCCAAGTGGTGGTGATCCGGAAGCTTGATTTGTGTTTCGGAAGAGGCGAAACGGAATCGGTGAGTGGAATTTGGTTTTCGGCTTTGAAACCAGTGTTTTGAAGGTTTGGGAGCTTAGTTTAAGTCTAAGCAACTTAGCTAAGCTCAAGAGTAAGTTTTCGGTTAAACTCTCTTTGTGATGGCCATGGTTTTGGTTGTATGCAATGAGGTTGTTTGCATGTGTTTAAATCTGTTTTGAAAGCATATCTAGCATGTTTATTTGCTGTGATTTAAAGCCATGTGTTGAAGGAAACTCAAGGTAAGAGTTCCTTGTTTTTGAACATTGTTTAAATGTGGTTTGATGCTTAAAGATGCATGATGTTTATGGCTTTGTAAAATGCTTTAAAACAGTGGATTATTGTTGTTTAATGATGCATATTGGCAAGTGATGTTAAGGTCATAGAGGTGTTTAAAAGTCCTTGTGTGAGCCTTGTTATTTAAAAGAACATCAAGGTGGTTAAAAGTCCTTGGATGGTTCTTGGTTAAGATCATCAAGGTGGTTAAAATTCCTTGGATGAGTCTTGTAAATTTTAAGAGCAATATGGTGTTTAAAAGTCCATAGTTGGCTCTTGGTTAAGGCTCAAGGTGGTTAAAATTCCTTGTGTAAGCCTTGGTTACTTAAGAACATCAAGGTGTTTAAAAGTCCTTGGATGGTTCTTGTTAAGGACACAAAGGTGTTTAAAAGTCCTTGTGTGGTCCTTTCCATGGTGTTTAAAAGTCCATGGGTCCATGGTGTTTAAAAGTCCATGGGGTTAAGGACACAATGGTGTTTAAAAGTCCATGTGTGGTCCTTGGTTATTATAAGATCACAATGGTGTTTAAAAGTCCATGTGTGAATCTTATGTGAAATGTATCACTTGTTGCCAATATGTCATGAAATGGTATGGAAGCATGTAATGCTTGTTTAAAGGTTAAAGAGCATGTGAAATGTTGCTTGAAAAATGATTTATAAATGAGTTTTTATAAATGCATTATTGTATGGTTTAAAATGAGCATTCCTCACTAAGCTTTTGCTTACGCTCTCTTTCTCCTTTTCTTAAATCAATAATGCAGAGCATTAAAGTGCATTGAGGGCAGCAAGGAAGGCAAGCAATCAAGTGGAAGTTAAGCTCAAGTATGGGAAGGTTTTCTTAAACACTTTTAGCTTTTGGCATTTGGCAATGGGGGACCTATGTGGATGTTTTGGGAGATGTTTTGAACTCCCTAAGTTTGTTTAATGTTGTCAATAATGCTGGAACATGTAATTGGCCATTATGTGTTTGATTTGGAGATTCAATGCTTGAATGGTTTGCTAAGTAGGAAGCATGCCTTTAGATTTGGGGCTTTTCATATTGGATGCCATAATGATGATTGAATGATGCATTTATGTTCCATACATGTTGAATGTCTTGCTGGTAAAGTTTGGTAGCATTTGGAGCATGTATGGTTGATCAATTGTGTGTTTTAGCAGCCATTTCACTGCATTCTGTGCAGGCCGTATCGGAACGGCAGCTACCGTTTCGGAACGGGTGCCCTGTAATAGCCCAGGCGTCCGAAACGGAAGACACCGTTCCGAAACGGAAAGTCCTCTGCCAGCCCTCGTTTCGGAACACGTTGCGGAACGGCCCCGCGTTTCGAAACAGGTTCTCCCTGTTTCGGAACACCTGACCGTTGGGGCTGACATTGGCAGTTAAATGTTTTGAAAAGTTTGCATTTTGGTCCTGAAACTCGTTTGTGCAATTGTATGAGTTTGGTATGTCCTTTAGAGCTGAAATTTGGCAGTGAAGCATGGAACCTGATTAATTTCAAGTTGGTAACATTAATTTGGGTTAAGACCTTTTAATTTCCAGAATTTACACTTTGGTCCCTAAAGTTGTAAATTGTTCATTTGGGTCCTTGAATGATCTCTGATGTGAATGATCTTTGAGCATGCTGTGTGAATGATCATATCTAGGGTTAATATGCATCTAGACCGGGTTAAAAGAAAAGAAAAGGGGTCGTTAATCAAGGTTGACTTTCGGGTTGACTTTGATTTTCCCCGTGTGACTTTCTTAATTCGGGTCAACCGTCTAGGCCGGGTTAAGGGGGTTACAATTTTATTGATTGAGTATGATTGAGATGTTGAATGCTTGTGGTTGTGTTACATTGATCATACACATTTTGCATAAGGCTCAAATAGAGCAAATCGGGGAAGGGCTCTCATTCATAGCATGCACTTTTTGAAAACATTTGATTATATATATATTACGTAAGCACCTTGTGCCTTGATTTGTTTGTAATGGATGACTATGTATATCTTGTAATAATTCTTGAAGCTAGCTAACGATTTTTGGTTCCATAAGACTTAAAGAAGAACAATTATTTCTAACATTACAACTTACAAACTCATAAGTCTAAGGAAGTAAAAGCTCAATGCAAATTAAAAGATATTAAGCAAGATTACTTGTTCCATAAGATACTCTCCCAATCTCAAATGTATGATAAGATATCTAAGTTGCCTATACAATGGAAGTCCTTGGACCCTTTGGTATGATACATGGTATACTTTGGGACTACGGTCCATGAGCTACGGCTCGGGGGACACCCCATTTATATGTGATAAGTATATTGGTGACAGTAGGTGGTAACGAGGAAGATTTACGGAGATTGGTGACAGTTGGTTGTATAGTGTAGAAGTTAGGATTGATATGTTTCTGATAATAGCCATTGCTATGTGCTTTGGACTATGTATTGCTTGGACCAATACGGTCAAACACGGACCAATGATATTTATAACCAAGTGTGACCCAAGGCAAACATTTTAAAAAGACATGTACTTCATGTGAATCGAATAAGAAATATAAACAGAACCTTGAATGAGTTACGAAGCATATGCATTGTAAAGCTCTTGCCGGGCATGATTTTGGATAAGTCTCTGGTTGGGCATATAAAGGAACAAAGCTTAATTCTTGAAGGAAATCTCGAATAAACATGGAACATTAAAATTCTAATAAGCTTCTTACAAACAAGTAATGTTCAAGCTAACTTAAATTGTATGAAATCCCTTGTTTTTGTACACTTGAAGTTACTTGGTTTTCATTCAAAGATCATGAATAGTATTTTTGTACTTTGTCATCGCTACCTCACTTAGGCTATATTAGCCTAATGCATTCATTATCATACATTGCAGGTTATGTTAGAAGCTTGTGTTTGATCGTGTTCAAGGGTGAGAAGTCACACTCCAAGACTTAGTACATTGTGTTGTTCCTTAGTATAACTCCTAGGATGGTGGCACCATTGATTTCGTATAAGCATATAATTATCCTATTTTGTATGTAAATGATAAGTTTATCTATGTATGAGTTACATAATACCATGTTTTGATTTTGTTGGATGCATAGTACATGCTCCAGTAGATGATGCGATAATGCACATGGATGTCTTGATGATATGTGATAGAAATATTAGTAGTATTACGAAATGGTTAATTGTGGTTAAGTGACTTGATTGTAAACATTATGTCTATTAGCATAGTCAAAAGAATTATTTGCCCTCTAATTGGTTTGGTCACTTGTAAAATGATAGGTATAGGTATAAATGAACTTGTCATAAAAACAAAGATTGAATTGGTCATGTTATATATTTGGTTTAAGATCAGATCTGTGTTTGGCCTAAAGTTTGTATATATATATATATATATATATATATATGTTGTCCTTAAGTTCTTGAAGAGTTTGAAGAGTCATTTGTGCTCTAAGTAGTTTAATCATATTCATATGCTAAGAAAAGTTTAAAATGGCATTAAAACAATTGGCTAATGATGTTAATATTTGTTGCTATAAATTAAGTTGCACCTTTTTTAATAGTCGAGATAACTTATAGGTTTAGAGAAGAAATTTGAAAGCTAGATCATGATCTATATAAGCTCGATTAATGTTATGTATACTTTTAGTGTAAATAAGCTGAAAAGTAGAGTGCTCGATCAAAGGATCCGTTGGTATAATATATAAGTCATATGAGCATGTCATGGATAGGTTAGAGTTAAATGGTTAAACTTGATAATGATTTGAGTATTAAACATCTAGTAAAAATCAATCTATGCCTGATTAATACATATTTTCGAATGGTTGAGCGTAAATGTTATCCCCAGTTAAATCCTTCCTTTATGATTGGTCTTAAGTCGTAAGTCAAGTTCATCTGCAGTTCTAAGATAATAGTAATAAAACCAATTGTCTAAGGTTTAAGTTGAATTTTGTTTGTTGTAAAACCTTGGGTGTTACGTAAAAGTTTTAAAGCTTTGATTGGTTACTACTTTTGAAAATGGATTTCTTATATGGTGTTTGTCTTAACATGAAGAATGTGTGATTGGTATTAAGTTGTTTTAATTAAGATAAAATAGGGAAAAAGATTCTTGTTAACCTGCCTTGTCTAAATTGGAAAAAGTTTTTAAATTTTGGGTAAATACGCTTTAACATGAAAGTTAAGTTACCTTTGTGCGTTTTCTTTTAACACTCTAGGCTTGTTTTACTACTAAGTCGGGTTTAGGGTGTTACAGAAAGATCAACATTGGCAAGATTTTAATCAATGAAACACACAAGTGTGGTGGTAAGCCAACTGGTGGATTGTTCTTTCCATTATTAATATCTAATATTTGTATGCAACACAATGTGCCCAAGACCGATGCAGACATAGCCCTAATCGTCAAAAGCACCACTATCACACAGGCCGCGTGGAAGAACCTTACTACCATTGATTCTAAGGACAAAGGTAAAGGTAGGGCCGCCAATATGACACCTAAGCCTAAAGCACCTAAGGCTGAGTCTGGAGATTTGATGGCAACGGACGCAATGGCTTTGCTTCGCTAGATCTACCACTATCATGAGTTGATTCTCCAAAAGTTGGAAAGGCCCGAGGACACGAGGAAGATATTATGCCAATACACTAATGCCATGGATGCAGTCATCAAGGAGGATCCTATGACCATGCTTCCAGGAGTCATGCCTGGATTCCCGGCCTTCCCGACAAAGTTCTTTGCCGATGACAGTGCCATGCCAGCCAGTCCAGTCCATAGCCCAGTTCACAGTCTTGTACCATATGATGCCACAGAACTTGTTTCCCCTATTCAAGTTGAATCCGCCAAGACTGACACTACCATGTAATCTATTGAGGATGTCCAGAAGATATATGTTTCCCCTAATGAGTCCGCTGCAACTTCCACCACATCGGAGCCGGTGCAGATTGTTAAAGAAACCCCTGCATCCACTGCCTCCTTGAAGCCAGCCATGGCGAGAGTGAAACGCAAAGCCCCTTATCGTGGTAGCTTTGTTAAGAAGATGACCCGTGTCACACTTGAGGAAGACACAGGAGAGGAAGCCTCCGAAGGGGAGTCTTCTTCTTCATAAACTCCTTTATGCCATGCCATTCATTTCATGTTTTCACTTTTGTTGCCATGCCATGTATGCCATATAGGTTAGTTTTGCATGTCGAACAATAAAAAAGAAGAAAGAAAATTTTGCCTCGGTTTACTTTTGAAGAATGTTAACACTTTGTTTGGCAAGCTTAAATTGACCTAGATGTATGCCCGGTGAAGAAATTAATCTTTAAGTCACCTATGCCAGCAAAATAGTAATGCCAACTAGCTTGGCAATTGATCTCTAGTTTAGGGAATTGAACTTTCACTTAACATGTAGCATGCATCTAGTTCCCAAAAAAACTTAGAATTTTTGAAACTAAGCTCAGAATAAAAAAAATGATGTCAGGGTAAAAAGAAACAAATAAGACAACAATGTTTTGCCAAGACAAGAAAAAAAATTGAACTCTCCTATACCTTAGGGATAATAAGTTTTTTGGGGCTTCATGGTTTGCTCCCTCTTAGTTCTCAAGTACAAAAATTTAGGGTGTGATTTGAAGAAAAGCCTAGTGATATTTGGATTAACATGGGGGTTCGTGGTATGCTCCTCTTATTTCTCACACCAAACAATATCACGAAGCAAGCTTAAATTAATTCGAACAAAAACCTTTGGATGGAATAAAAAATGAAAATTTTGAGTTTAGGTGGTAGAATTGATTAAGGGAGTAAAAGGATACTTGATGCATATTGCCCACACATCATGCACTCTTCATGCCCTTAGACTAGAGTTATATTGTTCCACTTAAATTTCCTATTTGTTTAGCATTATTGCACTAGGATACCTGAGGATAGAAATATAGCCAACTTCTGCTTGCCAGCACTTGCTGGCATTCCAACCATAATTTTGCCGAGGTACAATTTTCACAATTTTTGTTTTTCCTTTATTTGCATTACTTGAGGACAAGAAATGATTTAGTTTTGGGGGAGTGTTACCTCCTCAAAAGTACTAATTTTTATGCCTGTTTTACAATATATTTGCTTGTCTTTGAGTTCATTTAGGTGCATTTAGTTGTTAATTGCATGCATTTGCTGAAGGAGTTTTGAATCTGGCAATGTCAGTGTGAATGGTGGTTTGTTGGGATGATTGTAGGCACATTAGAGCAAAATAGCACAAGAAGAGGATGATGAGAATGCCGGTAGCTGTTGGCAGCGATGGACCAAAAATTGTTGAAGCATCGGTTGGCAGAGAAGAGATGTTTGATGCCAGGTTGAGTGGATGGTGAACCAATGATGACGTCAGCCCTGTGATTCAAACGAGGGATAAGATGAGCACATCCCTTATCCTCGAGCGTTCAAATTCAAATTCATAGCTTATCATAGGTCATTTTCGTGTGCCTATTTAAAGGAACTGAAGCAAATACTTGAGAGGGGATCGACAAATGAATTTAGAAGGCTGCATCAAGGAGACGTTCGACCAAGATTGACCGAGAGCATGGATTTTGAAGGGATGCATCGAGAGTCACCTTTCTCATTCATTCTCTTTGTTTAAGTTATTTTTATTATTATTTAAGAAGGTGATGTCGAGATACGATTATGGTTTTTGATTGAAAACCCTCTACATGAACTAATTTAATAGTTGGTGAGGAATGGTTGCGTTGAATGCTATTTTTAGTGTTTAGCTTTTAATAATTAGAAATGTGATTGCATTGCTTCTCTTATTTGGCATGATCTTAAATATTTTCATAAATACAATGTCAAGCAAGAGTTGGCTTTGTTGGCTTATTGAACCTTAATATCTTAACCGTCTTAGAGAAATAATGAACAAATGCTAGATACATAGGTAAGATGCTTCGACAGAAGATGTTCAAGTAGATGAACTCACTTTGGGAGTGAAGTATACCTCTTAGGAGAAAAAGATTGGGACTTAATCAAACTAATTTATGAAAAAAAGCTATTTTATTGATATATAAAAGTTTATGTATTGTTAATTCAGGGCATTGTCATTGAGAGAGGTAATGGCACCTTCGAATTTGCTCAAAAAAACAATGCCAAGACATGATTTATTAAAAGTTGGCATGGCATGAATGGCGTGAAAACTAGGCATCCCTTGCCAACACTCATCATTCTTTTTAAAACTCTACTTGCAACGTTGTTGTCTTTTATTTCATTATTTTCAAATTGCTTTCAAAACCAACTTCAAAACAAAAAAAAGAACTGTTCTTTGACAAGTGAAACGAGTAAACACTTAAACTCTTTGGACAATCCATGTGGGATTGATAACTCAGCTTACTGATGTATTACATAGAAGACCGTGTATACTTGCACGCAAAAGAATCTTCTTGGTACTGCATATTCATTACCAATGCATTTTCACCCCTTTTGCCAAGTTCTCTCAAAAGTCAAATAGTACGACGTAGGCCGTTCTGATACTCAGTTACCAAATTGGCTAAATTGAGTGCCAAAACACTTAGAAAATGTTTGGAGTTCAAAATTTAACTTACAAAATAGTTTAATTTCGAATGCCTGTCAATTTAGTGAGTACCTTAAAATTTTATTTATTTTACAATTAAGTCATTGTTATATAGAAATCAAATATAGGTTTAACATAGTGAATGAAATTAATGTGGTTGATGGAGATTATGCCTAAGGAATTAATATTGGTAAGCATTCGTTTAAATGAGCTTAAAGTCAGTAATTGATATTAAATTATATAATGCATCAGTAAACAAACCCTAATGACATTTATAAGCTTTAAGAATCGACTAAAGCCTCATAATGTCGTATTTCACTAAAATGGTACAAACTCGTGAGTAGGGTGTCGGTATGAGCTTTGGCTATATCGATACGTGATTGGAGGCCGTATCAATATGGGTCGATCCATACCAGTACCTAGAAATATAAGATTTCCAATAAGCAATTTTAGTATTGGAACACGTGTGAGTACCGGTACCAATGGTACCATACCAATACTCATGCTCAAGTACCAGTACCCACCGATCTGAATAATCTGAATGCTAGCCAAATATTGGAAAGGAACATACATGATTATTACATAGTTAATTCCTACATTTATGAGATCTCATGGATTAATGAAGATAATAAATGAGATTAATTTTATAATCCTCCACAATGTATTAACAACTCGGTAATATAAAATAAATGATGTGTTGGCGATTAGCAACAGTAGGAAGATCCTTGGGATCCTTTTTGCTTGTATACCGGGTAGGCCTTTGCTTGGTAGATTCGTTGATTGGTGGGATCTGGATACCCAAAGAGCGTGTTGCAAAACCATGGTCAGAGATGCAGAATGTACATTCCCGATGTTGTGTGACCCCAGGATTCATTCGATGATACTCGAGGAGAGATTACAAGTATGAGTGTATGTTTCTGAGGCTGTGTGACACTGGGCCTCACCCAAAGAGTGTACGTTATTAAGGCTATGTGACATCAGACCTCACTATAAGTTTGAGGTTATGACTTTGTGTGCTTTCTGATTGGATGATCTGGTAAGATCCCGATATGAGTGGGCCTTGTGTGCCATGTATGATGACTTGCATGATGTTAGCATATTTTTAGGCGACTAGTGGTAGCGCCACTTGTTTATTAATCTTACATTATTGCTTGTACTAGCTTGCATGCTTATGTTTATAATTAGCATGAAGTATAATATAGTAGATTTGTACCACTGAGCTTTGTAAGCTCAACGTTCAGAAATGTTGTTTTTGTGTGTAGGTTGGTAGAATGATTAGGAGCTCCAAGAGCACTATGATTCCGAGATTCTAGATAGAGATGTTATCCAGGGTACGACAATTTTATTTAGTATGTAATGTGCCGCTTTGGGCCTAGAGGTTTTAGGATGGTTTTAGGGTTCGTTGGACCAAGACTAGAGATTCGGGTTAGTTTCATGATGAGTTCAGGGAAAAACTTGATCGGAAGGTGATAAAAATTTTGGAAAATTATGTAAAATCCTTTTTAAATATATATATATATATATATATATATATATATATATATATATATATAAGGGTTTGGTGAAATCAATTTTAGAAAATGGTATTTGTGATTCGAACATTTTGGATTTAGTGACCAAAATGTAAACTTTGAAAACTATTTTTATTGACTCTTTTTTAAAAGGATCGGAATTTTGAATCTTTAAGGAGCTAATTACCCAAAGTCTAATATCAGACTTTCCCCCTTAATTGGCTTATTTTAAATGGGTTTTAATTATTAAAAGAGGTTGGAGGAATTAATTGGTGGTTATTTCATTAAAACAAATTTAACGTCTCTCAAAAGTTCTCTCAAATTCTCTCTAGCCAAACACTGAATTCTTCTTCAAAATATTAAGGAAACTCTTGATTTCTTTAATCTTCTGTTATCGACTGATTTCTTATTGTTTTCATATCAAAACATTATTCTTTTAATCTTGTTTTTACATGAAAATTGTTGAGTGTGTAAAAGTTCTATCATTTACACCTTTTTAAACCCATATTTTTGCTGCATTCAAGCATCATTGCATTGCATTTAGGTTAGTTTTTAATAAAACATCACAATTATATAAAAGGCACGGATTCTACTGAAAGATGGCTATTTTTGCAGGTATCTGTCACAGTAGATGTCGAAGGCAGGCGTAGGGCAGATAAGCAGGAGAGCTAAACTGGACAAGCAGCTGAAGAAGACGAACCTGTCATGAACCTGTCGTGACAGCATGGTGACAGCAGATTTATGAAGAGGAAAAGTGAAGTGGACCTCGATAGATAGAGAAAAATCTGCTCGTCTGTCATGTGGAAGCCGAATATTTTTCCAAGCCCCGGATCAAAAGATATGTCAAGCCAAAGCTCGAGGAAAAGAATGTCCATGAAACAAGGAGGCGGCTGAGAAGTAGGAATCCTTAGAGATTTAGTCTTTATTAGAATCTTACTTTTAATTAAAGTTGTAATCCTTGTTACCTTAGATAACTTGAGCCCAAAGCTTATATAAAGGGCATAGATTAAACCTAGGGCATAACCGATTACCCCATAACCGAAACCTAAACCCTGCCGTTTACCTGTCACCGATATGTTCTAAATTCCCCCTAGGGCTACGGGTTGTTTTGTAAAGTAGTTGCAAGGGTTGCTTTGTTTTAGGATTTTTTCAAGTTCAATAAAATAAACTTCAAGTTCTTTTATCTTGGTTTTAATATCTTGCAAGAGCATCGGGAGAGCATTGTGAGGTTATCCATTTACTTAGCATCGGGAGAGTTAAGTATACGAAAGAGATAAGAGCGCGTTCTCTAGTTCATAGTTGAACCATCTCGTGCCTAGGGATAGGGCGAGGTTAAGTGGCTAAAGAAGAATTCATACACATCGGTGTTCATCCTTCGATTCACGTCGGGAGGTATCATCAAAGACGTGATCGCCGACAGACTTGTGCCTAGGGATAGGGCAAGGCAGATCTGGGATTCTTGCCAAGCTTGAAGTACGGAGTTAGTATCGCTGCCGTGACAGCTAACGGACAGACGCCGCGACAGGTGCTGTCGGCGACGGGTGTGACGACAGAACTGGAGATCCTAAGCAATTCAATACCTGCACTACCGAGCAACTCAATACCAGCCCATTCTCTCTATCTTGAAATCTTACTTCTTTTATTTGCGTTTTCCTTACTATTTTCGTGACAATTCTCTCAAACTATTACTTTTACTTTGTGCAGTGAAATAAGGTGAAGTCATTAGCCCAATCCCTGTGGAGACGATATCCGATACTTCGTATCACTTTACTACTTGCGTTGTGTATACTTGCACTATAATTGCGATAGACTATTTTACACGCAACAAGTTTTTGGCGCCGTTGCCGGGGATTGGCAACATAACTACACCTTCCTTTCCTTGCACTTTTTGTTTTTATTTTCGTTCTTGTTTTTGTATTTTTATTTTTATTTTTCTTTAATTTTTCTTTTGCGTTTTTAACTCTTGCTTTTCACAAGGTTTTTCTGTTTATGCGCAGATCGAAAAGAGGTGAAGATCCTGAGTATAAATTAGATCCGGAGATCGAACGTTCCTTTAATCTCAAGAAACAGATTCGCCACCTCTTAGACCGAAAAGAATACCTTGAGAAAGAGCTAGAGCAGATGGCCCGTAATCAGCCTATCGGTGAAGAAATCCCGCCTGTCGGTGACCCGCCCGCGGCAGGTGGACGACGGTCATGTCGTGACTACATGCTGAATGATCATGTAGAGCTGGAGACCACGCTGCCGGATATTGATGTTGACAACTTCGAGCTTAAACCTGTCATGTTTAGTATGATCAACAACGCCAGGCAGTTTAGTGGTTCTGTGACAGAAGATGCTAGGGAGCATCTCAAAACGTTCCAGGAGATCTGTGGTTCGTTTAGACTACCAGGAGTTAGTCCGGAGATACTGAGGCTTCGGTTATTTCCCCATTCATTGAGGGACAGAGCTAAAACTTGGTGGAATAAACTTACACCGGGTTCTATTATGACTTGGGCAGATTTAACTCGTGAATTTTTGTCTCGTTTTAATCCTTCACATTTAGCTGAGCGATTACGTAATGAAATTGCTACTTTTCAACAGGAAGATGATGAGCCAATGCACGAGGCCTGGGACAGATTTACAACTCTTCTACGAAACTGCCCAATGCATGGATTTCCCGTCTGGAATCAGGTAACTAAGTTCTATAATGCTGCTAACTTACAAACTCGCATTCGAATTGATTCTGCAGCAAATGGACTATTATTGGATAAAGATCCGGACGAGGCCCTGCAAGTTTTGAAACATCTGGCTAAGAATGAGGAGCAGTTTCCAACCACTAGAAGAGGAGGTAAACGGGTACTTGCTGTCAAGGACTATGAGGCCGACAACACTATGAAATCACAGGTAGCATTCCTTACTAAAGCAATGAAAAAATTATTGAATGATGATGAATTACAAGGATTTGCTGTCGAGGAAGTTTGTGCTACTTGTGAGGGAAATCATAGTAGGGATGAATGCCCCATAAATATAGAAGAGGGAAAATATGTTGGAAATTACAAGCCAAACTACAATTCCAACAATTACAACCCTAATTGGAGGAAGGATCCCAAATTCTCCTGGAGTAACCCAAACAATGCCCTGAATCCACAAGCACATAATCAGAATCAGGGGGGTCCTAGATTGTTGACGCGACAGAACCTGCCGCAGAACCTGCCACCTCAGCATCAACAGCAGCCACCACCTGCCACGAGTAGTATATTGGAGCAGACTCTGGCCACCTTTATGTCTCAGACTGGTACGTATATGGAGAACATCAATAAGTTTGTCAAGAAAACGGAAGACTTTATGGATGAAACTAAGATGAGAATGACAAACCATGAGGCCACCTTGAAATCTCTAGAGACACAAATGGGTCAGGTGTCGCAGCATATTAAGCCACGGCAGAATGGAGGATTCCCTAGCAATACTGAAAATGCTAGACCACCCCCACATGAGCAATGTAAGGCAATTACTACTAGGAGTGGGAAAAAGTTACCAGGGCCGGAAAAAGAAGCTGAAACAGAAAAGGAAACTGCCTTGGATAAACCTGCCGAGGAAGCTGCCCCGACAGGTGATAAACAGACTGCTGCCGATGAGCCTGTCACGACAGCAGAAGCGACAGAGGAGAAAAAAGATGAGTATCGTCCTCAGATTCGCATGCAGTGGAAAGGGCGCATTGCTGATTACCGTCCTCCACCACCTTTTCCGCAACGGATACAGCAAGCTAAGCATGAATCTCAACTTAAAAAGATTTATGATATTTTTAAACAGGTTCATATTAATATTCCGTTGTTAGATGCTATTAGGGAGATGCCCGGTTATGCTAAATTTCTCAAGGATGTCATGTCTAAAAAATCTAAACTTGGGGAATTTGAAACGGTAAGGATGCAAGAAGGTTGCATGAGTATTCTTCATCGGCAACCACCCCAGAAAAAGAAGGATCCGGGGAGTTTCCTCATACCTTGCGTAATCGGCGATAAATTTGTGGGTAAGGCATTATGTGATCTTGGTGCTAGTGTTAATCTAATGCCCAAATCTGTTTTTCAGAAACTAGGTATTGGCAAGGCGCGGCCCACGACAGTTACCCTACAGCTAGCCGACCGCTCTTACGTTCACCCCGAGGGAAAAATTGAAGACATCTTGGTAAGAGTGGATAAACTTATTTTTCCTGCTGACTTTCTTGTTTTAGATTGTGAGGCAGATAAGAACGCACCAGTCATCCTAGGGCGACCCTTCTTAGCCACGGGAAGATCAATGATTGATGTGGAGAAAGGAGAACTCACCATGCGCGTAAACGATCAAGAAATTAAGTTGAATGTTCTCTAAGCAATGAAACATGCTGATGTGGATGAGGAATGCAAGGCCATCATTGAGGTGACCTTTGATCAACCCTGCATCAAGACGGGCTGCCGAGATATAAAATTTGGTCACTGATGCGACAGCCATCTACAAGCCTGTCACGACAGCAACGACGACAGCACCGACGACAGTGACTCCTCTGAATCCAATACATCTGATACTGAAGGTCATGAGGAGGTAAACTGGTTAGACCATCGTCCAGGTAAGTTATTCGAACCCTTGAATTACACTTCGGATAACCATTTAATCCAAAAGCCCTCTACTGTTGAACCACCTGTCTTAGAACTTAAGCCCCTGCCAGGGCAGCTTAAATATGCTTATCTTGGTTGTGATAACACACTGCCCGTAATCATCTCTGCTAAGCTACCGCAGGAACAGGAACGACAGCTGATCGACATGTTGAGGCAGCATAAAAGGGCGATAGGATGGACGATAGCAAACATTCAGGGCATTAGTCCGGCAATCTGTATGCACAAAATCCTCCTGGAGGAAGATCATATGCCGACTATTGATGCCCAAAGGCGGTTAAACCTTGCAATGAAGGAGGTAGTGCGTAAAGAAATAATTAAATGGTTAGATGCTGGTATTATTTACGCCATCTCCGATAGCAAATGGGTAAGCCCGGTGCAATGTGTTCCCAAGAAAGGAGGCATGACCGTGATAACCAACGAAAACAATGAGTTAATCCCACCCAGGACTGTGACCGGTTGGAGGGTTTGTATGGACTATCGGAAGCTTAACAAAGCTACCCGAAAAGACCACTTTCCTTTACCCTTTATTGATCAAATGCTTGATAGATTAGCGGGTAAACCTTACTATTGTTTTCTTGATGGTTATTCAGGATATAATCAAATTGCTATTGCACCGGAGGACCAAGAGAAAACGACCTTCACATGCCCTTACGGAACATACACATTTAGGAGGATGCCGTTCGGCCTGTGTAACGCACCTGCCACCTTCCAAAGGTGCATGATGGCAATATTCTCCGACATGGTAGAGGACTTCCTCGAAATCTTCATGGATGATTTTTCCGTCTTTGGAGACGATTTTGAGAGTTGCCTCGGCAACCTTAAAAAGGTACTTGAAAGATGTGAAAAAGCTAATCTTGTTCTTAATTGGGAAAAATGCCATTTTATGGTAGATGAAGGGATAGTTTTAGGCCATAAGATTAGCTGCCGTGGGATAGAAGTCGACAGGGCCAAAATAGAGGTAATTGAGAAGCTGCCGCCGCCAACCACAATCAAGGGAATTAGGAGTTTTCTAGGGCATGCTGGTTTTTATAGGAGATTTATTGCAAATTTCTCAAAAATCACGAAGCCCCTATGTCATCTCTTAGAGCAGAACCGACCCTTTGACTTTAATGAAGAATGTACTGAAGCATTCAAGGTTCTGAAGGAAAAGCTAGTGACAGCCCCCATACTACAGCCACCAGACTGGACGCAACCGTTTGAAATTATGTGTGATGCTAGTGACTATGCTGTCGGGGCAGCACTTGGGCAGCGCAAGGACAGGCTGTTTCATGTCATATATTATGCCAGCAAAACATTGAATGATGCCCAAGTGAATTATACCACCACAGAAAAGGAGCTGTTAGCTGTGGTGTTCTCCATCGACAAGTTTCGTTCTTATATACTTGGAACGAAGGTAATAGTGCACACCGATCATTCTGCCCTTAAGTACTTGTTCGCAAAGAAGGATGCAAAGCCTTGGTTGATACGATGGATCTTGCTATTACAAGAGTTCGACCTTGAAATCAAAGACAAAAAGGGGACAGAAAATCAGGTGGCAGATCACTTGTCGAGGTTGGAGAAGGGACAGAGTCTACCTTTAGATGAAACACACATACTAGAGACCTTCCCAGATGAGCAGCTCTTTGCTGCCGCAATAGCTGTCGCGACAGCCATGGCGGCAGGTAAGTCTTCTAACCTTCCCTGGTATGCTGATTTCGTTAATTTTATAGTTAGCGGAATATTACCTTCTGATCTTACTTATCAAGCCAGGAAGAGGATTCAAAATGATGTTAAACATTATTATTGGGACGAACCTCTTCTTTTCAAAATCTGCGCAGATCAGGTTATAAGGAGATGTGTACCACAACAAGAACAAGAAGACATTCTCCATCACTGTCATGCTTCACAATATGGAGGACACTTAGGAGGCATTAAAACTGCTGCCAAGGTGCTGCAGTCAGGGTTCTACTGGCCGACACTGTATAAGGACGCACAGGAATTTTACAAAAACTGTGACAGGTGCCAGCGGACAGGTAATATCTCGAGGAGAAACGAGATGCCACTGCAGAATATTTTAGAAGTCGAAATCTTCGACGTTTGGGGGATTGATTTTATGGGACCTTTTCCATCGTCGTGTGGAAATCTTTACATCCTCCTAGCAGTAGATTATGTCTCCAAGTGGGTAGAAGCAATCGCAACTCAAAAGAATGATGCCAAAACGGTCCAAAAGTTTTTGCACAAAAACATCTTTTCTAGATTTGGCATCCCTAGGGCGATTATCAGTGATGAAGGGAGACATTTTGACAACAGGGTAATTGCTGCCGCCCTGAGAAAATATGGTGTCAAGCACAGGATCGCGACAGCATACCACCCACAGACCAATGGACAGGCTTAGATTTCCAACAGGGAAGTGAAGAACATTCTTGAAAAGATGGTTAAACCAACTAGGAAAGATTGGTCTCTACTTCTGAATGATGCATTATGGGCATACAGGACAGCTTTCAAAACTCCATTGGGCATGTCTCCATTCCGATTGATCTATGGGAAAACCTGCCACCTGCCTGTCGAGATAGAGCACAAGGCATATTGGGCAATCAAGGCAGTAAATATGGACTTGGACAAGGCAGGCCAGAAAAGGCTGTTAGATTTGAATGAGATCGATGAAATACGGACGATGGCCTACGACAACGCAAGAATATACAAGGAGAAAACAAAGAAGTGGCATGACAAGAAGTTGCTGCCACGTCAGTTCTGCCCAGGGCAGCTTGTATTGTTGTTTAATTCTAGGTTGAAACTCTTCCCAGGGAAGCTTAAATCTAGATGGTCTGGTCCGTTCCAAGTGGTTCAAGTTTTTCCCCATGGTGCCATTACAATTCAATCATTAAAGGACGGGCACCAATTCAAAGTCAATGGACAACGCCTCAAGCATTATCGGGGGACTGAAGCCCCAAGAATACAGGAAGTGGTTAACTTAGGTGATGCCCCACAAGGCATCCCTAATTTAACCTAATTTTTATTTTTATTTTATTTTATTATTTATTATTATTTATTAGGAATTAGATTTATTTTATTCAAATAATGTTTTGTTTTTATAATTTCAGTTTTTAGGAAATAAAGGAGTCAAGTGAGAAAGAAGAAGTGGCCAAAGCCCACCGCTCATTCACCAGCCCAATAAAGCCCATTTATGGTAACCTGTCGTTTCGGCTGCCGGCGCAGACGGATTTGACAGGCTATCAACAGACGCACAGCAGACGAAGAAGCGTGCGGCAGACGCACAGCAGACGCATTAATGCGTGTCAGACGCGTCAGACACGCAATATCCAATCTGCCGCCCCGTTATTCCCGCCTGCCGTTGCGGCATTAAATGGGCAGCTACTCGACCGCTATATAAACCCCTTCCCCTTTTCATTTTTCATCACTTCTGATTTTCTCTCTTGTTATTCCCTTCTAGTTTTATCTACTTTCTTTCTTTTTTCAGCCCTTGCAACCAAAATGTCTTCACGACAAACCCGTCAGAACGCTGCTGCCGCTTCTTCTTCAGCAGCAGCATCCCCGTTCGCTAAAAAGGAACTATGGGAGGAACGGAGCTTCATCTATAACAGAGATGCCCCTCTTTTTGGACTCCGGCCGTTCATTATGAAGGCCATAACAGCACAACTTTGGGAGGACTTTGCCGAGCAGCCGGCAGAGCTTAACGACACTCTGGTCAGGGAATTTTATGCGGCGATCGAAAGTAAGACGGCGACATCTGTCATCGTCCGAGGAGTGACAGTTCCTTTCACCGCCAGCAGCATCAACCATGTATTCGGCCTCTTCTTTGGCCCCAATGACGATGCTCATCAACAATTTTGGGACACCCTCGACGCTGCCGGACATGATGCTGTCATGAGGGAGTTGACAGAGGCGGGAACGACATGGAGCACCAGTAAGAAGAACCCCAACTCCGTCAATAGGGCGCAGCTACTCCCTGAGGCAAAACTCTGGAATGCTTTTATCAAAAAGCGTATCCTGCCCTCATCCCACCATACGACAGTCAACAGACAGCGGTTGGCCCTCATCCACTCTATCATGCATGAGAGGCCCATCAATGTGGGCAGGTACATGCGGGACAGCATTCTCGATTGTGCCTTCCGATCAGATTCACGACTCTGCCTGCCCTTCACCATCACTGCCCTCTGCCGCTGCGCTGCCGTACCGGAGGACCCTTCAGACAAAATCAAGAAGGGCAGCGGCTGGACAGACAGCAACATCTCCAGCCTCATGGAGATCATCGTCGTATCGCCCCTCAACGCCTTCGATCCAAACGCCCCTCCTGCTGAGTCTGATGATGAACCTGCCACCGAACCTGCCCCAGAAGCTGCCACCAACACCGCTCCGGCAGATCAGAACGCCCACATCCTTGCTGCCATCTTGAGGATAGAGGAGCGCCAGATGGGTTTGATGACTTTCATCTGTGACTTCTCCAATGCAACGGTAAATTTCATTACCAATACTTTGAATTTTCCGGATGTCATTTTCCCCACCTTCCCCGCCCATTATTTCAATATCCCCTCCCCCACTCCCACACCACCTGTCTCTCCCCACGGAGAATCTGCCTCCTCCACACCATCCCCGACAGCAGCCGGCAGCCCACCGGCAGACACCTCCCCTCGAGGCACCAAGCGAGCTGCCACTGATGACAGCCCTCTTGTCCGGAGGAATTTGGACAGCGCCTTCACGCGGGTAAAACGTATTAAGCATGTGGCCAACAAGAGAAGGCTGTCCAAAGCCATCACGAGTAGCAGCTGGGACAGCAGCAGCAATTCTGATGTCCGACTAGTGGAGCCACCTGCCCTTCAACCTGCTGACGACCCTGTCCCCCAACCGGAGGCAGAACCTGCACCTCAACAGGCTGATGAACCTGTTGATCAACCTGCTCCGGAACCTGCCCAGCCACCTCCCCAACGCAGACGCCGCCATCAGATCCGCGTCAGCAGTAGGAGCGAGGACAGCGAATAAAATTTAAGTTTTTATTTCTTTTTCTCCTCTTATTGATGCCTGCCCTTATATATTTGTGATGTACTTTTATTTATCGTGTTTTTCTTCATTTGTTTTTGTGTCATTTTGCATTGAGGGCAATGCAACCCTTGGGTTTGGGGGTGGCAACCCTCCATATTTAATGGAGTCTTTAGCACATCTTTTGATTAATTTGTTGTGTCTTATTAGTTATTTATTTTCTTTTATCTTTAAAAAAAATAAAAAAAAATCAAAAAAAAAATCAAAAAACTTAAACACTTTTGTGACTGTTATATTGCTTAGATTTCTTTTAGCCAAACTAGAATAGGAAGCTTAGAACTTGGATAGCCCCTAGAGGTGCCTAACACTGGCTCTAGGAAAGAAGTTTAGCAAAAGAAAATCAAAAAACCTAGAGGTGCCCGAAACCGGCTCTAGGAAGCTAACTAGAGGTGCCCGAAACTGGCTCTAGAAAAACTTAGCTTGAAAATAGAAGAAAAAGAAGCATGAAAATGTGCCTTCTAAAAGAAAGTAAACTTTGGCATAAAATTCGAGTTAAGGAGTTGAATATTCTAGTAAAACTAAGAGGGTCTTAGCATATAACTGTTCACAAGCATGCACACACTGCACGAGAGCTATAGGAAGATTCCGGACAGATCCTAACCTTTCCGACAGGTTGCTGCCGCCATAGAGAATGAGCGACAGGTAAGGGACAGTTCACTGTTTGAAGGCCAACACAAAAATTTTCAGTTTTCTTTTAAGTCTTCATTGCTTGAGGGCAAGCAAAAACTTGAGTTTGGGGGTGTGTTGAGTGTGTAAAAGTTCTATCATTTACACCTTTTTAAACCCATATTTCTGCTGCATTCAAGCATCATTGCATTGCATTTAGGTTAATTTTTAATAAAACATCACAATTATATAAAAGGCACGGATTCTACTGAAAGATGGCTATTTTTGCAGGTATCTGTCACAGTAGATGTCGAAGGCAGGCGCAAGGCAGATAAGCAGGAGAGCTAAACTGGACAAGCAGCTGAAGAAGACGAACCTGTCATGAACCTGTCGTGACAGCATGGTGACAGCAGATTTATGAAGAGGAAAAGTGAAGTGGACCTCGATAGATAGAGAAAAATCTGCTCGTCTGTCGTGTGGAAGTCGAATATTTTTCCAAGCCCCGGATCAAAAGATATGTCAAGCCAAAGCTCGAGGAAAAGAATGTCCATGAAACAAGGAGGCGGCTGAAAAGTAGGAATCCTTAGAGATTTAGTCTTTATTAGAATCTTACTTTTAATTAAAGTTGTAATCCTTGTTACCTTAGATAACTTGAGCCCAAAGCTTATATAAAGGGCATAGATTAAACCTAGGGCATAACCGATTACCCCATAACCGAAACCTAAACCCTGCCGTTTACCTGTCACCGATATGTTCTAACTTCAAGTTCTTTTATCTTGGTTTTAATATCTTGCAAGAGCATCAGGAGAGCATTGTGAGGTTATCCATTTACTTAGCATCGGGAGAGTTAAGTATACGAAAGAGATAAGAGCGCGTTCTCTAGTTCATAGTTGAACCATCTCGTGCCTAGGGATAGGGCGAGGTTAAGTGGCTAAAGAAGAATTCATACACATCGGTGTTCATCCTTCGATTCACGCCGGGAGGTATCATCAAAGACGTGATCGTCGACAGACTTGTGCCTAGGGATAGGGCAAGGCAGATCTGGGATTCTTGCCAAGCTTGAAGTACGGAGTTAGTATCGCTGCCGTGACAGCTAACGGACAGACGCCGCGACAGGTGCTGCCAGCGACGGGTGTGACGATAGAACTGGAGATCCTAAGCAATTCAATACCTGCACTACCGAGCAACTCAATACCAGCCCATTCTCTCTATCTTGAAATCTTACTTCTTTTATTTGCGTTTTCCTTACTATTTTCGTGACAATTCTCTCAAACTATTACTTTTACTTTGTGCAGTGAAATAAGGTGAAGTCATTAGCCCATTCCCTGTGGAGACGATATCCGATACTTCGTATCACTTTACTACTTGCGTCGTGTATACTTGCACTATAATTGCGATAGACTATTTTACACGCAACAAAAATCTATCAAATTGGGGGGGGGGAGTATCGATTAGAGGTGAGCTGCGTTTTACTCCTCTAATATAAGTTTCTTTACTGAAATCCACAAGTTCTTGATCCTTTATTAATGATGTCTAATGGTTTTTGATGTTTTAATTTAGGAAATTTTGTTTAATTGATGGATTTGTGTAATTTTCGTAAAAGATTTATTTTGATTGGCTTAAGGTTGATTTTAATCATGATTTGGAAGTCTAATAATGTTAAGATAAAGGTTGAAGCATGGTAATCTTGAAACTATGTGAATATCTAGTTGTTTAGGTTGCTAGAATTGAGTTTTTATGGAGTTTTGGTGCTTTTGTGAATGCTGGAGGTTTAAAGTTGATAATTTGATGATTTTCCATGTTAATCAATGATAATTGATGATTGATAGTGTTAGGTTTTGGATGGGATAAGTTTGGAGGATAATCGATGTTGGTTTCACTTGTTTCTGATAGGCAATTGGTAGTTTTTGGCAAGGCAATATGGTGGAATTGCTTGCTGGAGTTTTGAATGCATTGAGGTGCATTAATCCTCTGTTGTTATGTGGTCAAAATAGAGGAGTTTTGAACGCATTGATTAAATGGATATGCCTACGGTTTATGCATGTTTTAAGTATGTGATTTACTGTTTTTAATCATGAGATGATGATGGATGCACGTGGCAAGTGATCCATGTAAGTATATGTGTTATACTTGTGTTTAAAGCATGGTTTGATGCTTTGGAAAATGGTTTTATGTTGATGCATATGAAAACAGTGAGATATGTGGTTACAATGAATTATATTGGCAAGTGATGTGGTTTAAAATGTTATCGGATATAGTTAGACGGCTATAGGATTGAGTGCACTATAAATAAGTCACCTGGATGTCGAGGAGGTTGGTGTCCCCTCTCCATCCAAGTACCTTAACAATCGAGGAGGTTATGGTTTTGTCTCTTGTTAGTGGGTTAAGAATCTAACTGGTGTTTGGGGTTGTTGTCCCTGTTGGATTTTATTATACCGTGATTGTGATTGTATCGCTGTTCGGGAGGACACATGTTAAATCTGTGTATACTATATGATATTTTGGAAATGGAATTTGGTTAATGATCACTTGTAAGACAATATAATTGTTGTTGTATCATGTTGATGACATTGTTGTATATTGTGCTTTATACATGTTTATCCTTTAAGCTTTGCATATGGTTGTTATGCATGGGAAGGCTTAAACCGATTGTTAAAGGATTCGAGGTAGCAAGTGAGCAAGGAGGATCCAAGGGCTTCGTTATTTGAAACTATATTTTCAAACTAGACTTTTAGTATTAAAGGCAATGGGGTTCATTATTGATTTGGGGGTGTGTTTGTTAAGCTCCATGTTTTGAGCAAGTTTATATTGCTGTTTTGAAGTTGTCAAATGGCCTCTATATGTTGGTTTTTCTTGGATTTCATGTTTTGGATGTTGGATGGCTTATTCTCTAGGAAGCATGCATATATATTTCTATTTGATTCATGTTGAATATGTCATCTTTGGTTGAGGTTTGATCTTTGAATATGTTGTGCATATGTTTGAAGCATGTTTAAGTGGTTTGTGTTCCATCAAAGAGTGAAAAACCAACATTTTTGGGCATTTCATGACCAAATGTATCGATACATACTAAGGGGTCTCGATACAGTATAGTGTATTTTTGGACCCTATTTTGATACAATTGAAGGAGTATCGATGGCGTATCAATACACTATGGAACCGTATCGATATGCCTGGTAGGTAAGTTGGTTATTTTGGATTCTTCTATTTTGGTCCATGGTTGTTATGCATGCAAATGAATGGGTTTGGATGATTTTTAAAGCTGAAATTGGACATCTAAGCATGGAACCTGATTAATTGAGGATTCTTAAACCTGATTTCATGTAAATCCTTATAATTTTCCAGATTTATAATTTAGTCCCTAAATGTTTGTGATTGCATTTGAATGCCCTATTGATGTCCGTTTGAGCTGAGATTTGACACATTGACATAAAATAAATATGATTAATTAAAGGATGGTAACTTCAATTTAATTGAAGTTCCTGTAAATTGTAAAAATTATGTTTTGATCACTACAACATGTATATTGTCAAATGAATGCCAATTTGATGTCTAATTGAGTTAAGATTTCTCTGCCACGAGTTTGAATCACATAGGTTGATTATGTTTATCTAGATAAGATAAAAAATAAGGTTGTTTATCGAGGGGGTTATATTTGTTGGTATCAGAGCCAGGTTTGCGTTAATTGTGAGGTAAGTTGTGATTCATTGGTATTGTTGTTGATAGTTTAAACCAAATTTGTAATAATTTGGGGTGTTGATATTGGTTAAATGCTGATGATTGATGTATACAGTGATTGTTATCTACGTGTTAGTTGTAATGTAACTCCCTCGACCCGGTCTGGGCAAAAGACCGAACAGAACGAGTCACACGAGGAATATAGAAGTAAACCGGGAAGGTTTACCTCACTAAACAACCCTAATTGTTTTCCTTTTATCTTTTCTAGATGCACATCATTAGCCTAAGTGTAAAGACTCGCAGCGGAAAATTTAACAACTTAAAAAAGCATCGATTAGGCACTCAAATGAATTCAAATGAGTTTTAGGGACCTTTTTGTAATTTTAGAAATTTATAAGGACTTCTTAAATTTTAAAGTTACCAAACTTTAATTAACTATATTACATGCCATGGTGTCAAGTCTCAGCTCAAAACAATTATCTAAGCTCATTTAATTGCATCCACAATATTCAGGGACCGAAACGTAAAGAAACAGAACTTCAAAAGATTCTAATAACCAACTTAACAGCATGGCGTTTCGAAACAAAGAGCCCTGTATCGAAACGCCCTATCTCATAATGGGTCTTGGTGTTTCAGTACACGAGGTTGTTTTGGAACAACCTCCAAAATGTTTTGATACACCAATTTCTAGTAGCTAAAATTCTCGAGCTTGTTCTGATACATCCCTTCCAATTTCGAAACCCTTAGGCCATTTTAGGCTCATTGTTTCGGTACAGCCTTGAGCGTACCGAAATGCCTGGGCCTGTATTGACATTTTCTGCTGGTTTTTCACACTTTAATGCAATCATAATCAATCCAACATATCTAAACATCAATCCTCAATCATTCATGGCATATTCAACATCATAACATGGCCAATTTGCATCAATGGTAAACTATAGCCATGCAACCTAGTGACGAGCCAAGAAATATACCAAAATGCAAGGTGAAGCATAAACCAAAACCCACATGCCATTTACATGTCTAAAATAGCAAATCAATCTTGCTCGAAAAGGGAGTTTACACAAGTCTCCCAAAAACACAACAGATCCCCCATTGCCCTTAATACGCATAGTCTAACCAAAACATACTTTTGCAAATGATGTCTCTTGTGATCCCTTGCTACTTGCCGCATCCAGAACCTCAATTATTTGCATTGATGGACAAATGAGAGCGTAAGAACACAAAGCTTTGTGAGGAGGCTAAAAAACAAAGCACCATCGATGCATTAAAACCATTTTCCATGACTACATTGAAATCTCATTTCAATTAACTTAAATCATCATTTGAAAACTATCATGCCCTTTTAAAACCATGCACTTTCCTCAAACAAAAATCAGCATATTAAACCTCATGCTACATGTATCATGAATCAACAACATGTTCCATTTCTACACTCAACTTAAACCTTCCCATGCATAGCTACCATATGCAAAGGTTGAAGAGTAAAACATGCATAAACCACATTATGCAACATAAACCATTTCATGATACATCATCAATTATACTGGCTTACAAGTGATCATTAAGAAAGTTCATATCTCAAAACCAACTATCGGGTACACGGATTCAACAAGTGTCTACTCAACACATCAAGCCATCTTAATCGAAATTGGTACATTCACAACCAAAGGTACTATATCAACCGGGTTCAATCACAACCCATAAGGACACCAACCCCATCATCAGTTAGATGCTTAACCACTAACGAGAGACGGGACACCAACCTCCTCGATCGTTAGGGTACTTTGACGGAGACACGGGACACCAACCCCTCAACATACAAAGGTGACTTTTTATAGTGCACTCAATCCTATAGCTGGCTAACTATATCCGATATCATTTATAAACCATTTTCAAAACATCACTTGCCAATATAATCCACATTTATCCACATACATCATTGTTTTCAAAGCATCATTAATAAATCATATTTCCAAGCATTAAACCGTGCTTCAAATCACAAGTATAAGACATATACTTACAAGGATCACTTACCATGTGCATCCTTCAACATCACATCATTAAAAACAATAACCACATTCTTTAAACATGCTTTAACAGTAGGTAAATCCATTAAATCAAAATACTGCATAAAACATCACATAATAGCACAACCGAGAGATAAATTCCTTTTACTTGCTTCTGAACTTAGTTAAGCGTTTCAAGCTTACAACTAAGTTACCAAACCACCTTTTAAAGGCATTTTAAGATTGAAATACAAGTTCTCACTCACCGACACAGGCAGGCTTGACTAGCCGATGCGAATCCGAGCATTCGAAGCTCACGAAACATCATTGATTTCTTCCGATACGTTCTCCCCTATTATACAACATAAGAACAAATGATTAATGCATCTCAATGCATTAAAATCTCCAGAAAACAAACCTACCACGCTGCTCTGCCCAAAAACACCAAAACGCTTATCTAAAACAACCGAAAACACCTTCGATTGCACTAGAACCTCGGCCCAGCCATAACCTAACACTTCAATTCATTTTTAATCATCAATTAACACCCAAAATCAACCTATTTTGCATCCTTATACCTCCAGCAGCCCTAATTTCACTTTAACACCACAAAACCCAAATCTACTAACCTAAACAACTAGAGATCCAACTAGTTTCGGGGTTAATATGATCAAACATTTATTTCAACATCATTTAACATGCAAAACATGATTAAAATCAATCATAACTCAGCCAAAATAGATCCAATAAAAAAATCATTCAAAATCACCATTTAAGCTTGATTTAACCATTTTCATCAAATTAATTTTGCAACCTTGTTAAGAAACATAATTAGAGAGCCAAATACTTGGGAATTTCATTAAAGAACCTTGATTAGATGAGTTGGACGAAAATTACCTCTAACCCTTGCCTATTCCTTAAATTGACAAGATTTGTTGAAAACCCTTCAAAAATCATTGGAGATAAATGGAGGAAACACCAATGAAATCATTTGAAAATCAAAGTGAAATGGAAAGATGAAAATATATTGAACTTTTGAGAGAAAATAGATGTTTGGCTGATGAGAAGAGAGAAAATAGAAGTTACGTCAAAAATAGATTTTGTAAAAGCTAAATCTCTTTTAATGAATATCTTTCCTTATTTCCTTTAATTAAACACATTTAAAATATGTCCATATAAAGGAATATTAGATTTATATCATATTAGATCCCTAAAGATTCTATGTTTTGGTCCACTTTCAAAACAATGATTTAAAAATAGTTTTCCATTTTGCATTTTAGTCACTAAACCAAAATGTCTACTTTCCACATGTTGTTTTTCATAGTTGACTTTACCACATCCTTATGTATATATTAAAAGGATTTTAGGAATTTTTCTCATAATTTTATCACTTCTCTTACCACGTTTTCCCTAAACCAACCCCAAACTAACTCGGATCTCTAGTCTTGATTCTATGTCCCTAAACCACATTTAAAACTATGAGGCTTAAAACTGAGGCATTATACGTAATATGCTATGTGGGGTAAGTTTTCAAAAGGTTGGGATGTTGGTAAGGTGATGTGATGTAATTGTGAGTTGTACACTATTTTTTGCATTGCACGATGATTGTTATATATATGTTGTTGTGAATTGAATTTTGATGTTGTTGCTATACACGGTGTTTGCAATATGTACGTTGGTTGTTTTATGCTATGTTGGGGGGGATTGGGATGCTCATTGCCTTATTACTAGTGTTTTAGATGTTTTGATTTATAATGGAAGTCTTGGATCCTTGCTTTAAGCTAGCCTAATTGTTTTTGTTTGTTGAAATTGTCATGCCTTAGAAATGTGTTTTGTTACGACCGAGAGATAAAGTTAGAGCTAGCGTGGTTTTGTTTCCTTTAGGCAAGGAGTTGAGGAGAATGATACATCTCCTGGATGTTTGATGCCAAGAAATAAGTTCTACCCGTGCTAGTTGGGCTAGTGTTGGGTGACATAGCGCCTAGGATATAGACGTTGTCCAAATCTTATAGAGCTATCATTGATGGAATGCATGAGACTGGACCAGCTGTTGGACAACTGTGGTTATGGGCATGGAACCCGGTGTTGTTACTTGAGAGTCCTTTCGAACGGTTTATTAAGAAGAAGTATATGGGAGTTAGATACTTGGATAACAAGAAATGAGAATTCAAGGCTTCGGGTTAAGGCATAATGTATGTGCTCATGAACTAGTATTGGATATGAGACATCGATGTGATTGATTCTGTTACGGATTGGTACAAGATGTTAGGTTATACATGTTGGCTTTTGGCTACACCGTTTTCAACGTGTTGGTTACATGGGCGAAGTGCAATGAGTAGAACTTGGGTTTATCAATTCGTGTGGGAGGTTCTAGCTTTGGAAAGAGAGTTGTGGACTATGGTTTTGATGGTAGTTAGTTTAAGAATAATAATGATAAAAGGTATTGCCTGAGTTGAGGCGAGGTGGTTGTAGTGTTGGGCGAGGACCGAAGGGTTAACGTATCTAGGCTAGAGTAACGTATAATACCCATTAGGTATGTAGTTCGTGTTATCAGATGAGGTGGGACTATCCACGTTTGATCTGTGGGGTATAGACTTCTGCGCCCGTTGTTGCTAACGCTTGTGGGAGTTGTAGTTGGAACAATCGTTCTAGAAGTGTAAGATGTGGGAATGCAAGTAATTAGTTCTTTTGGAGAAACGGTTGTTACAAGAAGGTTGTCTAGGAGATATCCTTTGACTGTTCAAGGTCACGTGTTTCCGATTTGTTTGATGGAGTTGTCGTTCAACGATTTTGATGTAAACCTAGGTTGGATTGGTTGCTTGAATACGAAGTGGTAATCGTGGGTAAGAATGTTAAATTCTTTTCCAATGCTGCATCGGCTCTGGAAGCGAGTCATTTGATGGAATTAGGTTGTGAGGCCTTATTAGCTTATGTTATGAATTCAGAATCAAAGGAAGTGCGTGTTCAGGACATACATACGCTATGTGAGTTTCCTAGCGTATTTCTAGAGGAATTGCCTGGTTTGTCGCCGAATAGAGAGGTTGGGTTTGGCATTGAGTTCTATGAAAATACAGCTCCGTTTATTACTCCCTATCGTATGGCTCCAAGGGAGTTGAAGGAATTGAAGACGCAACTTCAAGAGTTGCTTGATCTATGGTTTATTATGCTTAGTGTTTCCCCTTAGGAAGCGCCAGTGTTGTTTGTGAAAAGGATGAATGGTACGATGTGGATGCGTATTGATTATCGACAATTGAACAAGTTGATGATTAAGAATAAGTACCCTTTGCCAATGATTGATTACTTGTTTGATCAGTTTCGAGGTACTTCAGTGTTTTCTAAGATTGATTTAAGATCTGGATATTACCAATTGAAGGTAAAGGATGTGGATGTGCCTAAGACTGTTTTTCGTACGAGGTACGAGCATTATGAGTTCTTGGTGATGTCGTTTGGTTTGACTAACACACCTGATGCGTTCATGGATATGATGAATCGTGTGTTTCATGAATATTTGGATCAGTTTGTGGTTGTGTTTATTGATGATATCCTTGTGTACTCTCGTACCGAGGAGGATCATGATAAACACTTGTGGATTGTGTTGCAAGCTTTGATGGATAATCAGCTTTATGCTAAGTTGAGTAAATGAGAGTTTTTTCTTAGAGAAGTTGTTTTTCTTAAACATGTTGTGACATTCGAGGGTACTCGGGTTGACCCGCATAAGGTTGAAGCGGTGATGAGTTGGAAGTCACCTAAATCTGGGTCAGAAGTTCGTAGTTTTCTTATGTTGGCTGGTTCTTATTGTAGGTTTGTGGATGGTTTTTCGAATATTGCTGCTTCGTTTACTAAGTTGTTGCAAAAGAATGTTTGCTTTGAGTTGACGGATGATAGACAGAAAGCTTTCGAGAAGTTGAAGGAAGCTTTAATGCAAGCTCCTATCTTGATTCAACTAGAGTCGGGTAAATAGTTTGTGATTTATAGTGCTGCATCATATGTTGACTTGAGATGTATTTTGATGCAAGGTGGAAAGGTTGTGGCTTATGCATCTAGGCAATTGAAGGTGCACGAGCGCACTTATCCTACCCATGATCTTGAGCTTGCATCAGTTGTGTTTGCTTTGAAAATTTGGAGGCATTATCTTTATGGTGAGTTTTATCCAAATTAATATTTAGCTCATACATTTCTATCCTAAAAAATAAGCAAAATGCCTCCATGGAGATTTGAACCAGAAACACCTTGCTTAAGCTAGGTTGAGAACCTATTCTATATCCAAAAAAAATTAATATTTAATTTAAGATGTATTATCACCTCAAAAATAATTTCAAAATACTACTAAATTCAATCTAAAGTTATTTTTCCAATTCGTTTGTGAATAAAAAACCAATAATTTTTTTTTATAAAAATGTATTAGATCATTATAAAAATTAATTAAATGTAAAATAATTTCTTCATATACATGTTAACAAATTAAATGTCATTTAAAATTATATTTTATCTAAATAAATATTATCAATCTAAAACTTAGAATTTTTTAATATTAGTTTCATAAAATAAATAACTATTTAATTACTATTTTTTATTTCAAAATGAATCAAAAAATAATTTTAGTTTGATCTTCAATTTTAATTACATTTGAAGATAAAAAAGATTTTTTAAAATTAAAATAATTAATATAAATCTAAATAGTTATTTTTAAATAATACAAAATTTATATTCTACCATAAATATATATTATATAGAAACTTTTTATATTGATCTAATACAATTTTATAAAAATAAATAATTATCAAAAGAATTAGAAAAATAATTTTAGATTGATTTTGGTATTATTTTGATTTAATTTTGAGGTGATAATACATCTTAAGTTAAAGATTAAATTTTATAGATATACAATAAGTTCTTAACTTAGCTTAATGGTTAAACACCTTACTTTTGATGTAAAGTGTTCTTGGTTTAGATATCTATGGAGGTATTTTGCTTATTTTTGAGGTTAGAAAAGTATAAGTTAAATTTTAATTTGGATAAAACCTAACAAAATTCTAAGCCGAGATTAGTGGTTAGGCGTTGGACCTCTTACGCAATGGGTCCTAAGTTTGAATTCGCCCAATAGCAGCACGTAAACCATTTTTTACTCTAATTTATTCAAATTCAGGAGGTGACACCTTCTAGTTGTTCGAATAAAAATACTATTTAACCTACTGACAAGGAGAGAGATGCCGACGCGGAAAATAAAAAATAAAAAAAATTGTCAAGTCAGCAATTGTATGATATTTTTAACGGGGGGACCAAAACAGGAAAGAGTGACGGTTTTTACGAAAAAATTAGTTGGGTAACCAAAACAGGGAAAGGGTGATAGCTTGGTGACCGCCAGTGTAGTTTTATTTTGATATACAATGTATAAACTTGGAGGTCCTATTTTGTAAATTGATTTACGTTTTTATTAAATTATTTTAAGTAATGGATGGTAAATGTTTTGAATAAAGGCTAAATTTATGGTTTTTAAATAAAAACTTTTGGGTTGGATTTTAGATAACCTGAATGTAGCACTTTGGATTTAGATCGGAATCGGGATGTTAAACTTCCTCCATCTTCTTTTAAACAAAATTTGAAAACTCTTTTTCAATTGCCGAAAAGAAAGTCAAATAATGAATGTCTTTTGTCAAATGGGTAGGTTATCACATGTGTAGCTTCTAGTTGAATGTTGCATTTAACTTTTGAGGAAGATAGCAAAGCTTCGTCATCACATTGGAGGCATGAACATACTGCTTTAGTTCTTCCGATTTATAATTTTTCTTGCGAATTGTATAATGTAAAAATGTATCAGTTTACGAACTTGACTTTATAAAGTGGATAAAGATTGGTCTAAAGAGCTTATATAAATTACCATGGGTGTCCTATGTTATCAGAGCCATCTCATATATTTTTAAAGTCCTAAAAGAAAATTCAAAAATATGCTTTATGGAATGAAAGTATATATCATTAGTTTGAACAATTAATTTATTTTTTCATTAACAAACCAGATAAACATCATTTTTAATGCTTTGTTAAGAAAATATCTTTAAAACAACTAAAATAATAAGGTACAACCACTTACTTACAAGATTGACACTTGAGAAATTACTGAAACTAACAATGTACACAATAGAGGTCCTGATCGGTCGCTCATATTGTCCCATTCAGTGACAACATTGGTTACTGTTTATCGTCTGCCTATATATAGATTATTTGAATACTAAGCATACCTTTTTTATTTTATGAGCATGACAATTTATTTGATTTATGTTTTTCTTTGAGTGAAATGCGGTAACCTTCAAATAAGTTTGTGGGATGTCCAAGAGACTCTAGATGTCATTAGGGGAAACAGTGGTTGTATTATTATTTATCTTTCTCCTCAATAATTGAAAAAAATGGTTTTGAGTTTTGTTTTGAAGAAGATGGAGGAAGTGTTGGGAAATGTTGAGTTTTACCCACAACAACATCTAAGGAAAGAAGAAGATAGGGGAATATTAATTCTGATGGAAGAATGAAAGAGTGAAATCATGACATGAAATAATTTGTTTTTACATGTTTTTATTTCCATGGAAGAAAAAAGGGAAAAGGTGTAACCCCCTTAACCCGGTCTAGACGTTTGACCCGAATTAAGAAAGTCACACGGGGAAAACCAAAGTCAACCCGAAAGTCAACCTTGATTAACGACCCTTTTTTTTTCTCTTTTTAATCTTATCTAGATGCACATTAACCCTACTTGTGATCATACAAACAACATACTCAAAGATCACAAACATCAGAGATCAAACAGGGACCCAATTGAACAAATTACAACTTTAGGGACCAAAATGTAAATTCTGATAAATTAAGGGACTTAACCCAAATTAAAGTTACCATCTTGAAATTAGTCAGGTTTCATGCTTCCCTGCGAAATTTCAGCTCAAAAGGACTTCTCAAACTCATACAATTGATCAAACAAGATTCAGGACCAAAACGTAAACCAAACAAAACATATTAAGATACTTTTAACTGAATTTAACGGTTTGGTATCGATACGCCACGTGTCGTATCGATACGCGGGGAAGGCAGTAACCAAACTTCAGCAACGGTATCGATACGAGTTTCCCCGTATCGATACGGTCTTCATACGGTATCGGTACCTGTTCAACCGTACCGATACGCCTGGGCAGGAATGAGCATATTTGACTCAGGCGTATCGATACGCAAGCCCGAGTACCGATACCCCTGCCTGATTTCGACTCGAAAACCACAACAATCAAGCTTCAAACTCCAAATTAACATCACCAAACCATACCACTTAATCATACAACATGCAAGAACCATAATTGCATCACCAATTCAGCATTTAAACAACACATGTGGAAAGCCCCAACTTAGGTGACATGCTTCCTACTTAAACTACCATTCATGCATAAACCTTCAAAAGCAAGCAATAGAAATCCAATCCAAAAACCAGCAATTCATACAACATTTAACAAACTCAGGGAGTCTTAAACACCTCCCAAAACATACACCTTGGTCCCCCATTGCCAATTCAACCAAAAGCTAAAAGAACTTATAAAACCTTCATACATTGAGCTTTACTTGAACTTGATTGCTTGCCTCCTCTTGCTGCCCCTCAATGTACTCTAATGCTCTGCATTATTGAATCAAGAAAACGAGAGAGCGTAAGCCAAAGCTTAGTGAGGAGTGCTCTTTTAAAACCATTCAATAATGCAATTAAAAACCATTTGTAAATCATGCTTATAGTCAACCATTGTACATGCTCAAAGCATACTTTCATTCAAGCAATTCCATGCTTCAAATTCATTTTAACAAGCATTTCATGCTTCAACATAACCATTAAAACATGCATCTCATGCATCTCAATATATTCAACATGTCATATTGGCTCAAGTGATACATTTCATTATAAAACAAGTTCAATAACATTCCCCAAGGACATTTAAACACCTTGGCCCCAAGGACTTTTAAACACCTTGGCCATGGACTTTTAAACACCATGAATGAGGACCACACAAGGACTTTTAACCACCTTTGTGTCTAATACTTGAATCACCCCAAGGACTTTTAAACACCTTGTCCCCAAGGACTTTTAAACACCTTGGCCCCATGGACTTTTAAACACCATGGAAAGGAGCACCTAAGGACTTTTAACCACCTTAGTGTCCGCAACAAGATTCATCCAAGGACTTTTAACCACCTTGATGATCTTAAGTAACAAGGCCCACTCAAGGACTTTTAACCACCTTAGTGACCTTCACTTTTACAAAAACATCACTTGCCAATATACATATCATACATCATATAATCCACTGTTTAAAAAGCATTAAGCCAAGCCATTTCATCATGCATTTCAAAGCATCAAATCCACATTTAATAAATGCATAAAAACAAGGTACTCTCACCTAGAGTTACCTCCAACACATGGCTTAAAACATCAGCAATTAACATGCTAAAACATCAGCAATTAACATGCTAAAACATGCTTTCCAAAACAGTAATCAAAACATGCAAATCATCATTTTGCATCACACCAAAACATGGCCACCACTTAGAGAGAAATCCGAAAACTTACACTTGAGCTTAGCAAAGTTGTTTAGACTTAAACTAAGCCCCCAAAACCTTGGTTTCAAAGCCGAAAACCATTTTCACAAATCCACTCACCGATTTCCACTTTGCTTCAAGCCAAAGCACCAAATCAAGCCTCCGGATCAACAATTCTTGGATCCAAGGATGCCTCCCCTATTTCAACACATTAAAGCAGAGGATTAATGCATCATCATGCATTAATTGCTTCAATGAAAGCACCTAAACTCGCTGCTCTCACCCAACCTCCATTTTCGGCCACCAAACACAACCGAAAATGCATCCGAAACACTTCTAAACAAAGCCCAGCCATTAACCAGCAAAACCACACTTCCTTTAACATCAAAGAACATCTAAAAACAACCTAACAACATCCTTATACCTCCAGCAACATCAGATCACCAAGATCACCACAAAAACTACCTTAAAACACAAGCTAAACTTAGGAAACCCAACCTATCCGGGATTGCATCAATCAAGACTCATTTCGTTTTCAATTTAGAGATCATTTAACATCAAAAACACCTCTCAAAACACAGATCTAACAGATCTAACGAAAATCAAGTGAAATCATCAAAATCTTGCATAATTAGCCAAGATCCATAAATCAACTTAAAAGCCTTTAATTAAACATCAAATTAGGATTGAAAACTTAGGAATTTCATTAAAGAACTTGAAGTTCAGAGGAGAAGGGCGTTCTTACCTCCAAACTTGTATTTCTCCACTTTTTGGAACCAAAATGCTTGTTGAAACTTGTAGAAATTGAAGAGGTTTTGAAGATACAATGATTAGGATTCAAATGAGAGTTGAAAGGAGGAATTTAGGTGAGAAAATCAGAATTGAAACTCTGGAAATGGAGTGTTTGGGTTGAGAGAAAAAGAGAAAAAGAAAATGGGAAGTTAGTTGAGAAAATGACTAAAATGAGTTTTCCCTCCTTTTTGTTATCTTTAAAATCAGATAATTGGCTTATAAAACCTTAGAAAAATCTGGAGAAATCACCTTTGGATTAATAGCTCCTTAAAGATTCAAAGTTTCAACCCTTTATAAAATAGCCACCAAACTTCCAAAAATTACATTTTGGTCACTAGCCAAAATGTCACCCTTCCGAAACTCATTTTCCAAAATTGATTTCACAGTTCACTTAATTATATTAAAAGATGATTTTAGAACATTTTTCCATATTTTTAATGCAACCCGAACTAGGCTTTCCTAATTTAACCCCTTACGATTCGAACAGCACTTTGACCAACCGATCAACGCCCAAGACTTCCAAGCCCAAAACCGGGGCGTTACAAAAGGAAGAAGATACTTCTCATGTCAACATTCTATAACGAAAGTTAACAAGGATTACCGTAATGAAAGCGAATTAAAAGTTCAGTGATCAAATTGTAAGTGCCTTAAAAGTTGGATGATGTAAAACCAATATTTGATTTTGATATAAAAAGATTTTAAAGGACTAAATTGTAATTTTTAATAAATTTTTAAGTACTAAAAAATGCTCAGAAAATGACAAAGATTCGAACTAAAAATATTTCTAAGTCAAAAACTAAAACCCAAATATTTCTAAGTGTTTTTAGTACTCAAATAGCTGTTTTTGGTCGAGTCGCATTGATACGCCTTCGGCTGTATCGATACGAGTCTTAGTTACTAGAAAATGTTGTATACAAAATATATATTGGTTAGCGATACACGTATAACCGTATCGGTACACCATTCAATCCTGGAAACCAAATAAGCTTTGAGTATCGGTACATCTTTACTTGTACCGATACATGGTGTTTAGATTTTCAAAATCATGCATTTAATATTATGACTGTAACCTTGTCAGTTTATTGGAATCATAAATTTTTAAAAATTATTTATATCGTACCGATACACCATTAGGAGTATAGGTACGCTTTTGTGCTCTCAAACATCTCAGATTCCAGTGTGTAAAACTAGTACTGAAACGGTATGGCTCATACGGGTACGTCTTTGTAAAATTGACTTCTCATACTGATACGCCCTCTTATGTATCGATAGCCCCTTGTACAACGGCTATTTCATATTTTTGCATGTACCAATATAGCAGCCCGTGTACCGATTCTGAGGGTTGGCAGACAACATTTATTACGGGAAAATTGCAGCCCAACGGCTATATCCAATATCTCAATCACCCAAACGACTAGAAATCAATGAGGGGGTATATAAACAAGTTTCCAAAGGTACAACAACAACTATTGAACAAGTGTTAAGCATTCAAACACAAATCCAATAATCTTAAGCCTATTAGAGTCAAATCTTGTAACCCCTTGAGTGTTCTTAGTTGTATTCATTTTATTCAAGTATTGGAGTTTGAGTGAACTTGTAATTGAGCAAACACTTCACCTTTGAGAGGATTTTCAGTTTGCTATTAAATTTCTTGCAAAAGAGTGAGCTTGATCAAAGCTTTGGGTAGAAAGCTTTGATTGTGTAAAAGGTTGCCTCCTTAGCCTACTAGAAAAGGGGAAGAAATTCATAGTGAATTTGTGAAAATACTTAGTGGGAAGCTAAGGTAGTGGATGTAAACCTTGTTAGAAGGTTGAACCACTATAAATCTTGTAACACCCCAAATTTGGGCTTAGAAGTTTAGGGTCTGAACCGGTCCGGTCTGAGAAACGGTTCGAATATAAAAGGAGGTTTTAGGGAACACCTAGTTTGGGATGCTTTAAAAATATAGAAAAATGTCTAAAAATCCTCAACTAATATATATATAAGAGAGTGGTGAAATAAATTTTACAAAATAAGGTTTGGAAATACTACATTTCGGTGTAGTGACCAAATTGCGATTTTTGCAAAGTTTAGTAGTGACTATTTTGTAAAGGATTGAAACTTTGAATCTTTAAGGATCTATTTTACCCTAAATGTTTTTCTCCAGATTTTTCCTTAATTTGAGTGATTTAATTTGTAACACCCGGGTTTGGGGGCCGGGAGAAAATAATATTTAAATAATGGTTCAGGTTTCGGTTTTTTAATTAAAATAATAAAGTATGATTTTGGTCTTCATATTTCCGAACAAACATTTTGTACTAGACTAAAATGTAAAGGAAATCAAATTTCCATGAAAATTTCAAATACATGAGATTGCCATCTCATTATTGGCAAAACCGTAAATAAATGAAACTTTTAAAATTAAAACCCCTTTTGTTGAATTAAACATGTGCTCATCTTCTTCTTTCCCCAGTTTGCTATCCAACGACAAGAGGAGAGCTTTCTCTTCCTCTCACTCTTCCATCTCCTTTCACCTTCATCCTTAGAGCTTTTTGAAAGGTAAATATAGTTTTGACTTGGCCTTGGTCTCCTCTTCATTTTGGTACCACTAGTTTTCATTAAAACTATATATTTTACATTTGGCCTTTTCAAAGTTTTAAGCTAAAGGTTAAAGCTTTATGGGTTTTTACTAAAGCTTTTTATTTGTTATTGTTAGATATGATGTTTAGGAATCAAATGGTCCAACATATATAATTTTTAGAGTGTTTTAAATGAATTCCCGAATTTGGGTTTTGGTGGGATTTTAGGAGGGTTTTTAGTTGAGTTTTGGTTGTGGTTTGTGTTGGAATTTGAGGGTTGATGTTAGGGTAATATTTGGGGGCTGCATTGGAAGCATTTGAATGTGTTAAATGTGTTGAAATCACAAGTTTTGGGCTGGGTATAAGGGCTGCTCGGGTTTGGTTTTTTGGGGGTTGTTCATGGCTTGAATTATTGTGATTGTTGCTTGAATGGTGTTCCAGGTTTGCTACATTAATTGGTGATTTGATTTGAGGTTGTTTTGATTGTCTTGAGGTGATTAGAAGCGAGATTTTGTGTTGATGAAGCATCGGGAACAAATCCGGAATCGTTGGAAGCTTGATCGGCTAGTGTGGTTGAGCTTGGAATTGTCGGTGAGTGGTTAAATATTTTTAAATGGTTTTCAAGTGTTGGTTCAAGCATGTGGACTAGGTTTTGATTGGTAGACCCACGTAGATTTGGGATTAGAGTGATAGCCTAATCCCAAGCTTTAGTTAGAGACCTTGGTTGATCTTTAAAGTGTTGATTTATGCCTCTTGCTTAATAGTGCTTATGGTGGTTATGTATATGTTGTTATACATGTATGTTGAGGCATGGCTTAATGCATTGTTATATGCATGTTGATGATAAATATGATGGAGATATACTTATGTATGAAATACGATGTGATATTTGTGTTAATGATATATATGCGGTGTTGACATGTGAAATGATTTTATGAGGTGGTTGCATGATCCGAGGATCATGGTGAGTACATGCTAGGCATGGAAATGTGGTTTGTGCATGACGGTAAGTCATGGTGAGTACGTGCTAAGCACGTAAGTTGTTATGAAATGATATTGTGAAAGATTAATAAAACGTGTAGTATTGGCACTAGTATGCTTGGGTACAAATGATCGATCATTAGGATGTTTAGTGTGCACACGTGAGTCAAAATGCGCGCGTGGTCTTGATGATGATAGTCATCAAGATGGAGTACGGGTTCGCCCAGAAATCTTCTTATATATATTAGTCGGTGATGAGTGGAATCCCATCGACGGGCGTAAGGATGAGTGGAATCCCATCGAAGGGCGTGAGGATGAGTGGAATCCCCTCCGCGTGAAACGAGGCGTGAGGATGAGTGGAATCCTCTCCGCGTGAACGGTGATGAGTGTAATCCCACCGTCAGGTAATGGTTGTGTTGTTGGATGTGAGTTCCAACGGTTATCCGCGTATTCGAGTCATAGCTAGGTGCCAATACGAAATGTGAACTATGTTGCTTATATGTTGAATATATTTATGTTTCCATATTTGGTGGTTATGGACTTGTTGAGCATGACATGGTTGGGATAATATGTTCATGCATCATCTTTTATTTTGTCTCTTGAGGATTGGAGGTAAGACCATGCATTCTATTTTGAATCTTGCTCGTGCTTGGACCCTGCATTGTCGAAGGTTTTTTTATGAGCTTACCCTCACTAAGCTTTTATGCTTACGCTCCTTTTTGTTCGACAATGCAGATCAGTAGCTTGTGGGTGGCAAGGGCAAGGAAGGGTCTCCAAGTGTCGTTTTTGGTTAGCTCAAGTATGATCTTTAAATTGTAGATTGTAATAGTCAAGCAATGGGTTAGGTGTTGTTGATGTGAACGCTTTGTTGTATGTTGATGTTGGTTTGGCTTTTGGATGCTTTGTCTGAAATGTAAACCTTGTTTATGTTGCATGCCTTGAATGCTTATATGTTTTGTTGGCTAAGACATGTAACCTTAAAAGCTATGTATGCTTCCTTGTGGTGAATGCATGATCTTGTGTTTGGATGCCTATCTTATATCTTGTGTGTCTTGAGTATGGTTGCTATAGGGTGTATGCCTCTAGAGTGTGTTTGTAAGTTGTGTATGCTTCTTGTGGTCGTTTAGGGCGTTTGGGATCGTTTAGAGATGTGTAAAATTGATTTTGGAAAACTGCAGGCTGCAGGTGTTTTGAAACGAGTCGTGCCATTTCGAAACGGGTGTGGTTCCAGGTTCCCCCCGTATCGGAACACGTTTCGGTACGGTTTGGCCACTGTGAGCCCCTGTTTCAAAACAGGTTTCGAAACGCTTTGGCCACTGTAAACGCCTATTTCGAAACGGGTATCGAAACGCCTAGGCAAAACGTGACCCTATTCCGAAACGGGGTGGAAGCGTTTCGGTACGGGTGTCTTGCTTTTTAAACTGAAGCCCGTGTTCCGAAACGAGTGTTGTCTGTTTCGAAACACAGGCCTAAAAATGGGTTGTTTGACATCTCTAATGGGTCCCTAGGGTTGGTCTTGGGCCCTGTTTGTTGTTAGGCTTCTCGTGAGCCTTGTTTCCGCTGTCGTTTCACACATAGGTTTAATAAAAGCATCTATATAAGACTATAATAAATGAAAGAAAAATTTAGGGTCACTAACCGAGGTGGGACCTTAACGGGTTTCATGTCGGTTTTCCCCGTGTAGCCTACTCGGACCGGTCAGTCAGCCAGACCGGGACGAGGGGGTTACATTTGTTGGTATCAGAGCCTAAGGTTTCCGAGACCTTGGGCAGGTAAGTGAGGTAAGTTTAATTTTTGTATTGTAATTGCACGATGTTTGCTTGCCATGTAAGCATGTTGCTTGTTATTCGAGTATGTTGAGATGTGTGATTGTTTGATTGTGGATGAATGTTGTTCGATCGTACATGTATATTGCTTGAAGCATGTTGAGTAGAGCCCCACTGCTTCTATTACATCGGAAAAAATAGATTTTTAGTGAGAGAATCATACTTGAGCCACTTGGACCCTTTCCTTTGCTAACCCACTTTGTATGTTAATTTGCTGTTGTTGTTGATTTATTGCTTTTGGGTAAGTTTGAGGTCAAGGTGTGGGCCGTGAATCGGTAAGTAGAAGTTGTGGTTTCTGGAAGTGTGGATGATGTTGAGGGAGTTCATCGCTAAAGTCAGAGAACTACGGTTGTACTGGAGTTGAGGTACAATTTGTTGTTTGAGTCAGTTTGTATGTGGGTTGATTCTTGTTTGTGAGGGACAATGAGACCGATTCTGGTATTAGTTGGTAAGACGAAGTGAAGACCTATGAGTGGGAGTCAGAGTGGTATTGATGTTATGGTAGATAAACCCTTGGTACAGTTTTGAGTTTGTTCCCTCCGGTTGATTCTGAATCTGTACTTCCATATGTTGTTAGCGAGCATGCAAAGTTTGAATGTGCATGGTGAAGTGTTAGAGGTAGGTATGAGTATCTTAGTTCTTTTCGTGAGATCAGGGTAAGGGTCTCGTGTGAGTAATCTGAAATTCAGAAATGTTAGTTGGCGATCGTTGGGGTTCGGCCTATGGTTTTAATACAAGACAGTCAATCGGTATCCGTGAGTGGGAATCGATTTATGTGATTGGGTTAGTGTGCGTCTGAGTTGTCTCCCAGCAAGAAGGAGAGATGAAGTCGCTTTCGATATAGTCGAGCCGAGAAGGAAGTCTTGAGCTTTAACTTCAAATTGTTCGGTAGTGTGGTGTTTGAGTCATCAGGACCGATGTTATAGAACTAGTCCCCGCATGATAGTTTGTGCGTAATCAGAATTGAATTTTGAGGATTCGAGATGCTCTAAGAACGGTTTTGAAGAGTTGGGTTATATTTGAAGGGTCAGCCTGAAAACAAGAGGACCGAAGACTATCAGCTGTGTACATGTGAAGTTGCAATTTCTGCGGATTCGTCCTTTTGTGTGTGAGCATGTAAGGAAGCTAGATATCTCTGTTGAGATTTTAGACTTATGGACACATATGACTAGACCTTTTGGTGAGATAGTGGTGGTCAGAAAGAGGTACGAAAGATGTTTGTTGATGGTTCAGGGTTACATGTTTCCAGTAGATGTGAAATAATTGTCTTTTACGGTTTCGATGTACCTTTTGACATGGTTTGGCTTGTAGAACACGTAGCTAGAGTATACTTTGAGATAAAGAGAGAGTTGCCTTATCGAATGTTGATTCAGCTTTAGAGGTCAAAGATTGACTGAGTTTAGTTGACAGGCTTGCCTAGCAAATGTGATTGCTTTGATTTTTGAATAAAGTTTAGACCGCAAAATGTTAGAATAGTTTGTGATTTTCCTAGAAGAGTTTGCACGAATTGCCCGGTTTGTCTCTTGATAGGGAAGGAGAGTTTGTTATCGATACCGTCTCCGAGTTTTCTTCTGTTTTGATTTCTTTGCATCTTATGGATCCCGAAAGAATTGAGAGTATTGAAGAATCCACTACGAGATTTGTTAGACCTTAGGTTGATTAGGCATAGTACATCATCTTAGAGTATGACAATGCAATTTGTGAAGAAGAGAGAAGACAATACAAGAATGTGATTAGATTTCAGACTGTTGAAACATTTGACAGTGAATAGTTAGTATCCGTTTCCCAGCATCAGTAATTTGTTGATCAGTTGAGGGGTGCTTCAATTATTTCAAGATTAATTGGAGATCCGATTACCACCAATGGAAAGTGAGAGAAGTTGAAGTACCGAAGACAGCTTTCGGGGCAAGATGTGATCACTCTAAGTTCTGAGTTATGTCGTTTTGTTTGACTAGTGTGTTAGTTACTTTTATAGAGATGTTGAACAGAATACCTCCTGAGCTCCTTGATCAGTTGTAGTAGTTCTCATAGATGATATATGGGTATATTCACGTACCGAAGAAGACCATGACAAGCTTTGGAGTTAGCGTAGTAGATCCCATTGGAGAATTAATTGTATACCAAGTTGTTCAACGTGAACTCCGAGTCAAGGAAGATGTTCTCCTAGGACTTGTAGATCAGCCGAGTGTATTAGAGAAAATCCTATGTAGAAAGAAGAAGATGTGAGTCGGAAGAAACCGAAGACTGTGACATGTATCTATAGTTCCTAGGTCTAGCATTGTTACTACCGAGAGTTTGTAAATAGTCTTTCGAAGATAGTTTCCCTTTTGACATATTACTAGAGAAGAGTGTTCAGTTGTGTGGTTAGATGCGAGGCGATGAGCCTTTGAGAGACCGAAAGAAACTTCGAAGAGAGCTTCGACCTTGGTCCAGCCTATATCAGAAGAAGAATTTGTGAACCATAGTGATGCGTTACATGTAGGGTTAGGTTTTGTGCTTATGCAAGACAAAAGATTTGTGGCTTATTCATCGAGTTGGTTGAAAGACCTTGAAAAAAATTATCCGACACGAGACCTAGAATTAATTAAAGTTGAATTTGCTTCGAAGACTTAGAGACAAAGTTTGTATAGTAAGAAATGCACAATCTATACATATCATCAGAGCTTGAAAATATTAGACGACTTAGGAAGGGTTGAAACTTGAATAACATAAAGTGTTAGAATTACTTGAAGACCGTAATCTCAAGATTGAGTACCGTCCGAAGAGAGTCGACGTAGTAACCGATGTTCTGAGTTATATTTGTTGTTAGATTGGCTGTTGAGTTGCGAGCTATATTTGCTGGATTCAGCTTATCTAATGATAGTGGTTCTGTAGCCAAGTTTCGGGTTAAACCTACTTTGAATCAGAATGCTTGAAGAGAAACAATTGCAAGACAGGTTCTTGGCACCTCACGTGCGAGACATAGCTGAAAGAAGACCTTCAGAATACAATTTCAGAGATGATAGAGTTTGTATTTTTAGAGACAGAATAGTTGTGCCAAATGACATATTGTTTTGAGACGTATTGTTTTGGCCGGAGAACATGACAAGTTCATTTGTATTGCATCTGAGTAGTATGAAGACGTTTTGTGGGTTGAAGATGAGTATTTCCGGATTGAGTTGATGGATGGTGTGGTTCAGTATGAGAGCAAGTGTGTAATTTGCCAGCGTGTCAAGACCGAGCTTTAGTTTTCTTCTAGTTTGTTACATCCGTGGGGGGTTCTTAATGAAAGTGGGTAATAGAGATTCGAGATTTCAACTAGATTTTGAAGACGTCTGCATAGTGTTTGGTTACCTGTTGAAGTCAGATGGTCAAGTTTTCAAACAGTGTTGTATGAGATTGTGAATCGGGCTAGTTCTGTTGTTTATTTGTTGTGGTCACCACCAGAGTTAGAAAGAAGTTTGTGATGTGTTCTGTGTATCTATGATTCGGATGTGTGAGTCAGATTTGTCCCATGCTATGTTTGCAAAAAGATTGAGTTAAGTTTAAATTGGCATGCCTTGAAGGAACCAGTTGAGATCTTAGCATCAGATAGCTAATGTTGAGTGGTAAGTCTACCAAGTTGGTTAGTATGTTGTGGTGTGATGGAAAGTGTGGAGGGGCAGTTTTTGTGGCTCTTCATGTTCGATAAATTTCGGGGACAAAATTTCCTTAAGTGGGGGAGAGTTGTAACACACAGGTTTGGGGGCCAAGAGAAAATAATATTTAAATAATGGTTCGGGTTTCGGTTTTATAATTAAAATAATAAAGTATTATTTTGGTCTTCATATTTCCGAACAAACATTTTGTGTTGGACTAAAATGTAATTGAAATCTAATTTCCATGAAAATTTCAAATACATGAGATTGCCATCTCATTAATGGCAAAACCGTAAATAAATGAAACTTTTAAAATTAAAACCCCTTTTGTTGAATTAAACATGTGCTCATCTTCTTCTTTCCCCATTTTTGCTATCCAACGACAATAGGAGAGCTTTCTCTTCCTCTCACTCTTCCATCTCCATTCACCTTCATCCTTAGAGCTTTCTGAAAGGTAAATATAGTTTTGACTTGGCCTTGGTCTCCTCTTCATTTTGGTACCACTAGTTTTCTTTAAAACTATATATTTTACATTTGGGTTTTTCAAAGTTTTAAGCTAAAGGTTAAAGCTTTATGGGTTTTTACTAAAGCTTTTGATTTGTTATTGTTAAATATGATGTTTAGGAATCAAATGGTCCAACATATATAATTTTTAGCATGTTTTAAATGAATTCCCGAATTTGGGTTTTGGTGGGGTTTTATGAGAGTTTTTAGTTGAGTTTTGGGTGTGGTTTGTGTTGGAATTTGAGGGTTGATGTTAGGGTAATAGTTGGGGGCTGCTTTGGAAGCATTTGAATGTGTTAAATGTGTTGAAATCACAAGTTTGGGCTGGGTATAAGGGCTTCTTGGGTTTGGTGTTTTTAGGGGTTGTTCATGGCTTGAATTATTGTGTTTGTTGCTTAAATGGTGTTCCGGGTTTGCTACATTAATTGGTGATTTGATTTGAGGTTGTTTTGATGGTGTTGAGCTGATTAGAAGCGAGATTTTGTGTTAATGAAGCCTCATGAACAAATCCGGAATCGTTGGAAGCTTGATCGGCTAGTGTGGTTGAGCTTGGAATTGTCGGTGAGTGGTTAAATGTTTTTAAATGGTTTTCAAGTGTTGGTTCAAGCATGTGGACTAGGTTGGGATTGGTAGACCCACCTAGAGTTGGGATTAGAGTGGTAGCCTAATCTCAAGCTTTAGTTAGAGACCTTGGTTGACCTTTAAAGTGTTGATTTATGCCTCATGCTTAATCGTGCTTATGGTGGTTATGTATATGTTGTTATACATGTATGTTGAGGCATGGCTTAATGCATTGTTATATGCATGTTGATGATAAATATGATGGCGATATACTTATGTATGAAATATGTGTTAATGATATACATGTGGTGTTGACATGTGAAATGATGTTATGAGGTGGTTGAATGATCCGAGGATCATGGTGAGTACATGCTAGGCATGGAAATGTGGTTTGTGCATGGCGGTAAGTCATGGTGAGTACGTGCTAAGCACAGAAGTTGTTATGAAATGATATTGTGAAAGATTAATAAAACGTGTAGTATTGGCACTAGTATGCTTAGGTACAAATGATCGATCATTAGGATGTTTAGTGTGCACACGTGAGTCAAAATCCGCGCGTGGTCTTGATGATGGTAGTCATCAAGATGGAGTACGGGTTTGCCCGGAAATCTTCTTATATATATTAGTCGGTGATGAGTGGAATCCCATCGACGGGCGTGAGGATGAGTGGAATCCCCTCCGCGTGAAATGAGGCGTGAGGATGAGTGGAATCCCCTCCGCGTGAATGGTGATGGGTGTAATCCCACCGTCAGGTAATGGTTGTGTTGTTGGATGTGAGTTCCAACGGTTTTCCACGTATTCGAGTCATAGCTAGGTGCCAATACGGAATGTGAACTAAGTTGCTTATATGTTGAATATATTTATGTTTCCATATGTGGTGGTTATGGACTTGTTGAGCATGACATGGTTGGGATAATATGTTCATGCATCATCTTTTATTTTGGCTCTTGAGGATTGGAGGTAAGACCGTGCATTCTATTTTGATTCTTTCTCGTGCTTGGACCCTGCATTGTCGAAGGTTTGTTTTATGAGCTTACCCTCACTAAGATTTTATGCTTACGCTCCTATTTTGATTCTATTTTGGCTCTTGAGGATTGGAGGTAAGACCGCGCCCACGACCTCTCTGCGGTGCAGCAACAACAGGAGCACGCACTTGGCCACCAGCCAACATAGGACAATCTCGCCTCAAGTTATCTGCAGATCCACAACTCCAGCACCCGTTACCAGCTGCCACAACAGGAGCTTGCACCTCCCTCACAGCACGAGGACAGTCACGCTTCATGTGACCACGTGATCCACAAATCCAACAAGCGCTCGGATCAGCTCTAGGATTACCTCCTCTAGCAGATGCACCACCACCTCTCTTAGCTGAGGACTGTTACCTCTGGTCACGTCCCCTCTTGTTCCGTCCACCATCGGAACTATACTCAGCTGATCGCTTTCCAGCACTAGAACCAGCACTCTTAGCAGACAAACCCAAGTTCATCTCAACATCTTTAGCTCGACCCACCAGCATATCAAAATCATCATACTCAGTGGCCAGCACATACATCTTCACCTCCGTCACTAAACCATAACGGAATCTTTCGCACCTTGCCCGCTCATCAGGTACCAGCTCAGGTGCATACTGACTGAGTCTAACAAACTGAACTTCATACTCAACCACCGTCATGCTCCCTTGGGTAAGAGACATGAACTCACGCTTCTTTTCATCAAGATATCTCCTCTTAAATACATTCTGAAAGAATGTCCAGGTTACATCAGCTTCAGCCATCCCAGCTACAGTGGTCGTCCACCACGTATAAGCATCATCCTGTAGTAAAGATACTACACAACCCAGCTTTTGCACATCCGTACAACTCATCTGTCCCAAGATCCTCTTGGTACTCTCTAACCAAGCTTCAGAACCCTCAGCAGACATACCCCTGAACTTAGTCCCACCGAGACTGCGCAAACGCTCCAAAGGTAGTCTAACACCAGCATCTTCCTGATGCCCAGCTCCTCGAGCTCCAGCTACTGCAGCTTGAAAAGGTCCAGCAATAGCTTGTATCAGCACTGTCATGTCAGGCATAGCTTGCCCCTGACCAACCTCAGGTCCAGCAGCTCCAGCACCAGCTGCAGCTTCAGCTCTTCCACCCTCAGCACCACCACCACAAGGTGGGGGAGGAGGTAACACCGCACTACCCGCATTTTCCTCATTCTCATTCTCATTAGGAGCCGTAGCTCGCACATTACTTCTCAACTCTCTACGTGGTGCCATACTTTTACCATGCAATCACAATGCAAATAAAACAAGTTAGGCCCAGCAAGGTAAGCAATCCAAGTATTCAAGCTCAATTTCATTCAAAATCAACATCATTCCAATAGCTTTGATTTGGCAATGGGTACCCACAACATGCTACATCACAGCATACAACTCAAATGCATCACATATACCATTCACTCAACATGCTTCACGCAACAAGCATACTAGGCATACATACATCAATCATGCACACATTCATTCCCAATTACTCGAGAACTCAGCTCTGATACCACCAAATGTAACCCCCTTAACCCGGCCTAGACGGTTGACCCGAATTAAGAAAGTCACACGGGGAAAACCAAAGTCAACCCGAAAGTTAACCTTGATTAACGACCCTTTTTTTTCCTTTTTACTCTTGTCTAGATGCACATTAACCCTAGTTATGATCTTACAAACAGCATACTCAAAGATCATACACATCAGAGATCAAACAGGGACCCAATTGAACAATTTACAACTTTAAGGACCAAATTGTAAATTCTGCAAATTATAAGGCCTTAACCCAAATTAAAGTTACCATCTTGAAATTAGTCAGGTTTCATGCTTCACTGCCAAATTTCAGCTCAAAAGGACATTCCAAACTCATACAATTGCACAAACAAGATTCGGGACCAAAATGCAAACATTCCAAAACATTTAACTGCCATTGTCAGCCCCCAACGGTCGGCTGTTCCGAAGCAGGGTGAGCCTGTTTCGAAACACGGGGCCGTTCTGCAACGCGTACCGAAACGCGGGCTGGTAGTGGCCATTCCGTTTCGGAACGGTGCCTACCGTTTCGGACGCTTGGGTTCATTCAAGGCACCCGTTCCGAAACGGTAGCCTCTGTTCCGAAACACCCTGCACAGGTTGCAGCAAAAGGCTTCCTAAAACATGCAATTGATCAACCATACGTGCTCCAATTGCTACCAAACTTTACCAGCATGAAATTCAACATACAAGAGACATATTTGCAACAACCATTCAACATATTATCAACATATAAGAAAAGCCCCAATTTTAAAGCATGCTTCCTGCTCAAGCTAACCATTCAAGCATAAACCTCCAAGACCAAGCATATAAAGACCAATTACAAATCCAACATTTCCAACAACATTTAACATACTTAGGGAGTTCAAAACATCTCCCAAAACATACACATAGGTCCCCCATTGCCAAATTACCAAAAGCTAAAATGCGTTTAAGAAAACATTTCCATACTTTGAGCTTAATCCCACTTGATTGCTTGCCTTCCTTGCTGCCCTCAAAGTACCTTAATGATCTGCATTATTGGTTTAAGAAAACGAAAGAGAGTGTAAGCAAAAGCTTAGTGAGGAATGCTCTTGAAAACCATTAAATAATGCATTTGTAAAACACTTTATAAATCATACTTCAAAACATCATATATTCATGCTCACTAGCATTCTTTAACAAGCAAAACATGCTTCCATATCAATTCATGTCATATTGGCCACAAGTGATAAGTTTCATCTTTTAAAACAAGATCAACATAATACTCACACATGGACTTTTAAACACCATTGTGATATTATAATGCACAAGAACCACACAAGGACTTTTAACCACCTTTGTGTTCTTCCCAAGGACTTTTAAACACCTTGGCCCCAAGGACTTTTAAACACCTTGGCCCATGGACTTTTAAACACCATGGCAAGGACCACACAAGGAATTTTAACCACCTTTGTGTCCTTAACAAGAACCATCCAAGGACTTTTAACCACCTTGATGTTCTTAAGTAACAAGGCTCACTCAAGGACTTTTAACCACCTTAGTGACCTTAACAAGAATCATCATGGAATTTTAACCACCATGAAGTTCTTAGAAACCACAAGGCTCACTCAAGGACTTTTAACCACCTTAGTGACCTTAACCTTTTCAAAACATCACTTGCCAATATACATCATTATCATCAAATTATCCACTGTTTTAAAGCATTAAACCAAGCCATAAACATCATGCATTTATAAGCATCAAACCACATTTTAACAATGCTCAAAAACAAGGAACTCTTACCTTGAGCTTCCTTCAACATATGGCTTACAAAAACAGCATTAACCATGCTAAATCATGCTTTCAAAACAGAATTTAAAACATGCAATAAACCACATTGCACAACAATCAAACCATGGCCACCACTAAAGAGTTTTTCCGAAAACTTACACTTGAGCTTAGCAAAGTTGTTTAGACTTAAACTAAGCTCCCAAGACATTGGTTTCAAAGCCGAAAACCCAATTTCACTCACCGATTCCACTTCGCCTCTTGCCGAAGTACAAATCAAGCCTCCGGATCACCACCACTTGGATCCAAAGATGACTCCCCCGTTTTAAACACATCAAAGCAGAGGATTAATGCATCATCATGCATTAATAGCTTCAATGAAAGCACCTAAACTTGCTGCTCTCATCCACACTCCATTTTCGGCCACCAAACACAACCGAAAATGCATCCAAACCACTTCTCAACAAAGCCCAGCCATAAACCATCAAAACTAAACATCCTTTAACATCATTTAACATCTAAAAAGAACCTAACAACATCCTTATACCTCCAGCAACATCAGATCCACAAGATCACCTCAAAAACAACTAAGAATCACAAGCTAAACTTAGGAAATTCAACCTATCCGGGATTGCATTAATCAAAACTCAATTCCTTATCAAATTAACATTCATTAATCATCAAAAACACATCTCAAATCACTGCTTTAACAGATCCAACGAAAATCTATCAAAAATCACCAAATCTTGCATTCTAAGCCAAAATCCATTTACACAACTTAAAAACCTTTAATAAAACATCAATTTAGGATTGAGAACTTAGGAATTTCAGTAAAGAACTGATAGTTTAGAGGAGAAGGACGTTCTTACCTCCAAACTTGAGTTTCTCCTCTTTTAGAGCCAAAAAGCTTGAAGAATCAAGTAGCAAATGGTGAGGTTTTGTTGATGTGATGATTAGGAATCAAAAGAGAGTTGAAAGAAGAGATTTAGGTGACAAAATCAGAAGAAATCCTCTGGAGAGAAAGTGTTTGGATTGAGAGAAAATGAGAGAAAGGAAAATTGAGAAAATAGGAAAGTTAGTTACAAAATGGCCAAAATAATTTCCCTCCTCTTTTCTTATGTTTTAAAATCAGAATTAAGCCTTAAAATATCTTAGAAAAATCTGGAGAAACTCCCTTTGGGTAAATAGCTCCTTAAAGATTCAAAGTTTCAATCCTTTCTAAAACAGTCACGCAACTTTCAAAAATTACATTTTGGTCACTAGCCAAAATGTCACCCTTCCAAACCTCATTTTTTAAAATTGATTTCACAGTTCACTTATATATATTAAAAGATGATTTTAGAACATTTTTCCATATTTTTAATGCAACCCGAACTAGGCTTTTTTAATTTCACTCTTTTAAATTCGAACAGCACTTTGACCGAACTGGTCAACGCCCAAAACCGGGGCGTTACATGTATGCTTCCTTGTGGTGAATGTATGATCTTGTGTTTGGATGCCTATCTTATATCTTGTGTGTCTTGAGCATGGTTGCTATAGGGTGTATGCCTCTACAGTGTGTTTGTAAGTTGTGTATGCTTCTTGGGGTCGTTTAGGGCGTTTGAGATCGTTTAGAGATGTGTAAAATTGATTTTGGAAAACTGCAGGTTGCAGGTGTTTCGAAACGAGTTGTGCCGTTTCAGAACGGGTGTTGTTCCAAGGTCCCCCCCGTATCGGAACACATTTCGGTACGGTTTGGCCAGTGTGAGCCCTTGTTTCCAAACAAGTTTCGAAACGCTTTGGCCACTGTAAACGCCTGTTTCGAAACGGGTATCGAAACGCCTAGGCAAAACGTGACCCTGTTCCGAAACGGGGTGGAAGCGTTTCGGTACGGGTGTCTTGCTTTTTAAACTGAAGCCCGTGTTCCAAAACGATTGTTGTCTATTTCAAAACACAGGCCTAAAAATGGGCTGTTTGACATCTCTAATGGGTCCCGAGGGTTGGGCTTAGGCCCTGTTTGCTGTTAGGCTTCTCGTGAGCCTTGTTTCCACTGTCGTTTCACACATAGGTTTAATAAAAGCATCTAGATAAGACTATAATAAATGAAAGAAAAATTTAGGGTCGCTAACCGAGGTGGGACCTTAACGTGTTTCATGTCAGTTTTCCCTGTGTAGCCTACTCGGACCGGTCAGTCAGCAGAACCGGGACGAGGGGGGTTACATAATTAAATAAAGGAAAGGTGAAAACTATTTTTTGATTTTCATAACTACCTTTCTCTAATTTTCTCTCAAAATCCTATCATCCAAACATTTTTTCTCCAGCAAAATTCACATTGATTTTTACTTCAATTGATGAGATTTCCATCACTCATTGGTTCATAATCAATCTTCGAACAAATCCTTTTGATTTCCATATTTTATTTTGATGGAATTTTGCCCAAATCAAGGATAAATCATCTTTTAGAGGTAAGATTGTTCTTCTCCTCTAAATACTCAGTTCTTTACTGAAATTCCCAAGTTGTCAATCCTTTATTAAAGTTTTATAAGTGGTTTTAATGTTAGAAACAAGATTTTGGCTTAAAACTCAAGATTTTGGAAGAGATCTTGAATATTTTCGTTGTTATTGATTGGGCTCTGTTTTGAGATAGTTATCTAATGTATTTTGGATGTTAAATGATGTTAGAAATGAGGTTTTATCAATCCAATCCCGAATAGGTTGTTTTTCCTAAGTTTTTATTGTGGAAATGGTGGTTTTTGGGGTGGTTTTGGTGATCTGTTGTTGCTGGAGGTATAAGGTCATGTTTATGTTGCTTTTTTATTTTAATTGATGTTTAGAAATGGTTAGAATTGATAGATCTTGGCTGGGCTTTGTTTTGAAAGAGTTTGGAGATGATTTCAGTTGTTTTTGGAAGCCGAAATGAGGTTCTTGAGTAGAGCAGCGAGTTGGGTTGTATTGCTGGTGATTTTAATGCATGGTGATGCATTAATCCTCTGTTTTTATGTGTTAAAAACATGGGAGAATGATCCGGAAGCGATAGAGGTGGCGTTTGAGGTTTCAGACGCTTGAGAGGCTTGTCGGCTAGCAAAGTATGGTGTATCGGTGAGTGAGATCATGTTTTCCAGCTTTGGAATGGTTTTGAAAAGAGGTTTGGGAACTTAAATTTAGGCTTGAAACGTCGGTTTAAGTTTGGAAGTAAGTAAAGTGGAATTCTCTCTCAATTGTGCTATTATTGTTTTGAAAACTATCAAAATGGGTTTTGATGTGATTGATTTCTCAATGTGGTTTAATTTGTTGTTTGAGCATGGTTTTAAAGCATGTGAGTTGGTTGTCAAACTTGGTTTGAGGGAGGATGCATGAAATTGATATTCCTTGTTAGTATGAGTTGTCAATTTGTGTCTCAAATGCTTTGTTCGGCTTTTTGGCCTTGAAGGTGTTGCATGCTTTAAAAACAGCGAATGTGTTGATGTTTAACATGATATATATTGGCATAGATGGTGTAAAGATTACTGGATATATTGATCGATCAATAAGATGTATAGTGCACTATAAACTAAAAATTCATACGTGCTCTTGGGTGTCGTCCCAAAGAGAGAGACCAATGAAGGACATTCCATTGGAGTAGGACTTGGTGAATTATCCAAGCTTTTTGGCAACAAGAGTTATTGCCATGAGACAGATGATGGCCATTCCATCGGAGTAGGACTTGGTGAGAGACCAAGCTTTTTGGCAACAAGAGTTATTGCCATGTTAAATCGATGAGGGGCATTCCATCGTAGTAGGACTTGGTGAAATACCCAAGCTTAGTGGCGAGGGTAGATACCGCCATGAGAGCCGGTGGCGAGATCCCACCAGGGTAGGACTTGACCTCGAGTCAAGCTGTCTGCATATCCGTGTACAATAGAATATGAAAATGCCAATATATGAGAATGAAATGTGTCACATGTACCAATGCTTGAGATGTTGTATGTAATGAGAAATGCATATGAGATAACAATTTTATGAAATGCTTTTGTGTATCAAGCATATGTGGCCTTGCCATGAGATTTTCAAAGGTTGTATGCATGTGTTAGCTAGATGGTACATGTGGTTTTCAAAATGGAGATTTGCTTATGCAAATGAGGTTTTGAGTTTATTAAAATGCTTTTGAGTAACGAGCATGTGTGGCTTTGCCATGAGTTTTGCATTGGTTGAATGCATGAGATAGATAGAAGGAACATATGGTTTCCAAAAGGTATTTTGCTTTGAAACGATTATCAAGCATGAGAAAGGTGTTGTGTGAAGTGGAAGTGATTTACAAGGAAATTGGTTTAAACTTTGCATGAAGTGTTTATGCATGGAAATGTTTAAATGATAGTTTTTGCAAGAATGTTACTTGGGGTGAGTTGTTAGTGTATCGAAGTTAAATGTTGGTTTTCATGTTGAGCAATGCACGATTTAAAGCAATGTGGTTTCAAAGGAGGTTTTCAAACAGTACTTTGGTTTATTGAGTTGTGATTACATTTAAAGAAGGTTTTATGGTTTGCTGCATTGATGGTGTTTTAGTTTTGAGCATTCCTCACTAAGCAGTATGTGCTTACGCTCCTTTTTGTCCATCAATGCAGATATTTGAAGTTGGGGCAGCAAGAAACAAGGGATTCAAGAAGAGCTACACTTGAGAAGTATGTTTTGGTTAATAGCTATAGATAATAAAGGCAATGGGGGAGAGTCTTTTACGTTGATGTGTAATGAGATTGTTTATCTTGACCAAGTTAGGTTTATGGTTTGATACTTGTTGATGATCGTTTTGCGATGTTTGGATCTTCTTTTTCATAGTTGGATGTAGCCATGTTCTTTGTTTAAAAGTAAGATCATGTGTTGAATGTGATAAATGAGTAGGTGTGTTTAATGCTTGTATTGTATCTAGCCTTTGATACAATTTGATGGTTTTAATGTCTAGCATGTTGTTGAAATGCTATGCAATGGTTTAAAGTATGTTTGAGGGTGTTTTAATGTGAAAAACCAGAAGTTTCTGCTATTTCTGGCAGGGTGTATCGAAACACCCTTGGTTGTTTCGAAACGGGTGCCTGAAATGGCTTGGGCGTTTCGGAACGGTTAGAAGTGTTTCAAAACACTTTGGCTACTGGAAGTGCCTGTTTCGGAACTCGTTTCGGAACATACTCGCGTATCGAAACGGTCAACACCGTTTCGATAGGGGCGTACGACACGGGTGTTTCTATACGGTTGTCAGTGTTTCGAAATGGGTGACCGTTGGACACAGATTTGAATTGCCTTGAAGTCTGCATGCTTTACATTTTAGTCCTGAAAGTTTTAATCGCAATTGCTTGAGCTTGAGATGTCTTTTTAAGCTGAAATTTGGCAGAGAGGCTTGTAATATGATTAATTGAGGTTTGATAAAACTAAAATCTCGAAAGTCCTTTTAGTTTCCAAAATTTACATTTTGGTCCCTAAAAGTGTATTTCTTGCAATTAGGTCCTTAAACGTTTTCTTATCGTTGTGCTTTTCTCTTCCAAGGTTCTTAGGCTTTCACATAGGTTTAATGTGCATCCAGGGAAGATAAAATAAAAAAATTGTCGTTAATCAAGGTTGACTTTCGGGTTGACTTTGGTTTTCCCCGTGTGATCTTTGTAGTTCGGGTCTAGCGTCTAGGCCGGGCTATGGGGGTTATTTTTGTTGGTATCAGAGCTAAGTTGCGAATATTTAGGGTGATGGTAAGTTTGTGGTAAGTTTTTATAGTAAGTGTTAGATGTTTATTCTGATGTGTGGTTGAAAGTTGGTTGAAAAATACGTTTCTGAGTGAATTGTTAATGTTTTTATCGTGCTTTGTGGTTACAATTCTTCTGTAAGCTAATGTGAACATGTGTTGGTGATATGTTGGTGTTGTGAGTTGATTTTCTGAATAATGAAAATGTGATGGTATGATATGTTGATGTTATGCTGTTGAGGGTGAATGTTGTTTGATGAGAGCATGATTGAAGTTTGTTGATTGATATGCTCGATGTTTGTGATATCAATAATATTTTGGATTGTTATGTCACATAAAAGGGGAGAATTCGAGATACACATTGCCTTATTATTATAGCTATTGTGTTATGATGGAGTTGGAGTCTTGAATCCTTGCTTGAAGCTGGCCTGATCGTTTTGTTTGTATTCTTATCATTGCTTTGTTAATAATAGCAAAATGGGATCGATGAGAGAATGGCAGTTGGGTACGATGGTTGCTGCCTTAGAGCAGGTTGTTAAGGGGTGGAATTCACTTTCTGGTGGGAGTGTATCATTTCAGTCTATAGTGTCTGGAGTTGAGGTAGTAAGACATGAGGTGAGAGTTGGTTCTGTGATGAAGGATTCATCACATGTGGTTCAAGAGGTGTTGGGAACATCTCAGGCCGTGGTGAAAGTGAGGCCTATAGACGTTCTGTCTGTGGGACATGCGAGTTTGTCAAAACAATGTTTATATGATTTGGGAGCTGTGGAGTATCATGGTTCGACACCTAAGGCGTTCGAGGCTTGGTTAGCCAGTATCATTCCGATTTTGGATCAGAAAGGGTGTGACAACGCCTGTAAGTTGGGAAGTTTTGTCTCATTAATGTTGGAGGATGCTTGTGCTTGGTGGACATCTGTGGCGGTGGCAACGAATATCCACGATATAGACTGGGAGTTCTTTGTGTCTGCCTTTAATAGAAGATACCTTGGAGTGAAGTTCTTAGGGGTTAAGCAACGCGGGGGTGTGGCTTCAGATTTTGATGGTGAGAAAAGTATAAGCAAAAGAGATGTGAGTAGAAACCTCGAGAGTGGTCAGCGTAAGAGGCTACGTGACAGAAGGGTTTGCTTGAATCGAAGTTTAGATGGTAGTGTTGATGTGGGTCAAGTGTTACATGATCAAGGAGTGGTGGTTCGGTTTCCGATTTGTAACCGTTGTAGAAGGCGTCATGTTGGAGTTTGTTGGAACTCTAGTTCTATGGAGCATGTGAAGCGGAATTGTCCTCAAGTGGTGAGATTAGCTTCAGTGGGTGCATAAGGGTCTCAGAAGGGTCGTGAGCGCGGCCGAGACAGAGTTCGGAGGTGACAAGAAAGGCAGAAAGGTGTGAGGTGTGTGGAGGGTGGATCTTGTTGGAATTGTAAGTCTGTTGGACATTTGAGACTGAATTGTTTGGAGTTAGCTCGGGGTAGTCAAGGTTTTTTACCGCAGGGGGACGGTGATGACCTTAAAGTGTTGGTTGATGTTGCGGTGGTTTGGCCAGAGAATAATGGTTCTGCGAGGAAGAGAATTTGTTTGTTGGAGCTCCGGGGCGATGAGGTGATTACAGGTAACTTTGCTAAGTAATCTTTGCCCTAGTTATCTTTGTTTGGTTCCGGTTTGGATTCCCTTGTGTAGTGGGTAAGGTCCTATAGCTAGCAAGTTGGAGTGGTAGCCGGTGTTGTTTTGAAAACAACTTTAGTGTGAAGAGGGTATTAGTGGAGTTTTTTTTAGCTAGCAAATTGTTAGACTGGTAGAGCTGGAAAAGTTAGAAGTGAGGTAAGAGGTTGTTCGTAGGCGGATCTTGAGGATGTTGTTGGTAAGTGTGAACCGACATACATACACAGTTAAAACCATTTGTTATATATTATATATATAAATGTTGGTACATGCATACATGCGACATGACATTAGAGGTTTTGCATACATGTACACAGGCATTGATAGGGCATATTGGTGACCATGCATACGAACGTTCACACTTGCTAATGGCTAGTTGGGTCTGTTAGTGTTGTGGTAGGATTAGGTTGGATGGTGGATTTTTGGTGTTGTTTTGGTGCTAGGTGAATGCTAGAAGTAGTGGAAGGTAGTAAACAAGTTGTTAGTAATAGTGAGTGCGATCTAGCATGTTGGCAGAAGGAAGGTGTTTAGGTGCTTAAAGAGTTTAGCGGTGAGGTGATAAGGAGGTGGTCGTTTGGAGTTAGAATCGGTTGAGGTGGTTGCGAATAATAGATAAGTGTTGTAGTTTCTTTGTGTTAGATGATGTTGTACGGGTTTAACTCCAGGGATACTCGTATCGGAACGAGGGTGGTGCCATTTCGATACGATTTGACATTGTGAACGCCCGTCTCGGTACGCGTTTCGATACGGTTTGCCTCTGGAGGTGCCTGTTTCGGAACCTATTACGAAATTCTTTGTTACTGGAAACGCCTGTATCAGAACGGAGTGTACCGTGTCGGTACTGCCTGGTTTGGCTTTTGAACTAGAGCCCGCATATCGAAACGGGCACGCCTGTTTCGAAATGCATGCTTGTATTTGGGCTTTTTTAGCATCTTCAAAGGTTCTCGGATGTCAGGTGTTACTCTCGTTGGTTGTATGCTTCCTTGTGAAGTATATATGCATCGTTTGTGTATGATCTTTGTTTCGTAATCATGCAATCAGACTAATATGTCACTTGGTAAATTTATATTACCTTACGCCTCGTTTGTGCTTTTTCCTTTATCTTTTCTATTATCGTTTCTCACATAGGACAAAATGATACATTTAGACAAGATAATCAAAGAAAGAAAAAATAGGGTTGCTAATCGAAGTGGAGCCTTAACGGGTTTCGCTTCGGGTTTCCCCGTATAACCTACTCAGACCGGTCTATCCTCTAGCCCGGGACGATGGGTTACAATTGTTGGTATCAGAGCCTAAGATTTTCGAAAACTCGGGTAGGTAAGTAAGGTAAGTTTGAGGTGTATGTTGTACGGTGGATGTTTTGCTATGTATGCTTGTTGTTTGCTTGCTTGCTTGGTGTTTGAAAGCATGTGTTAGAATGGTTGATGTGTTGAGGCGATGAGTCGAGTTCCCATTGCTACTATTACTTATTTGAAAGGATTTTGAGTAAAGGAATACTTGAGCACGTTGGACCCTTGCCTTTGCTAACTTAATCCTTGTGTGTTTGTTTGTTTGTAGTTGTTATCTTGCTAGCTGTGAGATGAGACCTAGTGGCAAGACTAGGATGGTTCATCTGGAACCACGGGTAGATGCTTCGAAGGTTGAGCCGGTTGTTGAGGCCCAGGCTCCTCCACCTCCTGCTTCTCCTCCTCGTCAAGAGGGCGGTGAGGCAGAGCTTAGGGTGTAGGATCTCAGGTTGGCCAAGGTCCGGCCGGTATAGATTTAGCTCCGTTAGTTCAGACGATAGCTAGGGCTTTCCAAGAAGTTGTGGCCGGCGGGCAGACAGTGGCACAACCTCAGGGTGAGGGCACCGGTTTGCCACTTGAGAGGCTTCGTAGTTTGGGAGGTGAAGAGTTCCGAGGGTTGGCGTCCGAGAGATCTGAGGCTTGGTTTAACAAGACTGTCCGTATTTTGTCTCAGATGGGTTGTACTGGAGCACGCAGACTAAGGTATGTTGTATATCTTCTACAGGGTGATGCCTACACTTTGTGGGTCACCATTACTACGGGCATGCCAGATGCCGAGATGACTTGGGAGTTCTTCGAGTCAGCTTTCCGTTATCTTGATGAGAAGAAGAGAGAGTTCATGGCTTTGCTTCAGGGTAACTTGATAGTGACCGAGTATGAGATACGGTTTGTCAGTTTGAGTTAGTATGCCTCTGAGCTAGTTCTTACTGAGAGGGAATGTTGCGACCATTTCCGTTACGGGTTGAGTGAGGAGATAAAGAGGTACACTCTGGCTACAGACTACACGGATTTTGATGTCTTGGTCGCTAGGACCAAGGACAGAGAGCACTGTTTGGGTTTGACCAAACGTTCAGGTGGTTCTAGTTCAGGGAAGAGGTTTGTCGACTTTGATAGAGGTGATGTCAAGAGGCATAGGAACAATAGGAATCATTTCGATCACAGACGTGGTGATGGTAACCACGGTAGAGGCCATCAGGGCCAGAGAGCTGGTGGGCATTTGCCCGAGTGTCCTCGATGCGGGAGGAATCACACTGATGAGTGTTGGAGAAAGTTTCATTCTTTTTGGAACTGTGGAGCTAGAGATCGCCTTAGGTGTGATTGTCCACACCAGGTTGAGTTTGCACCAGTTCAGGTTCAGGCTCCTGCTAGGGCCATTTATTTTCTGAGAGGCCGTGGGCGATGTCCAGGTATCTTCCAGCCGAGGAACGATGGCCAGAGGAATGTAGCACATGTAGTCGCGGTTCAACCAGAGGGCGGAGGTCAGGCTAGAGTTTATGCTCGGTGAGAGGGACAGAGCGACATAGATGTGATTGTAGGTAATTTCTCGATACAGTCTCTGAGTTTGCTTTCCGTGATTGACTCCGGGTCTATGCATTCTTATATTTTGAGTGAGCATGCAAAGATGTTGAATATACCTTGTGAGGTATTAGAGGTATGTGTTAGTGTTACTAGTTCTTTCGGGGATACAATAGTTGTTAGGAAGATGTACAGAAGGTGTTCGTTAATGGTTCAGGGGCATGTGTTTCCAGTGGACATGATGGAGTTACCGTTTTATGGCTTCGATGTGATTTTGGGTATGGATTGGCTTACAGAACATAGAGCTAGGATAGATTTTGAAACTAAAAGAGTCTACATGAAGCTTACGGATGGCTATGAGATTGTGGTGGTAGGTGAGAATGTGAAGTTCTTATCGAATGTTGTTTCAGCCTTAGAGGTTCAGAGATTAGTTGAGTTGGGTTGTGAGGCATACTTGGCCTACGTGATGAATCCGAACATGAATGAAGTTAGACCTCAGGACATCAGAATAGTGTGTGATTTTCCGAGTGTGTTTCCGGAAGAATTGCCCTGTTTACCGCCTGATAGAGAAGTAGAGTTAGCTATAGAGACATATTTGGATTCTGCTCTTGTTTCGATTGCTTCGTACTGTATGACACCAAAAGAACTGAAAGAGTCGAAGACTCAGTTACAAGAGTTGTCAGACAGAGGTTTTATCCGTCCGAATTCTTCTCCTTAGGGTGCTCCGATATTGTTTGTGAATAAGAAAGACGGTAGTATGAGAATGTGAATTGATTATATGCAATTGAATAATTAGACAGTGAAAAACATGTATCCTTTGCCACGTATCGATGATTTGTTTGACCAGTTAAGATGGGCGTTAGTCCTTTCGAAGATAGACTTGAGATTTGGTTATTACCAGTTGAAGTTAAAAGAGGTTGATGTACTGAAGATAGCTTTTAGGACTAAATATGGTCACCACGAGTTCTTAGTTATGCCGTTTGGGTTGACAAATGCAGCGACTGCTTTCATGTATATGATGAACATAATCTTCCATCACTACTTAGATCAGTTTGTGGTTGTTTTCATAGATGACATTTTGGTGTATTCGTGTACCGAGGAAGATCATGACCGGCATTTGAGGTTAGTTTGTAGACTTTTCTAGACAACCAGTTGTACGCTAAGTTGAGTAAATGTGAGTTCTGGATTCGAGAAATAGTCTTCCTAGGACATGTAGTGTCAGCCGAGTGGATTAGAATTGATCCGAAGAAGATAGAAGCCATTGTTGAGTGGAACAACTGAAGTCTGTGATAGAGATTCGTAGTTTCCTAGGCTTTGCAGGTTACTATAGGAGGTTTGTGGAAGGGTTCTCGAAGATTGCCGCTCCTTTGACAAAGTTGCTTTAGAAGAATGTTTTGTTTTAGTGGTCAGATGCGAGACAACAAGCCTTTGAGAAATTTAAAGAAGCTTTTACTAATGCACCGATTTTGATTCAGCTAGAGTCGAGGAAAGATTATGTGATATACAGTGATGCTTCATATGTAGGGTTAGGTTGTGTGCACATGCAAGATGGAGGAGTTGTAGCTTATGTCTCGAGATAGTTGAAGACTCACGAGCGTAATTATCCGACACACGACATAGAACTAGTCGTAGTTGTGTTTGCCTTCAAGATTTGGAGACATTATTTGTATGGTGAGAAATGCACAGTGTATACAGATCACAAGAGTCTGAAGTATATCATGACACAACGAGAGTTGAACCTTCGACAACGTAGGTGGCTAGAGTTGCTTAAGGACTTTGATCTCACGATTGAGTACCATCCGGGTAAAGCCAATGTAGTGGAAGATGCTTTGAGTAGGAAGATAGTCGTTGAGTTCAGAGCTATGTTTGCTAGTTTGAGTTTGTTCGGAGATGGTGGTCTAGTGGCCGAGCTTCAGGTTAGACCTACCTTAGGCCAACTGATTAGAGAGAAACAACTGTTAGATAGATCTTTGGCACCTCGTGTGCAAGATTTAGCTGAGGGTAGATCGTCAAACTACAGTTTCAGTGTTGATGGGGTCTTTTGTTTTAGAGATAGAATAGTTGTGCCGGATGATAGTGATTTGAGACGCACTATCTTGACCGAAGCACACAGTAGCTTGTTTTCTATGCATCCCGATAGTACGAAGATGTATCGCGATTTTAAGAATGAATACAATTTGGGTTGGTTTGAAAAGAGACGTAGCCGACTTCGTGAGTAAGTGTATGGTATGTGAGAGAGTGAAGGCAGAACATCAGGTTCCATCAAGTTTGTTACAACCGTTGAAGATTCCGGAATGGAAGTGGAAAAATATCACTATGGATTTCGTTTCGGGTTTGCCTTTGACTCTTTTGAAGAAGAACTTAGTTTGGGTTATAAATGACCGTTTCACGAAGTGTGCGCACTTTTTAGTTGTTAATACGACTTACTCCTTAGATAGATTGGCCGATTTGTACATCGGTGAGATTGTGAGACTGCATGGTGTGCCGAAGTCGATTGTGTTTGACAAGCATCCAAGATTTACAGCCAAATTTTGGGAGTGTTTGCATACAACTTTGGGTACCCGATTGAATTTCAGTACATCGTATCATCCTTTGTCAGATGGTCAGTCATAGAGGGTTATACAGATTTTAGAGGACATGTTGCGTTGTTGCATTATTGATTTTCAGGGATCTTGGGAGAAACACTTTCCGTTAGTCGAGTTCGCTTACAATAACAGTTTTCAGTCGAGCATTCAGATGGCTTCGTATGACGCATTGTATGGTAGAAAATGTAGAACTCCGATTTGTTGGGCCAAAGCAGGTCAAAAATTGTTACCGATGCCGGATTTGCTTTAGGGGACTACCGATAAGGTGAAGTTAATCTGTGATCGTTTGAAGGCACCTTCAGATAGGCAGAAGTCCTATGATGATTTGAAGAGGAAAAAACTTTAGTATGTCATGGGAGATAGAGTGTTCTTGAAAGTCTCTCCGTTGAAGAAAGTCATGTGATTTGGCAAAAAAGGGAAATTGAGTCTAGGGTACATTGGGCCGTATGAGATTGTGAAGTGAATCGGTCTTGTTGCTTATCAGTTACGTTTGCCAACCGAGTTAGAGAGGATTCACAATGTGTTCCATGTTTCGATGCTTCATAAGTATAGATCAGATCCGTTGCATGTTTTGCCCGTGGAAGAGATTGAGTTGAATCCGGATTTGACGTATGATGAGGAACCAGTTGAGATCTTAGCCTCAGACAGCAAGGTGTTGCGTGGTAGATCGATTGAGTTGGTCAAAGTGAGGTGGCAACGTCGAGGCCACTTGGGAGAGAAAGGAGGATATGGAGAGGCAGTTTTTGTATCTCTTCCAGTCAGGTAATTTTGAGGATGAAATTTCATAAGTGGGGGAGAGTTGTAACACTCGGGTTTAGGGGTCGGGTATTAGGAGAGTTAAATCGGGTTCGAGTCGTGGGCTCGTTTTAATTTAATTTGGGCTTGGTTTTAATTAAAAGGGCTTGAGACTATCATTAAGGACAAAGTGGTAATTTTCAAAGTGGGAAAAAGTAAAATGACTAAAAAGTGCCTTTTTGACAAAAAAAAATTCTTCCCCTCATCCAATCTCTCGACATTAAACCCCCTTCAACCTAAAACACTATTTCATTCATTTCTTCACCGATTTTAAGTGTTTTCATCAAGGTAAGATCATTTTTGACTTCACCTCTTTATTCCGAACATTTCCATGGCTTTATTTTCGCATAAACCCCATTTTTCTATTTCTTCAAGTTTTCAAAATTTCAAGTAAAAGGTGGGAGCTTTAAGGGTTTTCAATTAGCTTTCGATTCGTAAAGATCATATATGTTATAATATCACCTTTAAATGTATTATATCTCAAAATGGTGGGGTTTTGATGAATATCCCGAAACGGGTTCTTGTGGGTATTTTAAAAGGTTGAAAACTTGGGTTTTTGAGGTAGTTTTGTGTACGAGAGTGGGGTTGATGATATAGTGTTTCTTGAGGGTTGTTTTGGAAGTGTATAATGGTGATATTGGTGTTGGATTTGTTAGAGTTCTGCTGGGTTGTGTGTGAGTATGAAAATGAGGATTTTTGGGTTGGTTCATGGCTTGAAATTGTAGAGAAATGGTCTTGTGGTTGAAATCTGACTAGTTACAGTGTTTTGTGGATGCTTTGTCTAGTAATATGTTGTTTTTGATTGATTAGAATCAAGGGAAATCGTTGGAGAAGCTCCGAGCTCGATTCCAGGAAGTTTGGAGGCTCGATTCAGGTTTCTTGATTTGCTATAAGGGTATTCGGTGAGTGGATTATTAAAACGGTTTTAAATTGGTTCAAGTGTGTAGTTGATGTGTTGGATTGTGCTTGGTAGGCCAATCCAAGGTGGAGGTTAAGTTGGTAGCTTAATCTCTTATTTTGCTTTATGAGTTCTTGCTTATTGTGCATAATGTGGACTTGTGAAGTATGTGTTTGTTTATGCATGTTGATGTACATATTGATGTTGTATAATGATGAGGATATGTTGTGTTGCATGATTTTGATATCATTGTGTGGCTTGCTTAGTATAATTGGCACTAGTTAATTACCGTGTATAAATGATCGATCATTAGGATGAGTGTGCACACGGTTGAGTCAAATTCGTGCGTGGCCTTGGTGACATGTAGTCATCAAGGAGGAGTACGGTGAGGTAATATTCCACCGAAAAATGTTAGCATGTAATGATGAGTGTAATCCCATCCATGAGTGAAAACGGTGATGAATGTAATCCCACCGGAAGGTAATTGTTGTTGAGTATGTTGCGGGTGAAAATCACAACGGAAGTTATCCGCATTTCTGAGTAAGCTAATAGTTGTCAATATACTTGTTCATGTGTGGTTGTTGTGTAAGATATTTGTTATATCTTGGTTTAGCATAACATAACGTAAGATGCCATGTTCATGCATTCTCTTAACGTTTAGCTATGTTGCTATGATTGCGTAAATGTATGACTTATGAATGTCTTAAGGATGTCATGCTTGAACCCTGCATTGTCGTTGATTTGTTTTGGAGCTCCCTCACTAAGCCTCTAGCTTACGCTCTTGTTTCGACAATGCAGATCACTACTGTGGAGTTAGCAAAGAGCAAGAAAAGGGCATCCAAGCGTGTTTGTGGTTGCTCAAGTATGGTTTAAGTAAATAATATAGTAGTTTAGCAATGAGGATGCTACGTGTTGTAGGAGCATGTGTAGACTCCTAATTTGTTAATGCTTTTGTGTTGAAGTTGTAAACCATGTTTATGAGATGTTTATGCGTTGTTTTGAAAGCATGTATACCTTGCTTCATGAATGCTTATGTTTGTAATGAAGGCATGTAACCATGTTTTATGCTATGTGATATGGATGTATGTTTCTTTGAATGAATGGCCTTGATTGTGTATGCTCTATGGTTGATCATGTTTGTAGTAGGATGAAATTCCTTTAGATTGTGTATATGTATGTTGTTTCTTGAGTCCTGTTGTTTTGGGATACGTTTGGGATCATTTGGAGATGTAGAAAACTATTTTCAGGGTCACACAGAGTGCAAGCGTGTAACACCCCATTTTGGCCCTAATTTTAAAATCCCTAATTGTGAGAATTGCCAATTGGAAACCCTAGAATTTGGGGGGGGGGGAATTCGGAATTTAACCTAATCTGATTTGGGACCCAATTGAATAAATATATAAGTTTGGTGGTAAATTATTAGGCGGGCAAAAATAGGGACCCTTATTCTGTAATTTACCCATTTGTCTAGGGTAAACACTCTTTAGCCCTAATTCAGTGTTATGCGCCGCTCTTCATCTGATTCCTCTAAAATAATAATAATAAAAATTACGAAAACCTCAGACCCTTCCCCCACCCTTTTCCGTTGAAGCTCCGGCCAAGGGGCCTTCATCGTCGTTCAAGCATTTCGAGACCACATGAGCGCTCGTAGTCGCTGCGCGTACAAAACCCGACCACCCAGCTTCCTTTGCGCCGCCGTTCTTCACTGGAAACGAGTTCGAAACCGTGCGTTAAATCGTACGCTGCCACCGCCGTCCTCTGCGTGTGCCACTGCCGTCCTCTGTGTGCGCGCTACTTTCGTCCTGGATTAGGGTGAGTGTTTGGATCGAGTCCGTTGCGCTCCGGGGTTATTGTCGCCGTCTTGTTGGCCACTGTTGGGCCGTGGCCGCTGTCGTGTTGGTCGTGGCCGGTAAAGATGTGGCCGCCGTTGGGTTCACGGGTTGCGTCGTAGGGGTTGGTGTGCCGCCGGGATCTGATTAGGGTTTTTACATTTGGGTGGCTATTGGATCTGAACCAGACCGGTTGTGTTGGTGAACCAGACGACTGGGCTGAACCGAACCGGACTAGTGGGCTGATGCAACGATGATCTCATCCGCTGTTGCAGTGCTGATTCAACGATGATGTCATCTACTGTTGCAGTGCTGATGCCGTGAATGATGACGTCATCGCAGTCAATGATGACGTCAGCGATGACTTTTGGTTGACTTTTTCGGCTGAGTCCACCTTTAAGTTTTTCGACGTTCCGATTCCGTTGCCGCTGTCCGTTCCTTCAAATTCGAACCCGAAATGCCTTTTTGGATCAAGTTTATATGTTGAGTTCAGATTTTTGTTAAATGTTGCATCAGAGTTTGACTCGGATATTTTCTTGTGTTCAGGTGACGTGGACTCTGACCCTGAGTTTTTACCTCCTCCTCCGCCAGGCAGACCTCCGGTGGCACAGTCTTCGAGATCGACTAGTAAGATTTCTGTTAAGCGTAATTATTCGAATGTGGCATAATAGAGGGTCTTATATAGTGTTCTTTGTTTTTAGGAGCTGAGTCTGTTCGACCTTCCGCTAGAGCTGAGCGTGGGATACGTCACTATCGATGTTGACTATTTAGCTGCCTAAGGTGTGTTCTCTGTCTGTGCTACATGTATGTGTTGCCTGATTGTGTGATCTGTGTGAGAAATGTTTTGTGTTATCTTGGTCGGTTGATTGAGAAATATTTTATGTGTTATTCTGCTCTGTTATCTGATGAATATTGCATGACTCGATTGTATGCTATTCTGCTCTATTATCTGATAAATAATGTAAGACTCGGATGCTATGATCATGTTATGTAACACATATCGAAATCGGATTATTATGTACATGCATCTTAGTTTTTTAACAAGATTGCATTCGGACTCTGAAATCTGATTACATGTCATATCATTGGGTTGGGTTATTGTACGGAGGAAGCTCAGAGACTTCATCCTTCGGGTTGAACTTCGCTTCGGATCAGTAGTTCCATCTTTTGGTATGAGTTCTGCTTCGGACATGGTGTTGAGGTGTAGAGTGGTTCAGGGGAACCTCACTCTTCGGACGATGATGTAGTTGGGTGCATGTCATGTTATGATATATGTATGCTTTGCTTGTAATACTTCGGAATATCTGTAAATTCTTGATATGTTGTTTGACTGTTGGATTGACTTCTGTTATGCACTTTAGAGACACACTGAGCTTTATAGCTGACTCCCCCTTAGTATCTGTTTCAGATTTCCAGACTTAGGTTTCGGTACTTGGAGGATCTCGTTCGAACATTATTTGATACTATTTATTAGTACGTTTTGTTCTAGACTTATATTTATTTATTTAAGATTTTTTTTTCAGATTTGGTTGTAAACATGGACTTTGGACATTTATTATTTTTGGGGTTTGATAAACTATTTTTAGCATGCTTGTTTTAAGACGAAACATTAAAAGATATCTTTTATAATTGAATAATAATTTTGGCATAAATTTTATAAATAATCTTACTTGAGGGGAAAGTTTCCAAGTTATCAATTTCAATTTATTATAAACCCTTAGGTCAAAATAGGGGGTTACATTTAGTGGTATCAGAGCCAAGTTACACCCCTCAGCTTGTGAGGATCGATAAAAATTTGATTTTAAAGTAAAAAAAAATTGGATGCATAATAAATGTTTTCAGAAACTACGAGATTTTCAGATAAATATCCGGATTTTTAAGAAGTAATATATGTTTTAATTAAAGTCTCCAAGTACCAATTTTGACTTTAGGACTCTTCTTTTGTAGATAGACTACTATGTCACCCCGTAGGAGTACTAGAGCTACGGCGGGCCGAGGTCGAGGTCGTAGACGAGGTCGTACCGCTGCTAATACGAGTGACGTTAGTCCTCATGAGCATTCGCCACCACATTAGGAGGACCCACAACATGAGCAGGCTGAAGAGCAACATGAGGTTCATACGAGTGGTCAACAAACCGATCACCCTGATCAGCAGACTCAGAGTGATGGTCCCCGTGCAACCGGTAACAGTGAGACTGCTGGAGTTGATGTTTCTGCAGTGCATTTGGAGCTACTTGAGTATCTTCGACAGGGTTCTAGGAGACCTATATCTTCCGAGTTTTTGTCTGTTGGTATGTCGATGTTTGATGGTAAGACGGTTGCAGATCCAACTGACGCTGAGTATTGGTTGAAGAAATTACAGCAGTTATTTGATGAGATGGACTACCCTGCTAACAGAAAATTAAGAGCTGTTGTATCTTTATTGAAGGGTGAAGCCCTGAACTGGTGGGAGGCTGAGAAGACCGTTATTTCTGCTAGTCGGATCACTTGGGATCATTTTCGTCAGGCTTTCCGAGACAGATATGTTGGGGCTGAGTACCTAGCCAAGTGTCGTGAGGACTTTATAAATCTGAAGCAAAATGACATGGCCGTGAATCAATATAAGATTGAGTTTCTGAGGCTGGTGCAGTACGTCCCTGGGTTAGTTACTACAGAGGAAGAGAAGTGCAGCTGGTTTCTGAAGGGTCTGCGACCTTCGATCAAGACTGGTGTGTCTTTGCATTTGGACAAAGAGTACAAGGATATTACCTTGCGAGCTAGGACTGCAGAACGCAATGAGGCAGAGTTGAGGCAAGCTGAGTCTCATGGTATGGATCGGGCTAAGAGGCAGTCGACCGCGACAGTTCACTATAGTTAGGGTAACCAGACCAAAAAGAGGGTAAGAGATGAGAGTGACTATCAGAGTTATTCCAGAGCCAGACCAGTGACCACTACTGTTCCAACTTCTAGTGTTGGAGGATCGACTAGCACGCGGGGGCCACCACAGTGTTCTTTCTGCAAGAAATGGCATTCTGGGGAGTGTAGGAGACAGTTCGTGGCTTGTTTTCGATGTGGGTCTTTAGATCATATTTTCAGAGATTATCTGCATGCACCTCCGTCAGCTCATATGACGACTTCGTCACAGGCATCAGTACAGACTCCTGCTAGGGGTAGAGGTCGAGGTAGACCCGATTTTACAGTTTTTGCTGGTAGAGGTAGGCCAGCTCAGAGTGGAGGATCAGCTGGATCCGAGGTGAGACAGCCAGGTTTGGTTTATTCTACCAGGGGACATGAGGATCGTGATGAGCCAGATGTTATTGCTGGTACATTTTCTATCCACTCTATTCCGCATTTTGCTTTATTAGATATTGGTTCTACTCATTCATATGTTGCGAGTTCGGTATCTGGGGGACTTGAAATTCCGGTTGAGAATACTGGGAACGCGGTTTTCGTTTATAGTCCAGTGGGTGATCATGTCAAGGTTACCAAGGTGTACAAGAATTGACCTTTGGAGATTCAAGGGAAAATATTCTCCGCTGTTTTGATGGAGTTACCTTTCAGAGTGTTCGACCTTATTCTCGGAATGGACTGGTTTTCCGCTCATCCAGTCCGTTTGGATTGTGAAAAGAAAAGGGCAACTCTGAAAACCTCAGATGGATGCGAGGTGATTATGGTTGGAGAGCGTAGAGGTTATATGACCAATGTTGTTTCGGCTCTCAAAGCAGAAAAGATGATTCGACATGGGGCTACTGCCTATCTTGCTTATATTCTTGACTCGAGGCAGTCAGATTCTAGTTTGGATAAGATCCCAGTGGTTAGGGATTTTCCAGATGTTTTTCCGGAGGAATTGCCAGGGGTACCGCCAAAACGTGACGAGGTTGAGTTTGGCATAGATGTATATCCTAATACAGCTCATGTCTCTATGGCTCCTTACAAGATGGCTCCGAAAGAGCTTAAAGAATTGAAGATTCAGTTGCAGGAATTACTGGATAGGGGTTTCATCCGACCTAGTGTTTCTCCCTGGGGAGCCCCTGTTTTGTTTGTGAAGAAGAAGGACGGATCACTTCGGCTTTGTATTGATTATCGGAAGCTAAACAAGCTGACGATCAAGAACAGGTACCCACTTCCCCGTATTGATGACTTGTTCGACCAGTTTCGAGGAGCTACAATATTCTCTAAGATAGACCTGAGATCGGGTTATTACCAACTCAAGGTTAAGGATTTTGATGTGTTCAAGACCGCTTTTCGAACTCGATATGGTCATTACGAGTTTCTGGTGATGCCGTTTGGATTGACTAATGCCCTTGCAGCCTTTATGGATATGATGAATAGGGTGTTTCAACCCTATCTGGACCAGTTCGTGGTTGTTTTCATTGACGACATATTGGTTTATTCTAAATCGGAGGCAGAACATGAGGAACATCTTCGGGTTGTTCTACAGACTTTGCGTGAAAAGAAGTTGTATGCAAAGTTCAGTAAATGAGAATTTTGGTTGACTGAGGTTACCTTCTTGGGACACGTGGTTTCTGCTAATGGTATTCAGGTTGATCCAAAGAAGATTGAGGCTATTTTGGGTTGGAAGTAGCCCAAGAATGTTCCTGAGATTCGAAGCTTCTTGGGTTTAGATGGTTACTATCGGAGGTTTATGGAAGGTTTCTCGATTATTGCAGCTCCTCTGACTAAACTTCTGAGGAAGGATATTCCTTTTGTCTCGACTAAGGCTCAGCAGACCAGTTTTGAGAAGCTTAAGACTGTGTTGACTGAAGCACCGGTTCTGATTTAGCCTGAGCATGGGAAGGCTTATACGATATACAGTGATGCCTCTCACACGGGATTGGGATGTGTTCTGATGCAGGAGGGGAAGGTAGTGGCCTATGCATCTCGTCAGTTGAAAGTGCATGAGTGCAACTACCCCACCCATGATTTAGAGCTTGCTGCTGTGATCTTTGCTATGAAAATCTAGAGACACTATCTCTACGGAGAGAAGTGATATATCTTCACTGATCACAAGAGTCTTAAGTACCTCCTTACTCAGAAAGAGTTAAATCTGAGACAGCGTCGCTGGTTGGAACTTCTCAAGGATTATGACTATGAGATAGAGTATCACCCAGGAAAGGCGAACGTGGTTGCCGACGCCTTGAGCCGTAATGCCATCTCAGATTTGATGACCTTGTTTGCTCGGATGAGTTTGTTTGAGGATGGTAGTTTGATGGCAGAACTTCGGGTTATTCCTACGTTGATCTCTGATATTCGAGCTGAGCAGCCTACGGATCCTTTTCTTATGCATCGTATCAGAGAGGTTTCTGAGGGTACATCTGTGGATTATACTATTGATCAGGATGGTGTTTTGTGTTTCCGAGGCCGGTATTGTATTCCGAGGAAATCTGGGTTGAAACAGGTTATTCTTCGTGAGGCACATGATAGCCTATATTCTATGCATCCTGGTGGTGATAAGATGTATAAGAACCTTCGTCAGAGGTACTGGTGGAAAGGTCTTAAACGAGATGTTGTCGGATTTGTCTCTAAGTGTATGACTTGTCAGAGATTCAAGGCAGAGCATCAGCGTCCATCTGGGTTGCTTCAGCACATCGAGATTCCTCAGTGGAAGTGGGAGCGTGTGACTATGGATTTTGTCAGTGGTCTTCCGATGACTCCGTCCAAGAAGGACTCCATCTAGGTTATAGTGGACCGTTTGACTAAGTCTGCTCATTTAATTCCGGTTCGAGTCAACTATCCTTTGAATAAGTTGGCTCGGCTCTATATTTCTGAAATCGTTCGACTTCATGGGGTACCGCTATCGATTATTTCTGATCGTGATCCGAGGTTTACAGCGAAGTTCTGGAAGGCACTTCACTCTGCTTTGGGTACCCGGTTGAACTTCAGTACATCTTATCATCCGCAGACTGACGGGCAGTCTGAGAGTGTGATTCAGATTCTTTAGGACATGTTGAGAGGTTGTGTTCTTGATTACAGTGGTAGTTGGGAGGATTTCTTGCCGCTCACAGAGTTTGCATATAATAACAGCTACCAGGCTAGTATCAAGATGGCACCGTATGAGGCTCTTTATGGGCGTAGGTGTAGGTCACCGATTGGATGGACTGAACTTAATGAGCATAGATTGTTGGGACCAAACCTAGTCTGTGAGGCCGAGCAGACAGTCAGATTGATTCGAGACCGGCTTAAGGATGCTTTAGACAGACAGAAGTCCTATGCTGACTTGAGACGTCGCGATCTTGAGTTTGAGGTTGGTGATGTGGTTTTCCTGAAAGTATCTCCTTGGAGGAAAGTACTTCAGTTTGGTCGGAAGGGCAAGCTGAGTCCTCGTTATATTGGTCCTTATCGGATTCTTCGTCGGGTTGGATCTGTTGCTTATCAGCTCGAGTTACCACCAGAGCTTCAGCGTATTCATGATGTTTTCCATGTTTCTGTGTTGAGCCGCTATCATGCTGATCTGTTTCATGTTTTACCTGTGGAGGAGATTGAGATTCGTCCTGATTTGCGTTTTGAGGAGGAGCCTATCGAGATTCTTGCTCAGGAAAAAAAAGTTCTAAGAAGGAAGACCATTAAGATGGTCAAAGTCTTGTGGTGTGGTCGCAGTCATGATGAGGCTACGTAGGAGCCCAAAGCTGTCATCAAAGCTCAGTATCCGCATTTGTTTGCTCCAGGTAAATTTCGAGGTCGAAATTTCTTTTTACGGGGGGGAGAGCTGTAACACCCCATTTTAGCCCTAATTTTAAAATCCCTAATTGTGAGAATTCCCAATTGGAAACCCTAGAATTTGGGGGAAAATTCGGAATTTAACCTAATCTGATTTGGGACCCAATTGAATAAATTTATAAGTTTGGTGGTAAATTATTAGGCGGGCAAAAATAGGGACCCTTATTTTGTAATTTACCCATTTATCTAGGGTAAACACTCCTTAGCCCTATTTTAGTGTTATGCGCCGCTCTTCATCTAATTCCTCTAAAATAATAAAAATAAAAAATTACCAAAACCTCAGACCCTTCCCCCACCCTTTTCCGTTGAAGCTCCGGCCAAGGGGCCTTCATCGCCGTTCAAGCATTTCGAGACCACAGGAGCGCTCGTAGTCGTTGCGCGTACAAAACCCGACCACCCAGCTTCCTTTGCGCCGCCATTCTTCGCTGGAAACGAGTTCGAAACCGTGCGATAATCGTACGCTGCCGCCGTCGTCCTCTGCATGCGCGCCACTTTCGTCCCGGATTAGGGTGAGTGTTTGGATCGAGTCTGTTGGGCTCCGGGGTTAATGTCGTCGTGTTGTTGGCCGCTATCAGGCCGTGGCCGCTGTCGTGTTGGTCGTGGCCGGTAAAGCTGTGGCCGCCGTTGGGTTCACGGGTTGCGTCGTGGGGGTTGGTGTGCCGTCGGGATCTGATTATGGTTTTTACATTAGGGTGGCTGTTGGATCTTAACCGGACCAGTTGTGTTGGTGAACCGGACGGCTGGGCTGAACCGAACCGGACCAGTGGGCTGATGCAACGATGATGTCATCCACTGTTGCAATGTTGATGCAACGATGATGTCATCTGCTGTTGCAGTGCTGATGTAGTCAATGATGACGTCATCGCAGTCAATGATGACGTCAGCGATGACGTCAGCGTTGGCTTTTGGTTGACTTTTTCAGCTGAGTCCACCTTTAAGTTTTTCGACGTTCCAGTTTCGTTGCCGCTGTCTGTTCCTTCAAATTCGAACCCGAAATGCCTTTTTGGATCAAGTTTATATGTTGAGTTTAGATTTTTATTAAATGTTGCATCAGAGTTTGACTCGGATATTTTCTTGTGTTCAGGTGACGTGGACTCTGACCCTGAGTTTTTACCTCCTCCTCCGCCAGGCAAACCTCCGGTGGCAAAGTCTTTGAGATCGGCTAGTAAGATTTCTGTTAAGCGTAATTATTCGAATGTGGCATAGTAGAAAGTCTTATATAGTGTTCTTTGTTTTAGGAGCTGATTCTGTTCGACCTTCCGCTACAGTTGAGCGTGGGAGACGTCACTATCGACGTTGACTATTTAGCTGCCTAAGGTGTGTTCTCTGTCTGTGCTACATGTATGTGTTGCCTGATTGTGTGATCTGTATGAGAAATGTTTTGTGTTATCTTGCTCGGTTGATTGAGAAATATTTTATGTGTTATTCTGCTATGTTATCTGATGAATATTGCATGACTCAACTGTATGCTATTCTGCTCTGTTATCTGATAAATAATGTATGACTCGGATGATATGCTCATGTTATGTAACACATATCGGAATCAGATTATTATGTACATGCATCTTAGTTATTTAACAAGATTGCATTCGGACTCTAAAATCGGATTACATGTCATATCATTGGGTTGGGATATTGTACGGAGGAAGCTCAGCGACTTCATCCTTCGGGTTGAACTTCGCTTCGGATCAGTAGTTCCATCTTTCGGGATGAGTTCTGCTTCGGACATGGTGTTGAGGTGTAGAGTGGTTCAGGGGAACCTCACTCTTCGGACGGTGATGTAGTTGGGTGCATGTCATGTTATGATATATGTATGCTTTGCTTGTTAAACTTCGGAATATCTGTAAATTCTTGATACGTTGTTTGACTGTTGGATTGACTTCTGTTATGCACTTTAGAGACACACTGAGCTTTATAGCTGACTCCCCCTTAGTATATGTTTTAGATTTCCAGACTTAGGTTTCGGTACTTGGAGGGTCTCGTTCGAAAATTATTTGATACTATTTATCAGTACGTTTTGTTCTAGACTTATATTTATTTATTTAAGTATTTTTTTCGGATTTGGTTGTAAAGCGTTTCGAAACGCTCGTGATTGTTTCGGAACGGGTGTAGCTCCAGGGATACTCGTATCGAAACGGGTGTGGTGCCGTTTCAATACGATTTGACACTGTGAGTGCCCGTTTCAGTACGCGTTTCAATACGGTTTGCCTCTGGAGGTGCCTGTTTCGGAACCTTTTACGGAATGATTTCTTACTAGAGACCCACGTACCGGAACGGAGTGTAGAGTATCGGTACGGCCTGTTCTGAAACGCATGCTTGTATTTGGGATTTTTTAGCATCTTCAAAGGTTCTCAGATGTCGGGTGTTAGTCCCGTTGGTTGTATGCTTCCTTGTTAATTTTATATGCATCGTTTGTGTATGATCTTTGTTTCGTAAGCATGCAATCGGACTAATATGTCACTTGGTAAATTTATATTACCTTACGCCTCGTTTGTGCTTTTTCCTTTATCTTTTCTGTTGTCGTTTCACACATAGGACTAAATGATATGTTTAGACAAGATAATCAATGAAAGAAAAAAATTGGGTTGCTAATTGAAGTGGAGCCTTAACGAGTTTCGCTTCAGTTTTTCCCGTGTAACCTGCTCAGAAAAGTCTGTCGTCTAGCCCGGGACGAGGGGGTTTCAACAATGATAGTATATCTTGAGACATTTGCCTACTAAGATCAGATGATGTCGATAAAGCAAAGAGGTATAAAGAATGAGAATGGCGAAGTAGAAACATTTGAAGAAGTCCGTCCTTCCAACCTATGAGTACAAGGTCACTTGATTGAGTGGGTAAATTTGCAAAGATCAGTTGTTTTTCATGAGTCAAAGAAATACAGTGAAAAAGAGCAATTGTTTATCTGGACTGAGCGAGAAAACGTGTGGATTCAAAAAACCAAAGAAAAATCAATTCTGAGGAAAAGAATTTAAAAAGCTAAAGAAATGAGACATGCAATCATGTTTTAGATATTCTTAGGGGCATGTTTATCCGAATTGCATTGTGTGTTCCATTTTTCACAGGCATGTGAAGGTTTTTTCAGCAACAGAAACCAACTTATCTATTCGGGCATTTGGAGAATAAAACTTGCCTATCTATTCGAGTATTCGGAGAATGGAATTTGCTCATCTATTCGGACATAAGGAGAATTGAACCCACCTATCCATTCGGGCGTTTGGAGAATGGAATATGCTCATCTATTCGGGCATAAGAAGAATAGAACCCGCCTATCTGTTCGGGTGTTTGGAGAATGGAATCTGCTTATCTATTTAGGCATAAGGAGAATAGAACTCGCCTATCCGTTTGGGCATTTGGAGAATGGAATCTGCTCATCTATTCGGGCACAAGGAGAATAGAACCTGCCTACTTGTTCGAGTTTTCAGAGAATGGAATCCGCTCATCTATTCGGACATAAGGAGAATAGAACCCACCTATCCGTTCGGGCATTCGGAGAATGGAATCTGCTTAACTATTTGGGTGTAAGAAGAATAGAACCCGCTTATTCATTCGAGCATGAGGAGGATGGAACCTTTATTTTTCAAAACCTGCTTATCTATCTGAGCATGAGGAGGATGGAACACCTTTTCAACCTGCTTATCTATCCGAGCATGAGAAGGATAGAACCTTTTTACAGAAATTGCCTATCTGTATAGGCATAAGGAGGATGGAACCTTTATATTTTAGAACCGCCTATTTGTTCTAGCGTTTGGAGAATGGAATCCGCTTATCTATTCAGGAGTAAGGAGAATAGAACTTGCTTATTCATCCGAGCATGAGGAGGATGGAACCTTTATTTTTCAGAACCTACTTATCTATCCGAGCGTGAGGAGGATGAAGCCTTTTTTCAGTCGGCTTATCTATCCAAGCATGAGGAGGATCGAACCTGCTTATTCATCTGAGCATAAGGAGGATGGAACCCCTTTTCAACCTGCTTATCGATCCGAGCATGAGGAGTATAGAACATTTTTTTTCATTACTTGCAATCCATCCAGGCATAAGGAAGACTGAACCTCTATCTTTCAGAACCCTCATATTCGTTCGGGCGTAAGGAGAATGGAGCCAGTTTATCTACTCAAGGATCAGATAATAGAATCTGCCTATCTTTTCGGGCGTCAAGAGAATGGATCCAAGCAACAAATTGGTGATTGGTGAAAATCGGTGCCTCACGTTCTTTGCTTTATCTCTGTTTCACTAGAATAAGCAAAGGGGCACCTATTGGCACTAAATTTTTACCCCATTTTTTACTTAGTATTATTATTATTATTATTATTATTATTATTATTATTATTGTTGTTGTTGTTGTTGTTGTTGTTGTTGTTGTTGTTGTTGTTGTTGTTGTTCTTGTTGTTGTTGTTGTTGTTGTTGCTGTTGTTGTTGTTGTTGTTGTTATTGTTGTTGTTGTTGTTGTTGTTGTTGTTGTTGTTGTTGTTGTTGTTGTTATTGTTGTTGTTATTATAGTTAAAGCCTAAAAAATAAAATGCAAAAAATAAAAAGAGCGCATTTGGATTAAATAAGGTGCTCATTAATAATAAGCTCACTTATTTTAAATATATGATACAATAAAAACTTATTTTGGCACAACAAACTCAATCAACTCCTTTTTATATCCTTTGATGTGCAGGTTAAATAGGAGTCATTGGATCTAGGGTTGGGATATCAAGGGCTAGGATCTAATAAAAAAGGGAGGGTATGAGGACCACTCGCGCTGCCACACACGCGGGGTCGTCTCCTCACAAACCTTTCCATGTCAACTAGGGGGGTGCCGCCGCAAGTTTCCTTGTCGTGTCGTGGCACTGTTAGCCACCGTGCAAGGTACTAGCTAAACCGCCTCGCCCTGCCGAGTCTGACGCCATCGCTGCCGTCTATCCTCGTCGTCGTTATCCTGTAAAAAGGAGAAGGGGGATTCAAACCCTAATTAAATTTGGGATTAAAATCACCCAAATTTAGCTCAAATTTGTCCCCAAATAAAATCTGATTTGAAGCAAATAATGGGTCTGAGTTCTACAGATTGTAATTTCGTTTGGAATATTGGGATTTTGTCTCCAATTGCCATGAATATGAAGGTTTTGAAACCCTACAAATAGAGACTCATTTTTTCGTTAGAGAGGACAAAAACACACACTAAAAAATCATCAAAAAAATTCACATTGAGTTCTCTGAAAATTGCTGGAAAATTGTTGAAGTTAGTTTGAGTTTTGGATAGCTTTGGTTCGATTTTTTTGTGGCAATTGGAATCGGTTCGAGTGGAGATAGTTCACGATTTCTATGCTTCCATTAATTCTTCCTTTCTTTTCTTTGTTTTTGAATTTATTTCCTTGTTGAATTTTTGTTTGTTCATGTTCTTAGGTTGCAATTTGGAATTGAAGATAGAAATTTGTGTTCGGTAAATTCATTTTTTTGTGATTTGATTTTTGATTTTGTTCGATCATGTTCTTCAACTTTGTTTAATCTTTTTTATTCTTAAAAATTAAAGAGATCTTGTTTTTGAAAATAAAAATTTCAATCCATCTTCATCCTTAAAAGACTAAAAATTGAGTTGTTGAAAGTAATGTTTTTTTTAAAAAAATTGATTAACTCTTGTTCTAAAAACTAAAGGATTGTGTTGTTAAAAATTAGATAAAATAAAAGTAGGTTTTTGATTCATTCGTGAAAATGTGATTGAAAATAAAGGTTTCTAAAAATTGAAGGATTTGAAAGAAAACTTTTATTTAATTTCAATATATATATATATATATATATAATAAGCTATTGAAAATAAAGAGTTTTATTAAGAGAAATAGCAAAAATAACAAAAACAAGTATTGAAAATTAATTTTTAAGAAATATAAAAACTTTCAATAAAAGGGCTTTAAAATATAAAAGAAAAACTTTTATAGGAAATTTTTGTATAAAAAGAATAAGAGAATAAAAACAAATCCTTAAAGAAGAAAAACAAAAAGGTTTTAAAGGGATAGAAATCTTCTCCAAAAAATATTGATCCAAAACCATTAGGAAATTTTAAGTTGAAATTTTCTTGTCTTGTTTGCCTTAGTTTGAACATTAGAAATATATCTTCAAGCTTAGATTAGAGACTTCATTGTTAGAAACTCTTTTCACAAAACATGAAATACACTTAATAAAATTCAAATCCTTGAATAGGAATAAAAAAATTAGACCTTCTTTAGGATTAATAAACTTAAATTTATAATAAATAAAATCTTCAACGAATAAAAATTCTATGTTTGTTTGAAAAGTGGAATTTAATTAATGCGGTGTCTTATTAAACGGGAATGGCGAGTTAGCGTCAGAAGTGTTGGCGGTGATTAGAGTTCATTTCTCGGGCAATAAGGCCGTTAAAATATATTTATATTCATTAAACAAACAAATGAAATTGAACCATCATGAACTTGCAAATTCTGTTTTTGAAAACGTTTTTGAAATCAATTAGGTACCAATTTTTGGGTGTTGTGGGGTTGCTAAAACTTTCCCACGCGTAACCGACCCTGAACCTATTTTTTGGTTTACACAGACCAAAACCGTTGTATTAATAAAATAAAATGTTATATTAAAATAACGCGCTTTAAAGTGATTCAATCACACATTTTCAAAAAGATTGGTTGCGACTCCGTGTTTTTAAAGTTTTTGAAATGTCGGGCTCGAAAGCGTTGCGACACATCCCAAGGGAGGTAATCATTGGATTTGATGAATAGCCTCATTCGATTCTTCCAATACAAATAGTTGTTCCCATTGAAGAATGACGGTTTAGTGATCGATTGAGACTCGTACAAGTTGTGGCTAGAAGTAGATGTCATGGCTTGAATGTTGATTGATTTAATCACCTTTACGATCGTCTCAAGGGAATATTAATCCTTCAAATGAGCTAGGTTCTAATACCAATCGTTAGGATGATTAAATAACTCAATTTGGCAAAAAGGGTGAATTGACAAAATAAAAATTTGAATGGAAGCAAATGAAAAATTTAAGACAAAATGATTTATAGTGGTTATAGCTTCTAAAAAGCTCTACATCCACTACCTTAGCTCCCCACTAATGATTACAAAACAATTCACTAAGAATTCTTCTCCTTTTTCTAGGCTAAGGAGGTAATTGTTACAATCGATCAAAGCTTTCTACCCAAAGCGTGATCCAATTCACTCTTTTATAAGAAGTTTGTTTGCAACTAAAATATCCACACAAAGATAGGTATTTTCCCAATTACAAGTACACTCAACCCAATCTAGAATCAAAAGATTACAAAGAAAAACTCTCAAGAGGGTTACAATGAATATACTCGAATAGGCTCAAAGTGCTGGATTTGTGCTTCAATGCTTTAGACTTGTTCAAAGGATGCTCAATAGTTGTTGTTGTACCTTTGGAGACTTGATTTTATATTCCTTCCATAATTTCTAAACGTTTGGGTGGTTGGGATCATCGATAAAGCCGCTGGGATGCTTTCTTCCCACAATAAATGATGTTTAGTAACCTATCGTATCGATACACGAGGAGCTGTATCAGTACCTACTGTTGTCAGTAAATTTTCACCGTAATTTTATTATTATTATTATTATTATTATTATTATTATTATTATTATGTATCTTATATTACTAGTATTGTTTATTAGATACAAAACCCCAAGAAAATAATATAAAGAGTCCATTGTAAATAAATAGTAGTTGTTGAGTGTGTAAAAGTTCTATCATTTACACCTTTTTAAACCCATATTTCTGCTGCATTCAAGCATCATTGCATAGCATTTAGGTTAGTTTTTAATAAAACATCACAATTATATAAAAGGCACGGATTCTACTGAAAGATGGCTATTTTTGCAGGTATCTGTCATAGTAGATGTCGAAGGCAGGCGCAGGGCAGATAAGCAGGAGAGCTGAACTGGACAAGCAGCTGAAGAAGACGAACCTGTCATGGACCTGTCGTGACAGCATGGTGACAGCAGATTCATGAAGAGGAAAAAGTGAAGTGGACCTCGATAGATAGAGAAAAATCTGCTCGTCTGTCGTGTGGAAGCCGAATATTTTTCCAAGCCCCGGATCAAGAGATATGTCAAGCCAAAGCTCAAAGGAGAGGAAATCCCTAAAAGCAAGGATGCGGCTGGAAAGTAGAAGACTTTAGAGATTTAGTCTTTATTAGAATCTTACTTTTAATTAAAGTTGTAATCCTTGTTACCTTAAATAACTTGAGCCCAAAGCTTATATAAAGGGCATAGATTAAACCTAGGGTATAGCCGACTACCCCATAACCGAAATCAAAACCCTGCCGTTTACCTGTCACCGATATGTTCTAAATTCCCCCTAGGGCTACGGGTTGTTTTGTAAAGTAGTTGCAAGGGTTGCTTTGTTTTAGGATTTTTCAAGTTCAATAAAATAAACTTCAAGTTCTTTTATCTTGGTTTTAATATCTTGCAAGAGCATCGGGAGAGCATTGTGAGGTTATCTATTTACTTAGCATCGGGAGAGTTAAGTATACGAAAAAGGTAAAAGCGAGTTCTCTAGTTTATAGTTGAACCATCTCGTGCTTAGGGATAAGGCGAGGTTAAGTGGCTAAGGAAGAATTCATACACATCGGTGTTCATCCTTTGATTCACGCCGGGAGGTATCATCAAAGACGTGATCATCGACAGACTTGTGCCTAGGGATAGGGCAAGGCAGATCAGGGATTCTTGCCAAACTTGAAGTACGGAGTTAGTGTTCGCTGCCGCGACAGCTAACGGACAGACGCCGCGACAGGTGCTGTCGGCGACGGGTGCGACGACAGAACTGGAGATCCTAAGCAATTCAATACCTACACTACTGAGCAACTCAATACCAGCCCATTCTCTCCATCTTGATATCTCAAATCCTTTTAATTACGTTTTTACTTTATTATTCTCGTGACAACTCGTGATTATTTCCTTTACTTTCGTGCAGTGAATCTAGGTGAAGCTATTAGCCCAATCCCTGTGGAGACGATATCCGATACTTTGTATCACTTTACTACTTGCGTCGTGTATACTTGCACTATAATTGCGATAGACTATTTTACACGCAACAAGTTTTTGGCGCCGTTGCCGGGGATTGGCAACATAACTACACCTTTCTTTCCTTGCACTTTTTGTTTTTATTTTCGTTTTTGTTTTTGTTTTTATTTTTACTTTTCTTTAATTTTTCTTTTGTGTTTTAAACTCTTGCTTTTCACAAGGTTTTCCTGTTTATGCGCAGATCGAAAAGAGGTGAAGATCCTGAGTATAAATTAGTTCCGGAGATTGAACGTTCCTTTAATCTCAAGAAACAGATTCGCCACCTTTTAGACCGAAATGAATACCTTGAAGAACAGCTAGAGCAGATGGCCCGTAATCAGCCTGTCGGTGACCCGCCCGCGGCAGGTGGACGACGGTCATGTCGTGACTACATGCTGAACGATCATGTAGAGCTGGAGACCACGCTGCCGGATATTGATGTTGACAACTTCGAGCTTAAACCTGTCATGTTTAGTATGATCAACAATGCCGGGCAGTTTGGTGGTTCTGCGACAGAAGATGCTAGGGAGCATCTCAAAACGTTCCAGGAGATCTGTGGTTCGTTTAGACTACCAGGAGTTAGTCCGGAGATACTGAGGCTTCAGTTATTCCCCCATTCATTGAGGGATAGAGCTAAAACTTGGTGGAATAAACTTACACCGGGTTCTATTATGACTTGGGCAGATTTAACTCGTGAATTTTTGTCTCGTTTTAATCCTTCACATTTAGCTGAGCGATTACGTAATGAAATTGCTACTTTTCAACAGGAAGATGACGAGCCAATGCACGAGGCCTGGGACAGATTCACAACTCTTCTACGAAACTGCCCAATGCATGGATTCCCCGTCTGGAATCAGGTAACTAAGTTTTATAATGCTGCTAACTTACAAACTCGCATTCGAATTGATTCTGCAGCGAATGAACTATTATTGGATAAAGATCCGGACGAGGCCCTGCAAGTTTTGAAACATCTGGCTAAGAATGAGGAGCAGTTTCCAACCGCTAGAAGAGGGGGTAAATGAGTACTTGCTGTCAAGGATTATGAGGCCGACAGCACTATGAAATCACATGTAGCATTCCTCACTAAAGCCATGAAACACTTATTGAGTGAAGAGGAAGTACGAGGGTTTGCTGTCGAGGAAGTTTGTGCTACATGTGAGGGAAATCATAGTAGGGATGAGTGCCCTATAAATATAGAAGAAGGAAAATATGTTGGAAATTACAAGCCAAACTACAATTCCAACAATTACAACCCTAATTGGAGGAAAGATCCCAAATTTTCCTAGAGTAACCCTAACAATGCCTTAAATCCGCAAGCATATAATCAGAATCAGGGGGGTCCTAGATTGTTGACGCGACAGCAGCCGCAGCCGCAGAACCTGCCGCAGAACCTGCCGCCTCAGCAACAACAGCAGCCACCACCTGCCACGAGTAGTATATTGGAGTAGACTCTGGCCACCTTTATGTCTCAGACCGGTACGTATATGGATAACATCAATAAGTTTGTCAAGAAAACAGAAGACTTTATGGATGAAACTAAGATGAGAATGACAAATCATGAGGCCACCTTGAAATCTCTAGAGACACAAATGGGTCAGGTGTCGCAGCATATTAAGCCACGGCAGAATGGAGGTTTCCCTAGCAATACTGAAAATGCTAGACCGCCCCAACACGAGCAATGTAAGGCGATTACGACTAGGAGTGGGAAAAAGTTACCAGGGCCGGAAAAAGAAGCTGAAAAAGAAAAGGAACCTGCCTTGGATAAACCTGCCGAGGAAGCTGCCCCGACAGGTAATAAACAGACTGCTGCCGATGAGCCTGTCACGACAGCAGAAGCGACAGAGGAAAAAAAAGATGAGTATCGTCCTCAGATTCGCATGCAGTGGGAAGGACGCATTGCTGATTACCGTCCTCCACCACCTTTTCCGCAACGAATACAGCAAGCTAAGCATGAATCTCAACTTAAAAAAATTTATGATATTTTTAAACAGGTTCATATTAACATTCCGTTGTTAGATGCTGTTAGGGAAATGCCCGGTTATGCTAAATTTCTCAAGGATGTCATGTCTAAAAAATCTAAACTTGGGGAATTTGAAACTGTAAGGATGCAAGAAGGTTGCATGAGTATTATTCATCGACAACCACCCCAGAAAAAGAAGGATCCGGGGAGCTTCCTCATACCTTGCGTAATCGGCGATAAATTTGTGGGTAAGGCATTATGTGATCTTGGTGCTAGTGTTAATCTAATGCCCAAATCTGTTTTTCAGAAATTAGGTATTGGCAAGGCGCGGCCCACGATAGTTACCCTACAGCTAGCCGACCGCTCTTACGTTCACCCCGAGGGAAAAATTGAAGACATCTTGGTAAGAGTGGATAAACTTATTTTTCCTGCTGACTTTCTTATTTTAGATTGTGAGGCAGATGAGAACGCACCAGTCATCCTAGGGCGACCCTTCTTAGCCACGGGAAGATCATTGATTGATGTGGAAAAAGGAGAACTCACCATGCGCGTAAACGATCAAGAAATTAAGTTGAATGTTCTCCAAGCAATGAAACATGCTGATGTGGATGAAGAATGCAAGGCCATCATTGAGGTGACCTTTGATCAACCCTGCATCAGGTCGGGCTGCCAGAATATTAAATTTGGTCACTGCTGCGACAGCCATTTACAAACCTGTCACGACAGCACCGACGACAGCGACTCCTCTGAATCCGATACATCTGATACTGAAGGTCATGAGGAGGTAGACTGGTTAGACCATCGCCCAGGTAAGTTATTCGAACCCTTGAATTACACTTCGGATAACCATTTGATCAAAAAGCCATCTACTGTTGAACCACCTGTCTTAGAACTTAAGCCCCTGCCAGGGCAGCTCAAATATGCTTATCTTGGTTGTGATAAAACACTGCCCGTAATCATCTCTGCTAAGCTCAAACATGTTGAGGCAGCATAAAAGGGCGATAGGATGGACTATAGCAGACATTCAGGGCATTAGTCCGGCAATCTGTATGCACAAAATCCTCCTAGAGGAAGATCATAAGCCGACTATTGATGCCCAACGGCGGTTAAACCTTGCAATGAAGGAGGTAGTGCGTAAAGAAATAATTAAATGGTTAGATGCTGGTATTATTTACGCCATCTCCGATAGCAAATGGGTAAGCCCGATGCAATGTGTTCCCAAGAAAGGAGGCATGACCGTGATAACCAACGAAAACAATGAGTTAATCCCAACCAGGACTGTGACCGGTTGGAGGGTTTGTATGGACTATCGGAAGCTTAACAAAGCTACCCGAAAAGACCACTTTCCCTTACCCTTTATTGATCAAATGCTTGATAGATTAGCGGGTAAACCTTACTATTGTTTTCTTGATGGTTACTCAGGTTATAACCAAATCGCTATTGCACCAGAGGATCAAGAGAAAACGACTTTCACCTGCCCCTACGGAACATACGCATTTAGGAGGATGCCGTTTGGACTCTGTAACGCACCTGCCACCTTCCAAAGGTGCATGATGGCTATATTCTCCGACATGGTTGAGGACTTCCTTGAGATATTCATGGATGATTTTTCTGTCTTTGGAGACGATTTTGAAAGCTGCCTCGGCAACCTTCAAAAGGTACTTGAAAGATGTGAAAAAGCTAATCTTGTTCTTAATTGGGAAAAATGCCATTTTATGGTAGATGAAGGGATAGTTTTAGGCCATAAGATCAGCTGCCGTGGGATAGAAGTCGACAGGGCAAAGATTGAAGTCATAGAGAAGTTGTCGCCGCCAACCACAGTCAAGGGAATTAGGAGTTTTTTAGGGCATGCTGGTTTTTATAGGAGATTCATCGCCAATTTCTCAAAAATCACGAAACCCCTATGTCATCTCTTAGAGCAGAACCGACCCTTTGACTTTAATGAAGAATGTACTGAAGCATTCAAGGTTCTGAAGGAAAAGCTAGTGACAGCCCCCATAGTACAGCCACCAGACTGGACGCAACCGTTTGAAATTATGTGTGATGCTAGTGACTATGCTGTCGGGGCAGCACTTGGGCAGCGTAAGGACAGGCTGTTTCATGTCATATATTATGCTAGCAAAACATTGAATGATGCCCAAGTAAACTATACCACCACAGAAAAAGAGCTGTTAGCTGTGGTGTTCTCCATCGACAAGTTTCGTTCTTGCATACTTGGAACGAAGGTAATAGTGCACACCGATCATTCTGCCCTCAAGTACTTGTTCGCAAAGAAGGATGCAAAGCCTAGGTTGATACGATGGATCTTGCTATTACAAGAATTCGACCTTGAAATCAAAGACAAAAAGGGGACAGAAAATCAGGTGGCAGATCACTTGTCGAGGTTGGAGATGGGACAGAGTCTACCTGTAGATGAGACACACATATTGGAGACCTTCCCAGATGAGCAGCTATTTGCTGCCGCAATAGCTGTCGCGACAGCCATGGCGGCAGGTAAGTCTTCTAACCTTCCCTGGTATGCTGATTTCGTTAATTTTATAGTTAGCGGAATATTACCTTCTGATCTTACTTATCAAGCCAGGAAGAGGTTTCAAAATGATGTTAAACATTATTATTGGGACGAACCTCTTCTTTTCAAGATGTGCGCAGATCAGGTTATAAGGAGATGTGTACCACAAGAAGAACAAGAAGACATTCTCCATCACTGTCATGCTTCACAATATGGAGGACACTTAGGAGGCAATAAAACTGCTGCCAAGGTGCTGCAGTCAGGGTTCTACTGGCCGACACTGTATAAGGATGCACAGGAATTTTACAAAAACTGTGACAGGTGCCAGCGGACAGGTAATATCTCGAGGAGAAACGAGATGCCACTGCAGAATATTTTAGAAGTCGAAATCTTCGACGTTTGGGGGATCGATTTTATGGGACCTTTTCCATCTTCGTGTGGAAATCTTTACATCCTCCTAGCAGTAGATTATGTCTCCAAGTGGGTAGAAGCAATCGCAACTCAAAAGAATGATGCCAAAACGGTCCAAAAGTTTTTGCACAAAAACATCTTTTCAAGATTTGGCATCCCGAGGGCGATTATCAGTGATGAAGGGAGACATTTTGACAACAGGGTAATTGCTGCCGCCTTGAGAAAATATGGTGTCAAGCACAGGATCGCGACAGCATACCACCCACAGACCAATGGACAAGCTGAGATTTCCAACAGGGAAGTGAAGAACATTCTTGAAAAGATGGTTAAACCAACTAGGAAAGATTGGTCTCTACTTCTGAATGATGCATTATGGGCATACAGGACAGCTTTCAAAACTCCATTGGGCATGTCTCCATTCCGATTGATCTATGGGAAAACCTGCCACCTGCCTGTCGAGATAGAGCACAAGGCATATTGGGCAATCAAGGCAGTAAACATGGACTTGGACAAGGCAGGCCAGAAAAGGCTGTTAGATTTGAATGAGATCGATGAAATACGGACGATGGCCTACGACAACGCAAGAATATACAAGGAGAAAACAAAGAAGTGGCATGACAAGAAGCTGCTGCCACGTCAGTTCTACCCAGGGCAGCTTGTATTGTTGTTTAATTCTAGGTTGAAACTCTTCCCAGGAAAGCTTAAATCTAGATGGTCTGGCCCGTTCCAAGTGGTTCAAGTTTTTCCCCATGGTGCCATTACAATTCAATCATTAAAGGACGGGCACCAATTCAAAGTCAATGGACAACGCCTCAAGCATTATCAGGGGACTGAAGCCCCAAGAATAGAGGAAGTGGTTACCTTAGGTGATGCCCCACAAGGCATCCCTAATTTAACCTAATTTTTATTTTTTTTATTTTATTATTTATTATTATTTATTAGGAATTAGATTTATTATTAAATAATGTTTTGTTTTTATAATTTCAGTTTTTAGGAAATAAAGGGGTCAAGTGAGAAAGAAGAAGTGGCCCAAGCCCACCGCTCATCCACCAGCCCAATAAAGCCCATTTATGGTAACCTGTCGTTTCGGCTGCCGGCGCAGACAGATTTGACAGGCTGTCAACAGACGCACAACAGACGAAGAAGCGTGCAGCAGACGCACAGCAGACGCATTAATGCGTGTCAGACGCGTCAGACACGCAATATCCAATCTGCCGCCCCGTTATTCCCGCCTGCCGTTGCGGCATTAAATGGGCAGCTACTCGACCGCTATATAAACCCCTTCCCCCTTTCATTTTTTCCTCACTTCTGATTTTTCTCTCTTGTATTCTCTTCTAGTTTTATCTACTTCCTTTCTTTTTCAGCCCTTGCAACCAAAAATGTCTTCACGACAAACTCGCCAGAATGTTGCTGCCGCCTCTTCTTCAGCAGCAGCATCCCCGTTCACCAACAAGGAACTATGGGAGGAACGGAGCTTCATCTATAACAGAGATGCCCCTCTTTTTGGACTCCGGCCGTTCATTATGAAGGCCATTACGGCACAACTTTGGGAGGACTTTGCCGAGCAGCCGACAGAGCTTAACGACACTCTGGTTAGGGAATTTTACGAGGCGATCGAGAGCAAGACGGCGACATCTGTCGTCGTCCGAGGAGTGACAGTTCCTTTCACCGCCAGCAGCATCAACCATGTATTCAGCCTCTTCTTTGGCCCCAATGACGATGCTCATCAACAGTTTTGGGACACCCTCGACGCTGCCGGACATGATGTTGTCATGAGGGAGTTGACAGAGGAGGGCACGACCTGGAGCACCAGCAAGAAGAACCCCAACTCCGTCAACCGGGCAGAGCTGCTCCCCGAGGCAAAACTATGGAATGCTTTTATCAAAAAGCGTATCCTGCCCTCGTCCCACCATACAACAGTCAACAGGCAGCGGCTGGCCCTCATCCACTCTATCATGCATGACAGGCCGATCAATGTGGGCAGGTACATGCGAGACAGCATTCTCGATTGTGCCTTCCGATCCGATTCACGACTATGCCTGTCCTTCACCATCACTGCCCTCTGCCGCTGCGCTGCCGTACCAGAGGACCCTTCAGACAAAATCAAGAAGGGCAGCGGCTGGACCGACAGCAACATCTCCAGCCTCATGGAGATCATCGTCGTATCGCCCCTCAACGCCTTCGATCCAAACGCCCCTCCTGCTGAGTCTGATGATGAACCTGCCACCGAACCTGCCCCAGAAGCTGCGACAAACACCGCTCCGGCAGATCAGAACGCCCACATCTTAGCTGCCATCCTGAGGATCGAGGAGCGCCAGATGGGTTTAATAACATTCATCCGCGACTTCTCCAATGCAACGGTAAACTTCATTACCAATACTTTGAATTTTTCGGATGTCATTTTCCCCACCTTCCCCGCCCATTACTTTGATATCCCCTCCCCCACTCCCACACCACCTGTCTCTCCCCACGGAGAATCTGCCTCCTCCACACCTTCCCCGACAGCAGCCGGCAGCCCACCGGCGGACACTTCCCCTCGAGGCACCAAGCGAGCTGCCACTGACGACAGCCATCTTGTCCGGAGGAATTTCGACAGCGCTTTCACGCGGGTGAAAAGAATTAAACATGTGGCCAACAAGAGGATGATGTCCAAAGCCATCACGAGTAACAGCTGGGACAGCAGCAGCAGTTCTGATATCAGACTAGTAGAGCCACCTGTCATTCAACCTGCTGACGACCCTGTCCCCCAACCGGAGGAAGAACCTGCACCTCAACAGGCTGCTGAACCTGTTGATCAACCTGCTCAGGAACCTGCCCAGCCACCTCCCCAACGCAGACGCTACCATCAGATCCGCGTCAGCAGCAGCAGCGAGGATAGCGAATAAAATTTAAGTTTTTGTCTCTTTTACTCCTCTTATTGCTGCATGCCCTTATATATTGTGATGTACTTTTATTTTTCATGTTTTTCTTTATTTGTTTTTGTGTCTTTTTGCATTGAGGGCAATGCAACCCTCGAGTTTGGGGGTGGCAACCCTCCATATTTAATGGAGTCTTTAGCACATATTTTGTTTAAGTATTGTTTCTTATTAGTTAAGTTCTTTAAAAAAAAATCAGAAAAATCAGAAAATTTAAACTGTTGGCTTAAAACTGTGAAGTTAACTTACCTGTCATGACAGCTCTGTCGTGGCAGCATCTTTAGGACAGGTTAAGGAAAAGTTTAGAGCCTTTCTATAGTTCTGAAAACTTAAACACTTTTGTGACTGTTATATTGCTTAGACTTCTTTTAGCCAAACTAGAATAGGAAGCTTAGAACTTGGATAGCCCCTAGAGGTGCCTAACACTGGCTCTAGGAAAGAAGTTTAGCAAAAGAAAATCAAAAACCTAGAGGTGCCCGAAACCGGCTCTAGGAAGCTAACTAGAGGTGCCCAAAACTGGCTCTAGAAAAACTTAGCTTGAAAATAGAAGAAAAAGAAGCATGAAAATGTGCCTTTTAAAAGAAAGTAAACTTTGGCATAAAATTCAAAGTTAAGGAGTTGAATATTCTAGTGAAACTAAGAGAGTCTTAGCATGTAACTGTTCACAAGCATGCACACACTGCACGAGAGCTATAGGGAGATTCCGGACAGATCCTAACCCTTCCGACAGGTTGATGCCGCCATAGAGAATGAGCGACAGGTAAGGGACAGTTCACTGTTTGAAGGCCAACACAAAAATTTTCAGTTTTCTTTTAAGTCTTCATTGCTTGAGGGCAAGCAAAAACTTGAGTTTGGGGGTGTGTTGAGTGTGTAAAAGTTCTATCATTTACACCTTTTTAAACCCATATTTCTGCTGCATTCAAGCATCATTGCATAGCATTTAGGTTAGTTTTTAATAAAACATCACAATTATATAAAAGGCACGGATTCTACTGAAAGATGGCTATTTTTGCAGGTATCTGTCATAGTAGATGTCGAAGGCAGGCGCAGGGCAGATAAGCAGGAGAGCTGAACTGGACAAGCAGCTGAAGAAGACGAACCTGTCATGGACCTGTCGTGACAGCATGGTGACAGCAGATTCATGAAGAGGAAAAAGTGAAGTGGACCTCGATAGATAGAGAAAAATCTGCTCGTCTGTCGTGTGGAAGCCGAATATTTTTCCAAGCCCCGGATCAAGAGATATGTCAAGCCAAAGCTCAAAGGAGAGGAAATCCCTAAAAGCAAGGATGCGGCTGGAAAGTAGGAGACTTTAGAGATTTAGTCTTTATTAGAATCTTACTTTTAATTAAAGTTGTAATCCTTGTTACCTTAAATAACTTGAGCCCAAAGCTTATATAAAGGGCATAGATTAAACCTAGGGTATAGCCGACTACCCCATAACCGAAATCAAAACCCTGCCGTTTACCTGTCACCGATATGTTCTAAATTCCCCCTAGGGCTACGGGTTGTTTTGTAAAGTAGTTGCAAGGGTTGCTTTGTTTTAGGATTTTTCAAGTTCAATAAAATAAACTTCAAGTTCTTTTATCTTGGTTTTAATATCTTGCAAGAGCATCGAGAGAGCATTGTGAGGTTATCTATTTACTTAGCATCGGGAGAGTTAAGTATACGAAAAAGGTAAAAGCGAGTTCTCTAGTTTATAGTTGAACCATCTCGTGCTTAGGGATAAGGCGAGGTTAAGTGGCTAAGGAAGAATTCATACACATCGGTGTTCATCCTTCGATTCACGTCGGGAGGTATCATCAAAGACGTGATCATCGACAGACTTGTGCCTAGGGATAGGGCAAGGCAGATCAGGGATTCTTGCCAAACTTGAAGTACGGAGTTAGTGTTCGCTGCCGCGACAGCTAACGGACAGACGCCGGGACAGGTGCTGTCGGCGACGGGTGCGACGACAGAACTGGAGATCCTAAGCAATTCAATACCTACACTACTGAGCAACTCAATACCAGCCCATTCTCTCCATCTTGATATCTCAAATCCTTTTAATTACGTTTTTACTTTATTATTCTCGTGACAACTCGTGATTATTTCCTTTACTTTCGTGCAGTGAATCTAGGTGAAGCTATTAGCCCAATCCTTGTGGAGACGATATCCGATACTTTGTATCACTTTACTACTTGCGTCGTGTATACTTGCACTATAATTGCGATAGACTATTTTACACGCAACAGTAGTCCATTAATTTAAAACTAAATAAGAGCCCATGTACATAATAACCCACTAGTCCCAAAAACAAACCCAAGCTAACCCCATTTTTTTATCCAATGTGCAGGCTTTAATCTCAGTCGTTAGATCTAGGGTATAGATCCAATGGTCTAGATTGGCTCAGCAAAGGAAGGGGTTGCCCTCCTCACTTTTGCACCGCCACGCGCTCCCATCTTCGCGTGCGTGCGCGGCACGCACCCAAAGCTCTGGCCGCTCGATTCTCGGCAGCTGACCATTTGGCTCCCTCACAGCCCAGGAGAACGGGCTTGTACGATGGCCGCCATCTCCCACTTCACTGCACCGCTACCACAAAGGTCTCTACTGGGGCACATTCGCCCCTCGTCGTATCTATATCCCGATCGAAGCCCTAAACCACACCGACAATCGTAGCGTTCGGCAATTCCAAGGCCGACGAAGAGCGCTAAAGATTGTCCAGCCTACGTCAGATTCTCACCTCGTCGCGCTGATGCTACTTCCCCACCGTCGATTAGGCCTGTGAAATAAAAGGGGGAAATGGGTGAAACCTTAATTCGAATATGGAGAAGAATCAACCACAGTTTCACGAAAATTCAACCAAGGATAAAGCCAAAATAAAGTCTGAATCAAATCAGAAATAATTTGGATGATATTTAGGAATTTATGCTTGAGAATCAAGCATTTTTTTTACCTATAACCATTGTAAACCACCACAGAAAAATCCAAAAAATGAAGAAAAGAATCATTAGAAAGCTTAGAAATTTTAGTAGTTTGGTGGAAGAGAAGTTTGAATTTCCCGGTGAAGTTGTAATCAAAGAAAACAAATTCGTCTTTTGGTAATATGTTCTTCCCTTGTGTTTCATTATTATTATGAGTTTTTTTAATTTGTTAATTTGATGTTAGTTTTATCTTGTAGTGTTGGAAAATAGTTGTTCTTAAACCCAGATTTGTTTATTCTAATTAAAACTAATTTTGAGCCTTTTTTAAAATTGATTTTCGAAAAAAAAAGAATGGGTGTTCTTCATTCTTGAAGAACACCAAGAACATACTTGGTTTTTGTTTCATTTTGGAGTTTGATCCATTAGAATCAAGGAAAGATTTTAAAAGATGTTTTTTGTGCCTTAACCCAATTTTTAAAAGAAAGACCACAATTTTGGGCTTTAAAAAGTTTGTTTTTTGGACAAATTTATATCAAGCTTTAGTAATGTTTTTTTAAGTTAATAAAACCTTTTTTCTAAAAAAATTCTTTTTTTCCTAAAAATGCTTAATAAATATTTTTTAAGTTACTTTTCAAATATTAAGCCAAGAGATTTTTTTAAAATAAATGTCTTTATCAAAATAATAAATAAATAGTAAATAAAATTTGTTTGTTTCTCGTGTTTAGCCTTAGGGTTTATGGTCTAAAAGAACCTTAGATAGAACTTTTCTTTTTGAATAAAATATCATTTCATAAAAAATAAAACACACTTTAATAAACTTTAATCTTAAGATTAGTTAAAATCCTTAGATTTTTTTAGGTTAATAATTTCAAACTTAAGAAAAATAAAAGGGTTCAACGCACTAAATTTCTTTGTTGTTTGAAAAAGTGAAAACTTAATTTAATGCGGTGTCTTATCAAACAAGAATGACGGGTTAGCGCCAGAAATGTTGGCGGTGATTAAAGTTCATCTCCCGGGAGATAATGCCGTTAAAATAGACTAATATTTATTAAATGGATAAGTAAAGTCGAACCTTTTTGAACTTGCAAATTCCAGTTTTGAAAACTACTTTAAAACCAATTAGGAACCAATTTTGGGCGTCGTGGGGGTGCTAACCGTTCCCCACGAGTAACCGATCCCCGAACTTGTTTTCTAATTTTTGCAGACCAAAACTATTGTTTGATTAAAATAAAATGCTTTATTAAAATAACCTTATTTTTTAAAAGTGATCCAATCACACTTTTTTTCAAAAAAGATTGGTGGCGACTCTGTTGATTTTTTAAAGTGTTTTTCCAAAACATCAAAGCCTCCCATAAAAAGGTGGTTGCGACAACTTGGCGACTCCGCTGGGATGTGTTTTTGTTTTTTTTTTAAATAAAAACAAAGAGGGTCAGACCACAAATTGATTTTCAATGGTTTAAAAAACGTTTTTCTTAATATGGAATTTGCAAGTTCATCATAGGTTTTATTTATTTTTCTGTTTAAATGAATATAACTCTATTTTATGCATTTAAGACTTAATTTCAAGCTCTATTCCCGAGCTTTGTCTCGTTCGTTTTAAGTGGGGGGGGGGACACGCTTTGCTCATGTAAGAATATTGATTCTTCGTATGACCATCGCAAAGTACCTTCGGGACTGAATCCCTTTGCCTTTGTAAGGATATTGATTCTTCGAGAAGGCATCGGTGGTGAGTCCTCCTGAGTTGAACTCGATTCGTTTGTAGCCTATAATGGGTGAGAATCGAGGGCCTTGCTTGTAACATCCTCTTTTTCGTCCTAGAATTTAATTCATTGAATTAGAATATTAATTTATTTCTTGAAAGCAATTAAGTTCATAATTAAGTAGTTTATTCAATTTAGTCCTTGGATTTCCTTTAATTGGGCAATTATTGCACCAACTCGAATTAAAGGGAACAAGGCCTTCGAATTAAAGAATTAAGTCAAGTTGATGATTTGGTCGAACGTAAATTGATAATAACTTGATCAAAGTAATAAGATTAGAGAAATTAAAAATAATTAGAGAGGTACATTTCCCTAGTGGAAATCAGACCAAAATGGAAGAAAGAAAGAAAGAGTTTGTGGAGGAAATTGATGACTAAATTAAAAAGAAAATAATACTCAAAATTTGCATGTTAAAATTTGTTATTCCTTGGGGGTTTCCCTTAGTAAAAAGTTTATATTAGATATGTTAAGAAGGGCAATTAAGTAAAACCAAAATCCCCAAAATTAAGGAAAGTGTTTTCTCTCCATCATTCTCTTCCTTGTTGTCGTGTAACTTGAGAGAAAAGAGAGGGGATGAAAGCTTGAAAACTCTGAAAATTGAGCTCTAATGGAGAAGGAAATGGCTTGCGTGTTGAAGGATTTAAGCTAGGATTAAGAAGAGTCAACTAGTGGTAGCAAAGCCAAAGAAGTGAGTTCTCATTCCTTCTTCTAGTTGTTCGAATAAGTGCAAAAGTCATGCATGCAAGTTTAAAATTGATTTAAACATGAAATTTTTAGAGTCATGATGATTATGTTGAGTTGAGATAATGAAGTTTTTGCATAATTATTTGTGAAATGATGAATTGATTAAAAGAGAACTGTTTTGAGGAAAGAATAGAAATTCATGATTGAATGAAAAATTGAAATAGTTAGGGACCAAACTAGAAATTCCTATTAAGAAAAATTTGAAGAGAAATGAAATTTTCATAAGGAACAAGTCTTGGATTGCTGGAAAAATGAATTCGAATGAGGAAATTTTGATTAGAATCAACATTGGACATGTATTCGAAAATAATGGAATTATGGACTGTTTTGAATAAAATCATTAATTGCAATGACTTGAATTATATGGAATTTGACACTTAACTCGGAATTTGGAATCAGGGGATTATGTAAAAATGAATTTAGACTCTCGAACTGAAGCCGAAATGGCCTAAATTGGTGAATTTAAGAAGTTAGTACTCGAAACCAAAGAAGAGGACTGATCTGGAAAATTAGTAAAATTGAGGACTTTTCTGTTGATAATAAGAATTAATATAGACTTAAAAAATTATAAAAATATAGTACAAATCATGTATTAAGTGAATTTAGAATTAGACTAAGGTAATTAGGTGAATTCAAAGATAATGTGTCCAATGAGTAAATTGTCCAGAAAACTTAAACCATAAGCTGTAACTTTGAAAATTCACCAAAAATAGGATATAAGGTATTTTGAATTTACATTTTTATGGTACAAACTTTGCAATGTTTGGTATCATTGAGAGAAACGGAATTAGATTCCAGTATGTGAATTTGAAGTTATGGATTAAAGAAGTTGGGCAGTACAGGTTGTCCAGGTTTGTTGAAAGGGGTCATATTCAAGTAATAAACTGTATTAACTTAGAATAGAAAAAATATGAGGTTTAAATGGTTGGAAATCTGAGTTTAATACCTTTCTAATGGTGTATAATAAGTGAATTTTGGATTAGTAATTAAGAAGTTCTGATCAAAGTACTAACTGGTCCTCCAACTAATTCACTAGAAAAACATATTGGAGGATTAATGTTTATAATTGTATTAAGGGACTGAATGTAATTGAATTGCTCTCTGATATGGTTTGTATTTATTTTCTGTTGAGTGTTAAGATCAAAATTGTAAGGAGCCTTTAAATTAAGCTAAGAACGACCAATCAAGGAGGAGGAACAAGGGCATCCTAATCAAAGACCAAGCTTAAGAAGTTTGTGAGTGTAATTATATTAGGGTTGGGACTAGTGTCCTAACCACTTTGTTTATTTATGTAATTTATAATTTTGTGCATGAAATGGACTTAATTTATGATTAGTAACATGATTAGTAAGGGAAGGAGGTTAAAGGAAAATGAATGCATGAATTGGATCTTTGTTAATGCTTGAATGTATCAATATGTGGACTGCCTTATGTGATCTATTTGTTATGTTGTATATGCATGAATTGGATCTTTGTTAATGCTTGAATGTATGAATATGTGTACTTCCTTATGTGATCTATTTGTTATGTTGTATATGCATGAATTGGATCTTTGTTAATGCTTGAATGTATGAATATGTGGACTGCCCATATATGATACTTTTACTATGTTGAATATGCATGTAATTTCATGTGATGTGGTTGCCTATGTATGTTTTGATGCTATTCGAATGTGGCATGAAATTAATCAGCATGATTTATGTGATTTGGTACAATTATATGATAGAATAAGCATGCAAATCGAATTATGCAATATGTATGTACTAAATTAAATATGAATGATATCGTTGAAAATGAATGATAAGTTAATAAGAATAATAAGCCCTCGGTCGATTAGAGGTCTTAGATAGTACAACATGCCTAGAGTCCGAGCTCTCTTGTTTGTTGCTTAGTGCAACCCTTGATTTGTTGCTTAGTGCAACCCCTGTTTAGTACCTTGTGTACTCTCCGAACTTGATGATTGAATATTATCTTGCTTGGTGTTCAAGACACATTGATGCCATTGAGCATCCATTGACTTGTTGCTTAGGCAACCCTTGTTTGGTACTTGGTACCCTCTTGATGACTTGATTATATGATTCTTCTATTCTACCCAGGGAAACTTAACTAGATTGAACAGAAATACGTAATTATGGGAAGCTTATGAAATGGATAAATGGACTGATATTTGAATTGGCATGACATAATATGCATTTAATGGATGAATTTTATGGACATTAGTCCTTTCGATTGTGATAAAATGCATATGAGATGCTTGCAATGTTTGAATATAAGCAATGTGGGCAATGACCCCTTTCAAATGAAATGTGATATGTTTGAAAATTTTGACTTATGGTCAATGGTTGGTGACCCATTCGAATGACATGCTTAAAGATAATTTGTGATTTTACTCATGACTAATTGATAATGTGATGTTATAATTGGTATGCTCTTTTTTGGGTTATTTCGATTATGAAGCATGAGAATAAGCATGTTGGAAATTGAATTGTTGTATGGTCTTAGCTGAATCGAATATGAAGCATGAGGATAAGTTAATGTTAATTGAAATGTGATCGAATATGATGCTATGAATGTTTGTATACGTGATGTATGAAGTCACTTGAGTTTGGTTTTGCTATGCTTAGTTACGTGTTAATTTTATGCTATCAACCCTAGCTAAGTAAACTCAATGTTTGATCACATATAAATTCAAGAATGAATTAGCTTTAGTATTATCTCGCTAAGTACAATTTTGTACTTAACGCTCCTTTGTTTCCTTCTTCCCAATTAGTAGGGTAGCTTGGATCTAAAGCTAGCATCCGATCAGGACAAATTACAACACCAGAAATGTATGATCTTAGTCTTATTTTTAGACTTCTAGAAGGTGGCTTTGAAGTTTGTTTAAGGGCTCGTTTCATTTTGTTTGGTCGTAGCTTAAGTTTACGTTGGTGTTTGAAGTTATATGCTCCTTGATGTTTAGTTAGGAGGCTAAAATCATGTTTTGTTTTTAGTTCGAAAGCCTCATTCTTTTGTTATAAATATGTAAGTCAAGCTATTGGTCTTGCATTATTCTTTTTGTTATACATAGTTGATAGCTTGGCATGGCTTAGGAGCATTTGATAACTCCATATTTTGTAATGAAATAGTTAATGGAAACTTGATATCATGGTCTGTGAAATCGAACATGACTTGTATGTAATATTGATGTCTTAATTCGAAAACCACCTAGACTAATTTAATCAAGGTTTCGAATGGCATGATAATGAATTGCTTTAGTATATCAGCATGTTTGATTTAATTTTTATCAATGAAATAATTGGTAAATTATTAGTTAATGGCTAGAGTAAATTAACCACATAGCATAATGTTCGAATGGAAACCTTAAACGAAATCTTAAAATTAAATTGGCTTGAAAATCTATAAGTTCGGCTAAATGAAATTTTGTTTGGTCATGTATGTTTAGAATAGTTTTTGTTAGCCAACTTTTCGCATGCACATTATTATGGTTTGCTTACTTATGAACAGATTCTTGCTTCATATTTTCTGTTCCGATAACGCTCCTCACTCCTAACCCAGGCGAGAGGTGTTACATTTTGTGGCATCAGAACTTTTTAGGTTACGGGTCCTAAAAATCCTCGAATAAGTTTGGCATGCAACATTTAAGTTGAGTCAAGTCACCCAGGAATCATACATTGGATTTCTTGTAATTATGCTCCTAACTTTGATTTTGTTGAATCTGAATTAGAATGACAGAGACACGGTTAGCTCGAGACGATGAAAGTCCTTGAGGATCCTCAAGTGAAAGGGATAGTGTCCGCGTGAGAGAGAACCCTTATGTACAAGATAGTACTCGACCACAACCTCCTGTACAACCTCAGATGAACGTTGATAATCCGACTGTTCAGAATGCTCAAAGAGACTGCCTCTTGAGTATGAAAGAAATGTTCGATCATCTTTTGACGAACATGAGACAAGAACAACCTACTCCGGTAGCTGCTGCCCCTAGCAGAGCTCCTATCGAAAAGCTTGCTGAGCACCGAGCCTATACATTCACTGGTACTAGTGAAGAGAAATCAGAAAACGCTGAGTATTGGTTAGAGAGAACTACTCAGATATTGGCTAAGCAACTTCAGTGCTCAGATGAGTATAAGCTCGAATGTGTTGTTGCCTTACTAGCTGATGAAGCTTTGAGTTGGTGAGAGACTAGGACACTAACCGCTCCAGCCGAATCTGTGAAATGGAAGTTCTTTGTAGAAGAATTTAAGAAGAAGTATATCAGTGAACAATACTTGGCCGATTGAAGAAAATGTTTCTTGTATCTGAAGCAAGTGAGCTGACCAATCGAGCAGTACGTGGCAGATTCTGTAAGTACTGCAAGTATGGTTATGAGTACATCAAGATGGAGAAAGAAAAGTGACATATGTTCATTGACGGTTTGAATGATGAACTGAGTCTGATGTTTACTGCCCTGGATATCACGGACTTCCAAACTCTGGTGAACCGAGCTATTGCTACGAAAGCCAAGTTTTGGGCCGCAGAAAAGAGAAAAAACGATTACCGACATGATAAGAAGCGCAAGGGTGATGACAAGTCCCATTGGGGGTCGAAGAATTCTAAAAGCCAGAAAGAAGGGTCTTCTTCGTATAATCCATCTCCTCGTAGTAATTTCACACCGAAGCCTCAATCAGTGAATAGACTTGATGTCCCAGTTATATCTATTAATAACACGGGAAATTCAGAAAGGGCTACAGTCTGTCAGCATTGTCAGAAACCACATTTTGGTTAGTGCCAAAAGCATGCCAACTTATGTTTTTCTTGTGGCGGAAGTAACCACTATATCAGAGACTGTCCGAAAGGACCGAATCTAGCTCATGCTCAAAACTCTACTAATCCGAGTCATGTGCAATCCAATCGGAACAAAAATACTAGGCAAGCACAATCTGGAAATCAGGGTAGAGGCAGAAGCAATCAGTCGAAAGCCATCACTCATCGGGAATCACGAGCTCCAGCTCGAGTTTATCATATCCGTGGAAAATATGAGGAAGAATCTTCTGATGTTATTGCGGGTACGGTTGAACTAAACCTTACTCATGTCTATGCTTTAACTGATTCGGGATCAACTCATTCTTTTGTGTGTTCTTACTTGATTGACAAGTTACAATTGAAGCATGAAATTGTTAAAACTGGGTTAATCGTTTCAAACCCTATATGAGGTGACTTACCTATCAACTTGATCTGTAAGGATAGCCTTGTATCTATTCAAAATTTACCTTTTCCCTATGACATGTATGTTCTACCTAAATGTGAGTTTGACCTAGTATTAGGTTTAGACTGGTTGGGTAGACATGAAGCCTGGATTGATTGTCAGAATAAAAGTCTATACTTAAGGGGTTTAGGGAAAGATTCGATTTTGCTAATTGGCAAGAAACCAACATCTCATTTTGCTGTTATGGCTTTACAAGATGAATTGGATTTTTGTTTAACTAAAATGCTTGTTGTATATGAATTTGTTGATGTGTTTCCTAAGGAACTCCCTGGAATCCCTCCGATCCGAGAAGTTGAGTTCAAGATTGAAGTTCAGACTAGAAGAAATCTGGTGTCCATTATTATCAAGGTTTAGAGTGGCATGGTAATGAATTGCTTAAGTATATCGACATGTTTGATTTAATTATTATCAATGAAATAATTGGTAAATTATTAGTTAATGGATAGAGTAAATTAACCACATAGTCAGCCTAATGTTCGAATGGTAACCTTAAACAAAATCTTAAAATTAAATTGGCTTGAAAATCTATAAGTTAGGCTAAATGAAATTCTGTTTGGTCATGTATGTTTAGAAAAGTTTTTGTTAGCCCACTTTTCGCATGTGCATTATTATCGTTTGCTTACTTAAGAACAGATTCTTGCTTCATACTTTCCATTCTGGTAACGCTCCTCGCTCCTGACCCGGGCGAGGGGTGTTACATTGCTAATCTTAGTAGAGGTCTGCAAGGATAGCTCAGGTACCTTTTTAGAACCAAACCAAGCTCGAGAATCTAGAGCCCACCCCTAATAGAGCCATGCGGAAAGCCTAGGGTGTTGAATCGTAGGAATAATCTGTGAAGTCATGTCCTGAAATGTTGGAATGTCGGCACATGATTATTATGTAATTATTTTGGATCTTTTATGTTTTGCTTCTGTTTTTTATTACCAATCTTCATGTGTATGAGTTTTGTTTTGTAGCATGTTTATTGGTTACTAACCTTTGTGTGTGTGAGTTTGTTTGTAGCATTTGTTACTAACCTTCTTGTGTGTGAGTTTTGTTTTGTTTTTGTAGCATATTTTTTCGTTACTAACCCTTTTCGTATGAGTTTTGTTTTGTTTTATAGCATATTTATTTATTGCATGCATCTCATATTTAGAAGAGGTTGATTCTGGAAAATTGTTCAAAATTATGAATGGAAAGCTCTTTAAAAAAAGGAGAACCAAGCACGTGACAATATTGGCGACTGAGGCTGCAACCCATCGTCAGTACATCAAGCCCATTGGAGAAGTTGGACCAAGGCTCATGTGGCTAGTTGAAGAAATCAAAGAGCTAGGCGTTCAAGCTGAAAGACATTTGTAATTCACAAAAGATGTAATAAAAGCTTTTGAATATAATAAAGAGCTTCCTTTCATGAGTAGATTTTAATTGGAATTGATGGCCCTTCGACTGCATTCATGCATTTGTATTGTTTGCTTTTGTGAATTTGTTTGTGCATACATACATTTGCTTACATACATTTGTTTTTTTGTTTGTTTGCATTAAATAATGTTGTAATCATTGCATTAAATAAAAAGATTAATTTTGGAACATTCCATTTAGATAGTAAAGATCTCGCAAAAACACGACATGTGCCATGAGTACTGAGGAAAGATTGACGACTCTAGAAGCAAATCAGAAGAGAATTTGTGACAAGCTTGAGAAGTTGGTAAATAATATGAAGAAAGAGATTGAGATATCACACCAAAAAACAGCCAGCCAAGTCGTAGCCATGCTTGGGTTCAAGGACCCAGAAACAAGAGAAGACACCAACATTTTCCCTGGGATGACTTTCGTACAAAAGGAAGTGGCTTCACCAAAGTCAAGATCTCAAAATCTTCTGCTCATACTGCAGACAACACCGACGAGGTTCGCAACCCCAAGATGCATGACTTCAATGAAGAAACTGACATGGCAAAGGTCGAGAAGAAATGGGAAAGCCGCTACAAGAAGCTGTTGGAAATGTTTAAAGTTTATCATGAAAGAAGCATTTAATGTGGCAAGGATGCTAGAGACTTGAGTCTAGTTTCGGACTTGGTGGCACCTCCAAAGTTCAATGCCCTTGACTTCGAGAAGTATAATGGAACTACATGCCTATTGGCACACTTGACTATGTACTGCCAGAAAATGTCACCGCACTTAGAAAACGAGAAGTTGTTGATCCACTATTTCCAAGACAGTCTATCTGGGTCTGCTATCCGATGGTATGCTCAATTGAGTCGGGCCAACATACGCACTTAGAGGGATTTGTCAAAAGCTTTCCTCAAACAGTACGACTATGTAAAAGATATGGCCCCAAGCAGGATTGTATTGCAGGATTTGGAACGAAAGCCCAACGAGAGCTTCCGCCAATATGCCCAGAGGTGGCAGCCCAGGTTCAACCGCCACTGTCGAAAAATGAGGTCACTCCAATGTTTGAGAAGACTCTAAGTGGACCTTTCTATGACTACATGTTAAATCATGCTACCGAAGGTTTTGCAGAAATGGTCATGAGTGGACAGTTAATATTGGCAGCCATCAGAAATGGAAGACTTGAGAGAGAAGAAGATAACGAGGACGAGCGTGTTTAGGGTTGTCACGAAGTCGTTGGAGGCAAGATTGGCCGGGATTCGTGTTTTCATGGAATAAAACTTAATTTTCTCTAGACAGTTGGGATCATGCTTAGAGCCAACCCTCTTGCTTTTTCCCGCGAGCATTAGGGATCTTTTGTAATGGCTTCTATGTTAGTTTATTTGTTTAAAGATGCATTTTTCCTTCAAATGGAAAACGTTTCTCCTTTTTGTCCCTTTCCCTTCTTTGTGATAGTATTTTCCTCTCTAACATTGTTGTTAGGGTCCTTGAATAAAGTAATAACTTTAAAACATCTACCAACTAGAGACTGCTTTTCTTCGACGATATTTATGTGTGAAATGACATTTGACATTCCTTCATTTCCCTTCAGGAATAAGAAAATTCATTTGTTGTCCCCTTTGAGCCTGATATTATTTTTCTTGTGATTTAACCCTAACCAAGGATCACTCCCCACACTGGGGGCAAAGAATATGAAAAGATGTTTGAAAGAAATATGTTAGATTAAGTTGAATGTCCTAAATTGTAAATGAAAAGGACACAAAAAGAAAAACAAGAAAAAGGATAGAAAAAGAAGAGAAAGAGAAAAAAAAGAGAAAAAAAGGAAAAAAGAAGGAAGAAGAAAAAGAGAAAAATAGAAGAGAAGAGAAGAGAAGAGAATAAGAGAAAAGGAAAATAAATGAAGAAAAATGCAAAGCAAAATTTGAAATCCTTCAAATGATTATACTAGAAAAGGAAATGAACTCTAGGGTGAAAACCCAAAATGGACAGTCTAGAGTGATCCAAAGAATAAAAGAAGAAGAGCGGAGATTTCTTCAGGAAAAGTTGATCCTTGGTTTAATCACCCTTAAAATATGAATTTGAGCCTTTATATCCTTTCTTTGGCAACCTGAGCCTAGCCTGCATTACAAGTCTTAAAAGACCATTTGGATCACACATGAATACTCGAGAAATGGAGTTTGTATTCAGAACATATTCCGCCTAATTGAGTTAACCTTTCTTCAATGACTTCAAGCATCTAATGTCTGATTGAGATTAGAAAAGTGGGAAATTTTAAATTTGGGGTGTGTGAGTAAAAGAGAGCCACCAAAAGTGGGGCACTATCCGGTTGATGGTTCTTCAATCATTCATGCTTTGAATTTTGGGGCATCTGACTTAGCACTTTTCTTGTGTTTGCCATGACTATTTTCTTAAGATCCCTATTTTTAGCCTTTTCTTACGTTTGCTATGACTTTTTCCTTTAAACTATTTTTTCTAGCCTTTTCTTGCATCTTACAAGTAGGCTAACATAGATTAATGAAAAGAAAAAGATTTCTTGGTATTGATCTCAACTGTAGGAGACCATGAACGAATGTTTTCATCACTTCAGAAAACAATTGAACCTCAGTTTGAATGAGGGCATCACCTTACATAAGAAGGTAAAAAAAAGAAGAAGAAGCACATGCGTTGAAGAGTTTGAAGTGGGTCGTGTCGTCAATAAAGGTCCACATATAAGATGTAGAAGCTCAAAAGCATGAAAAAAAAGAATTGTACTTGATAAGGAAACGATGCCATCATATTGGGGCAGTCTACATTGGCTAATGATTTCAAACCCTCAATAGTAATAGGCGTGAGAGTGAGAGATTAAAGCGCCAACATCATTCGAAGATATTCAAGGTAGAAATAAGCTTTGCTGCAAGGATTTACACGCAAGCAATTTGAGATGTCCTGCAGGGGCAAGAATTTGACAATTCACAAGAAGCATTGAAGATGCTTGATAAGAGGCATATAAAGACTTGAGGCTTTTCACTCATCACTGATGTATCAACTACAATGATGGTAGACCTTGAGACATTTGCCTACGAAGATCGAATGTTTTCGACGAAGCAAAGAGACATAAAGAATGAGAATGTGATACGTATCCGGTTGCGTGATGACCGAATTCGTATGTGATGTTGCCCGATCGTGATTCTAGTATGAAGTTGCAAACTTGAAACTTGAGTGTGGAAGTGATGTATATGGAATGAAGATGGTGAAAGTTGTTGTTTTAATAGGTGCTGGAATGGTTGGTGATTATGGTTTGAAAGATAAATGTAAGGGGGAAAATGGATAGAAGTTGATATGGATATATGGAATAGAATCGGTGTGGAACAAGGAAGAACCAACAAGATAGTGAATGTTGACCCAAACCTTACACGTTCTTACCCTTTGTGAAATGATGGAAGAATGTTGGATTGTGACCCTTTAGCTATAATTGAGCTAAGAACCAACAATATAATCAAATGGAAGTGATGGTGGAATGGTGGAACGTGACCCACTAGCTAGAAAGCTAGGAACCAACGCTATAAATAGAATGGAATGAAAAGGGAAAATTTGCCACAAGACTAGCTTGAAAACCGAAAAAGTTCTTAAAGAACAATGAAGATAACACTCTCATATATTTTCATAAAAAAAAAAGGTTCCTTACAAAGGCAAATGAGCATCCTATTTATAGTACATGGCAGCCTAGAATTTGAATGGACAAAACAATGCATTAAGGCTCCAATTTATGACATTCAATGGTTTGTCTTCAATCCTATCAAGTGTGGCTGGCCATTTGTATAATTTAGAATGAATTTGGACATAATAAGGCTTGAATGAAGACTTATACACGTCCAAGTGATGCATCCTTTGATATTCCACTTGCTTGGCTCTTAAAAGTGCATGTAGATGACTTGGAATGAATCTGCCCATGTTTGCATCTAAGTGTATGTGTCTCTTCCACTTCCTTTCTTTATTTCTCAACTTTATTGGCTGAATAAAAGCATAATAAAGTCTTCTAAATGCTTCATCCCCCATGGAATTCAAAAAGACTCTCTTTGAATGGTGATAAAGATGGCATGTCTCCTTGAAGAAGATGAAAAGTCTTCAATTGTTTCCATCTTAATCCCAACGTATAATAACACTAAAAACACATAAAATATTAATCAAAATATGATAAAAATGTTATGCAAACTTAAAGAATTAATTGAACAAGTTCAATGAATGAACTAGTTTAATTAATGAGCCTACATGCTTAAATGAAACACACACATAAGTGAAGTATTTTCATAAATGAAGTGCTTGCATAAATGCATAAACAAGCATATTTATTCTCATGGAATGAATGAACTATTATGCAACTACTCATGCAAATTCTTATGCAACTACTCTTGCAAATTCTTATGCAACTATTCATGTAAATTCTTATGCAACTTATTTCAACTTTCCAACAAACTCAAAACGTTGCAAGATCTAATTGTTGCTGTCATTTCTTCATTCATTTTCCAGCATTGGCAAAGCAAACTTTCCACAGCATCTTGAATCATTTTAGCTCTTGCACGAGTCATAGGACCTCTAGGAAATTCATTGGAATTCTTGCTGGTTGTGGTCACATCAGTCCCTCCCTCTTGAAAGCGATTTGCCCCCAAATCGTCACCTGCATCATAAGGATATAGATCAGCAACATTGAAAGTAGCACTCACATTATACTCACCGGGAAGGTCTATTTGATAAGCATTATCAGTAATCCTCTTGACCAATTGGAAAGGACCATCTCCTCGAGGCATAAGTTTCGATTTGCGTTGGGCTGGAAACCTCTCTTTCCTTAAGTGCAACCAAACCCAATCTCCGGGTTCAAAAGTTATTCGTTTCCTCCCTTTGTTAGCTTGCTGCTCATATTGCTTTGTTCTCCTCTCAATGTTCTCCCGCACTTGTTGGTGAAGCTTCTTCACAAATTCAGCTCTATTTTGCCCATCCTTATTTTTGAATTAATCAACAGGCAAAGGAAGCAAATCAATTGGGGTCAAAGGATTGAAACTATATACCACTTCAAATGGAGAACATTTAGTGGCGGAATGCATGGAGCGATTGTATGCAAACTCAACATGTGGTAAGTCCTCTTCCCAAGTCCTTAGATTCTTGCGTATAATTGTCCTAAGAAGCATAGACAATACACGATTGACAACTTCAGTTTGGCCATCCGTTTGTGGATGACAAGTTGTAGAAAACAACAGCTTTGTTCCAATCTTACTCCATAGCGTCCTCCAAAAGTGACTCAAGAACTTCACATCTCAATCAGACACAATAGTTCTTGGAACTCCATGTAATCTCACAACTTCCCTAAAAAATAGATTAGCAATATGGGAAGCATCATTAGTATTGTTGCATGGAATTAAATGAGCCATTTTTGAGAATCTATCTACTACCACAAAAATGAAATCTTTGTTATTCATTGTGTGTGGAAGTCCTAGCACAAAATCCTTGGAAATATCCTCCCATGGTGCATTTGGAATTGGTAATGGTGTGTAAAGTCCATGGGGCATGACTTTGGACTTTGCCTTCTTACATGTGATGCAATGCTCACACCACTTCTCCACGTCTCGTTTCATCTTTGGCCAATGCAAATGTTCTTGCAATATAGAGTGCGTTTTGGCCACTCCAAAGTGTCCCATTAGTCCTCCACAATGGGCCTCTTTGATAAGCGATTCTCTAATAGATCCTTGAGGGATACAAAGCTTTCCTTCCTTGAAAAGATACCCATAAGCCCTACAAAACTTCTCATATGTTCCTTTTTTCACAAGCTTTGTAAATTTCACCAAAATCATAATAAGATTCATAAAGCTCTTTAATTAAGGCAAAACCTACCAATCTAGAATCCAAAAGGTTAAGAAGAGTATACCTTCTTGATAAGGCATCATCAACAACATTTTCCTTACCCTTCTTATATTTGATAACATATGGGAATGTTTCTAGGAATTCAACCCACTTGGCATGTCTCTTATTAAGCTTGTGTTGTCCCTTCAAGTGTTTCAGCACCTCATGATCCGTGTGGATGATAAACTCCTTAGGCCATAGATAGTGTTGCCACGTTTCTAATGCCCTTATGAGAGCATACATCTCCTTGTCATAAGTTGAATAATTTAGAGTTGCTCCACTCAATTTCTCACTGAAATATGCAATAGGACGTCCTTCTTGAGATAATACAGCTCCAACTCCTAAACCTGATGCATCACATTCAATTTCAAAAACTTTATCAAAATCAGGTAGAGATAATAAGGGTGCATTGGTTAAAAGTTGTTTAATCAAACAAAAAGACTTCTCTTGTTCGTCTCCCCAAAAGAAGCTAGAGTTCTTTTTGATAACTCCGGTCAAAGGTGCGGCTATGCTGCTGAAATTGGGAACAAATCGGCGATAGAAACTAGCAAGTCCATGAAAACTCCTCACTTGACTAATGTTAGTAGGTATCGGCCATTCCTCAATTGCTTTAATCTTTTCTTGATCAACCTCCAAACCCTTTGAACTAACAACAAAACCTAAGAACACAACTTTGTTAGTGCAAAATGTACATTTTTGTAGGTTAGCATACAACTTTTCTTTTCGCAAAACATCCAATACTAACCTTAAATGTTAAGCATGATCATTCAAAGTTTGGCTATACACAAGTATGTCATCAAAATACACCACACAAAACTTACCCAAGAATGGTCGAAGTATATGATTCATTAACCTCATGAATGTACTTGGTGCATTAGTTAAGCCAAATGGCATAACCAACCACTCATACAAACCTTGCTTGGTTTTGAATGTTGTCTTCCACTCATCTCCTTCTCGCATTCTTATTTGGTGGTACCCACTCTTAAGATAAATCTTAGAAAAGATGTTAGAACCACTTAATTCATCAAGCATATCATCTAATCTAGGAATAGGATGACGATACTTTACAGTTATCTTGTTCACTGCTCGACAGTCCACACACATACGCCAAGTTCCATCCTTCTTAGGTACAAGTAAAACCGGCATGGCACGTGGACTAAGGCTCTCTTTCACATAGCCTTTTTCCATTAACTCGGATACTTGTCTTTGCAACTCCTTAGTTTCTTCCGGATTGCTTCTATATGCTGGTCGATTTGGAATGATAGCTCCGGGAATGAAATCAATTTGATGCTCTATTCCTCGAATTGGTGGAAGCCCATTCGGAATCTCCTCCGGAAACAAATCTTCAAATTCCTGCAATAAAGAGACAATAAAAGATGGCAAACCAGGATCAAGATCATTAGCGTTCAAAAGATTTTCCTTGTACATGAGTACAAGTGCCCATTTCTCTGAAAGCAAACACTTTTTGATCTCTTTCTCTCTTGCAAAAAGAATGGTTTGTTTTCCCTCATTTTTGTCACTCTCTTTGGATTTAAACTCTTTTTCTTACTCTTTGGCTGTTTTGAAACTCTCTCTCAAGTGGATTTGGTCTTTATGGACTTGTTTTGGTGAAAGAGGGGCTAAAGTTATCTTTTTGGTTTGATGGGTGAAAGTGTAACGGTTGGTATAACCATCATGTATAGCCCTTTTGTCGAATTGCCACGGTCTCCCCAACAAGATATGGCTAGCCTGCATTGGTACAACATCACACAACACCTCGTCTTTGTATTTTCCAATGGAAAATGGCACAAGTACTTGCTTGGTGACTTTGAGTTCTCCCCCATCATTGAGCCATTGTAGCTTGTAAGGATGAAGATGCTTTGTTGTTGCCAATCTAAGCTTCTCTACCATCAAAGTACTAGCAACATTAGTACAACTTCCTCCATCAATAATGACAAAGCATACCTTTTCATTTACATGGCATCGAGTATGAAAGATGTTCTCGCGTTGATCTTCTCCTTCTATGGCTTGCACGCTTAGGCTTCTTTTCACAACAAGAACCTCACCATGTACAACATGTTCCATCTCTTCTTCTTCTTCTTGGATAGGAACATCATCTTCTTCCTCCTCTTGGTCAGTTTCGATCTCTCCATCTTCTCGAATGAGCATTGTGTTGCGATTTGGACATTGGCTAGCAATGTGACCTCGCCCCAAGCATTTGAAGCATTGCACATCACGAGATCGAACTGGCATAGCGGTGCTCTTTCCCTTACTAGTTTTGGCAATGGGTTTGGCACTCTTTGTTGGAACGCTTCGTTCTTTAGGCGTAAAGGATGCCTTCTGTTTGTAGGTACCTTGCCCCTATTTAGGAGAAGAGCCTCCATAGGCACGGGTTGTGCCCTTCCTTTTGAGTTGCCTCTCGACCTTCATGTCCATATGAACCATGTCTTCAATCTCCACATAATGTTGCAACTCAACAGTGGCTGCAATATTAGGATCAAGGCCGGATAGAAATCTTGCCATGGTGGCTTCTCGATCCTCATCAATGTTGGCTCGGATCATGGCTACTTCCATCTCTTTAATGTAATCCTCAACACTACGGTTGCCTTGGGTGAGATTTTGAAGCTTGTTGAACAACTCCCTATGATAGTGAGTTGGAACGAACCTCCTACGCATAACGGCCTTCATCTCATTCCAAGTAGAAATTGGATGTTCGCCATTGCGTCTCCTGCTAGATGTCAACTGATCCCACCATATTAGTGCATAATCTGTAAATTCAATGGTTGCAAGTTTTACCTTCTTAAGCTCGGAGTAGTTGTGGCACTCAAAGATGTGCTCAACTTTTTTTTCCCATGCAAGATAAGCTTCAGGATCCGTTCTTCCTTGGAAAGAAGGAACGGTTATTTTGATGTTGCTAAGATTATTATCAACTCTTGGTCGAGCTCTTTGGTTCCTAGGTTCTCGACGCCTCAAACTTTGCTGGGAGGCTCGCTCGTCTATGAGTTCTTCATCCACCTCTCCCTCATACTCTTCCTCGTGATCTGAATTATGCCTTCATTGAGATCTTTCCTCCAAATGATCTAATCGTTCTTGCATCGGCCCCAACCTTTGTTGCAACAACCTGTCCATCTCTCGGATAATATCTTGAAGATTGGAGTTAGTTGCATCTACGTTAACATTATTACTAGCACCAATAGTGTTTCTCACGGAATCTTGAGACATGATTAACTAATAAACCTCACAAGCAAAAATTCTCACTGTTACACTCCAAGGAAAACACTCACACTCGTGTTTCACTCGGGATGACTTTTACCCTTGATGTGCACTCTTGCCTTTTACTGCTCTTGTTCTCCTATCAAAGTCCTTAGAGAACTTACTCAAGGCTTAACAAGTTTGCTTGAGGAAATTGGCTGAAAGAAAGGGTTTAGAAAAAAAAGGCTATAGGTAGAAAAGTAAAATGATTAGAAAATAACAAGGCAATAGGAAATAATAATTTTCTGAATTGAGTATTACCAACAACAACCAAACTTCCCTTTTTTTTCTTTTTCTTTTCTTTTCTTTCTTTTCTTTTTTTCTTTTTTTTCTTTTTTTTTTCTTTTTTTTTCTTTTTTATGCAAACCGGGAAGAGAAACACTTAACTTACTGAATCAAAATAGCTCTAATACTAAATGATACGTATCCGGTTACGTGATGACCGAATTCGTATGTGATGTTGCCCGATCATGATTCTAGTATGAAGTTGCAAACTTGAAACTTGAGTGTGGAAGTGATGTATATGGAATGAAGATGGTGAAAGTTGTTGTTTTAATAGGTGCTGGAATGGTTGGTGATTATGGTTTGAAAGATAAATGTAAGGGGGGAAATGGATAGAAGTTGATATGGATATATGGAATAGAATCGGTGTGGAACAAGGAAGAACCAACAAGATAGTGAATGTTGACCCAAACCTTACACGTTCTTACCCTTTGTGAAATGATGGAAGAATGTTGGATTGTGACCCTTTGGCTATAATTGAGCTAAGAACCAACAATATAATCAAATGGAAGTGATGGTGGAATGGTGGAACGTGACCCACTAGCTAGAAAGCTAGGAACCAACGCTATAAATAGAATGGAATGAAAAGGGAAAATTTGCCACAAGACTAGCTTGAAAACCGATGAAGTTCTTAAAGAACAATGAAGAGAACACTCTCATATATTTTCATAAAAAAAGGTCCCTTACAAAGGCAAATGAGCATCCTATTTATAGTACATGGCAGCCTAGAATTTGAATGGACAAAACAATGCATTAAGGCTCTAATTTATGACATTCAATGGTTTGTCTTCAGTCCTATCAAGTGTGGCTGGCCATTTGTATAATTTAGAATGAATTTGGACATAATAAGGCTTGAGTGAAGACTTATACACGTCCAAGTGATGCATCCTTTGATATTCCACTTGCTTGGCTCTTAAAAGTGCATGTAGATGACTTGGAATGAATCTGCCCATGTTTGCATCTAAGTGTATGTGTCTCTTCCACTTCCTTTCTTTATTTCTCAACTTTATTGGCTGAATAAAAGCATAATAAAGTCTTCTAAATGCTTCATCCCCCATGGAATTCAAAAAGACTCTCTTTGAATGGTGATAAAGATGGCATGTCTCCTTGAAGAAGATGAAAAGTCTTCAATTGTTTCCATATTAATCCCAACGTATAATAACACTAAAAACACATAAAATATTAATCAAAATATGATAAAAATGTTATGCAAACTTAAAGAATTAATTGAACAAGTTCAATGAATGAACTAGTTTAATTAATGAGCCTACATGCTTAAATGAAACACATACATAAGTGAAGTATTTTCAGAAATGAAGTGCTTGCATAAATGCATAAACAAGCATATTTATTCTCATGGAATGAATGAACTATTATGCAACTACTCATGCAAATTCTTATGCAACTACTCATGCAAATTCTTATGCAACTACTCATGTAAATTCTTATGCAACTTATTTCAACTTTCCAACAAACTCAAAACGTTGCAAGATCTAATTGTTGTTGTCATTTCTTCATTCATTTTCCAGCATTGGCAAAGCAAACTTTCCACAGCATCTTGAATCATTTTAGCTCTTGCACGAGTCATAGGACCTCTAGGAAATTCATTGGAATTCTCGCTGGTTGTGGTCACATCAGAATGGCAGTTGAAGTAATATGTTCGTCCACTTAGGAGAACAAGATCATTGGGTTAAGTGAGCAAGCTTGCAAAGATTGAATGTTTTCCATAAGTCGGAAAAACAATGAAAAAGTATAACTGCTTATCTGGAGTAAGGAAGTAAATGTGTGGAAAAATTAACTTTGAGAAAAAAAGAATTCAAAAAGAAAAAGAAATGAGACATGCATTCATGTTTTAGGCATCCCTAGGGGCATGCACATCATAATTGCATTGAATATCAGATTTTTCATGTACACGAAGGACCCTTCAGCAAAAGAACATGCATATTCGTTCGGGCATTTGAAGTATGGAACCCGCTTATTCATCCAAGCGTAAGGTGGATGAAACACTTTTTCGAACCTCCTTATTCATCCGGGCATGAGGAGGATGGAACCCCTTTTTTAGAACCCGCTTATTCATCCAAGCGTAAGGTGGATGAAACACTTTTTAGAACCCGCTTATTCATCCAAGCATAAGGAGGATGAAGTTTTTCAGAAGATCTGCTTACGTATTCAAGCACAAGGAAAATAGAACTTTCTTATTCATCCAAGCATAAAGAGGATGAAATTTTTTAGAGTTAGCTTATTCATCCAAGCATAAGGAAAATTAAAACTCTTCAGAAGATCCGCTTATCCGTTGAGGCGTAAGGAGAATGAAATTCACTTATTCATCCAAGCATAAGGAGGATGAAATTTTTTCTAAAGATTCGCTTATTTGTTCAGGCGTAAGGAGAACGAAGTCCGCTTATTCATCCAAGCGTAAGAAGGATGAATTTTTTTTCAGAAGATTCACCTATTTGTTCGGGAGGAAAGAGAATGTTTGCTTATTCATCAAAGAATAAGGAGGATTAAATATTTTGAAGTCTATTCATCCAAGCATAGGGAGGATGAAATCTTTTAAAGTCTATTTGCTTGTTCATCCAAGCATAAGGATGATGAAGTTTTTTAGAAGATTCACCTATCTGTTCAGGCATAAGGAGGATGGAGTTTTCGGAAGAATCTACCTATTTGAGTATCTGAGAGAATAGAACCCAACACAACAATTTAGGCATTTGGGAGAATATAACCCAGCTTAGCTATTCGAGCGTAAGGAGAATAGAATCAGCCTATATGTTTGAGCGTGGAACCCAGCTCAGCTATTCAGGCATTTGGGAGAATAGAACCCAGCTCAGCTATTCTAGCGTAAGGAGAATAGAACCAGCCTATTCGTTCGGGCGTTTGGAAAATGGAACCCAGCTCATCTGTTCGAGCATTTGGAGAATAGAACTTGCCTATCTGTTCGGGCGTTTGAAGAATGAAACTAGCCTATCCGTTCTGGCGTTTGGAGAATGGAATCCGCTCATCTATTCGGGTATCTAGAGAATAGAACATGTCTATCCGTTCGGACATCATGAGAATGGAACCAAGCAGCAAATCGGTGAAAATTAGTGTCTTTTGGTCTTTGCTCTATCCTTGTTTCACAAAAATGAGCAAAGAGGGGCAGCTGTTGTCACTGAATTTTCACCTTAATTTATTATTATTATTATTATTATTATTATTATTATTATTATTATTATTATTATTATTACTAATTTTATTATTATTAGTAAGGTAAACTATATCATTGACCACCATACTTTGGTTAATGTATTAAAATGACCACCTTAAAAAATTGACTCAATTGACCACCCAAACTATTGAAATTGGATCAATGTGACCACCAGTCGTTAATGGGCTAACGGAAGGTGACGTGGTAGTTAAAAAATTAAAGGTATAATCACACATTTGGTCCTTATTATTTACACATTCTTTCAATTTAGTCCTAATTTTAAACTAATAAAATAAATTAATTAAATATAAATAATTAAATTCCTCCAATAGGGTGTTTACACGTGTCACCACCTAATTAATTTATTTTATTAGTTTAAAATTAGGACTAAATTGAAAGAATGTGTAAATAATAAGAACCAAATGTGTGATTATACCATTAACTTTTTAACTGCCACGTCACCTTGATCCAATTTCAATAGTTTGGGTGGTCAATTGAGTCGATTTTTTAAGGTGGTCATTTTAATACATTAACCAAAGTATGGTGGTCAATGGTATTATTATTATTATTATTATTATTATTATTATTATTATTATTATTATTATTATTATTATTATTATTATTATTATTATTATTATTATTATTATTATTATTATTATTATTATTATTATTATTATTATTATTACTATTATGTATCTTATATTACTAGTATTGTTTATTAGATACAAAACCTAAAGAAAATAATATAAAGAGTCCATTGTAAATAAACAGTAGTCCATTAATTTAAAACTAAATAAGAGCCCATGTACATAATAACCCACTAGGCCTAAAAACAAACCCAAGCTAACCCCGTTGTTTTATCCCATGTGCATGCTTTAATCTCATCCGTTAGATCTAGGGTATAGATCTAATGGTCCAGATTGGATAGCAAAGGAAGGGGTTGCCCTCCCCACTTTTGCGCCGCCACGCACTCCCATCTCCGCGCACGTGCGCGTCACGCACCCGAAGCCCTGGCCGCTCGGTTCTCGGTAGCCGGCCATTTGGCTCCCTCACCGCCTAGGAGAACAGGCTTGCACGACGGCTGCCATCTCCCACTTCACCGCACCGCTGCCACAAAGGTCTACGCCAGCGCGCATTCTGTAACGCCCCGGTTTTGGGCTTAGAAGTTTTGGGTTTGGACCGGTTCGGTCGGAGTGCGGTTCGAATATAAAAAGGTGAAATTAGGAAAGCCTAGTTCGGGTTGCATTAAAAATATGGAAAAATGTAATTAATGGTTTTTAAATAAAACTAAAAAGGAGGGAAGATATTTTGGTATTTCCAACTAACTTTCCACATTTTCTATTTTCATTTTCTCTCATCTTTTCTCTCAAACCAAACACATTTCTCCAGAGCTTTTTCCTCTGATTTTGTCACCTAAATATCACATTTCAATTCCCTTTTGATCTTCAATCATCTCTTCATCAAAACCTTATCATTTGCTAATTGGATCTTCAAGCATTTTGATTCTAAAAAGGGAGAAACTCAAGTTTAGAGGTATGAACGTCCTTCTCCTCTAAATTCTCAGTTCTTTACTGAAATTCCCAAGTTCTCAATCCTTAATTGATGTTTTATAAAAGGTTTTATGGTTGTATTCTTGATCTTGGCTTTAAATGCAAGATTTGGTTGATTTTTGGTAAAATTTCGTATGATCTGTTTGGGCAGTGATTTTGATATGATCTCAGTTATGGATTCCGAGTCATATACGAAGTTGCCCGATCGTGATTCTAGTAAGAACTTAATTCCCGAAAGCTTGAACTCTGAAATTGCAAAATAAAGATTTAAGAAGGATAAATATGATAATAATGATAAATGAAGGGTGGAATAAGGGATTGTAGATGTTGTTTGATGGTTATGGAAGAGTGATGGATTTGGGGTAAAATGAAAGAAAGGAAAATTGATGGTGAAGATGGTGAAGGTGGTGAAGGTGGCGTGGACTATATAGATATGTAAGGATGACGGATTGTGACCCGTTAGCTATAGAAAGCTAGGAACCAACAATATAAAAGTATGGAATCGAAGTGGTAGGAGTATGGAACGAGACCCACTAGCTATAAAGGAGCTAGGAACCAACGTTATAAACAAGTGGAATGGATGAAGACTACAAGCACAACTTGAAGCCGATAGAGTTCTCGCAAGAACTAAAATGAAAGCAACCTTTCAAAGGAGTTTTTATAAAATCAAAATCTATCTTTACAATGAACCTAAGCTACCTATTTATAGTATTTTGGGCAGCATATGAAAAGGTTTACAAAAGATGAAAACAAATGCACTTGAATGCTTTGTCATACACTTGAATGCACTGTAATGCTCTTGAATGCTTTGTCTTTCTTATCTCCAAGCTTTGGCTGAATATTCTAGATCAAATGGTGATGAATCTAGATATTTTTAAGATTAATGTGGCCTCAATTTCGTCCAAAAGGAGGAGTGACTCTTGGGCTACCTTGCTTTGCTTGATTAGGAGATAAAATGACTTGAATGGAGGCCTTGAATGGTTGTAATGATCTTGCTGTCCACTTTGGAGTGTCTCTTCCAATTCTATACTGATTTATATCACTAAATTGTAGTATTAAGTGAAATAATTCAGCCTTCAATGCATGTCACCTTGCTAGAACGTGAACAGCATCCAAAGGTGATGAATTCAGCCTTAAAAAGGTGAATTAATAAGATTTGAATGCATTGTTCTTGGTGGAATATGAACAGCCTTGAAAAGATGATAAGAATTCAGCCTTGAATTGGTTTGAATATGAGCATTAAGATAGCCTTCAATTGCATGTCTCATGGATGAAGATGAAAGGACTCTTCCTTGGCTCAAACTCATCCAAATCATCCTTGTACAAAATTCCCGTAATGAAAATTCTAGCCTGCATTGTCTTCAGTAAATCGATCATATCTCAAGCTCCCGATATCGGATTGAGGTGATTCAAAATGCGTTGGAAAGATAAGGGATAGAGGAATAATTTACAAGTGATCTCAAGACCCTATCATGTCTTTATCGCATCTAGAAGTTGAAAACATTCTGACTGAAATTCTTGCATTTATTGTGACTGTTCGTCTCCCTTCATGCACCTAGACACAAAACAAGCAAATGTTCATGCTAAATTGAAAAGATAATTAAATATGTCATGCAAAAAAAATTAAAGGAACTAGCTTTATTGAATGAACTAGCTTTATTGAATGAACTACATGTATTAATGAACTAAATGCTTTAAATGAAATACATGCCTTTAATGGGCAGCATGTTTATTAATGCAAATGGATGTTATGCCACTATGAATTGCTCATGCAAATTCATGCAAATAAATTATATCATATGATAAGACATAATGCATAAATGAGCAAATAGAGGATGAAGTAAGGTAAAACTCCCTTCGATTGAGCTTGATAGTTTGTCAAAGATGTGAGCACGTCATGAAGAAAATTGGTGCTGGTCAAGATCACATCATCCCCTCCCTCTTTAAAGCGATTTGTCCCCAAATCGTTGCTTGCTATGAGCGGGAACAATTTTGATTTCCTTTGGGAAGGGAACTTCTTCACTTGCGTCTTGCATCGTATCCATTCTCTAGGGTCAAGATCTTCTCGTTTGTGAACTTTGCTTCCATGTTGCTCCCTTGATTTGAAGTTCATTCTCTTGCAACATTTAAGGATGTTGTGCTCACAACGTCTGAAACCTTTCACAAATATAACATCTTGTGGAGCGCCATCTCCTCTTGTTCCCTTCCGAATGATGTCCTTCGAGTAGGTGGATAGTCCTCGCTTCATGTATTTGAATTGAAAAATCACTTGGGAACTATTCAAGACATCAAGCAATTGAACATCTTCTTTGTCTCCTCTCATCTTCCGGTGGAGTTCCTTCTCAAACTGATGTCTCCTTTCATTTTCTACAATCACAATTGGTTTAGTAGAAAAGAAAATCAAATTTAAAGAGATAAAGAAAACAAACCCAACAATGTTCATGGATAATGGTTGACGCTTGATGTTCTTCTTGGAAAACTCCATTGGTTCATCATGTCTTTCAGTTAAAGGACTCATCTTTTGGACTCCTCCTTTGCTTGAAACGTCATGACCATAGATGAAAGGACTTGTCCTTTTGTGTTTCTCCTTTGGATCAACACCATTCTTAAGAAAGATAACTCCACTTTCACTCCTTAACTCGTCATGTTGGCTGGTGAAGAATGGTGCCTTTTGAACTCTTTCAAGTAGGTAGATATCACCAACTTTAGTCCTTGTACCCTTCCACATTAGGAATCTTGAATAGTTGGATAATGCTCGTTTCCTTTCCTTGAATCGATGATCACAAGCAAGAACAATTCCATGAATCAATGTTCTGCTAAATAAATCTAAGTTAAAACATGAAACACCATTAATAAAATGAATGAACATAGAGGATTCGCAAAAGTTCATGAATGGAATTTGACCCTTGACATTCTCAAGAATCAGATTCATTGAAACTTCCCTTTCACGAGGTTCATCGAATGGATGGAGTGTTCTTGGAATGTCAATGAATACGTTCCTTGAAATTTCAAGTGACACATCTTTTGGAATTTCAAAAGATATGATGCTTGAATCGTCTTGTATGTCTCTCGGAATAACCTGCAAATTCAAAGAACGAATAGAAGAAAATAATTGATTAGCAGAAATCAAAACTTCCTTCTCCTCACATTCTTTTCTCTCATGCTCATGTTTGTTTTGAATTCTCTCTTCAATATCATATTCTTCTTGAATGCTCTCTTCACTCTCTTGTTTTGTTTGAAAGCTTCTTTCACTCTCGCACTCATTTTCATCATTTCTCTCAATCTTTTCAATGCCCTCAATTTCAATCACTTCAATGATTTTCTCACACAAAATCTCTTTTTCAACTCCAACGGTTGCATCTCCAAGTGTTTTTGTCACCTCAAAATGTTCTTCTTCAATGGTTTGCACGCTTAGGTTTCTTTTAGCAACAAGAACATCTCCTTCCATGGCATGCTCGGATTCTTCTTCTTCAATGGCAGCATCTTCATTCTCAACCTCCTCTTGTTCTAATTCAACTGCTCTATCATCTCGAAGAAGCATGTTGTTGCGGTTCGGACATTGGCTTGCAATGTGAGCATGCCCCAAACAATTAAAACATTGTATATCACGGGAAGGATTTGGATTGACGGTAGTCTTACCCTTGCTGGTTTCGGCAATGGGCTTACTTCCGTTGGGTGGTCCTCCTCTTTCGTGGAATGGTAATGGGGAATTCTTCTTGTATGAACTTAGACCCCATTTTGATGTTTCACTCCCATAAGATCGTGTGGCACTCCGATTAGGACATTGGCTTGGTGGGTGTCCTTTTCCCAAGCAACGATAGCATCTAAAATCTGGATGTAAGTTGCTTTTAATTGAAGTAGTCTTCTCTTTTGACATGTACTCTCTTGATTGAGATACTATGTCATTCCTTCTTGGACTTTGACTCGAGTTAGATATTGAACTCACATAGTGCTTTGGAGCATTCCTTTTTCTTGAAAGGGTTCTCAATTCTTCCCTAAATTGCCTTCATTGAGATCTTTCCTCCAAATGATCTAATCGTTCTTGCATCGGCCCCAACCTTTGTTGCAACAACCTGTCCATCTCTCGGATAATATCTTGAGGATTGGATTTAGTTGCAACTACGTTAACGTTATTACTTCCTCCAACAGAGTTTCTCACGGAATTTTGAGACATTATTAGTAACAAAAATAAAAAAATTTAGAACCTCACAAACACAAAGCCTCACCTATTCCACTCCAAGAAAATGCACTCACACTCGTGTTTCACTCGGGATGGCTTTTACCCGTGATGTGCACTCTTGCCTTTTTCCACTCTTGCTCTCAATCAAGTCCTTTTAAGAACTTCCTCAAGGCTTGCAAATGGCTTGTAGAATTCAGCTGAAAAAAAAAACTTGGCAAAAAGAATTTGGAAGGTGGAATAAGAAAAAGTGGCAACAAAAAAAAGGTAAATTATGAGAGTTGGTAAAGATAACAAAATAGTAGCAAAAGAAAAAATGATGTAAGGATTTTTTTAAAGAAGAATAGAGAATACGATGCCCCCTCCCTCTTTAACTTTCTCTAATTTTTTTTATTGTTTTTTTCTTTTCTTTTTTTTCTTTTTTTTTTCTTTTTTTTTTCAAAAGAGAGACAACGACTATCTTACTGAATCAACCTTGCTCTGATACCAAATGATATGATCTCGGTTATGGATTCCGAGTCATATACGAAGTTGCCCGATCGTGATTCTAGTAAGAACTTAATTCCCGAAAGCTTGAACTCTGAAATTGCAAAATAAAGATTTAAGAAGGATAAATATGATAATAATGATAAATGAAGGGTGGAATAAGGGATTGTAGATGTTGTTTGATGGTTATGGAAGAGTGATGGATTTGGGGTAAAATGAAAGAAAGGAAAATTGATGGTGAAGATGGTGAAGGTGGTGAAGGTGGCGTGGACTATATAGATATGTAAGGATGACGAATTGTGACCCGTTAGCTATAGAAAGCTAGGAACCAACAATATAAAAGTATGGAATCGAAGTGGTAGGAGTATGGAACGAGACCCACTAGCTATAAAGGAGCTAGGAACCAACGTTATAAACAAGTGGAATGGATGAAGACTACAAGCACAACTTGAAGCCGATAGAGTTCTCGCAAGAACTAAAATGAAAGCAACCTTTCAAAGGAGTTTTTATAAAATCAAATTTTATCTTTACAATGAACCTAAGCTACCTATTTATAGTATTTTGGGCAGCATATGAAAAGGTTTACAAAAGATGAAAACAAATGCACTTGAATGCTTTGTCATACACTTGAATGCATTGTAATGCTCTTGAATGCTTTGTCTTTCTTATCTCCAAGCTTTGGCTGAATATTCTAGATCAAATGGTGATGAATCTAGATATTTTTAAGATGAATGTGGCCTCAATTTCGTCCAAAAGGAGGAGTGACTCTTGGGCTACCTTGCTTTGCTTGATTAGGAGATAAAATGACTTGAATGGAGGCCTTGAATGGTTGTAATGATCTTGCTGTCCACTTTGGAGTGTCTCTTCCCATTCTATACTGATTTATATCACTAAATTGTAGTATTAAGTGAAATAATTCAGCCTTCAATGCATGTCACCTTGCTAGAACGTGAACAGCATCCAAAGGTGATGAATTCAGCCTTAAAAAGGTGAATTAATAAGATTTGAATGCATTGTTCTTGGTGGAATATGAACAGCCTTGAAAAGATGATAAGAATTCAGCCTTGAATTGGTTTGAATATGAGCATTAAGATAGCCTTCAATTGCATGTCTCATGGATGAAGATGAAAGGACTCTTCCTTGGCTCAAACTCATCCAAATCATCCTTGTACAAAATTCCCGTAATGAAAATTCCAGCCTGCATTGTCTTTAGTAAATCGATCATATCTCAAGCTCCCGATATCGGATTGAGGTGATTCAAAATGCGTTGGAAAGATAAGGGATAGAGGAATAATTTCCAAGTGATCTCAAGACCCTAACATGTCTTTATCGCATCTAGAAGTTGAAAACATTCTGACTGAAATTCTTGCATTTATTGTGACTGTTCGTCTCCCTTCATGCACCTAGACACAAAACAAGCAAATGTTCATGCTAAATTGAAAAGATAATTAAATATGTCATGCAAAAAAAATTAAAGGAACTAGCTTTATTGAATGAACTAGCTTTATTGAATGAACTACATGTATTAATGAACTAAATGCTTTAAATGAAATACATGTCTTTAATGGGCAGCATGTTTATTAATGCAAATGGATGTTATGCCACTATGAATTGCTCATGCAAATTCATGCAAATAAATTATATCATATGATAAGACATAATGCATAAATGAGCAAATAGAGGATGAAGTAAGGTAAAACTCCCTTCGATTGAGCTTGATAGTTTGTCAAAGATGTGAGCACGTCATGAAGAAAATTGGTGCTGGTCAAGATCACATCAGATTTGAGGTGTCTTTTTGATGTTAAATGAATGTTAAATTGATGTGAAATTGAGGTTTAATCAATGCAATCCCGGATAGGTTGATTTTCCTAAGTTTAGCTTGAGTTCTTGGTTGTTTTTGGAGTGATCTTGTTGATCTGTTATAGCTGGAGGTATAAGGGTCATGTTAGAACCTTTTTGGACGTTAATTGATGTTTAAGGATGATTAGATTTGAGGGATCTTGGCTGGGTAGTGTTGTGGAGTTGTTTGGATGCATTTTCGATTGTGTTTGGTAGCCGAAAATGGAGTGTGGATGAGAGCAGCGAGTTTAGGTGATTTCATTGAAGATATTAATGCATGATGATGCATTAATCCTCTGCTTTGATGTGTTTAAAACAAGGGAGTCATCTTTGGATCCTAGTGGTGGTGATCCGGAAGCTTGATTGGTGTTTCGGCAAGAGGCGAAACGGAATCGGTGAGTGGATTTTGGTTTTCAGCTTTGAAACCAATGTTTTGAAGGTTTGGGAGCTTAGTTTAAGTCTAAGCAACTTAACTAAGCTCAAGAGTAAGTTTTCGGAAAAACTCTCTTGATGATGAACCATGGATTGGTTGTATGCAATGTGATTGTTTGCATGTTTTAAATTCTGTTTTGAAAGCATATTTTAGCATGTTAGTTGCTGAATTTATAAGCCATGTGATGAAGGATGCTCAAGGTAAGAGATCCTTGTTTTTAATCATTGTTTAAATGAGGTTTGATGCCTAATGATGCATGATGTTAATGGCTTTGATAAATGCTTTAAATTAGTGGATTATTGTTTTTAATGATGCATATTTGCAAGTGATGGTTAAGGTCACAAAGGTGGTTAAAAGTCCTTGTGTGAGCCTTGTTATTTAAGAACAACATGGTGGTTAAAAGTCCATGGTTGGTTCTTGGTTAAGATCACCAAGGTGGTTAAAATTCCTTGGGTGAGTCTTGTGGATTTAAGAACAACATGGTGTTTAAAAGTCCATGGTTGGTTCTTGGTTAAGGCTACAAGGTGGTTAAAATTCCTTGTGTAAGCCTTGTTTACTTAAGAACTCCAAGGTGTTTAAAAGTCCTTGGGAGATTCTTGTTAAGGACAGAAAGGTGTTTAAAAGTCCTTGTGTGGTCCTTGTCATGGTGTTTAAAAGTCCATGAATGATTCTTGTTAAGGACACAAAGGTGTTTAAAAGTCCTTGTGCGGTCCTTGTCATGGTATTTAAAAGTCCATGAATGATTCTTGTTAAGGACACAATGGTGTTTAAAAGTTCATGTGTGGTCCTTGGAAATTGTAAGATCACAATGGTGTTTAAAAGTCCATATGTGAGTCTTATGTTGAATGTATCACTTGTTACCAATATGACATGTTATGAACTTGAAGCATGAAATGCTTGTTAAAGATGCATATGTGCATGTATGAATGTGGTTTGAACTAAGGTTTACAAATGTGTTTTATAAATGCATTATTGTGTGGTTTTTAATGAGCATTCCTCACTAAGTTTTTGCTTACGCTCTCTCTTTTCTTAAACCAATAATGCAGAGCATTGAAGTGCCTTTTGGGGCAGCAAGGGAATCAAGCATCCAAGTGAAGAATTAAGCTCATGTATGGTGAACATTTCCTAAAACTATTAGCTTTTGGGTATTTGGCAATGGGGGACCTATGTTGTTGTTTTGGGAGATGTTTTGGACTCCCTAAGTTGGATTTGTGTTGTTAACAATGTTGGTACATGTAATTGGCCATTATGAGATTGTTTTCGTATATTGATGCTTGAATGGATTCTAAGTAGGATGCATGCCTATAGAATTGGGGATTTTCATAATTGATGCCATGTTGATGTTTGGTTGATGCAATTACGTTCCTTGAATGTTGAATGACTTGCTGGTATAATTTGGTGGCATTTGGGGCATGTTTGGTGGGTCAATTATGTGTTTATTCAGCAAATTTTCTACAATCTGGGCAGGCCGTATCGGAACAGTTGCTACCATTTCGAAATAGGAGCCTGAAATGGCCTAGGCATTCCGAAACGGGAGGAACCGTTCCGGAACGGAAATGCCACTGTCAAGCCTCGTTTCGGAACCAGTTTCGGAACGGTCCCGCGTTTCGGAACAGGTCATCCCTTTTCCGGAACACTCGACCGTTGGGCTCTGAATTTGATGGTTATATGTTTTGGAATGTTTGCGTTTTGGTCCCGAATCTTGTTATGCAATTGTATGAGTTTGAGATGTCCGTTTGAGCTGAAATTTGGCAGAGAAGCATGAAACATGACTAATTTTATATTGGTAACTTTAATTCGGGCTAAGTCCTTATAATTTCCAGAATTTACATTTTGGTCCCTAAGGTTGTAATTTGTGCAATTGAGTCCCTGAATGGTCCTTGATTGCTATGATCTTGAAGTATGTTGTTCTTGTGAACATGTTTAGGGTTAATGTGCATCTAGATAAGTTTTAAAAAGAAAAAAATGGTCGTTAATCAAGGTTGACTTTCGGGTTGACTTTGGTTTTCCCCGTGTAATCTTCTTAATCCGGGTCAACCGTCTAGGCCGGGTTAAGAGGGTTACATTTGGTGGTATCAGACCTGAGTTCTCGAGTAATTGGGAATGATTGTGTGAATGATTTAAGTATGTATGTTTTGTATGCTTGTTGAATGAAAGAATGTTGAGTGAATTGTATTTATGATGCAATTGTGGTGTATGCTGGGGTGAAGCATGTTGTGGGTACCCATTGCCAAATCAAAGCTAATGTAATGATGTTGTTTTTAAGTGAAAATGAGCTTGAATACTTGGATTGCTTACCTTGCTGAGCCTGACTTGTTTTATTGCATTGTGATTGTATTGTTAGAATATGGCACCTCGTAGAGAGTTGAGGAGTAATGTGCGAGCTACGGCTCAAAATGAGAATGAGAATGAAGAGAATGTTGAAAGTGCGGTGGATTTACCTCCTCCACCTGGTGGAGGTGGTGCTGGGGGTGAAGGAGCTGGAGCTGCAGCTGGTGCTGGGGTCGCTGGACCTGAAGTAGGTCAGGGGCAAGCTATTCCTGACATGACGATGTTAGTGCAAGCTATTGCTGGTGCTTTTCGAGCGGCAATAGCTGGGGCTCAAGGAGCTGGGCATCAGGGTGATGCTGGAGTGAGACTACCCTTGGAACCCTTATGCAGTCTGGGAGGGACTGAGTTCAGGGGTCTGTCAGCTGAAGGTTCAGAGTCTTGGTTAGAGAGTACCAAGAGAATCTTGGGTCAGATGGGTTGCACTGAGGTGCAGAAGCTGGGTTGTGTAGTGTCATTGCTGCAAGATGATGCGTATACGTGGTGGACAACCACTATCGCTGGGATGGCCGAAGCTGACATAACTTGGACGTTCTTTCAGAACACGTTCAAGAGAAGGTATCTTGGTGTGAGGTACCTAGATGAAAAGAAGCGGGAGTTCATGTCTCTTACCCAGGGGAGCATGTCTGTGGCTGAGTATGAAGTACAGTTTGTTCGACTCAGTCAATACACACCTGAGCTTGTTCCGGATGAGCGGGAAAGGTGTGAAAGATTCCGTTATGGTTTAGTGACGGATGTAAAGATGTACGTGCTAGCTACCGAGTATGATGATTTTGATGTGCTGGTGGGCCGAGCAAAGGATATTGAGATGAACTTGGGTTTGTCTGCTAGAGGTGCTGGATCAAGTGCTGGTAAGCGAGCAGCTGAATATAGTTCCGGTGGTGGACGGAACAAGAGGGGACGTGATCAGAAGTATCAGTCCTCGGCTAAGCGAGGCGGTGGTGCGCCTACTCGGGGAGGCAACGCTAGGGTTGATCCGAGTGCGTGTTGGACATGTGGTTCGCGTGGCCATATGAAACGTGATTGTCCTCGTGCTGTGAGGGAGGTGCAAGCTCCTATTGTGGCAGCTGGTAATGCGTGCTGGAACTGTGGATCTACGGATCATATGAGGAGAGAGTGTCCTATGTTGGCTGGTGGCCAAGTGCGTGCTCCTGCTGTTGTTGCACCACAGAGAGGTCGTGGGTGCGGCCGTGGTAACTTTCAGCGGAGAGAGGAAGGTGGTTGGGGTGTGGCCCATATTGTGGCTATTCAGCCTGAGAGTGGTGGCCAAGCCAGGGTGTATGCTCAGCGGGAGGGAAGGAATGACGCGGATGTGATCGTAGATACTTTTACTTTGCAATCCTTGTCATTACTTTCCTTGATTTATTCTGGATCTACGCACTCATACATATTGCGTGAGCATGCTGAATTGCTTGGTTTGCCTGTTGAGTTTTTGGATGTTGGTGTGCGTGTCACTAGTTCTTTTGGTGAGACTGTTGTGACTCGAAAGCTATATAGAAGGTGTCCTTTGGTTGTTCAAGATCATGTTTTTCATGTTGACCTTATGGAGTTGCCTTTCTATGGTTTTGATGTAATCCTTGGTATGGATTGGCTTGCTGAGCATCGAGCTGTTGTGGATTGTGAAAATAAGCGAGTTTCGTTGAAGCTTGCGGATGATTATGAGGTAGTTGTGGTTGGTGAGAATGTGAAGTTTCTTGCCAATGTGGTATCTACATTGGAGGCGAGTCGGATGCTGAGGCAAGGTTGTGAGGCGTATCTAGCTTTTGTGATGAATCCTAGTTCTAAGGATTTGCGTGTGCAAGATATCAGGATTGTGCGGGAGTTTCTTGGTGTGTTTTCTGAGGAGTTGCCTGGATTGCCTCCTAATCGTGAAGTGGAGTTTGGGATTGAGCTGTATGAGAATACAACTCCTGTGCCCATTACCCCTTATAGAATGCCACCCAAAGAGTTGAAGGAGCTGAAGACGCAGTTGCAAGAATTGCTTGATCGTGGGTTAATTCGGCCGAGTGTGTCACCTTGGGGTGCACCGGTCTTGTTTGTGAAGAAGAAGGATGGCACTATGAGAATGTGCATTGATTACCGTCAGCTGAACAAGTTGACTATCAAGAATCTTAATCCTTTTCCGAGAATTGATGATCTCTTTGATCAATTTCGGGGGGCAGCTGTGTTCTCTAAGATTGACTTGAAGTCAGGGTATTACCAGTTGAAGGTGAAGGATGTGGATGTGCCTAAGACAGCTTTCAGGACAAGGTATGGGCATTATGAGTTCCTTGTGATGCCGTTTGGATTGACAAATGCTCCTGCAGCTTTCATGGACATGATGAATCGTGTGTTTCATGAATACCTGGACAAGTTTGTTGTGGTGTTCATTGATGATATCCTCGTGTACTCGCGTACTGAGGAGGAGCATGAAGAGCATTTGAGGGTTGTGCTACAAGCTTTGTTGGAGAATTAGCTTTATGCTAAGCTGAGTAAGTGTGAGTTCTGGTTAAGTGAAGTGGTGTTTCTTGGGCATGTGGTTTCTGCTAAGGGGATTCGTGTTGATCCTCAGAAGATTGAGGCGGTGATGAATTAGAAGGTTCCTAAGTCTGTTCATGAGGTTCGTAGTTTCCTTGGTTTGGCGGGATACTATCGGAGGTTTGTGGATGGGTTTTCTAAGATTGCTGCACCTTTGACAAAGTTGCTGCAGAAGGATGTTAAGTATGAGTGGACGGAAGCGAGACAGCAGGCTTTTGAGAAGCTTAAGGCAGCCTTGACGCAAGCTCCTATCTTGGTTCAACCTGAATCAGGGAAAGAGTTTGTGGTTTACAGTGATGCGTCCTATGTTGGTTTGAGATGTGTGTTGATGCAAGAGGGTAAGGTGGTGGCTTATGCATCGCGGCAGTTGAAAGTGCATGAGCGCAATTATCCTACGCATGACATTGAGTTGGCTGCGGTGGTTTTTTCTTTGAAGATCTGGAGACATTACCTGTATGGTGAGAAGTGTACTGTGTACACGGATCACAAGAGTTTGAAGTATCTGATGTCTCAGAAGGAGTTGAATCTTAGGCAGGGACGTTGGGTGGAGTTGCTCAAGGATTATGATTTGACGATTGAGTATCACCCTGGAAAAGCTAATGTTGTAGCAGATGCCTTGAGTAGGAAGGTAGCTGTTGAGCTGAGGGCTATGTTTGCCAGTTTGAGTATTTCGCGTGATGGTGGTCTTGTGGCTGAGTTGCAAGTGAAACCATCTTTGGTTCAGTTGATCAAGGAAAAGCAGTTGCTGGATGATTCCTTGGTACCGCATGTTCAGGATATCACGGAGGGTAGGCCTTCGGATTTCTGTTTTAATGATGATGGAGTGTTGTGTTTTGGGAGTCGGATAGTAGTGCCCAATGATGCTGAGTTGAGGCGTGCTATCTTGACTGAAGGTCATAGTAGTCCTTTTGCTATGCATCCTGGTAGTACTAAGATGTATCGTGATCTTCGTGATGAGTACTATTGGGTGGGTTTAAAGAAGGATGTTGCGGAGTTTGTGAGCAAGTGCATGGTGTGTCAGTGAGTTAAGGCTGAGCAACAGGTTCCTTCAGGGTTGTTGCAACCGTTGAGAATCCCTGAATGGAAGTGGGAAAGGATTACCATGGATTTTGTATCTGGTTTACCCTTGTCACCGTCGAAGAAGAATTCGGTGTGGGTGATTGTGGATCGTCTGACGAAGTGTGCGCATTTCTTGTCTGTGCATACTACGTACTCCTTGGATAAGCTTGCGGAGCTGTACATTGCTGAGATTGTGCGGCTGCACGGTGTGCCTAAGTCGATTGTGTCGGATAGGGATCCGAGGTTTACATCGCGGTTCTGGCAGTGTTTGCATCAAGCTTTGGGTACACGGTTGAATTTCAGTACATCTTATCATCCTCAGACAGATGGTCAGTCCGAGCGTGTTATCCAGATTTTGGAGGATATGTTGAGGTGTTGCGTGATAGAGTTTCAGGGCTCTTGGGAGAAGCATTTGCCTTTGGTGGAGTTTGCTTATAACAATAGTTATCAGGCAAGTATTCAAATGGCACCTTATGAGGCTTTGTATGGGAGGAAGTGTAGGACTCCTCTTTGTTGGGCTGAAACGGGTCAGAAGTTGGTTTCGATGCCGGCTTTGTTGAAAGGAACCACCGAGAAGGTGAAGCTCATTTGTGAGTGTTTGAAGGCATCTTCTGATCGGCAAAAGTCTTACGCGGATTTGAAGCGTAAGGAGATTGAGTATGCGGTGGGTGACCGTGTGTTTCTGAAGGTTTCGCCTTGGAAAAAGGTGATGAGGTTTGGCCGTAAGGGTAAGTTGAGCCCTAGGTACATTGGACCATACGAGGTGATTGAGCGTGTGGGTCCTGTTGCGTACAAGTTGAGGCTACCTCAAGAGTTGGAGAAGATTCATGATGTGTTTCATGTTTCTATGCTCCGAAAGTATAGATCGGATCCATCTCATGTGATGCCTATGAAAGAAGTGGAATTGAATCCGGATTTGACCTATGATGAGGAACCGGTGAAGATTCTGGATTCGGATAGCAAGGTTCTTCGAGGCAAGACCATTGAGTTGGTAAAGGTGTTGTGGAAGCATCATGGTGTTGAGGAAGCCACGGGGGAACGGAAGGATGACATGCTGAAGCAGTTTCCGTACCTCTTTCCTTCAGGTAAATTTCGAGGACGAAATTTCTTAAGGGGGGAGAGTTGTAACGCCCCGATTTTGGGCTTAGAAGTTTTGGGTTTGGACCGGTTCGGTCGGAGTGCGGTTCGAATATAAAAAGGTGAAATTAGGAAAGCCTAGTTCGGGTTTCATTAAAAATATGGAAAAATGTCTTAAAATCCTCTTTTATTATATATAAGTGAATGGTGAAATCAATTTTACAAAATGAGGTTTGGAAGAGTGACATTTTGGTTAGTGACCAAAATGTAATTTTTGAAAACTGCGTGACTGTTTTAAAAAGGATTGAAACTTTGAATCTTTAAGGAGCTATTTACCCAATGGGAGTTTCTCCAGATTTTTCCTAAATATTAAAGATTTAATTAATGGTTTTTAAATAAAACTAAAAAGGAGGGAAGATATTTTGGTATTTCCAACTAACTTTCCACATTTTCCATTTTCATTTTCTCTCATCTTTTCTCTCAAACCAAACACATTTCTCCAGAGCTTTTTCCTCTGATTTTGTCACCTAAATATCACATTTCAATTCCCTTTTGATCTTCAATCATCTCTTCATCAAAACCTTATCATTTGCTAATTGGATCTTCAAGCATTTTGATTCTAAAAAGGGAGAAACTCAAGTTTAGAGGTATGAACGTCCTTCTCCTCTAAATTCTCAGTTCTTTACTAAAATTCCCAAGTTCTCAATCCTTAATTGATGTTTTATAAAAGGTTTTATGGTTGTATTCTTGATCTTGGCTTTAAATGCAAGATTTGGTTGATTTTTGGTAAAATTTCGTATGATCTGTTTGGGCAGTGATTTGAGGTGTCTTTTTGATGTTAAATGAATGTTAAATTGATGTGAAATTGAGGTTTAATCAATGCAATCCCGGATAGGTTGATTTTCCTAAGTTTAGCTTGAGTTCTTGGTTGTTTTTGGAGTGATCTTGTTGATCTGTTATAGCTGGAGGTATAAGGGTGATGTTAGAACCTTTTTGGATGTTAATTGATGTTTAAGGATGATTAGATTTGAGGGATCTTGGCTGGGTAGTGTTGTGGAGTTGTTTGGATGCATTTTCGGTTGTGTTTGGTAGCCGAAAATGGAGTGTGGATGAGAGCAGCGGGTTTAGGTGATTTCATTGAAGATATTAATGCATGATGATGCATTAAACCTCTGCTTTGATGTGTTTAAAACAGGGGAGTCATCTTTGGATCCTAGTGGTGGTGATCTGAAAGCTTGATTGGTGTTTCGGCAAGAGGCGAAACGGAATCGGTGAGTGGATTTTGGTTTTCAGCTTTGAAACCAATGTTTTGAAGGTTTGGGAGCTTAGTTTAAGTCTAAGCAACTTAACTAAGCTCAAGAGTAAGTTTTCGGAAAAACTCTCTTGATGATGAACCATGGATTGGTTGTATGCAATGTGATTGTTTGCATGTTTTAAATTCTGTTTTGAAAGCATATTTTAGCATGTTAGTTGCTGAATTTATAAGCCATGTGATGAAGGATGCTCAAGGTAAGAGATCCTTGTTTTTAATCATTGTTTAAATGAGGTTTGATGCCTAATGATGCATGATGTTAATGGCTTTGATAAATGCTTTAAAACAGTGGATTATTGTTTTTAATGATGCATATTGGCAAGTGATGGTTAAGGTCACAAAGGTGGTTAAAAGTCCTTGTGTGAGCCTTGTTATTTAAGAACAACATGGTGGTTAAAAGTCCATGGTTGGTTCTTGGTTAAGATCACCAAGGTGATTAAAATTCCTTGGGTGAGTCTTGTGGATTTAAGAACAACATGGTGTTTAAAAGTCCATGGATGGTTCTTGGTTAAGGCTACAAGGTGGTTAAAATTCCTTGTGTAAGCCTTGTTTTCTTAAGAACTCCAAGGTGTTTAAAAGTCCTTGGGAGATTCTTGTTAAGGACACAAAGGTGTTTAAAAGTCCTTGTGTGGTCCTTGTCATGGTGTTTAAAAGTCCATGAATGATTCTTGTTAAGGACACAAAGGTGTTTAAAAGTCCTTGTGCGGTCCTTGTCATGGTGTTTAAAAGTCCATGAATGATTCTTGTTAAGGACACAATGGTGTTTAAAAGTCCATGTGTGGTCCTTGGAAATTGTAAGATCACAATGGTGTTTAAAAGTCCATATGTGAGTCTTATGTTGAATGTATCACTTGTTGCCAATATGACATGTTATGAACTTGAAGCATGAAATGCTTGTTAAAGATGCATATGTGCATGTATGAATGTGGTTTGAACTAAGGTTTACAAATGTGTTTTATAAATGCATTATTGTGTGGTTTTTAATGAGCATTCCTCACTAAGCTTTTGCTTACGCTCTCTCTTTTCTTAAACCAATAATGCAGAGCATTGAAGTGCCTTTTGGGGCAGCAAGGGAATCAAGCATCCAAGTGAAGAATTAAGCTCATGTATGGTGAACATTTCCTAAAACTATTAGCTTTTGGGTATTTGGCAATGGGGGACCTATGTTGTTGTTTTGGGAGATGTTTTGGACTCCCTAAGTTGGATTTGTGTTGTTAACAATGTTGGTACATGTAATTGGCCATTATGAGATTGTTTTCGTATATTGATGCTTGAATGGATTCTAAGTAGGATGCATGCCTATAGAATTGGGGATTTTCATAATTGATGCCATGTTGATGTTTGGTTGATGCAATTACGTTCCTTGAATGTTGAATGACTTGCTGGTATAATTTGGTGGCATTTGGGGCATGTTTGGTGGGTCAATTATGTGTTTATTCAGCAAATTTTCTACAATCTGGGCAGGCCGTATCGGGACAGGTGCTACCATTTCGAAATAGGGGCCTGAAATGGCCTAGGCGTTCCGAAACGGGAGGAACCGTTCCGGAACGGAAATGCCACTGTCAAGCCTCGTTTCGGAACTAGTTTCGGAACGGTCCCGCGTTTCGGAACAGGTCCTCCCTGTTTCGGAACACTCGACCGTTGGGCTCTGAATTTGATGGTTATATGTTTTGGAATGTTTGCGTTTTGGTCCCGAATCTTGTTAGGCAATTGTATGAGTTTAAGATGTCCGTTTGAGCTGAAATTTGGCAGAGAAGCATGAAACATGACTAATTTTATATTGGTAACTTTAATTCGGGCTAAGTCCTTATAATTTCCAGAATTTACATTTTGGTCCCTAAGGTTGTAATTTGTGCAATTGAGTCCCTGAATGGTCCTTGATTGCTATGATCTTGAAGTATGTTGTTCTTGTGAACATATTTAGGGTTAATGTGCATCTAGATAAGTTTTAAAAAGAAAAAAAAGGGTCGTTAATCAAGGTTGACTTTCGGGTTGACTTTGGTTTTCCCCGTGTAATCTTCTTAATCCGGGTCAACCGTCTAGGCCGGGTTAAGGGGGTTACTCATTCGCCCCTCGTCGTACCCTAAACACGATTGAATCCTAAACCACACCGACAATGACAACCGTAGCGTTCGACGATTCCAATGCCAACGAAGAGCACTGAAGATCGCCCAACCCATGATGGATTCTCGCCGCGCCGCTGCTACTTACACGTCATCGATTAAGCCTGTGAAATAAAAGGGGGGAATGGGTCAAACCTTGATTCGAATATGGAGAAGAATCAGCCTCAGTTTCTCGAAAATTCAACCAAGGATCAAACCAAAATAAAGTCTGAATCAAATCAGAAATAATTTGGATGATATTTAGGAATTTATGCTTGAGAATCAAGCATTTTTTACCTATAAAAAGTCATGTATTTTCCATTGTCAACCATCAAAGAAAAATCCAAAAAAGAAGAAGAAAAGAATCATTAGAAAGCTTAGAAATTTCAGTAGTTTTGTGGAAGAGAAGTTCGAATTTCTCGGTGGAGTTGTAATCAAATTCGTTGGAATCAAAGAAAAAAAATCATATTTTGGTAATATGTTCTTCCATTGTTTTTCATTATTATTATGATTTTTTTTTATTTGTTAATTTGATGTTAGTTTTATCTTGTAGTGTTGGAAAATAGTAGTTCTTAAACCTGGATTTGTTTATTCGAATTAAAACTAATTTTGAGCCCTTTTTTAAATTGATTTTCGGGAAAAAAAAGAAAAAAGAATGGGTGTTCTTCATTCTTGAAGAACACCAAGAACATACTTGGTTTTTGTTTCATTTTGGAGTTTGATCCATTGGAATCAAGGAAAGATTTTAAAAGATGTTTTTTGGGCCTTAACACAATTTTTAAAAGAAGGAACAAAATTTTGGGCTTTAAAAAGTTTGTTTTTTGGACCATTTTATATCAAGCTTTAGTAATGTTTTTTTAAGTTAGTAAAAACTTTTTTCTAATTTTTTTTTCTTAAAAATGCTTAATAAATATATTTTATGTTACTTGTCGAATATTAAGCCAACAGATTTTTTTGTAAATAAATGTCTTTATCGAAAAAATAAATAAAAAGTTAGAAGTGTATGGGTTCCTAAGGAACTTGTAGTTTATAACAATATTGTAGCCATTTTATCTTGGATTCCTTAGGGAACCAAGTATTTGGGAACTAACACTCATGGACCCATAATGATTTGGGTACCAAAAATTAAAGCTTAACTCTTTGTTTGTAGGGGGCATTGCTACAAGGCCAAAGCACAAAGCCAAAACTCATGGTACCTTGATAGTGGATGCTCGAGGCACATGACCGAAGACAAGAGTCAATTCATTGATTTAAAGCCAAAAAGTTGAGGAGTGATGACATTTGGTGACAACTCCAAAGGCCACACTGAAGGTATTGGCTCCAAAGGTAATCACTCTACCATACTCATTGAAAATGTGTTATATGCCAATAATCTAAAACATAATTTATTGAGCATTAGTCAATTGTGTGATAAAGGGTTTAATGTCTTATTTGACAAAAATGGATGTAAAATTGTTCACATTAAATCTAATAAAACAATGCTCGTTGGTCATCGCATAGGAAACATATACATGGGGCATCTAGATGTCATTCATTCATCCCATGCATGTTTTGTTGCTCAATCTGAAAATGATGCATGGTTATGGCATAGGAAGCTAGGACATGCTAGCATTAGTGTTTTAGAAAAATTAGTTTCCCTAAATCTAGTTAGAGGTTTACCCAATATTAAGTTCTCAAATGATAAAATATGTGATGCATGCTCTAAGGGTAAACAACATAAATCATCCATTAAATCCATTAATGATGTCTCTACTAGTAGATGTTTACAATTGATTCATATAGATCTTTTTGGGCCTATTAGAACTATGAGCTTGGGTGGTAAATCATATGTTTTTATACTAGTTGATGACTATTATAGGTTTACTTAGGTTCTATTTTTAAGTACAAAAGATGAGGCTTTAGAAAAATATATCACGTTTTCTAATTTAACTCAAAATGATCTTGAGCTTAAGATTTCTCACATTAGAAGTGATCATGGAACCGAGTTTCAAAATCTAGGTTTTGAAGAGTTTTTAAATGAAAATGGTATTAGCCACAATTTTTCGGCACCTCGAACTCCTCAACAAAATGGGGTAGTTGAGAGGGAAAATAGGACTTTACAAGAAATGCCTAGAATCATGCTTTGTGAAAACAATTTACCTAAATACTTTTGGGCGGAAGCCACAAATACCGCTTGCTACATTGTAAATCGAGTAATGATTAGGCCACTTTTAAAGAAAACACCATATGAGATTTTAAAATCTAAGAAGCCTAACATTAGCTATTTTCACCCATTTGGTTGCAAGTGTTTTGTTTTAAACAATAGAAAAGGCAACTTAGGTAAATTTGATGCTAAAATTGATGAAGCTATTTTCTTAGGATATTCCTTAAACTCTAAAGCCTATTGTGTATTTAATAAAAGAACTTTAGTAGTAGAAGAATCTATACATGTTGTTTTTGAAGATAACCTCCTTCTGAGGAAGGAATCTTGTGATGATGATGATGTAGGAATCCTTGATGCCTTTGATGGAGGAAAAAATTCAAAGGAGGTTGAGATTCCAACTAAAGAATAAGATTCACAAGATCCACCTTTTGAAGCCTTGAAGGACTTGGCTCTTGAGGAAAAGGAAGTGAGATACCCAAGGGAGTACAACTATGTCAAAGGTGGTGAAATCTTGGGTGATCCATCCAAGGGGGTAACTACTAGATCCTCTATCAAATTAATGAATCATGTTGCATTTGTCTCATTCATAGAGCCTAAAAATATCAAAAAAGCTTTAAAAGATGGGTTTTGGATTTTGGCAATGCAAGAAGAGTTAAACCAATTTGAGAGGAGTAATGTATGGACATTAGTTGAAAGGCCTAGTAATCAATCTAATATAGGAACTAAATGGGTATTTAGGAATAAACTAGATGAGAGTGGTAACATAGTGAGAAACAAAGCTAGACTAGTTGCTCAAGGTTACACTCAAGAAGAGGGAATAGATTTTGATGAAATCTATGCACTCGTAGCTAGAATGAAAGCTATTAGGATGTTGCTTGCATATGGATGTTATCATGATTTCAAGCTTTTTCAAATGGATGTAAAAAGTGCATTTTAAATGGTTTTATAAATGAAGAAGTGTACGTGGAACAACCACCAGGTTTTGAGGATTCAAAATTTCCAAATCATGTTTTTAAGCTAACCAAAGCCCTTTTATGGTTTAAAACAAGCTCTTAGAGCTTGGTATGAAAGGCTTTCAAACTTTTTAATTGAAAAAGGTTTTGAAAAATGTAAGGTGGACACTACACTTTTTCATAAAAAGATATAATATGACATCTTAGTAGTGCGAATATATGTTGATGATATTATTTTTGGCTCTACTAATGAATGTTATTGCAAAGAGTTTGCTAAGTTAATGCAAGGTCAATTTGAGATGAGCATGATGGGGGAGCTCTTATTCTTTTTGGGACTCCAAATCAAACAAAGGAAGAATGGCACCTTCATAAATCAAGCAAAGTACGTGAAAGATATGCTCAAGAAGTTTGGCTTGGAGAATGCAAAGCCTCAAGCCACACCAATGAGCTCATCTACAAAGCTTGATAAAGATGAAGGAGGTAAGTGTGTTGACTTTAAGCTTTATCGCTCTATGATCGGATCATTTCTTTACCTTACTGCAAGTAGACCGGATATATTGTTTAGTGTTTGCTTGTGTGTTAGGTTTCAAGCTAGTTCTAGAGAGTCTCACCTTATAGCCATTAAAAGGATCTTCAGGTACCTTAGAGATACTCCTTATTTAGGTCTTTGGTACCCTAGAGACTCAACCTTTAACCTTCATGCTTATTCGGATGCGGATTATGGGGGTTGTAAAATTGATAGGAAAAGTACTTCCGGTACTTGTCAATTCTTAGGTAGCATGCTCATATCTTGGTTCTCTAAGAAACAAAATAGTGTAGCTATATCTACCACCGAAGCTGAGTACATATCCTTATGGAGTTGTTGTGCTCCAGTCCTTTGGATGAAGCAACAACTCTTAGATTATGGAGTTAAAGTTGAAACCATACCCCTTAAGTGTGATAATACTAGTGCAATTTGTCTCACCAAAAATATTATCGAACACTCTAGAACCAAACATATAGAGATAAGGCATCATTTCATTAGATATCATGTCCTTAAACAAGATGTTGTTATAGAGTATGTTGACATCTTAAACCAACTACCGGACATTTTTACCAAACCTCTAGAAAAAGAGCATTTTTGGTCCCTTAAGAGAGAGTTAGGTCTAACTAGCCTATCTTGACCCTTTAGGACCCTTTTTGTAACACCCCAAATTCGGACCTACATGTTTTAGAGTTTGAATCGGACTGGTCGGGAATGGTTCGAACCTTAAAGGGAGATTTAAGGAACACCTAGTTCGGAATGCTTCAAAAATATGGAAAAATATCTAAAAATCCTCATTTATTATATGAATGATTATGGTGAAATCAATTTTACAAAATAAGGTTTGGAAATACTACATTTCGGTGTAGTGACCAAATCGTAGTTTTTGCAAAAGTTAAATAGTGACTGTTTTGTAAAGGATTGAAACTTTGAATCTTTAAGGAGCTAATTTTACCAAAAAGCTTTTAATCAGATTTCTTCTTAATTTGGGTGATTTTATTAATGTTTAATTCAGGAAAAATAAATATTAATTAAAAGGAAATTACCTTTGACTTTTCATAACAATTTTACGTCAATTTTCTCTCAACCTATTTTCTCTCAAATTCTTTTCAGCCAAACACTCTTTCTCCATCAGTTGGATACTGATTTTCATCCCTTTTGATTGGATTTTAATTCCTTTTTTATTCATAATCTTCTCCTCATCAAAACCTCTTGTTTCAACATTAGATTTTCAAGAAAACTTGCCCAAATCAAGGAGAAATCAACCATTAGAGGTAAGCTTCGTCCTTCTCCTCTAGTGATCAGTTCTTTACTGAAATTCTTAAGTTATCAATCCTTTGTTAATGGATTTTGAGTTGCTTTAACGTTAGAAACAAGAAATTGTCTTAAAACTCAAGGTTTTTTGAGGAATCTTGATGATTATCGTGGTTGATGGTTAGGCTCTGTTTTGAGGTTGTTTTCTAATGTATTTTGGATGTTAATTGATGTTATAAATGAGGTTTTATCAAACAAATCCCGAATAGGCTTGGATTCCTAAATTTTGTATGATAGAATGATGGTTTTTGGGGTGGTTTTGGTGTTCTGTCATAGCTGGAGGTATAAGGACGAGTTTGTGGTAATTTTTATGTTGATTGGTGTTTAGAAACGATTAGAAGTGGTAGATCTTGGCTGGGCTCTGTTTTGGAAGTGTTTGGAGATGATTTTGGTTGTGTTTGGTAGCCGAAATGTGGGTTGTGAGTAGAGCAGCGAGTTTAGGTGTGTGGCTGATGATTTCAATGCATGATGGTGCATTAATCCTCTGCTCTTATGTGTTATAAATAAAGGAGACATCTTCGGACGCCTTTGGTGTTGATCCGGGAGCCTAGATAGCGTTTCGGTGAGCAAGCGAAACATAACCACTGAGTGCGTATGGTTTTAGAAGTCCTAGAGGGACAAAGAATCATGGTTTGGGGATTTAGGAATGTTGCGTGTAAAATAGTCTATCGCAATGGTAGTGCAAGTGTACACGACGCAAGTAGTAAAGTGATACGAAGTATCGGATATCGTCTCCACAGGGATTGGGCTAATAGCTTCACCTTAATTCACTGCACGAAAGTAAAGAAAATAATTGAAAAGTTGTCACGAGTGTAATGAAGTAAACGTAAATAAAAGAGTAAAGATATCAAGATAGAGAGAATGGGCTGGTATTGAATTGCTTAGTAATGCAGGTATTGCAGAGTTTAGGAAATTCAGTTCTGTCGTCGCGGCAGCACCGGTCGCGGCAGCACCGGTCGCGGCAGCAGTCCGTTGATTGTCGCGGCAGCAGACACTCAACTCAGTACTTCAAGTTTGGCAAGAATCCCAGATGTGCCTTGGCCTATCCCTAGGTCCAAGTCTGTCGATGATCACGTCTTTGATAATACCTCCCGGCGTGAATCGAAGGATGAACACCGATGTGGATGAATTCTTCTTTAGCCACTTAACCTCGTCCTATCCCTAGGCCCGAGATAGTTCAACTATAAACTAGAGAACTTGCTCTTATTTCTTTCGTATACTTAACTCTCCCGATGCTAAGTAAATAGATAACCTCACAATGCTCTCCCGATGCTCTTGCAAGATATTAATAACCAAAATAAGAGAACTTGAAGTTTATTTTATTGAACTGAAAATTCCTAAAACAAAACAACCCTTGCAACTACTTTACAAATCAACTCGTGGCCCTAGGGGGAATTTAGAACATGATGTGGGAAGGAAAACGACTAGAGTTTGGGAAGGACGCTAGGGTAATCGGTTATGGGATATGTCCTCCTAGGTTAAAATACATGCCCTTATATAAGCTTTGGGCTCAAGTTATCTAAATTAGCAAGAATACAACTTTAATTGAAAGTATGATTCTAATAAAAACTAAATCTTCAAGGAATCTACTTTCCAACCGTCATCTTCTTGCTTGGGATTTTCCCGCCTTGAACTTTGGGCTTGACATATCTTTTGATCTGGGGCTTGGAAAAATATGAGGTTTTCACACGACAGACGGGCTGAATTTTATCTATCTGTCGAGGTCCAATTTGCTTTTTCTCCTCAAAATTGCTATCGTCCTCTGCTGTCACGGCAGCAACCATGGCAGCATCGTCCTCTTTGTCTGCTTGTCCAGTTCAGCTCTTCTGCTTCTCTGCCCAGCGCCTGCCCTCACCGTCTGCTACGGCGGCAACCTGCAAAAACAACCATTCTTAGTAGAATCTGTGCCTTTTAATATATTTGTGGTGTTTTGCTGTAAACTAACCTAAATGCAATGAATAATGCTTGAATGCAGCAGAAATATGGGTTAAAAGGGTGTAAATTATAGAACTTTTACACACTCAACACCCCCCCCAAACTCAAGTTTTTGCTTGCCCTCAAGAAACTAAGACCTAAAAGAAAAAAGAAATATTTTTGTTTTGGCTTTCAATAGTGAACTTTCCCTTACCCGTTGTTCGTTCCCTATGACGACAGCAACATGTCGGATAATTTCAGATCTATCCGGAATCTCATTATAGTCCTCGTGCAGTGTGTGCATGCTTGTGAACAGTTATATGTCAAGACTCTCTTAGTTTCACTAGAATATTCAACTCTTAACTCGAATTTTTATGCCAACGTTTATCTTTTTGAAGGCACATTTTCATGCTTCTTTGTTTTGATTCGATTTCTCTAAAGTTTTACTAGAGCCAGTTTAAGGCACCTCTAGTTAACTTCCTAGAGCCAGTTTTGGGCACCTCTAGGATTTTTGAGTCTCTTTTGCTAAACTTCTTTCCTAGAGCCAGTGTTAGGCACCTCTAGGGGCTATTCAAGTGTTAAGCTTCCTATTCTAGTTTGGCTAAAAGAAGTCTAAGCAGTATAACAGTCACAATGGTGTTTAAGTTTTCAGAACTATAGAAAGGCTCTAAACTTCTCCTTAAACTATCCTAAAGTTACTGCCACGATAGAGCTGTCACGACAGGCAAGTTCAGATCATAGTTTTAAGCCAACATTTTCAATCTTTTCAGTTTTTTTAAGAGAGAAAAATAAACTAAGTAAAGACACCAATTTAACTAAAGATGTACTCCATTAATATGGAGGGTTGCCACCCCCAAACTTGAGGATTGCATTGCCCTCAATTCAAATGACAAAAGAAAAATGAAAACATATGAAGGCATTACATCACAAAATATATATGGCAGGCTGCAATAAGAAGATAAAAAACTTAAATTTAGGCGTTGTCATCGCTGCTGCTGCTGAGGCGGATCTGGCGGCAGATTCTGGCTCTTGGGGTGGGCTGGGGTGGTTGCTGTACAACCTGAATATCAGAGCTGCTGCCGGTGCTGTCACTACTGCTGCTGGCCTTTGGCAGAGTTTTCTTGTCTGCCATTCTTTTCTACCTCTTTACCGGTGTAAATTCCTTCGACAGGTTCCTCTGAATAGAGGGTTCATCGTCACTGTCTGCCCAAACGGAGGAGAAAGAGAACCCAGCAACAAAGGCAGCAAGGTCATCCGAGGGCACTGGTGGCTTTGTTCCTCGAGCAGATGGTTCGACATGAGTGCTGCCGGCTGCTGTTGGGGCAGGCGATGGTATGGAGGCGGCAAATGGTGTTTGTGGGGTAGCAGCATGTGTAGGTGTGTGGACAGGGGTGGTGACAGTGAAGTAATGGGCAGGGAAAGTGGGGAAAACATCATCAGGGAAATTTAAAGTGTTTTGAATAAAATTTACCGTAGATGCGGTGAAGTCCCTGATGAATGTCATGAGGCCCAACTGTCTTTCCTCCATCTTTTGAATGGCAGCTAGGATCTGATTGGAGGAGTCTGTCGGAGCAGCTGCTGTGGCGGCAGGTGCAGGATTTGGTTGCTCTGATGATTCAGCTGTGGCAGCAGCGGGGTTGAATGATGAGAGAGGGGTGGCCACTGTCATCTCCATGAGGCTGATGATATTCTTTTCCGTCTAACCCCGTCCTTTCACTATGAAATCGGTGTCGGCTTCCGGCACATTATGGCCGCAACAGAGTGATGTGATGAGGTAGGGGAGGAAAAGGAGGCCCGTCGGTCGATGTGCACTTTCCAAAATACTCTCTCGAATATAACTACCCACATTAATGGGCCATTCATTTAAAATAGAGTGTATTAAGGCTAACCTTTGCTGGTCAACGGTTGTATGGTGCGACGACGGCATGATCCTCTTTTTGATGAAGGCATTCCATAGTTTTGCCTCCGACAGCAGCTGCCCCCTCTTCACTGTGTGTGGATTTTTCTGGCTGGTATTCCATTCGGTCCCCTCTTCCGTCAGTTATACCATGATAGCGTCATAGGCAGCATCATCCAAGGTGTCGAGGAACTACTGGTGTGCATCATCATTGGGGCATATGTAGAGGCCATATAAGGAGTTGATGTGCTCCGCTGTAAACGATACCTCTTTCCCTCTAACAGTCATTGTTGTCGTCATTTTGCTGCTGATGGCAGCAAAAAATTCTCTCACCAGTGTCTCGTTCATCTCCTCTGGTTGCTCCGCAAATGTTTGCCATAATAGAGCTCTAATCTTCCTGGCGATGAAAGGCTTAAGGCCCAGATTCTTTGCCTTTGGGGTATAGATGAAGCCTCGTTCTTCCCACAGGTCTCTGGTTGCAAAGGAATGTGGGGGAGTTGCTGCCGGTGAGGAAGTAGAGGCAGCATTGCGGCGGGTTTTTCTGGAAGACATGTTAGTGCAAGGGTTGTGAAAATTAAATGAAAGCAAATGAAAACTAAAGATGGAGAGCAAGTAAGAAAGGCAGAAGTGAGTGAAAATGAAAATGAAACGGGGTTTTATAGAAGAGGAATTGCTGCCCGTTGCAACTATAACGGCAGGCGCGAATAACGGGGCGACTGCAGAGCTTTAGCGTGTCTGACGCGTCTGACACACGTTTCCGCGTCTGTTACGCGTCTGTCACACGTTTCCGCTTCTATCGTGATAGCATGGTGACAGCCTGTCTTTTCCGCGTTTGTCATGGCAGCCATAACAACAGGCTTCAATATTGGGCTTTGTTGGGCTGATGGATGGGTGGTGGGCTGAGTTCACTTCTCCCGTTCTTCTTAACTCCTTTATTTCCTAAAAACAATAAACATAAAAACATTATTTGAATAAAATAAACCTTATTTCCTAATAAATAATAAATAATAAATAATAAAATTTAGGTTAAATTAGGGATGTCAGGTGGGGCATCTCCTAAGGTAACCACTTCCTGCATTCTTGGGGCTTCAGTCCCCTGATAATGCTTGAGGCGCTGTCCGTTGACTTTGAATTGGTGCCCGTCTTTTAATAATCGGATTGTGATGGCACCATGGGGAAAAACTTGTACGACTTGGAACGGGCCAAACCATCTAGATTTCAGTTTTCCTGGGAAAAGTTTTAGTCTAGAATTGAACAACAATACAAGCTGCCCTGGGCAGAACTGTCGTGGCAGCAACTTCCTGTCATGCCACTTCTTAGTTTTCTCCTTGTAGATTCTTGCATTGTCGTAGGCCATTGTCCGTATTTCTTCAATTTCGTTCAGATCTAACAGTCTTTTCTGTCCTACCTTGTCCAAGTCCATATTTACTGCCTTGATTGCCAAGTATGCTCTGTGCTCTATCTCGACAGGGAGATGACATGTTTTCCCATAAATCAATCGGTACGGAGACATGCCCAATGGAGTCTTAAAAGCTGTCCTATATGCCCATAATGCATCATTGAGGAGTAAAGACCAATCTTTCCTAGTTGGCTTAACCATCTTCTCAAGAATATTCTTAACTTCCCTATTAGATATTTCAGCTTGTCCATTGGTCTGTGGGTGATATGCTGTCGCGATCCGATGTTTGACACCATATTTCTTCAAGGCGGCAGTAATAACCCTATTGTCGAAATGTCTCCCTTCATCACTGATAATCGCCTTAGGGATGCCAAACCTAGAAAAAATGTTTTTGTGTAAAAACTTTTGGACTGTCTTGGCATCATTCTTTTGAGTTACGATAGCTTCGACCCACTTAGAGACATAATCCACTACTAGGAGGATGTATAAATTTCCACATGAAGATGGAAAGGGTCCTATAAAATCAATCCCCCAAACATCGAAGATTTCGACTTCTAGAATGTTCTGCAGTGGCATCTCGTTTCTCCTTGAGATGTTTCCTGTCCTTTGGCACCTGTCACAACTCTTGTAGAAGATTTGAGCATCTTTATATAGTGACGGCCCATAAAACCCTGACTGCTGCACCTTGGCAGCAGTTTTGTTGCCTCCTAAGTGACCTTCATACTGTGAAGCATGGCAGTGATGAAGAATGTCTTCTTGCTCTTCTTGTGGTACACACCTCCTTATAACCTGATATGTACATATTCTGAAAAGAAGAGGTTCGTCCCAATAATAATGCTTAACATCATTTTGGAACCTCTTCCTGGCTTGGTAATTAAGATCAGAAGGAATTATTCCGCTAACTAAAAAATTAACGAAATCAGCATACCAGGGGAGTTCAGAAGACTTACCTGCCGCCATGGCTGTCACGACAGTGATTGCGGCAGCAAAGAGCTGCTCGTCTGGGAAGGTCTCCAGTATGTTTGTCTCATCTATTGGTAGACTATGTCCCTTCTCCAACCTTGACAAGTGATCTGCCACCTGATTTTCTGTCCCTTTTTTGTCCTTGATTTCAAGGTCGAATTCTTGCAATAGCAGGATCCACCGTATCAATCGAGGCTTTGCATCCTTTTTTGCGAACAAATACTTCAGGGCAGAATGGTCGGTGTGCACTATTACCTTCGTCCCAAGTATGTAAGAACGAAACTTGTCAATGGAGAATACCACAGCTAATAACTCCTTTTCTGTGGTGGTGTAGTTCACTTGGGCGTTATTCAGTGTCTTACTAGCATAATATATGACATGAAATAACTTGTCTCTCCGCTGCCCAAGTGCTGCCCCGACAGCATAGTCACTAGCATCACACATAATCTCAAATGGCTGTGTCCAGTCTGGTGGCTGTACTATTGGGGTTGTTACCAGTTTTTCCTTTAGAACCTTGAATGCTTCAGTACATTCATCATTAAAGTCAAAGGGTCGGTTCTACTCCAAAAGATGGCATTTGGGTTTGGTGATTTTTGAGAAATTTGCAATGAATCTCCTATAAAAACCAGCATGTCCCAGGAAACTTCGAATACCCTTGACTGTGGTCGGCGACGGCAGCTTCTCGATCACTTCTATTTTGGCCCTGTCGACTTCTATGCCACGACAGCTAATGTTATGACCAAGGATTATCCCTTCATCCACCATAAAGTGGCATTTTTCCCAATTCAAGACTAGATTTGCTTTTTCACATCTTTCAAGTACCTTTTGTAGATTGCCGAGGCAGCTCTCAAAATCGTCCCCAAAGACTGAAAAATCATCCATAAAAATCTCAAGGAAGTCCTCCACCATATCGGAGAATATGGCCATCATGCACCTTTGGAAGGTGGCGGGTGCATTGTATAATCCAAACGGAATCCTCCTAAAAGCATATGTTCCGTAGGGGCATGTGAAAGTCGTCTTTTCTTGATCCTCCGCTACAATAGCAATTTGATTATACCCTGAATAACCATCAAGAAAACAATAGTAAGGTTTACCCGCTAATCTATCAAGCATTTGATCAATAAAGGGTAAGGGAAAGTGGTCCTTTCGGGTAGCTTTGTTAAGCTTCCGATAGTCCATACAAACCCTCCAACCAGTCACAGTCCTGGTTGGGATTAACTCATTGTTTTCATAGGTCACCACGGTCATTCCTCCTTTCTTTGGAACACATTGCACTGGGCTCACCCATTTGCTGTCGGAGATGGCGTAAATAATACCAGCATCTAACCATTTGATTATTTCTTTACGAACCACCTCTTTCATCGCATGGTTTAGCTGCCTTTGGGCATCTATAGTCGGCTTATGATCTTCTTCTAAAAGGATTTTGTGCATGCATAACGCCGGACTAATGCCTTGAATATCAGCTATCGTCCATCCAATTGCCTTCTTGTGCTGCCGCAGCATCCCTATTAGCTGTCGTTCCTGTTCCTGTGGCAGCTTAGAAGAGATGATTATGGGCAACTTATCATTTGAACCAAGAAAAGTATATTTTAGCTGCCCTGGCAGGGGCTTCAGTTCTAAGGCAGGTGGCTCAACAGTAGATGGCTTTTGGATTGCATGGTTATCCGAAGTATAATTTAAAGGTTCGTATAACTTACCTGGACGATCGCCTATCCAGTTTACCTCCTCCTAATCTTCAGTATCAAATGTATCGAATTCAGAGGAGTTGCTGTCGTCGGTGTTGTTGTCAGTGCTGTCGTGACAGTCCTGTAGGTGGTTGCCGCGGCAGTGACCAATTTTTATGTCGTGACAGCCCGACCTGGTGCAGGGTTGATCAAGGGTAACTTCAGTGATAGCCTTGCATTCCTCGTCTGCATCAGCATGCTTCATAGCTTGGAGAACATTCAACTTAATCTCTTGATCGTTCACTCGCATGGTGAGTTCTCCTTTCTCCACAATAGTCAGTGATCTTCCCGTGGCTAAGAAGGGTCGCCCAAGGATGATTGGTGCATTTTCGTCTGCCTCACAATCTAAAACAAGCAAGTCAGCAGGAAAAATAAATTTATCCACTCTTACCAGAATATCTTCGATTTTTCCTTCCGGATGAACATAAGAGTGGTCTGCCAGCTGCAGAACTACTGTCGTGGGCCGCGCCTTTCCAATACCTAATTTTTGAAAAACAGATTTTGGCATTAAATTAATACTAGCACCAAGATCACAAAGTGCCTTACCCACATATTTGTCTCCGATTACACAAGGTATGATGAAGCTCCCCGGATCCTTCTTTTTCTATGGTGGCTGCCGATGAAGAAGACTCATGCAACCTTCTGTCATCTTTACCGTTTCAAATTCCCCAAGTTTAGATTTCTTGGACATGACATCCATGAGAAATTTGGCATAACCGGGCATCTCCCTAACGGCATCTAACAGCGGAATATTAATATGAACCTGCTTAAAAATATCATAAATCTTTTTGAGCTGAGATTCTTGCTTTGCTTGTTGTATCCGTTGAGGAAAAGAAGGTGGGGGACGATAATCAGCAATATGTCCTTCCCACTGCATACGAATCTGAGGAGGTTTAGGTTCATCATTTTTCTCCTCTGTCGCTTCTGCTGTCGTGACAGGCTCATCGGCAGCAGTCTGTTTGTTACCTGTCGGGGCAGCTTCCTCGGCAGGTCTGTCCAAGGCTGGTTCCTTTACTGTTTCAGCTTCTTTTTCCGGCCCTGGTAGTTTCTTCCCACTCCTAGTAGTGATGGCCTTACATTGCTCATGTGTGGGCTGCCTAGCATTTTCAGTATTACTAGGAAATCCTCCAGTCTGCCTTGGCTTAATATGTTGGGAAACCTGACCCATTTATGTCTCCAAAGATTTCAGAGTAGCTTCATGATTTGTCATCCGCATCTCTGTTTTATCCATGAATGTCTCTGTTTCTTAACAAACTGGTTCATATTCTCAATATAAGTACCTGCCTGAGAAATGAAAGTGGCCAGAGTCTGTTCCAGTATACTGCTCGTGGCAGCTGGTGGCTGCTGTTGCTGCTGTGGCGGCAGTTGCGGCGACAGTTGTTGTCGCGTCAGCAATCTAGGTCCTCCCTGATTTTGATTGTGTTCTTGAGGATTAAGGGCATTATTAGGATTACTCCAAGAAAACTTGGGATCCTTCCTCCAGTTGGGAATATAGTTGTTGGAGTTGTAATTCGGCTTATAGTTTCCAACATATTTTCCCTCTTCTAACTGTATCGGGCATTCATCCGAACTATGATTTCCCTCACAGATTTCACATACCTCCTCAACAGCAAATCCATGTTGTGCATCATCATTCATTAACCTTTTCATTGCTTTAGTAAGGAATGCTACATGTGATTTCATCGTGCTGTCGGCTTCATAATCCTTGACAGCTAGTACCCGTTTACTGCTGAATCATTCTTGGCCAGATTTTTCAATACTTGCATTGCCGCGTCCGGATCTTTATCCAATAATAATTTGTTTGCTGCTGAATCAATTCGAATACGAGTTTGTAAGTTGGTAGCATTATAAAACTTAGTTACCTGATTCCAGACGGGGAATCCATGAATTTGGCAGTTCCGTAGAAGAGTAGTAAATCTGTCCCAGGCCTCGTGCATTGGCTTGTCATCTTCCTGTTGAAAAGTAGCAATTTCATTACGTAATCGCTCAGATAAATGCGAAGGATTAAAACGAGATAAAAATTCACGAGATAAATCTACCCAAGTTCTAATTGAACCCGGCGTAAGTTTATTCCACCAAGTTTTTGCTCTGTCCCTCAATGAATGGGGAAATAACCGAAGCCTCGGTATCTCCGGATTAACTCCTGGCAGTCTAAATGAACCACAGATCTCCTGGAACGTTTTTAGATTCTCCCTAGCATCCTTTGTAACAGCACCACTAAATTGACCGGCATTGTTGATCATACTAAACATAACAAGTTTTAGCTCGAAGTTGTCAACATCTATGTCCGGCAGCGTGGTTTCCAGTTCTACATGATCGTTCAACATGTAGTCGCGATAGGACCGTCGTCTGGCAGCGGCAGCAGGGTTGCCGGCAGGCGGTATAATATCGTCGACAGGCGGGTCGTTTCCATTGTGGGTCATCTTCTCTAGCTGTTCCTCAAGGTACTCGTTCCTGGCTAGTAAGTGACGAAGTTGTTTCTTGAGGTTGAATGATTGTTCGATTTCCGGATCTAATTGATACTCAGGATCTTTACCTCGATTCGATCTGCGCATAAACAAGAAACCTTGTGAAAAGCAACAGTTGAATGCACCAAAGAAAAACAGAAAAATAAAAATAAAAATAAAAAGGAAAAGTGCAATAAAAGAAAAGGTAGAGTTATGTTGCCTATCCCCGGCAGCGGCGCCAAAAACTTGTTGCGTGTAAAATAGTCTATCGCAATGGTAGTGCAAGTGTACACGACACAAGTAGTAAAGTGATACGAAGTATCGGATATCGTCTCTACAGGGATTGGGCTAATAGCTTCACCTTAATTCACTGCACGAAAGTAAAGAAAATAATTGAGAAAGTTGTCACGAGAATAATGAAGTAAACGTAAATGAAAGAGTAAAGATATCAAGATAGAGAGAATGGGATGGTATTGAATTGCTCAGTAGTGCAGGTATTGCAGAGTTTAGGAAATCCAGTTCTGTCGTCGCGGCAGCACCTGTCGCGGCAGCAGTCCATTGATTGTCGCGGCAGCAGACACTCAACTCAGTACTTCAAGTTTGGCAAGAATCCCAGATGTGCCTTGGCCTATCCCTAGGTCCAAGTCTGTCGATGATCACGTCTTTGATAATACCTCCCGGCGTGAATCGAAGGATGAACACCGATGTGGATGAATTCTTCTTTAGCCACTTAACCTTGTCCTATCCCTATGTAACGCCCCGGTTTTGGGCTTAGAAGCTTTGGGCGTTGACCAGTTCGGTCAAAGTGCTGTTCGAATTTAAAAGAGTGAAATTAGGAAAGCCTAGTTCGGGTTGCATTAAAAATATGGAAAAATGTTCTAAAATCCTCTTTTAATATATATAAGTGAACTGTGAAATCAATTTTACAAAATGAGGTTTGGAAGGGTGACATTTTGTCTAGTGACCAAAATGTAATTTTTGAAAACTGCGTGACTGTTTTAGAAAGGGTTGAAACTTTGAATCTTTAAGGAGCTATTTACCCAAAGGGAGTTTCTCCAGATTTTTCTAAGATATTTAGTGATTTAATTCTGAGTTTTAAACAAAAGAAAAGTGGAGGGAAGTTATTTTCCATTTTCAACTAACTTTTCCAATTTTCCTTTTCTCTCATTTTCTCTCAAACCAAACACTCTCTCCAGATCTTTTCCCTCTGGTTTTGTCATCTAAATCACTCTTTTCATTTCCCTTTTGATTTCAAATCATCTCATCAACAAAACCTCACCATTTGCTAGTTGATTCTTCAAGCTTTTTGGTTCTAAAAGGGAGAAACTCAAGTTTGGAGGTAAGAACGTCCTTCTCCTCTAAACTCTCAGTTCTTTACTGAAATTCCCAAGTTCTCAATCCTTAATTGATGATTTATAAGTGGTTTTAAAGTTGTGTAATGGATCTTGGCTTAAAATGCAAGATTTGGTGATTTTTGATGGATTTTCGTATGATCTGATTGGGCTGTGTTTTAAGGTGTTAATTTGATGTGAAATGAATGTTAATTTGATAAGGAATTGAGTTTTAATTAATGCAATCCTGGATAGGTTGAATTTCCTAAGTTTAGCATGTGTTTCTTGGTTGTTTTGGAGTGATCTTGTGGATCTGATGTTGCTGGAGTTATAGGGATGTTGTTAGGTTCTTTTTAGATGTTAAATGATGTTAAAGGATGTTTAGATTTGATGGTTTTTGGCTGGGCTTTGTTGAGGAGTTGTGTGGACGCATTTTCGGTTGTGTTTGGTGGCCGAAAATGGAGTGTGGATGAGAGCGGCGAGTTTAGGTGCTTTCATTGAAGCTATTAATGCATGATGATGCATTAATCCTCTACTTTGATGTGTTGAAAACAGGGGAGTCATCTTTGGATCCAAGTGGTGGTGATCCGGAAGCTTGATTTGTGTTTCGGCAAGAGGCGAAACAGAATCGGTGAGTGGAATTTGGTTTTCAGCTTTGAAACCAGTGTTTTGGAGGTTTGGGGGCTTAGTTTAAGTCTAAGCAACTTAGCTAAGCTCAAGAGTAAGTTTTCGGTTAAACACTCTTGGTGATGGCCATGGTTTTGGTTGTATGCAATGTGGTTGTTTGCATGCGTTTAAATCTGTTTTGAAAGCATATCTAGCATGTTTATTTGCTGTGATTTAAAGCCATGTGTTGAAGGAAACTCAAGGTAAGAGTTCCTTGTTTTTGAACATTGTTTAAATGTGGTTTGATGCTTAAAGATGCATGATGTTTATGGCTTTGTAAAATGCTTTAAAACAGTGGATTATTGTTGTTTAATGATGCATATTGGCAACTGATGTTAAGGTCACAAAGGTGTTTAAAAGTCCTTGTGTGAGCCTTGTTATTTAAAGAACATCAAGGTGGTTAAAAGTCCTTGGATGGTTCTTGGTTAAGGTCATCAAGGTGGTTAAAATTCCTTGGATGAGTCTTGTATATTTTAAGAGCAATATGGTGTTTAAAAGTCCATAGTTGGCTCTTGGTTAAGGCTGAAGGTGGTTAAAATTCCTTGTGTAAGCCTTGGTTACTTAAGAACATCAAGGTGTTTAAAAGTCCTTGGATGGTTCTTGTTAAGGACACAAAGGTGTTTAAAAGTCCTTGTGTGGTCCTTGCCATGGTGTTTAAAAGTCCATGGGTCCATGGTGTTTAAAAGTCCATGGGGTTAAGGACACAATGGTGTTTAAAAGTCCATGTGTGGTCCTTGGTTATTATAAGATCACAATGGTGTTTAAAAGTCCATGTGCGAATCTTATGTGAAATGTATCACTTGTTGCCAATATGTCATGAAATGGTATAGAAGCATGTATTGCTTGATTTAAGGTTAAAGAGCATGTGTAATGTTGCTTGAAGAATGATTTATAAATGAGTTTTTATAAATGCATTATTGTATGGTTTTAAATGAGCATTCCTCACTAAGCTTTTGCTTACGCTCTCTTTCTCTTTGTCTTAAATCAATAATGCAGAGCATTAAGGTGCATTGAGGGCAGCAAGGAAGGCAAGCAATCAAGTGGAAGTTAAGCTCAAGTATGGGAAGGTTTTCTTAAACACTTTTAGCTTTTGGCATTTGGCAATGGGGGACCTATGTGGATGTATTGGGAGAGGTTTTGAACTCCCTAAGTTTGTTTAATGATGTCATTAATGCTGGAACATGTAATTGGTCATTATGTGTTTGATTTGGAGATTCAATGCTTGAATGGTTTGCTAAGTAGGAAGCATGCCTTTAGATTTGGGGCTTTTCATATTGGATGCTATAATGATGATTGAATGATGCATTTATGTTCCTTACATGTTGAATGTCTTGCTGGTAAAGTTTGGTAGCATTTGGAGCATGTATGGTTGATCAATTGTGTGTTTTAGCAGCCATTTCACTGCATTCTGTGCAGGCCGTATCGGAACGGCAGCTACCGTTTCGGAACGGGTGCCCTGTAATAGCCCAGGCGTCCGAAACGGAGGTCACCGTTCCGAAACGGAAAGTCCTCTGCCAGCCCTTGTTTCGGAAAACGTTGCGGAACGGCCCTGCGTTTTGAAACAGGTTCTCCCTGTTTCGGAACACCTGACCGTTGGGGGCTGACATTGGCAGTTATATGTTTTGAAATGTTTGCATTTTGGTCCTGAAACTTGTTTTTGCAATTGTATGAGTTTGGGATGTTCACTTGAGCTGAAATTTGGCAGTGAAGCATGAAACCTGACTAATTTCATATTGGTAACCTTAATTTGGATGAGGTCCTTATAATTTTCAGAATTTACAATTTGGTCCCTAAAGTTGTAAATTGTTCAATTGGGTCCCTGAATGATCTCTGACGTGAATGATCTTTGAGCATGCTGTTTGAATGATCATATCTAGGGTTAATATGCATCTAGACAAGTTTAAAAAGAAGAAAAAAAGGGTCGTTAATCAAGGTTGACTTTCGGGTTGACTTTGATTTTCCCCGTGTGACTTTCTTAATTCGGGTCAACCGTCTAGGCTGGGTTAAGGGGCTTACACCCTAGGCCCGAGATAGTTCAACTATGAACTAGAGAACTTGCTCTTATTTCTTTCGTATACTTAACTCTCCCGATGCTAAGTAAATAGATAACCTCACAATGCTCTCCCGATGCTCTTGCAAGATATTAGTAACCAAAATAAGAGAACTTGAAGTTTATTTTATTGAACTGAAAATTCCTAAAACAAAACAACCCTTGCAACTACTTTACAAATCAACCCGTTCCCTTGGGGGAATTTAGAACATGATGTGGGAAGGAAAACGACTAGAGTTTGGGAAGGAGGTTAGGGCAATCGGTTATGGGATATGTCCTCCTAGGTTAAAATACATGCCCTTATATAAGCTTTGGGCTCAAGTTATCTAAATTAGCAAGAACACAACTTTAATTGAAAGTATGATTCTAATAAAGACTAAATCTTCAAGGGATCTACTTTCCAGCCGTCATCTTCTTGTTTGGGATTTTCCCGCCTTGAACTTTGGGCTTGACATATCTTTTGATCTGGGGCTTGGAAAAATATGAGGTTTTCACACGACAGACGGGCTGAATTTTCTCTATCTGTCGAGGTCCACTTTACTTCTTCTCCTCAAAATTGATGTCGTCCTTTGCTGTCACGGTAGCAACCATGGTAGCATCGTCCTTTTTGTCTGCTTGTCCAGTTCAGCTCTTCTGCTTCTCTGCCCAGCGCCTGCCCTCACCGTCTGCTACGGAGGCAACCTGCAAAAACAACCATTCTTAGTAGAATCTGTGCCTTTTAATATATTTGTGATGTTTTGCTGTAAACTAACCTAAATGCAATGAATAATGCTTGAATGCAGCAGAAATATGGGTTAAAAGGGTGTAAATAATAGAACTTTTACACACTCAACAAGGAAAGGTTTGAAACACCTTCCTAAGTCTGGAAGTAAGTATTGGCTAAGATTGCTCTCTTATATGTGGTGGATTGCCCCTAAAATGCTTTTACATGCTCATGGTTTGTGATAGATAAATTCCTACAGTTTTATGCATGATTTATAGCATGAGATGATGCTAGAGATGATTTCATTAGATAACATGTTGCATTGATGAGTTTTGAGCTCTTGTTTTAAAGTATGCAAAATCTTATGGTTTTGAAATGAGATGAGAATGATTTGAGAAATGTTGCATGAAAAACAGTAGGTGAGATGATGTTTTGACATACTATATTGGCATAGAAGATGAGATATTTAACGAATATAATTGATCGATCAATAGGATGAGAGTGCACTTTAAACTAAAAATTCATACGTGCTCTTTGGTTTAATCCAAAGGGAGATAACCGATGATGGGCATTCCATCGGGTAGGACTTGGTGAAATACCCAAGCTTTGTGGCGATGAGAGATACCGCTATGTGAGTACGGTGATGATAGATGCCACCGGAAATTATGTTACTAGACGAGTGAGTACGGTGATGGTAGATGCCACCGGAAGTGTCTAGTGAGTTATCCGCATATCCGAGTAGTAATGAGATGTGAAATGCCAATATAATATATGAAAATGCTTTTGATTCACATGTACCTATTGTTGAGATGATTTATGCTATGAGAAATGCATATGAAATGCTTTGGTTTTACAAGCATGAGTATGGCCATGCCATGAGATTTGCAATGGTTTAAATGCATGAGATAGAATTAAGGTACATGTGTTTTCAATTAGAAGTTGCTTTGAATGGTTTTCAAGCATGAGATAGAATGAGCATGTTATAGAAAAAGCTTTTGAGAAAGTGTTTTCAAGAAATGCATTATTGTGTTGGTTTTCTTAAGAGCATGCCTCACTAAGCATTTGTGCTTACGCTCTCTTTTACCAATAATGCAGATAATTGAAGAACTTTTGGGCAGCGAAAAGGATAAGAACATCCAAGGAAGTATAAAGCTCATGTATGGTGATGTTTTTTATACACTTTAGTTTTGGTATTGGCAATGGGACCTCAAGGTTGTATTTGGGAGATGTGTTTGAACTCCCTGAGTTTGTGGCATGTTTGTGATGGCTTTTATGGATTGTAACTAGTCCTAATTGTATGGGATGAGGTTTGGTTGCTTATATTGGTTTTGAGACTAGGGAGCATGCCTTTAGATTGCGTGATCTTGTATTTGGCACCATGCTCTAGTTTAAGGGACTTAAATATGTTCCTTAGTATCAAAATGAGTTGCTGGTATGTTGTAGTGCCCTTTAAGGCATGTTTGATTGGTATAAAAGGTGAAAAACCAGCTATATTTGCTGTCACTGGGCAAGGTGTATCGAAACACCCTCACCGGTTCCGAAACGGGGGCCTGTAATGGCCATAGTGGATCGGAACAGATGAAGCTATTTCGAAACAGTTTGGCTACTGGTGAAGCCTGTTTCGATACCGGTCTCAGAACATACCTGAGTACCAAAACGGTCAACACCATTTTGATACGGGCGTTTCGGTACGCAGGGTGGTGTTCCGATACAGTTGACCGTTGGGTTATGGATTTGAATTATTTTATGTTTGCATGTTTTACATTTTAGTCCTAAATGTTGTGAATGCAATTACTTGAGCTTGGGATGTCTTTTTATGCTGAAATTTGATAGAGGAGAATGTAACATGATTAATTACATATTGGTAAACCTAAAATCTGCAAAGTCCTTATAGTTTCTAAAAATTACATTTTGGCCCCTAAACGCATAACTTGTGCTATCGAGTCTTTAAATGTTTTTCGATCGCTGTGCCTTTCTCTTACAAGTTTTGTGAGTGCTCACTTAGGTTTAATGTGCATTTAGACAAGATTAAAATAAAAAAGGGTTGTTAATCAAGGTTAACTTTCGGGTTGACTTTGGTTTTTCCTGTGTAATCTTCGTAGTTCGGGTCAAGCGTCTAGGCTGGGCTAAGGGGGTTACATTTGTTGGTATCAGGGCCAGGTTTTCGAATAATTAGGGCTTGGTATGTGGTTTTTGTATGTGATTTTGACTTTTCGGTGAAAGTATGATGTATGAATACTGATGTATGTTTCAATTGAAGTGAATTTGTGATGATATGCTATGTTTGGGTGTGGTTCGGGATCCCATTGCCATATCAATACTAATGAGAAGAATTGTTTTCGAAAATGAGCTTGAGTACTTGGATTACTTACCTTATTATGCCTAATTGTGTTTATTGCATTTTGTCAGTGCATTGTTTTTATTATGGGGCCACGTAGAGAGCTGAGTATCAATACTAGATCTATGGCTGAGAATGAGAACGCAGAGAATGTTGAGGATTTACCTCCTCCTCCCCCTGGCTGACCACCTGGTGGTGATGGAGCTAGGGCTGGTGCTGCTGGAGTTGGTGTTGGGGTTGCTGGACCCGAGGGTGTTCAGGGGCAAGCTGCTCATGATATGACCGTGCTGATACATGCTATTGCTGGAGCTTTCCATGCAGCAGTAGCTGGAGCTCACGGAGCTGCACCTCAAGATGCTGCTAATGTGAGATTGCCATTGGAGCGTCTCCGCAGTCTGGAGGGACTGAGTTCAGAGGTTTGTCACCGGAAGGATCTGAGTCCTGGTTAGAGAGCACCAAGAGGATTCTTGGGAAACTGAACTGCAATAATGTTCAAAAGCTAGGATGCATTGTGTCTCTATTGCATGGTGATGCTTATACGTGGTGGATGACCACGATCTCTGGAATGGAGGATGACGAGGTGACTTGGACATTCTTTTTGAATGCGTTCAAGCGGAAGTACCTGGGAGTTCGCTACCTCGACGAGAAAAGGAGAGAGTTTATGTCTCTTATACAAGGAAACATGTATGTGGCTATATATGAGATTCAGTTTGTTCGCCTTAGCCAGTATGCACTTGAGCTAATTCGTAGTGAGAGGGAAAGGTGCGAAGGGTTCCGTTATGGGTAGGTAGTGGATGTAAAGACCTAAATGCTTGCAGCTGATTACACTGATTTCGATGTCTTGGTCACTAGAGCCAAGGACATTGAATTGAATCTTGGTTTGGCGAGCAGAGCTGGTGGATCAAGCTCGGGAAAGCGAGCTGCTGAACGCGATTATGGTAGAGATCACAACAAGAGGCATAAGGACAGGAAGCCGCATTATGATGTTAGACGTGGGGGTGGTAACCCTGGTAGAGGTCGGCAAGGACCTAATGCTTTCTTGAGGACTCCTGAGTGCAACCGGTGTGGCAGGAGACACGCTGGTGAGTGTTGGGGTAACCTTGGGACATGTTGGAATTGTGGAAACCGAGGGCATATGAAGAAAGATTGTCCTCAGTCGCTGAGAGAGGGACAAGCTCCGATGAGAGCAGCTGAGCCATAGAGAGGTCGTGGGCGCGGCCGTGGTAATTTTCAGCGTAGGGATGATGGTGGAAGGAATGTGGCGCTTGTTGTGGTTGTCCAACCTGAGGGTGGAGGTCAGGCTCGAGTGTATGCCAATCGTGAAGGAAGAAATGACACAGACGTGATCGTAGGTACCTTTACTTTGCAATCCCTGTCATTACTTTCTTTGATTGATTCTGGATCTACACACTCGTACATATTGTGTGAACATGCTCAAATGCTTGGTTTGCCTGTTGAGTCTTTGAATGTTGGTATGCGTGTGACTAGTTCCTTTGGCGAGACGGTTGTAACAAGAAAGTTGTATAGAAGATGCCCCTTAAAGGTGCAAGATCATGTTTTTCTTGTTGATCTTATGGAATTGCCATTTTATGGTTTCGATGTAATCCTTGGCATGGATTGGCTTGTTGAGCATAGAGCCGTTGTGGATTTTGAAAGCAAGTGAGTTTCGTTGAAACTTGCGGATGATTATGAGGTGGTAGTGGTGGGAGAAAATGTTAAATTTCTTGCCAATGTGGTGTCTATGTTGGAAGCAAGCCGGATGTTGCGGCAAGGATGTGAGGCTTACCTGCGTTCAGGATATAAGAACTGTGTGTGAGTTCCTTGGGGTGTTTCCGGAGGAATTACCTGGTTTGCCGCCTAGTAGAGAGGTTGAGTTTGGAATTGAGCTATATGAGAACACAACTCCGGTGTCCATTGCTCCCTACCACATGACACCCAAAGAGTTCAAGGAGTTGATGACGCAACTTCAGCAGTTGCTTGATCGTGGCTTCATTCGACCTAGTGTGTCGCCTTGGGGTGCACCGGTCTTACTTGTTAAAAAGAAAGATGACACGATGAGAATGTGCATCGATTTTCGTCACCTAAATAAGTTGACTATCAAGAACAAATATCCTTTGCTGAGAATTGATGATCTTTTTTATCAGTTTCGGGGAGCGCCTGTGTTTTCAAAGATTGATCTGAGGTCAGGGTACTATCAATTAAAGGTGAAAGATGTGGATGTGCCGAAAACAGCCTTTAAAATGAGGTATGGGCATTCTGAGTTTCTTGTGATGCCGTTTGGTTTGACGAATGCTCCTACTGCTTTCATGGACATGATGAATAAGGTGTTCCATGAATTCTTGGACAAGTTCGTTGTGGTGTTCATCGACGATATCCTTGTGTACTCTCGTACTAAGGAAGAGCATGAATGTTATTTAAGGATTGTTTTGCAAGCGTTCCTGGAAAATCAGCTTTATGCTAAGCTGAGCAAATGTGAGTTCTGGCTAAAGGAGGTTGTTTTCCTTGGTCATGTGGTTTCGGCAGAAGGAATTCGAGTTGATCCCAAAAGGTTGAGGCGGTGATGAATTGGATGCCTCCTAAGTCTGTCCATGAAATTCGTAGTTTTCTTGGGCTGACAGGATACTACCGGAGGTTTGTGGATGGGTTTTCTAAGATTGTTGCCCCTTTGACGAAGTTGTTGCAAAAGGATGTTAAGTATGAGTGGACGGAAGTGAGACATCAAGCTTTTGAGAAGTTAAAAGCAACTTTGACGCAAGCTCCTATCTTGGTTCAACCTGAATCAAGGAAAGAGTTCGTGGTGTATAGTGACGCATCCTACGTTGGTTTGGGGTGTATGTTAATGCAAGAGGGTAAGGTGGTGGCTTATGCATCGCGATAGCTGAAAGTGCATGAGCGCAATTATCCTACGCATGATATTGGGTTGATTGTAATGATTTTTGCTCTAAAGATCTGGAGACATTATCTTTATGTTGAGAAGTGCATTGTGTGCACGGATCACAAGAGTTTGAAGTATTTGATGTCTCAGAAAGAGCTGAATCTTAGGCAATGACGATGGATGGAGTTGCTTAAGGATTATGATCTGACGATCGAGTATCATCCGGGAAAGGCCAATGTTGTGGCTGATGCTTTGAGCAGGAAAGTGGCAGTGGAGTTAAGGGCGATGTTTGCTAGCTTGAGCATATCACGAGATGGTGGTCTTATTGATGAATTGCAAGTGAAACCATCTTTGGTTCAGTTGATAAAGGATAAGCAATTGTTGGATGATTCCTTGGTGCCACATGTTCAGGATATTGCAGAGGATAGGCCATCGGAATTTTGTTTTAATGACGATGGTGTTCTATGTTTTGGGAGTCGGATCGTGGTGCCGCATGATGTTGAGTTGAGGCGCACTATTTTGACCGAAGCTCATAGTAGTCTATTTTCTATGCACCATGGTAGTACGAAAATGTACTGTGATTTGAAGGATGAGTACTATTGGGTGGGTTTGAAGAAAGATGTTGCTGAGTATGTGAGCAAGTGTATGGTTTGTCAGCGGGTTAAGGCTGAGCATCAATTTCCTTCAGGGTTGTTGCAGCCGTTGAGGATCCCTGAATGGAAGTGGGAGAGGATCACCATGGACTTTGCGTCTGGGTTGCCTTTATCTCCATCAAGGAAGAATTATGTTTGGGTGATTGTGGATCGCCTTACGAAGTGTGCGCATTTCTTGCTTGTGCATACTATGTACACCTTGGATAAGCTTGCAGAGTTGTACATTGCTGAGATTGTACTTTTGCATGGCGTACCAAAATCTATAGTGTCGGATAGAGATCCGAGGTTCACAGCAAGGTTTTGGGAGTGTTTGCATCAAACATTGGGTACGCGGCTGAATTTCAGTACTTCTTATCATTCGCAGACGGATGGATAGTCGGAGCCTGTTATCCAAGTGCTTCAGGATATGTTGAGGTGCTGTGTGATTGAGTTTCAAGGCTCTTGAGAGAAGCACTTGCCTTTGGTAGAGTTTGCTTATAATAATAGTTACCAGGCAAGTATTCAAATGGCACCTTATGAAGCTTTGTATGGGAGGAAGTGCAGAACTCCTCTTTGCTGGGCTGAAACGGGACAAAAGTTGGTCTCGATGTCTGCTTTGTTGAAAGGAACCACCGAGAAGGTGAAGCTCAAATGTGAGGGGTTGAAGGCAGCATCGGATCGGCAAAAGTCTTACGCGGATTTGAAGTGTAAGGAGATAGAATTCACGGTGGGTGACCCTGTGTTCTTGAAAGTTTCACCTTGGAAGAAGGTGATGAGATTTGGCCGGAAGGGCAAGGTGAGCCCAAGGTACAATGGACCATATAAGGTGATAGAACGTGTGGGTCATGTTGCTTATAAGTTGAGGCTACCGCAAGAGTTAGAAAAGATACATAATGTGTTTCATGTATCCATGCTTCGGAGGTATAGATCGGATCCTTCGCATGTTATGCATATGAAGGAAGTTGAGTTGAATCCAGACTTGTCTTATGATGAGGAACCTATTGAGATTTTGGATTCAAATAGTAAGGTTCTTCGTGGTAAGACCATTGAGCTGGTCAAAGTGTTGTGGAGACATCGTGGTGTTGAGGAAGCCACATGGGTAGAAAAGAGGACATGAAGAAGCAATTTCCTTACCTTTTTCCTCCAGGTAAATTTTGAGGACGAAATTTCTTAAAAGGGGGAGAGTTGTAACACCCCAAATTTGGGCCTAGATGTTTTTGAGTTAGAATCGGACCGGTCGAGAACAGTTCAAACCTTAAAGGGAGATTTAGGGAACACCTAGTTCGGGATGCTTTAAAAATATGGAAAATATCTAAAAATCCTCATTTATTATATGAATGATTATGGTGAAATCAATTTTACAAAATAAGGTTTGGAAATACTACATTTCGGTGCAGTGACCAAATCGCAGTTTTTGCAAAAGTTAAATAGTGATTGTTTTGTAAAGGATTGAAACTTTGAATCTTTAAGGAGCTAATTTTACCAAAATGTTTTTAATCATATTTCTTCTTAATTTGGGTGATTTTATTAATATTTAATTAAGGGGAAATAAAGATTAATTAAAAGGAAACTACCTTTAACTTTTCATAACTACTATACGTCAATTTTCTCTCATCCTATTTTCTCTAAAATTCTTTTCAGCCAAGCACTCTTTCTCCATCATTTGGCTACTGATTTTCATCCCTTTTGATTGGATTTTAATTCCTTTTTGATTCCTAATCTTCTCATCATCAAAACCTCTTGTTTCTACATTGGATTTTCAAGAAAACTTGCCCAAATCAAGGAGAAATCAGCCATTAGAGGTAAGCTTTGTCCTTCTCCTCTAATGATCAGTTTTTTACTGAAATTCCCAAGTTATCAATCCTTTGTTAATGGATTTTGAGTTGCTTTAATGTTAGAAACAAGAAATTGTCTTAAAACTCAAAGTTTTTGGAGGAATCTTGATGATTTTCGTGGTTGATGGTTAGGCTCTATTTTGAGGTTTTTTTCTAATGTATTTTGGATGTTAATTGATGTTATAAATGAGGTTTTATCAAACAAATCACGAATAGGCTTGGATTCCCAAATTTTGTATGCTAGAATGATGGTTTTTGGGGTGGTTTTGGTGTTCTGTCATAGCTGGAGGTATAAGGAAGAGTTTGTGGTAATTTTTTATGTTGATTGATGTTTAGAAATGATTAGAAGTGGTAGATATTGGCTGGGCTTTGTTTTGGAAGTGTTTGGAGATGATTTCGATTGTGTTTGGTAGCTGAAATGTGGGTTGTGAGTAGAGCAGCGAGTTTAGGTGTGTGGCAGATGATTTCAATGCATGATGATGCATTAATCCTCTGCTCTTATGTGTTATAAACAAATCGCGTAATCGGTGAGTGCTTATGGTTTTAGAAGTCCTTGAGGGACAAAGAATCAAGGTTTGGGGATTTAGGAAAGGTTTGAAACACCGTCCTAAGTCCGGAAGTAAGTATTGGCTAAGATTGCTCTCTTATATGTGGTGGATTGCCCCTAAAATGCTTTTACATGCTTATGGTTTGTGATAGATAAATTCCTATAGTTTTTATGCATGATTTATAGCATGAGATGATGCTAGAGATGATTTCATTAGATAACATGTTGCATTGATGAGTTTTGAGCTCTTGTTTTAAAGTATGGCAAATGTTATGGTTTTGAAATGAGATGAGAATGATTTAAGAAATGTTGCATGAAAAACAATAGGTGAGATGATGTTTTGACATACTATATTGGCATAGAAGATGCGATATTTACCGGATATAATTGATCGATCAATAGGATGAGAGTGCACTATAAACTGAAAATCCGTACGTGCTCTTTGGTTTAATCCAAAGGGAGAGAACCGATGATGGGCATTTCATCGGATAGGACTTGGTGAAATACCCAAGCTTTGTGGCGATCAGAGATACTGCCATGTGAGTATGGTGATGGTAGATGCCACCGGAAATTATGTTACTAGACGAGTGAGTACGGTGATGGTAGATGCCACCGGAAGTGTCTAGTGAGTTATCCGCAAATCCGAGTAGTAATGAGATGTGAAATGCCAATATAATATATGAAAATGCTTTTGATTCACATGTACCTATTGTTGAGATGATTTATGCTATGAGAAATGCACATGAGATTTGTATATGAAATGCTTTGGTTTTACAAGCTTGAGGATGGCATTGCCATGAGATTTGCATTGGTTTAAATGCATGAGATAGAATTAAGGTACATGTGTTTTCAATGAGAAGTTGCTTGGAAATGGTTTTCAAGCATGAGATAGAATGAGCATGTTGTAGAAAAAGCTTTTGAGGAAGTGTTTTCAAGAAATTCATTATTGTGTTGGTTTTCTTTAGAGCATGCCTCACTAAGCATTTGTACTTACGCTCTCTTTTACCAATAATGCATATAATTGAAGTGTTTATGGGTAGCGAAAAGGATAAGGACATCTAAGGAAGTACAAAGCTCATGTATGGTGATGTTTTATACACTTTAGTTTTGGTATTGGCAATGGGACCTCAAGGCTGTATTTGGGAGTTGTGTTTGAACTCCCTGAGTTTGTGGCATGTTTGTGATGGCTTTTATGGATTGTAAATGGTTCTAATTGTATGGGTTGAGGTTTGGTTGCTTATAATTGTTTTGAGACTAGGGAGCATGCCTTTAGATTGCGGGATCTTGTATTTGACACCATGCTCTAGTTTAAGGGTCTTAAATATGTTCCTTAATATCAAAATGAGTTGCTGGTATGTTGTAGTGCCCTTTAAGGCATGTTTGATTGGTTTAAAAGGTGAAAAACCTGCTATATCTGTTGTCACTGGGCAAGTTGTATCGAAACACCCTCACCTGTTCTGAAACGGGGGCCTGTAATGGCCATAGTGGATCGGAACGGATGAAGCTGTTTTGAAACAATTTGGCTACTGGTGAAGCCTTTTTCGATACCGGTCTCGGAACATACCTGAGTACCGAAACGGTCAACACCGTTTCGATAGGGGCGTTTCGGTACGCAGGGTGGTGTTCCGATACAGTTGACCGTTGGGTGATGGATTTGAATTATTTTATGTTTGCATGCTTTACATTTTAGTCCTGTATGTTGTGAATGCAATTGCTTGTGCTTGGGATGTCTTTTTATGCTAAAATTTGGTAGAGGAGAATGTAACATGATTAATTACATATTGGTAAACCTAAAATATGCAAAGTCCTTATAGTTTCTAAAATTACATTTTGGTCCCTAAACGCGTAACTTGTGCAATCGAGTCCTTAAATGTTTTTCGATCGATGTGCCTTTCTCTTACAAGTTTTGTGGGTTCTCACTTAGGTTTAAGGTGCATTTAGACAAGATTAAAATAAAAAAGGGTCGTTAATCATGGTTGACTTTCGAGTTGACTTTTGTTTTCCCCGTGTAATCTTCGTAGTTCGGGTCAAGCGTTTAGGCCGGGCTAAGGGGGTTAAACTTTTTTAGGTTAAAATTGCTTGATCTTGTGAAAATGCATGTTTATATGTGTTTATCTTGATAGAAACCATGCTTATAGCTAGAGGGAGTATGCTTCTGTTAGAATATGCTTAGATCTGCTCATACATCATTTGCATACATTTAGGAGATGTTAAAGCCGAGCCTTTGGTTGTTCTAAAAGCCAAAAATGCATTACTGGGCATATGGTATCGATGTGGCCTTATATGGATTGATACGAGTACTTCATTAGTTTACTAGACTGCATTTTCTCTCTTGCGGGTATCGATACGGTTCAATCCATTTCGATGCGAGTTGTGAGCGTTTCGATACGAATGCCATCCGTTTCTATACGGTTCCTTGATACGTGGATTCTAAGGAATTACCATTGTATCCTCGTATCGATACGCGATCGCACAGACAACTATTTATTGGCATTAAAAGACTTTCACTTTTATCAAAACTCCTATTTCAAAACCCTAACCGATTTTCATCTATAAAAAGTCTCTCAATCCCTCATATTTTCACCACAAAACTTAAAATCTCATGAGGGTTTTTCAAAATCAAGCCAAAGTCTTAAGGCTCTCCATCAATTTGGTGCAAAATCTTCATCCATTCTTCCCTATCTCAATATCAAGGTATAACAACTTTCTATTCTTTCTATTTTCTTTATGATTTTCTTTTTTAAATCTTTTTGTTTTGTTTTTTTTTTCTTTCAAAAGATTTTATCAAACCTTTTTGTTTTGTTTTATCTTTTGTCTTTCAATTTTTTTTACCTTGATTATTGATTTATCCATGGGATCGAATGTGGATATTAATGCATACATACATTGTTTTACTCAATGTTTTCTAGACTATGGCACCCAAAAAGAGAGCACATACTACAAGCGAAGTTGGTGAAGCATCAAATCCCAGCGATGACACTCGTCCCAATTTGACTCTTATCTATCAAAGGTGCTTTAGAACTCCCGGCGAACTCAACTATTTTTTATCTTTTCAGAATTATAAGATTCGACTGGAGAGGGTAATTTCCACTCCTTTTCTTAATTCGGAGCGTTTCAAGTTTGTCTATTTACCATTGCTCCAAGAATGGAAATTTATGGATTTTCTACAAATCTCGGGTTCTTCTTTAGAAATTTAGTTTTGATCTTTTATGCCAATGCTAAGTGTGTTGTCAATGCCTTGGGTAATGTCATTGCCATTAACTCCTATCTCATGGGCAAAAAGATTATCGTTGATGTTCAATCTCTTTGTGAAGTTTTTATGTTTGAGGATGAGGGTATCGAAGATGAAAATTCTCTTGGACATGTTTTGGAGGGTTCCGTGACCGTTCTAAATGCTCAAGACCGCATCTTGCATTTGATGATCACTTGGTGGTTTAGGCCTTCGGGAGGAAAATAATCAACCATCCGCCAAGTTGATGACTTTTGGATTCGGTGCTTTCGCTAGAGAAACCAACCTAACCTTGCTCGCATCATGTTTGCGGAGATTGTCTTTCTCGTGCAACATTGTCACACATCTCTTGTCACTTCATTCACCTATGGCACCGCTTTGAGCTATTTCTTCACTCAGAAGGAGATTGATTGCTCTCATGACTATCTGACAAGCCTTACCGATCCTATTTATGAGAGGTCTCTTTCTCGGGGCAAGTTTCACTACTTCAATGGTAATTGGCTTCGTATTTCTGAGCTTCCTAGTGATGCCATTCCGGAAGAAATTGCAAATCCTACTGTGGCTGATCAAGCACCTCCTCCTCCATCCATGGATTCTCTCATGACCTATCTCAATGAACAATTCACAAGCTTGCGCACGGGTATTGGTTCCATTGATCAAGTCATGAATTTGGGGTTTGCCGTCATTGATACACGCTTCACAAGCCTAGAAGATCACATGACTAATGTGGAGAAGCGTATCTCATCCATTGAGGACGAGCACAATTCGATGAACATCTCTCTTACGGCCTTCCATAATGAGTGGCGTCAATCAAGGAGAAACGATGATGCCAACGAATATGAAGATGAAGACGATGGTGATGGAGACGAGTAGTAGATTGTTTTTGCATATCAATCATGTCATCGTAGGATTTATTTTCAGGGACTTTGAATTATGTTCTTAGGATTAAGTTTACCATTTAAAACCTATGCTTTGATTATTGTTATTTGGATTTTCGTTTGATGTTTCTTTAATCCATAAGATTTATGTTTATCTATTCAATGTTGCTTGGTTATGCCTTTATAGTCTATGTCTCTTATTTTTGATCTAACAAAAAGGGGGAGAGGGAAGTTCACAAGCTCACTTAACATCTTAAACTTAAAATTTACCTAGCTAACTTTAAGGGGGAGTTGTTTTCCAAAGTTTTTCAAAAGACTTAAAAATTTTAAGCTTTGGTTTTGTTATATCAAAAAGGGGTAGATTGTAAAACCTATGTTTTATTTTGATATAACAAAGTGTTTCAAGGACCAAATTATAAAACTTGAAATGAATTTTTAAGTCCTCTAAAAGATTTCAAATCAACAAGGCTTTGCTCTAGTACGAAAAACTCAAACTCCAGAATATTTTCTAAGTGTTCCAAGCCCAAATTGCTCAAAAACGTCAATGCGTATCAATACTCTTATTACCGTATCGATACATCTTTTACAAACTTGGCTACTGGAGAAATCTGTTTCGATACACCCCTTACCATATCGAAACAGGGTATCGAAACAAATTGCATCTGTATCGATACGCTCTCGCTATAAAATCACAAGGAGTTTGAATATTGTACCGAAATGGTCTTACCCGTATCGATACGGTTTAAAAGAAATTTTTAAATTCGAAGCCTTAAATATTTTGATCGTTGTTTGTCAGTTGGTAGGTAACCAGTTTTTAAAGAGGTGGTTAATGAGTATCGATACGCTCTTACCAATATCGATGTGAATTCCTCTAGTGAGCTTTATAGGAAAAATTGTATGGATGCGGTCTTACCCGTATCAAAACGGTTCCCTAACCCGTACCGATATGCCTACACGCATATCGATAGGCCTCTCTTCTAATTGTGCAACGTCTCTTTCTTTTTTGAGACAGTTATCGATACGCTTCCTCGAGTACTGATACGGTAGGCTGCAGAAGTTCATTTACGGTGGAAAAAGAGGGTTCCAACGGCTATAATCAATTCACTAACCACCCAAACGGCTAGAATTAATGGAAAAGGTATAAAATCAAGCCTATTGAGGACCAGCAACAACTATTGCATCCAAGAGAAACATCTATACAAAAAATCCAAGCTCAAGTGCCAACAGTCTTATTCTTGTAAAATCCCAAATTGTTTTTGAGTGTGATTCCTATCTTGTATTTCAATTTGGGTTGAATGCTTGTGTTAAAAGGGGCAAACTTGTATTGTGAGATATCCTACTTGCCTTCAAATTCTTCTTTGTAACCAAGTGAGGGTTTGGTCAATTTTGGGTTCAAAATTGACCGGTTTTGTAAAGGTTTCCTCTTAAGCCTAGAAATGGGGAAGATCAATTAGTGAATTGTTGGAAAATCCTTAGTGAGAGCTAAGGTAGTGGATGTAGAGTTCATTTGGAACTTGAACCACTATAATTGTCTTGTTCTTCATTTTTATTCATACCACTTCTCCTACGAAATTTTAAAAACCCAATTCACCCCTCTCTTGGCTTTGATCAATCCATTGATCCACTCAACAAGCTCGAAGTTACATACGAGGGGACAAACGAAGTAAAGTGGACCAAAATCGGCCTCCTCAACCTAGAGTATGAAAACTTCAAAATGGATCTAGAAGAGGACATTGAGAAGATGTTCCATCGATTCTTCATCATCACCAATGGACTCAAGGGTTATGGAGAAGTCATTCCGGAAGAAAAGCTTGTCTGAAAGCTTATCTATTCTCTTCCTGAGTCATGGGACTCAAAGAGAACCGCCATCATTGAAGCTAAGAATTTGAAGACTTTGAAGCTTGATGAACTCATGGGGTCACTTCTCACTCACCAAATTATGAAGAAAGTCAAAGAAGAGGAGAAGAAGAAGGAAGAGATAATAAGGATGGGTAAGAAGAAGATCATAGAGCTAGGCATCCACGCGAATGTCATTGCTCTCAAGTCCTCCAAGTGCAACCATGTTGATACAAGTCAAGAGGAGGATGAAGAAGAAGAGATGGTTCATCTCTTCAAGAAGTGTGCCCCTTTCATGAAAAAAACAATTAACGAATTAGAACGAGAATCTATGAAAAAGAAGAGGGCAAGCACTTCAAGCCATAAGAAGAAGGCATATGTGGCTACATGGACTGATGAAGACTTCACCGGTGATAAACAAGCCAACATTTGCCTTATAGCCATCGAAGAGGATTCAAGGGTAACTTCTAATTCATCTACTTCATGTTCATATTCTTTTGATCAATTACAAGATGCCTATGATGATTTGGTTTTAGAATTTAAAAATTACATTTTGAAAGAAAAAAAAAAGTAATTTCAATTTTGAAAATTCAAAATGATTTGATTTCTAAAACCAAAATTGAACTTGAAGCAAAACTCAATGAGTTTGAACAAAAATGTTTTGATTTACAAAATTTGTTTCATAAAGTTCAAGAAGAAAAAGATTTGATTTCCAAAGAGCTTGAAAAGAAAAATAATTTTGGAAAATCAAATTTTTATGTAAGACAATTTAGTGCCCCTGGATTTGTAAATGGTAAAGTTTTTAGAAGTATTTGGGTCCCAAAAGGACTAAGTACTTCAACTAAAAAGGATGAAATTGAAAAATGGATTCCTAAGGGGACTAAATTTTGTGCTATTAATGTCTATGGATCCAAAGAAATTTGGATACCAAAAATTACTTGATTGTCTTATGTTAGGTGTGATGGAGATGGATCAACAAGTCCAAACATTGAAGGGGAGCTAAGTGTGGTAAAATCTAGTTGTTTTAGTCGTTTAATTTGATTTTTTTTAATTTCAACTAGATTATCATATATGTTGGACTAACATTCTTTGATGATGCTTTGAGTAAGGGGAGCCATTTTAAAACCAAAATTGTTTTTGTGTCAATTTTTTTCCTCCTAAGTTATTTTGAACTTAAAGTTATCTAAATTCTTTTTGATATAACAAAAAGAGGAGAGTTTTGTTTGAACAATTGCATTTTCAAATGAATAAGGGGTAGCTTTAATTACTTGTCAATTTTGAAATCTCTTATTTAAATTTTTAAACTTGAAGGGAGAGAAACCCAAACAATTTTTCAAGTTGGTTTTATTATATCAAAAAAGGGGGAGACTGAAGTATTAATGTTTTTATATAATAATTGAAAAATAGTTTTAGACAAAACATAAAAGATTTCAAAAGTGTCTTTAAGTCCAAACAACTTGAAAATAAGTTTGTGGATGTTTTAAATGGTTTTGGCAATGTTTAAAACGTTTTTAAGTAGCCAAACTAGGGTTTTCAAAGCAATTGTTTCGTAATAGGGGGACATGTATCAAAACATTTTGAAACTGCAAAAAACTCGTACCAAAACAGGGCTTGCCCGTTTCGATACGAAGAGGGTTTCATTTCGAAACACCCATTTACTGTTTCGATACGCCCAACGGTCAAAACCTCCCCAATGACTATTTTCCCAACGACTTTTTAAATTACAGCTCCATTGTCACTCGTTCCGAAATGGAGTTTCTACCATTTTGATATGGATCAAGAGTGTTTCGAAACGGCCAGAAGCATTTCGAAACGGCTTGTTGCACCAGACTTCAATGGCTATTTCTGAAGAATGGCATTCCGAAACAGGTTCGATTGTTTTCAAACGGACGTCTTCAGAATAGCATTTATGGTGGAAAATAAAGTCTCCAACGGCTCCAAAACAACCCAAACGCTTCTCAATGGCTACAAACTCAATTAGGAGTATAAAATGGACCTACAAGCATCAATAGAAGACTAATGCTTCAACTGTCAACAACATAGTGATCAAGAATTTGTTTTAGAGCTTAATTGTTCATTTTCTTGTATAGACAACACTAGTGAGCTAAACATTGTTATATTTGCTCAAGTGTTTAGGTTTTGGGTGAGAACTAAATAGTGCAAATAATTACCTATTAGATGGATTTCAAGTTTTCTTTAGAATTTCTCTTGTAAAGAGGGTTTACTCAAGCTTTGAGTTAGAAAGCTTTGAGTGTGTAAGGGTTGCTTCCTTAGCCTGGAAAAGGGGCAGAAATTCAAGAGTGAATTTGGTTGAAATCCTTAGTGGTGTGTTAAGGTAGTGGATGTAGGTGCTTGTTAGAAGGCCGAACCACTATAAATCCTTGTGTCTTATTGTCCAATTTTCACCTCCCACTAAAACACCCAAATATCCAACTTCTCCGCACTTGGCGAGCTAGAACGGTTGAATGAAATCGAGCACATAAAAACCCAACATAAAGGTCGTAATGAAACGAGTATAACCGTATCGATACATTTTTCCAATTAAAATGCCTAGGCATTTTTTGTTAGTTTGAGTATGAAACACTTAGAAAATTTTTTGGGTTTTAAGTTTTTGACATATAAAACAATTTTAGGTTCAAATCCTTTTCATTTTGTGAGACTTTTGAGTATTTAAAAATTTATTTACTATTAAAATTTGGTCCTTAAACAATTTGTTTTATCAAAATTAATTATTGATTTACACATTGTTTGTTTACTTTCAATTTATTGATCTGATACTTTGTTTACTTTCCTTCGATTTACTTTCGATTTTAGATTTACTTTGTTACTTTCGATTTACTGATACTTTAATTTACTTTGTCTCGCTCAGTTTGTTTACTTTCACAGGTTCTATAATGTGGGATGAATCACTCTTAGGTTCTATTTACTTGGTTTCATTGTGTTTACATTATTAAAAAATAAAGTTTCTTGGTCTCAGTCATTGATTGGTTGCTTTCTAGTTTTGTAAGCCCCTCGTCCCTGTCTGGACGACTGACCGGTCTGAGTAGGTCACACGGGGAAAACCAAAGTGAAACCCGTTAAGCTCCCCTTCGATTAGCAACCCTAGAAAATTTCTTTTAAACATTATCTTGTCTAAAATGCTTTAATACATCATATGTGTTAGGACACGCAGCGGGAAGGACACGCGGATACCAAACATACCAAACAAGCAATTAAACAACTCATTTTAGCTTTTACAACAGGCCGTATCGATACTCTAGAGGACAATATCGATACGCCTGGACTTGGTCAACACCCCCAAGTCAACCTAGGGAGACCGTATCGATACACAGGAGGACCGTATCGATACGCCCTCAACGGTCAACTTCTCACGATCAGACTACAAAGATCGTATCGATACACCTAGGACCCATACCGATACACCAAAATCTCGTTAGTTTCTCAGATTTCCAGAGAGCTTTTGGTTTATCGATACGCCCTCATGTATCGGTACACTCTGCCTAAAATGAGCCCCAAAGCAAGGACTGTATCGTTACAGCCCTTGGGCGTACCGATACGCCCTGCACTGTAAGCTTCAATTTGGCAGCAAAACACACAAGGACTTAACTCTAGATGCATTTAACTGCTCGACTAACAACATACTAACTCTCATACATTACTAGACAAGCAAAACTAAGCATGCGATGCTACAAAACCAAACAATCAAGGCAACCAACACAAGATAAGCATTAGATAGGAAACTTGCATAAAAGCATGCATAACTACCATTTCATTCATAGGAAATAAACACCTACAAAAATATTGCATAACATGGTTTACATGCCTTTACACAAAACACATAAGCATTCATGGAACATGGTTATAAGCCTTCAAAACACAAAACATTTAGGCAACAACATAAACATGGTTTACAAATCCACATCAAGGCATTAACAACAAAAACAAACACATAGGAGTCTATTAACGCTCATACAAAACACGTAGCATCCCCATTGCTAAACTACCACATTATTTACTAAACCATACTTGAGCAACTACTACAAGCTTGGATGCCCTTTCCTTGCTCCTTGCTAACTCCACGCTAATGATCTGAATTGTCGAAAACGAGAGCGTAAGCTAGAAGCCTAGTGAGGGAGCTCTAAAACAAAACAACGACAATGCAGGGTTCAAGCATATCATCCTTAAGGCAAATTACAAGCATACATATGCACCAACATAGCAACATAGCTAACATCACAAGAATGCATGAACATGGCATCTTACCTCATGTTATGCTCAACAAGATATAAGAATTATCTTAACAACAAACACACATGAACAAGTATACTGGCAACTATTAGTTTACTCGGATATGCAAATAACTTCCGTTGGGATTCTCACCCCAACGTACTCAACAAAAACATTACCTTCAGTGGGATTACACTCATCACCGGTCCTTGCATGGATGAGATTACACTCATCATCACATGCCCTTACGAATAGGATTCCACTCATCATCACGTAATAACATTTTCCGGTGGAATATTACTTCACCGTACTCCTCCTTGATGATTATACGTCACCAAGGCCACGCGCGAATTTCACTCAACCGTGTGCACACTCATCCTAATGATCGATCATTTATACCCGATAATTAACTAGTGTCAGTCATACTATACAAGTCACACCATGATAATCCATCTTGCATTTCAACATATCAAACACCACACACATCAATGTGTATAACAACATGCATAAACAACATATGCTTCACAAGTCCACATCATGCACATGAAGCAAAACTCATAAAGCACGAAAGAGGTTAAGCTACCAACTTAACCTCTTCCTTGGATTGGCCTACCGAGCACAATCCAACGCCATAACCACACACTTGAACCAATTTAAAACCATTTTAAATGATTCCACTCACCACACTTCCTTAAGCAAACCGAGAAAAGTCGAATCAAGCCTCCACACTTTCCAGAATTGAGCCCAAAGCTTCTCCAACGGTTTCCCTTGATTGTAACCAATCAAAAACAACACATTACTCAACCGAATCATCACATAACAATGTTACAAATCAAACTACTACCACAAAGCCTTTTCTCTATATCTCCAAGCCAAAGCTAACACAAAAATCCCATTTTCGGACTCCCACCAAACCCAGCAGAAAACCGCCTATTCCAGCACCCAAATCATCATCCCACACCTTGAAAACAACACTCAATCAACTATATAACCTCAGCCCCACTCTCCAACACCAAACTACCTCAAAAACTCATATTTTCACCCTTTTAAAATACCCATGAAAACACATTTCGGGATTTTTGATAAAACCCCACCATTTTCAGTTATATCACAACTAAGGGTAAGAGTTTAACATAAATAAACTTTATAAGATGAAAATCCAACAAAAACCTACTAAAGCTTCTTCCTTTTCCCCAAAGTTTTGAAAACTTCAAAATCCCCAAAGGTGATGTTTATGAAAACTAAAACTATAGAGTTGTTCGGAATAAAGATGAGAAGTCAAAAATATAATTACCTTGTTGAAAGCACTTGAGATGGTGGAGGGATTTGTTGGAATAGTGTTTAGGGGTTTGGGAGGGTTCAATGTCGTGAAAATAAAAATCAAGCAAGAAGATGAAGACTTTTTGTCAAAAGGCTCTTTTTACTAATCCTTTATCCCTTATTTAAAAATTTACCAAAATGCCCTTAATGAAATTCAAACCCTTTTAAAATAAAACCAAAGTATATTTTAATTAAAACGAGTCCAACGACTCGAACCCGATTCACACCCTCCACTCCCGACCCCTAAACTCAGGTGTTACAAGTTTCTATGTTGTTTGTGGCTTTTTGCTTTTATGCCCATTTTGCAGCCTCTATTTTAAAGCTCTTTAACCAAATGGGTTGTTTTATTTAAAGCTCTTATTCTATTTTAGGGTTTCTAACATCATTTCTTTTTTTAATGATGGATAGTTAATCTCAATCATATAGACTAATGTCACAACCCTTTCGAGCTCAGCATTTTGGGAAACTTTAAAAACACGGAATCGCCGCCAATCTTTCTGAAAAAGTGTGATTGGATCACTTTTGAACAAGTTATTTTAATAAAACGTTTTATTTATTAAAATAACATTTTTGGTCCACGAAAACTAGAAAATAGATTCGGGTCGGTTACGTATGAGGAAGGGTTAGCACCCCATAACGCCCAAAAATTCATATCTTATTGATTTCAAAAATAATTTCAAAAAAGGATGGAATTTGCAAGTCACAAAGGTTCGATTTATTCATCCGTTTTATGAATATAAGTCTATTTTAACAGCCTTATTATTCAAAAATGAACTTCAATCGCCACCAACACTTCTGGCGCTAACCCGTCACTTTCGTTTAGTAAGGCAACACATTTATGTTTCTTTAATTAAAAAAGCAAGCAAAGAAGTAATTAAAAGATAAATTAAGAAAGCATGAAATTAAATTGCAGAATTAAATATATATATATATAGGGTAATCTTCACCAGTGGTCCCTTTCGTTTAGGGTGTGTTTTATTTTGGTCACCAGAATTCAAAACAGATTATTCTGGTCACTTACGTTTAGAATCGTTTCTATTTTGGTCCCTTAGCCGTTAGTCTTCGTTACTTTAAAAAATTAGTTTCTAATTTAACCCCCAAACTTTCAAAATTTATTTTTCACCATCTTCCCCAAAAATTATAAAACTAAAACCACATAAAATTAAATCAGTGGCTATAAACCACCACTACAACCCATTCCCCCAAGATTAAAAGTGTCAACTTCCATTGCAAGAGCTTTGACAATGATGCTCATGTGTATTTCATTCTTCTAATCGAGTTTAGAACCTACTGATTAACAATCTATAGGTTGTTTCTTGATCTTTGTTTGGTTGCTCGGACATTGTGGGTGGGGGTAGTACAGTTTTGAATTTATCAGTGTAAATGAGGATCATATTCTAGGTTTATCAAGGTTGGTTGGATCCAATGGAAAAGAGCAAACAGAAGTATCATGTTCTGGTAAATTTTGTACTGTTTTACAGTCTTTTACAAGTGATTTCAATGCATGACAAGTAAGCAGCGTTTCCTAATGTATGTTATGAAAATGGCATTGTGATCCTCATTGAATGTCAGAAGTGGAGTGCAGTGTTTTCTCTATCCTCAAATTGGTAAATTTGTCCACAGAAGTTGTTATTCTTGAGCTTTGTATGAGTTCTAGGAGCTGATAATATCTTTTTGTATGATATTTGTAGATTGACTTATTTATGTAGGTGAGATTTCAAATTTACTTTTATAGATGTATCTTATTTACATCCAATCTGATTGTTTCTTCTCAGATACATTTCATCTAGTAAGGAGAAAAAGAGACTGGAAGAAAGAGGTATAATCTTGTATATCATCTCAGTATCATTTTGGTAATTTTTTACTTGTTAATTTTCCCTTTTTTAGCGAGAAAGCTAGGTTTTCCGATGTCGCATATCATAACTTTGGCTATCTCTACCTTTGATGAGTGCTTCTTTCATTTTTTGAATTCTTAGTTCAATATCATTCTGCTATTAATTTATACACGATATTATGTATATGATTGATTGTGTATCCTCAGAGATTGAGACAATGGCTTAATTCCTTTAATATTACTTGTTGCATCTTGAAATGTGAACCACTAGAGGGGTTAATGTAAAAGTTGTTCTAAATTGTTGTTTCATTATGATAGAGCATTGAGCACCAAGGTTCTGTGGATCCTAGAAAATTTTCTGAGAATGTTATACTCGGAATGCTTTGCCTGGTAATGCAGTAGTGAACAGAGAGTTTCGTGTTGTGAGGGACAACAGAGTTAATCAAAACACAAATAAAGATCTGAAACCTCCTTTGTCACAATGCTCAACTTCTTTAAATGAGCATCGTTGTCAAAGCTCTTACAGTGGAAGTTGACGCTTTTAATTTTGGGGAAATAGGTTGTAGTGGTGGGTTATAGCCATTGATTTGATTTTATGGGGTTTTAGTTTTATAATTTTTTGGAAAGATGGTGAAAAATAAAATTTTGAAAGTTTGGGGGTTAAATTAGAAACTAATTTTTTAAAGTAACGGAGACTAACGGCTAAGGGACTAAAATAGAAACGATTCTAAACGTAAGTGACCAGAATAATCTTTTTTGAATTTTAGTGACCAAAATAAAACACACCCTAAACGAAAGGGACCACTGGTGAAGATTACCCATATATATTAAATAAAAAGTAAATCAAGAATTTTTTAAAAATTATATTAACCGGTTTTATTTAAAACTTAATTATGAGAATTTTCGAACAAGGTTTTTTTAAATATATTTTAAATGAAAATTAAAAAAGATGACAAACTTTAAAATTATTGAAACTTAAAACCATTTTTAAGGAAAATAATGACCGATTTGTGAAGTTTTAAAGTGTCATTTTCAGAATAAATAAGTGAAAAAGGAAAGTTTTAATGAAGGGAAATTACCCAACTTTACACATAAACACCTTTTTTTCTTTCTTTTTTAGGTTTAAATGGATCAAACACCTAAAACAACAACAAACCTTAAATGTTCTTAGTGTTCTTCAAAAATAAAAAGCATTGGTGAGCCACCGTGCCGGCCGCCTACCACTAGTGTCGGTCGCCGCTTGTCGGCGGTGGAATCCCTTATTTTTTTAATCTTTTCGAAAATAAGCCCAAAAATTCCCACAAAAAGGTTTTAATTCGAATAAAAATATGGGTTCGAGAGCTAATATTTTTCCAATTATCCAAGGTAAAATTTACGTAATTTAACAATCAAAATTTTGAATAAATAAAAATAAATAATTAGAAAAGAAGAACATGTTACCAAAATGAAGAAACTTGCTTGCTTCTATTCCAACAATCTTGATTACAACACAACTGGAAAATTCGAGCTTTTCCTTCCATAATTATACTATAATCTCTCAAGTTTTCTATTGATTTTTCACTCAAATCAGGTCTGTGTAAAATACAATGGGGGTGGGGGTTTATATAGTTTTTTCTAGACAAGAATACATGGAAATTGGGAATCAAAATCCCTTCAATTCGGCCAAGTCCTTCCCTATTTGAAGATTCGGTGTTGGCTTGCCTCATTTGCTAAAATTCATTCTTATTTTGGCTCAGATTTGAATGATTTAGGATGATTTTTACCATCTTGGCCTAGGTCTTGATAATCATGGGCTGTTATTTCCATTTTAACTCTAATCTGATTGATTCCACCCTTTTTTATTCAACTCAGGCTAAAATTCTGCGTCAACAGATGCCCCTCTTTGCTCATTCATGTGAAATAAGGATAGGGAAAAGAACAAAAGGCATTGATTTTAGCCAATCACAATAAAAAATTGGTTGATGGACATCAAAGCTTGATTTCATTATCCTCGCGCCTAAATGGATAGGCAATTGCTAAAAATAATGGTTCCATTCTCCCTGCGCCCTAACGGATAGGCGTTGTGCTGAAAATAATGGTTCCATTCTCCTTGCGCCCAAATTGATAGGCGTTGTGCTGAAAAATAAAGGTTCCATTCTCCCTTTGCTTGAATGGATAAACGAGTTATATTATCCTCATGCTCGAATAGATAAGTAGGTTTTGAAAAAAGGTTCCATTCTCATCATGCTCGAATGGATAAGCGAGTTATATTCTCCACGTGCCTGAATAGATGAGCAGGGTTCCATTCTCCTTATGTCCGAACGGATAGGCGGGTTTTATTCTCCATGTGCTCGAATAGATAAGCGGGTTTCATTCTTCATATGCCCGAATAGATGAGCTGGTTTTGAAGAAAAAAAGGTTTCATCCTCCTTACGCTTGATGAATAAGCGAGTTCTGAAGAAAAAAAAGGTTCCATTATCCTCATGCTTGAATGGATAAGAAGGTTCTATTCTCCTCATGCTCGAATAGATAAGCGAGTTCTAAAAAAGGGTTTTATCCCTCTTATTCTTGGATGAATAAGCAGGTTCTAAAAAAGGGTTCTATCCTCTTCATGCTCGGATACATAAGCGAGTTCTATTCTCCTTATGCTTGAATAGATAAGCATATTCCATTCTTCGAATGCCCAAACGGATAGGCGAGTTCTATTCTCCTTATGCTCGAATAGATGAGAAGATTTCATTCTCCAAACTCCCAAATGGATAGGTGGGTTTTATTCTCCTTGTGCCCGAACAGATAAGCAGATTCCATTCTCTAAACGCCCGAACGGATAGGCGGGTTCTATTCTCCTTACGCCCGAATAGATGAGCAGATTTCTGTTGCTGAAAAAGCCTTCATATACCTGTGAAAAATGCAACACACAATGCAATTATGACGAACATTTCCCTAAAGATGTCTAAAACTTGAATGCATGTCTCATGTCTTTTGCTTTTTAAATTCTTTTCCTCATAATTGATTTTTCCTTTTTTAATCCACACATTTGCTTGCTCAGTCCAGATAAATAATTACTCCTTTTCACTATATTTCCTCGACTCATGGAAAACATCTAATCTTTGCAAATTCGCTCACTTAATCCAGTGATCTTATATTCCTGGTTGGAAGGACATACTTCTTCAACTATCATTGCTTCGTCATTCTCATTCTTTGTATCTCTCTACTTCATCAAAAACATCTAATCTTCGTAGGCATATGTCTCAAGATCTACTACCATTGTAGTTGACACATCAATATTGAGTGAAAGGCTTCCTTGTGCGGTCTTGAAGGCTTCAAGTCTTCATATGCCCCTTATTAAGCATTAAGCACCTTCAGCGCTTCTTGTGAGTTCTCAAATTCTTGCCCCTACAAGGCAGCTTAAAGTGCTTGCATATAAATCCTTGTAGCAAAGCTTATTTCTACCTTGAATGTCTTCAAATGGTTTTGGTATCTTCTTCTCTTCATCTTGCATTTATTAACGTTGAGGGCCTTGAATCGTTGGCCAACATAAAATTATCGCAATCTGGGGTCATAGCTTGCCTTCTAGGTGTAGCTCTATCTATTTTCGTGTTTTAGGGATCTTGCCTGTCAACATGGTCAACCTTACATTCTTCAACACATGTGTTTTTTTACCTCCTCACGCAAGGCGATGTCTCCATTCAAACTGATGTTTAATTGTTTCCTAAAGTGATGAAAACATTTGTTCATGGTTCACTATGGTTGGGATCATTACACAGAAATCCTTTGTTTTTTCATAAATTTAAGTCAGCCTACTTGTAAGATGCAAGAAAAGGCTATAAATGAGAATTAAGAGAGGGAAAAAAGTCATAGAAAACACAAGAATAGTGCAAAGTCAGATGCCCCAAAATTCATAGTATGAATGATTCATGACTCCATAACCGGATAGTCTCCCACATTTTGGTGGCTCACTTTAACTCCCCCACTCCCCAAGTTTTAAATTTCCCACTTTTCTAATCTCAATCAGACATTAGAAGTTTTAAGGTCCCTGAAGAAAGGTTAACTCAATTAGGCAGAATGTGTTCTAAAAACAAACTCATCTTCTCAAATATTTATGTGTAATCCAAAAGGTCTTTTAATGCTTGTAATGTAATCTAGGCTCGGGTTACCAAGAAATGATACATAGGTTCAAATTCATGTTTTGAGGGTAATTAAACCAATGATCAACTTTTCCTGATGAAATCTTCATTCTTTTCTTCTCTAGATCACTCTAGACTGCCCATTTTGGGTTTTCACCCTATAGTTTATTTCCTTTTCTAGCACGTCTAATTTGAAGGATTTGTTTCAAATTTTCCTTCGCATTTCTTCTTCCATTTCTTTTTCCTTTTTTCATGTTTTTTCTTTTCTCTCTTTCTCTTTTTCTTTATCATTTTCTCTTCTTTTTGCGTCCTTTTCATTTTCAATTTAGGACATTCAACTTGATCTGACATGTTTTTTTTTTCTTTATTTGCAAACAACTTTTCATTTTCTTTGCCCCCTACGTGGGGAGTGATCCTTGGTTAGGGTTAAATCACAAGAAAAATATCAGGCTCAAAGGGGGACAACAATGGACTTTTATTTTCTTATTCGTAAAGGAAAATGAAGGAATGTCAAATGTCATTTCACACACAAACATCGTCGAAGAGAAGTAGTCTTTAGTTGGTAGATGTTTTAGAGTTATCACTTTATTCAAGGATCCTAACAACAATGTCTGAGAGAAAAATTCACTCATAATCTGTATATGAGATCTCGCCATTTAAACCTGAACACACTTTATTCCCCTCTATCTCGGGATTAGATTCAAGAATTGTGTATACAATCAATAATAGGGACTTTGCAAAGAAGATGTATGCTTGAAGAGAAATGGATGAAGAATAAAATAAGAAATGTTTGTCATGTGAGAGAAAAAAATAAATGCATCTTTAAACAAGTAGATCGACATAAAATCCCTTACAAAAGATCCCTAATGCTCGTTGGCAAAAGCAAAACGGTTGGTTCTAAGAATGATCTTAATATCGTCTAATAAGATCATTTACTGTCTGAGCATTATTCCAGGAAGGCATGGGTGAACTGCGGCCAAGCTCGACCCGTCCATTTCGCGACAAGATATTTCAAGCGTTCGTCACATTCTTCTTCCTTGAGTCTCCCACTCTTGATGGTTATACTCTAAAGTTGTCAATTTGTCTTCCATGACCATTGCTCTAGATTGGGATGTTTTTGCTATTTTGGAAATTCTTGTCATGCGATTAGTTTCTTATTATGTGTGAATGTATGTAGTGATCACAACATAAATGCAAGCAAAAAAATTGCAAATGTATGAATGAAAGCGAGGGGCCATCAATTCTATAAACATATTACTCTAGAAGTAGCTTTCATTAAATGTCAAAGGTCCTACAAATACGTCTCAGTCGGAGCACCCAGTTCCTCTTCAATCAGCCTTAGTTCTACCTTCCTTATTGGTGGGGGAGAAGAAATGTAGCTTCTTGACTTCACATGCTTAGCTACGTCTTCAATTTAGGATGTGATGCTTCTATCAAATTCGTCTCGCTCCTAGGTCCTTTTGACGTTGCCCCTAAGCTGAGTAGACCAATGATCATCTTCAAATTCTGTTTGGTTGGACAAGTCGAAGTGGCCCCATAGCACTTCCGACTTATGGTATTCTGCTTGGCGCTGATGTGACCATACTTTGATGTTTCCTCTACGTGATCACTCGACAAATTCTCATTGTTTGTTGGTTGACCTCAGTCTGGTAGCGTATATCCGCGTTGTCTTTCTCCTTTAGATACCTTTCATCCATGGCACAAGCTTTTTCTAATTGAGAAACATGCTTTAGAATCTATCCCCTCTAAATATAAGATGTATGCAACAAACAAATATGCCAAAACAAAACAAAACAAAACACACACATAAAAAGGTTAGTACTCTTTTTAATAAAAAAAAACAGAAATAAAACCTAAAGGGTCCAAAAAATTTCATTGTACGAATAATTATGGGTAGCACATTCCAACACTCCAGGACATGTCTCCACGGATTATCCTTACGAAAGAATTTTGACTAGACTAAAAGCCTAAGGTTTTCTACATGTCTCTATTGGGGTGGGATTCTAAATTCTCAAACTTGGTTTGGTTCTAAAAGGGTACCCGAGCTATCCTTGTTGTCCCCTACTAAGGGTATCAAAGCCCTCGATTCTCACCCATTACAGGTTTCAAACGAAACAAGTTCAACTCAGGAGGACTCACAACCTATGCCTTCTCTAAGAATCGATATCCTTACGAAGACAAAGGGAATGAGTCCTAAAAGTACTTGCTAGGAACATACGAAGAATCATTATTCTTACATGAACAAAGCATGTTCCCCCCACTTAAACGAACGGGACAAAGCTCGGGTATAAAGCTTTCTTTAAAGAATTTTAGATTGCGTAAAATAGAATTACATTCATTAAACGGACGAATAAATTGAACCTATTGTGAACTTGAAAATTCCATTAGTTTTTAAGAAATCCTTTTTAAAAAACAATTTGAAATCAAGTTGTGGCCTGACCCTCTTTTGTTTTTTTAAACAAAACGTCCCCAGCGGAGTCGCCAAGCTGTCGCAACCCTTTCGAGCCCGGCATTTTGGAAAACTTTAAAAACACGGATAACTTTTAAACAGGTTATTTTAATAAAAGGTTTTATTTATTAAAATAACACTTTTGGTCTACGAAAACCAAAAAACAGGTTCGGGGTCGGTTACTTATGGGGAAGGGTTTGCACCCCCATAACGCCCAAAATTTGGTACCTTATTCATTTCAAAAATAATTTCAAAAAAAGTTGGAATTTTCTAGTTTACAAAGGTTCGATTAATTTGTCCGTTTTATGAATATAAGTCTATATTAACGACCATAATATTCAAAAATTAACTCCAATCATCGCTAACACTTCTGGCGCTAATCCGTCATTTTCGTTTAGTAACGCACCACATTTATGTTTCTTTAATTAAACAAGCAAGCAAAGAAGTAATTAAAAGATAAATTAAGAAAGCATGAAATTAAATAGCAGAATTAAATATATATATATATATATATATATATATAATTAAATAAAAAGTAAATCAAGAAATTTTTTTTTAAAATGTATTAACCGGTTTTATTTAAAACTTAATCATGAGACTTTTCGAAAAAGGTTTTTTTAAAAATATTTTAAATGAAAATTAAAAAAGATGACAAAATTTAAAATTATTGAAACTTAAAACCAATTTTTTTAAGGAAAACAATGACCGATTTGTGAAGTTTTAATGTTTCATTTTCAAAATAATATAGGTGAAAAAGGAAAGTTTTAATGAAGGGAAATTACCCAACTTTTCCCATAAACACCTTTCTTCTTTCTTTTTAGGTTTAAATGGATCGAACACCTAAAACAATAACAAACCTTAACTGTTCTTGGTGTTCTTCAAAAATGAAAAGCATTGGTGAGCCACCGTGTCGCCCGCCTACCACCTGTGTCGGCCGCTGCTTGTCGGCGATAGAATCCCTCTTTTTTAAATTTTTTTCGAAAATAAGCCCAAAAATTCCCAAAAAAGGTTTTAATTAAAATAAAAATATAGGTTCGAGAGCTAATATTTTTCCAATTATCCAAGGTAAAATTTACATCAATTTAACAATCAAAATTTTCAATAAATAAAAATAAATAATTAGAAAGGAAGAACATGTTACCAAAATGAAGAAACTTGCTTGTTTCTATTCCAACAATCTTGATTACAACACCACCGAAAAATTCGAGCTTTTCCTTCCACAATTCTACTACAATCTCTCAAGTTTTCTATTGATTTTTCACTCAAATTAGGCCTGTGTAAAATACAATGGGGTGGGGTTTATATAGTTTTTCTAGACTAGAATACCTGAAAATGGGAATCAAAATCCCTTTAATCCGGCCAAGTCATTCCCTATTTGAAGATCCGGTGTTGACTTGCCTCATTTGCTGAAATTCATTTTGATTTTGGCTCGAATTTGAATGGTTTAGGGTGAGTTTTACCATCTTGGCCAAGATCTTGATAATCATGGGTTGTTACTTCCATTTTAAATTGAATCTGATTGATTCCACCCTTTTTGGTTCAGCTCAAGCTAAAATTCAGTGTCAACAACTAAAAATATGGTAAGATGGTTTAAGGCAAAGCCTAGACCTAAATGTTTCTCTTTTATACATCATTCAAAGTACATGTAGTTTTTGTAGTTCAATAGATATTGCAGTTATAAGGCAACATGTGATTACTAAATTATCTGAGCATGGTAGAAAAATATGAACAGACATTTACATTAATAATTATGGCCATGTATTTATTCTACTTAGGATTTTCCAAGATGTGTCTTAATGATCTTAGGGGTGCTTGAAAAATTGACTCATATAAAAGAAAATACAATTTGTTACTATTTGATACTCTAGAACTTGCTTATGCAATTCATATGGAAGCATATTTAAATCTTTGCAGAGATTAAACTTGGACCATATGTGATACAATCAACAGGTACACTTCAGATTTGTGCCAGAAAGCTTTGACATAAACCAAGAGTTATTTTTATGTACAAGAGGCTTCCCTCAGAAAGATAAGAAAATAGACTCTAATTAAACCGAAAAATTTCATCCAATTATAGCTCTTCTGTTGATCAGGGAGCAACTATGGATCTTATGGGTATAAGTGACCCTGAGAACTTTTTCGAGTCACATTCGCCCAGTTGAGTGGAATTGGTTGTATGGTTTTGAAAGGAAGGAAAGTGATGAATATTATCTTATTGTAGTTAAAGATTTTTCCCTTAAAAGGTAAAAATTTGAAATTGTTCATAATGTTTATTTCATTATAATTTTAAATGATTCTGGAATAACTAGTTTGACTGAACTAAATTGTTGTAAATTCTTATCTAAATAATTATTCTTATTCATGGTTAAATTATGTTGGTGGGATTTTGACTTACAATTAAAAAGATGCCCATAATTTAATCATGTTGGCCTGGACTTACCATTGAATGATGAGTTCATGCTTGTTGGATTGATGTTTTACCACTGCATTCTAAATTGATGCTTGCTGGTTGTCTGGACTGGTCTGAATGCTAAATTGATGCTTGTCGGCTGGACTGATTAGAAATCTAAATGCTGAAATAATATTTGTTGCATTGTAAAATTTACAACGTAAATTGTTGTTGTTTGTCTGACTACACTAAATTGTTGTAAATTCTTATCTAAGTAGTTACTCATGGTTAAATTATGATGGTGGAATTTTAGCTTTTAAATCTGAAATTAAAAAGCCCCTCATAATTTAATCACATTGGTAGCATTACATCTTTTGAGATTAAAAGCTCGCTGAAGAAATTTCTGGTAGCAAAGTTGGGCTTTTAGTCTTGTAAAACTTTACTATAAGATATGGGAGTTTAAATTTTATTATAAATTTATTTACTTGATTTAATTGTAATTTTAGTGTACTAACTAAATTGTAATAAATTTAATTTCTACATTTATATTTATTTAAAAAAAGTTGTTAGTTTCAGAATTTGTTAAGTTACTAAAATTTTCAATTTCATTTTTTGATATTATCATAACTTATAATTAAAATCATGTATATATATAATTTTGATGAAAAAGGGTTTTCATTGCCATGAGCCTCGTTAAAAATTTCCCTAAACCTAAATGGAGGAAAAGAGTACTCGTAGCAACGATTACAATGAAACTAAGAGAAACCAAACACAAACATAGACATTAAACCATCCAAACATTATGATACCCCCTATCCGAAGAATAAGAGTCAAACACTTTCGGTGGAGGAACCTCAAAAAGCCATTCACCTATCGACTGACCGCGAGCCATAGATGCTAGACCATCGGCCACCATATTCGCCTCACGCGGAACATGAATAATCCGAATATCTCAATGTCTTGCCAATAATTCTTTCACCCCTAGCAACAAGACTGCCATGACTTAAAGCCAAAGATGAGTCCTGTAAAAATCATAACCACCAATTTGTTATCGAGCTCAAGCACCACCTTTCGGAAGCCTAACCTCCACGCATACGACAAACTATCAAAAGCTGCCCATAATTTTGCAAGAAGGACCGAGCAAACCCCAATACTTCGAGCAAAACCAAAGAGTCACTCACCATTATTGCCTCAAATAACACTGCCAGTAGCAGCCCTATTACCCCTTCCCCCAACAGCTCCATCGGCGTTCGCTTTCGCCCATTTTAAACTCGGCGCCTTCCACCGCCGCGCACACCACCTACTCTGTAGTGGAGATTGACCGAGAGCACCAGTCTCCACAATTTCATCCTTATAACGTCGGCAAAAGCACACTACCTCCTCAACACTGCTACATTCGCCCGTGAAAACCCAACTGCACCGGTGCTTCCAGAGGTTCCAACAAACAACGGCGAACATGATACCATGTAAATATAATTTCTAGTCTAATAAAATTAATAATCAATACATGAATCATTTAATAAAATTAATTAATTTAATGACCATAATTAATAATTTATTTTGAATTTCAAAAAATTGTTTTTTATAAACTTTATCAACATCAAGTTATTAAATTAATAAAACTTTTAAATATTTTTGTATATTATAATTTATAAATATATAAACTAAACCTATTAATTTAATGATCATAGTTAATCGTGTACATTAAATTGTGAAGATCTATTTTGTCACACTATAATATAATAAATTCATAAAATCTCACAACTCCATTAATTGTAACTTATTAGTTATTACAAGTCCGGTAAATATCAGATCAATTCAATAACAAGTCAGATCATTTACAGGTTGAGTCAATTACAAATCAGGTTCATAAAGGTCATGTTGATAACAGGTCGGGTAATATCAGTTATTTACCAGGTTAATCTCGAGTTCGAGTTCATATCAGATCGGATGCAGGTCAGGTTCGGATATTACATTATCAAGTTGAATTCGAGTTCAAGTCGTTCTCAGGTGCATATTCAAAATTTCTAAGTCCGACTCGAGTTTAGGTCAACACCAGTTCGAACTCGAATCAATTTCGGATCACCTCCACCTCGAGACACAGACAGTTCTGACTCAAGTCGGTATTAATCAGTTTTGCAGGTCGAGCCAACTTTTTATATCCTAAGTTTAGAAATAGTTTACACTAATGATTTTTAGCAAAAAAAAAAGTCGTTGCGTGAAGATAGGAATATTTTTTGAAAAAATGGAAAAATAAAAACGATTCTTGTAACACCCGGGTTTAAGGGTTATATGAAAATAATATTTTAATATTATTTAGGCTCGGTTTTATAATCAAAATGATTCTTTAAAATTCCGGGTTTCAAAAAAAATTTGAAATGGGACCAAATTGATTTAATTGCAAGTTGAGGAGCTATTTGAAGAATAAGGGAATAGCCATTCATTAATGGCCTTATTGTAATTTACCTATTTTTCCAATTTAAATCCCCTTATTTCAAATAAAACACTCATTCACTATTCATCCTCTTCTTCTTCAACGTTAGAAGAGCTCACCCTCCCCAATCTACTATTCCATTTCAAAGCTCTCTCATTTCAACTCCATTTTGAAAGGTAATGACATTTTTTACTTCCCCTCATCTCTCTCTCCTTAAAAGTACCTTTTATTTTCATTTTCATGGAGGTTTTAGAAAATGGCATTTTGGAATGTTTGGATTAAAAATGGAAGCTTTATGATGTTAAGTGAAATGTTTTGATTTAATATGTTTAGTTATGATGTATAGAGGTCAAATGGTATAACATATGTGAGTTCCAAATGATTTTGGGCAGTTTTCGGATTTGGGTTTCAAGGGGGTTTTTTGGAGGGTTTTAAAGTGGTTTTTGGGGTGGTTTAATGTTGGTTTTTGAGGGCTGGTGTTAGTGTGATATATGAGGGTCACTTTGGGTGTGTTTGATGATTGTTTGGAGGCTTGAATTGGAAGATTTTAGTGGGTTTTGTGGGTTGCTCGGAAATTCTATTTTGGGCTTGGTTTTGAGTGTTGGATGCTTGAAAACTTTAATCCGGGTTAGTTCCGACGATGAGTTATTGATTGTGGATGTTTTGTTTGTGTTTGGGATTGATTAGAATCAAGGTTGGACATCGGTGAGGCATCGGAAGTAAATCCGGGAAATTGAAGGTGACCGCTTGGTTGGTCTTTAAGCTTGGGAGCTTAGGTGAGTGGTTAATTGTTTTACTTGGTTTTAAAATGGTTGGTTCGAGTATATGGACTAGGTCGGGCTTGGTAGACCCACCTAGAGTTAGGACTAGGGTGGTATCCTAATCCTAAGCTTGATCTGGAGCCTTTGGATGAACTCATATATGTGGTTGTGCATGTCTCGTATGAAATGTGATATGAATGCTTATGTATATTGTGTTATACATGTGAGATGAGGCATGATTTGTGATGCTTGAGACATGCATGATGATGGTTATTGGTGAGTACGTGCTAAGCACGGAATTGGTTGAAATGGGTAATGTGATCTGAGAAAAATGTTGCCACTAGTATGCTTGAGTACAAATGATTGATCATTAGGATGTTAGTGTGTACATATGAGTCAAAAGTCGCGCGTGGCCTTGGTGGCATTGAGTCACCAAGGAGGAGTACGGGTTCGCCCGGAAATTGTAATTATATATAGTGGGTGATGAGTGGAATCCCATCGGCGGGGCGTGAGGATGAGTGGAATCCCCTCCCTGAGACCGGTGATGAGTGTAATCCCACCGTGAGGTAATGTGGTTGTTGGATGTGAGTTCCAACGTGTCTATCCGCGTATTCGGGTCATAGCTAGGTGCCAATGTTGATTGATAAATGTATCAATGTGTTGAGATTTATGATCTTTATTTGGATGTTAAATGTGACTACTTGTGTTGTGGAGTAGAGCTCATGATCATGACATTTAATTGTATATTGCTCATGCATCTTTATCTTGTGGCTCTTGTGGATCCTTGGTATATATGTGATTTGCCTTGGCTAGATCGTGCTCGGACCCTGCAATGTTGAGGTTTGTTTTAAGAGCTTACCCTCACTAAGCATCATTGCTTACGCTCTCTTTGTTCAACATTGCAGATCCTTAGTTCGGGGGTTGCTTGAGCAAGTGGAGGGCCTCCAAGTGTGGTTGTTGGCTTGAGTACATCAAGTATGAACTTTTAAATGTTGAACATGTAATAGTTTAAGCAATGGGACATGTGTTATTTTGATGGATAGTTGTTAGTTGCTTAGGAGCTTTTCTAGACTCCTTGTTATCTTGCTCTTGTATGGCTTGTGTTGCCATGTTGAATTGTAATCCATGCCTAAATTGATCATCATGAATGTTGGCTACATGCTTTTGAGGTTTCCTTTATGTTTGAATGTTGAAGTATGAGATTTTGGATGCTCAAATGTCACCTTTGATTCAATTGCATGTCTTCCTTGATGTATGTATATGTTGGGTGTTGGTATGGTTAAACAATGACCTTTAAATGTTGTATGAATGCTTGATTGGGTCTAGGGAAGTCCTAATTTGCACCTAGGTCTGAGTCTTGTTCGTTTTAGCTAAGTTTGGGAGTCTTGCAGTGCAGGGGGTATCGATACGGTTGGTCCCGTATCGATACGGCCCTCTTGTTTCAGGCCTCGTGTAACGATACGCGAGGGGGCGTATCGATACCTTTTTGGTCACTGGAGCTACTGCCCATTTTGGTATCGATACGGGTCTCCGGCGTATCGATACGGTCATCTTAGCGTTGATCGTGAGAAGTCAACCGTTGGGGAGAGTATCGATACCCTCCTTGGTCGTATCGATACGGTCTCCACGGGTTGACTCTAACTAGTTGACCTAGTCAAGGGGTATCGATACACCCCTTAGGTGTATCGATACCGCCTGCAGTATAAGTTTAAAATTGGGCTGTAACATGTTAGTTTGAGTTCGTTTGATTGTTTCGTGAATTTTGTTCCGCTGTATGATCACTTAGGATTTAATACTCATCTAGACAAGGTTTAAAATGAAAAAAAAATATAGGGTTGTTAACCGAGGAGGAACCTTAACGGGTTTCGCTTCGGTTTTCCCCGTGTGGCCCACTCGGACCGGTCATCCGGCCAGACCGGGACGAGGGGGTTACAGTTCTCTCGTTTCAAGGGAAGACAAAAATTGATGACAACTTGAGCCACCCATTTCTCGTTTTATAAACAAAATGCTAAATAGTTTTTACATGTGAATTTTAATTTTTTATAATTTTTCTATTAATAAATAATTTGTTATAATTTTTGTTGTAAAAATTATATATATATATATATATATTGGTTGAATAATATTGATACTACGCCGTGTCACTTGGTGAATAGACATGCTAATAATATGTCATGTCACTTGGTGCATAGACGTATTAATCATTGGTTTAAAGTTGCATCCATTCAATTATATCTATTAACTTTTCAACAAATCTTTACATCAAAAGGTTTAATCTTTTCATCAAACAGTTTAATTTATTATCCACTATATAAAGGATTGTTGTGACTTATTTTTCACATCAACATACAAAAACAAAAAATGAAAAATATTAAAGTTTCTCACTTGAAAATATTTCTTTCAAAGTTCATTTTATTTTCCGGTGATAGAAAAAGGTAAGATTGTGTTTGATTGTTCACCGCAATTGTGCTATTGTTGTGAACGTTTGTTGTTGTATCCTGGGAGATATACGTCCAACGTTATTCAAGCACCAAGGAGATGACGAATCTGTCTTAAGGAAACTGTTCATACAGGCCTCAACAAAAATTCTTCTAATTTTAATTGTGTCTAATTTCAGGTTTTGTTTTTAATTTATTATTTATGGGTGAAATACCTAAACCATCACTCAACTTTGCTTACAGGCCTATTTTGGTCACTGAACTTTCAAAACGATCAATTTACTCACTAAACTTTAGTTTTTGACCTATTTTGGTCACTTTGAATTATTTTAATAATATTTTGGTATGAGTTGGCATATTTTATTACTATTAAATATAAAAATTAATTTAAAATAAAAAAATCATATATTATTATTATTAAATAAAAAATTAAAATAGAAACACAATACTCAAAACTTCAAACCACTTTTACCCTCACCGACCACCCACCCCTTCGCTTGCGTTGCCCTCACCAGCCACCCCTTTGCCGGCGTAACCCTCACCGGCAATCCTAGTGTGTGAATGGATTCCAAACCGTCACAGTCCTGTTGTTGAGTGAATGGATTCCAAATCTTAAGGTGTGCATTTCTGCAACTCTCTGGCTCTGGCAAATAACCACGCTAGAAATGGGCAATTCTATGTGTTTCTATGCAAGTTTGGGGATTATATGTACTCTAGTTCCTGCACTTCAGAATTTATTGCCTTTGATGCTGTATTTCAACATTTTCTGAAAGTTCTTAAATTTGCTTTTGCAGGGAACTATTTATTTCATCCTCGTAGCTACTGCTATTCTTAATTTTGTTGCCTTTATCGTCACTAAGTAGAATTGCTTCATGTATTTGAGTGTTGCTTTCATCTCCTCTGTTGGAGCATATCTAGGTTTCTTCCGTACAAAGATAAAAAGAAAATTCAATATTAGGGTAACATCAGGTGAATGGATTCCAAACCCTCACCGTTCTATTGTCGGTGAGGGTTACATCGGCAAAAGGGTGGGTGGCCGGTGAGGGTAACGCCGACGAAGGGATATGTGGCCGATGAGGGTGAAAATAATTTGAGGTTTTGCGTGTTGGGGAATTTTAGGTTTTTATTTTAATTTTTTATTTAATAATAATGAAATATAATCTATTTTTTAATTTAAATTAATTTTTTATTTAATAATAATAAAATATGCCAAATCATATCAAAATATTAATAAAATAATTTTTTTTATTAGAAAAGGGAAATAAAATACTATGGCAAGCCTCATTAAAAACCTCCCTACCCTAGATGGAGGAAAAGAGTACTTGCCAAGGTATTACAACGAAATGAAAAATAATACTGGAACTACTAGTCCAAACTAGGCAAGTCTGCATGCAAAACATTTAAAATCTCATCAGGCGGGGACCCAAAAAACATAGGTTCATATCCCTACCAAGAACCTAATTTAGCCAGCGCATCCGCAACCCTATTTCCCTCATGATACACATGACGAACATCACATCTCCTAAACCGACTCATCGAACACCGGATCGCATGCACAAACGGTGAATTCGCCATGACCCCTCCGTCCTTTTGCAATACCCGGACAACCTCAATAAAATTCGATTCCACAATGAGAGCATCAATATGGTTATCAATCGCATACCTTAGCCCCTCGTGAACCGCCCAGAGCTCCGCTTCCACTGCATTACATCGGCCTATGAACTTCGAAAAACCGCCATGCCACGAGCCGGTACTATCTCGGATCACCCCACCACATGAGGCCAAACTCGACACCTTGTTGTACGCCCCGTCAACATTCAGCTTCAAGGCTGAAATATCCGGTGGTTCCCATTTACGCAACCGCGAAGTCGATGGAACGACAGGGTCCCGTATCTCCCGGTGCATCCCCAATGCACGTTCAACATCCTGCACAAGCTGTCGGCACCGTTCCGCGATCTCCCCAGCAGTCCGAGCAACACCCTTGAAGATCAAACTATTCCTCACAAGCCATAAATGCCACAGCACGATACCGAAGAGTAAATCCCAACGCACACTTCCTCCCCATGCAGCAGAAGTTTGCTGCAAATTCTGTTGCATCCAATCACTCAACGGGAAGTTAAAGAAGGCCGGCCTACTCCCTGCCGAAACGAACAGCGACCAAACCTGTCGTGCCGTTGGGCATTATCGAACCAAGTGGTCAACTCTTTCCTCGTTTGCCCCGCATACCACACAAGCAGCCGACTCTCCCATGTGCCGTCGGGCGCGTTCGGCATTTGTCAAGATCCGTTCTTTGTAAACCAACCATAAAAAGCACTTGATCTGCTGCGTCCTTTGGAACCCGTGTATCAACTTCCAAATGCGACTAGCATTAGCATCATCCATCGGCTGCTGCATTGCGTATGCCGAACTCACTGAGAACGCCAAGTTTGCGTTCCATCTCCATCCCGGCGTATTAGCTAGCTCACCCTCGCAAGGCCCCGGTATGGCCATGATACTCTCAATCACCTCCTGGCCAAATAACCTTCGCAGCTGGCTCAAATCCCACTGACCACTATTAATTGTCATTGCATTCAAAGGCGTAAAAGAATCCGGAACCATACCCGTATCCGTAACCACTCGTGCAAGGGGACCAACGCCTCGAACCCAATTGTCATGCCAAAAATCAATAGTTCCACCATGCCCGACTCGCCAAATGATACCCTCACGCACCATATTCCAAATAGCCGAAATCCCACGCCATAGATAAGAACAATTATTCCGGTGAATAGAATTCGGCAATACCTCTCTGCATTTATACTTCGCACGCAAGAAACACACCCATAACTGATCTCGCTTATCAATCAAATTGAACCCAATCTTCATCAAAAACGCATCATTCTGAACCCTAAATTTTTTGAACCCCAAACCACCACAACTAACCGGTTTACACAACTCCTCCCAATTTACTAAGTGCACACCTCTCTTTTCAGGTCTATTTCCCCAGACAAAATCACGAATCAATCTTTTGATATCCTCACACACCCCAACAGGAAGTTTAGTAGATTGCATAGCATAAAAAGGAATAGTCGACAACACTGCCTTCGCAAGGGTAATCCTCCCCGCAAAAGATAAATATTTAGCCTTCCAACTAGACAGGCGGTCACGTACCTTCTGAATAAGGTAACCATAGGTTGCTCGGGTTACTCGTTTATGAAGCATTGGCACCCCTAAATATCGCCCAAGGTCAGACACTTCGGAGAACCCCACCACATCACTCAATAGACTTTGTATATCACTGGGTACATTCTTGAAAAAGAAAATACTGGATTTCTGAACACTAACCTTGAGCCCAAAGAACCTGCAAAACTCAATCAGAACTTCGCGTATTACATCTAACTGTTCCCTAGAAGCCTCAGCGAAAAGTACCATATCATCTGCAAACATCAAATGAGAAATAATCGGACTATGTCTGGACGTGCAAAACCCTTTCCATTGTCCCAAAGCCACCTTCTGATTAATCGCCTGACTTAACCGCTCCATACATAGCACAAATAAATAGGGGGATATAGGATCCCCTTGCTGGATACCTCTAGTTGGCACAAAAGACTCAGTGAGAGATCCATTCCAGCTAATCTGAGTCGAAGCACTAGAAACACAGTGTAGAATCAGCTCACGCAAACTATCCGGAAAGCCAACATCCTGTAAAGTATCATCTATGAAGCTTCATTCCAACCTATCATAGGCTTTCTCCAGGTCGATTTTCAAAGCCATCCACCCACGTCTCCCCGATTTCCTAGACATCGAATGAATAACTTGTTGACCAATAATTATATTGTCAGTAATTGCTCTCCCAAGGACAAAACTTGTTTGATTCTCAGAAATCCAATCCGATAGGAAAGGCTTAATCCGGTTAACAATCACCTTAGTGATTGTTTTATAAAGAACCGTACAAAGACTGATGGGCCTGAACTGACTCATAGATTCCGGCGAGGTAACTTTCGGGATCAAAACCATAATAGTCTTGTTAAACTCTTGCGGAAACGATTCCCCCTCAAACACATTCCGAATACAGTGGCACACACTATCACCCACCACACTCCAATTATGCTGATAAAACCCCGCATGCAAGCCATCAATCCCAGGTGCCTTCCATGGATCCATATCAAAAATCGCGGCCTTAATTTCGACATTTGTTACCAGAGTACTCAAAGCTTGCCGCACATCAACCTGCAATTTAGGGAATAACCCACGAATATTGTAGTGACCAACACAACTCGGATCTGCCGAAAACAGCTTCTTGTAAAACTCAATCGCCTCTGAACGCAGCAGCTCCTGATCCGTATTCCACGTACCGTTCTCAGATTTTAACGCCACAATCATATTCACCCGTCGACGTGCCATCATGGAAGCATGAAAAAAACGGGTATTCCTATCCCCACCTAGAATCCACAGACTACGGGATTTCTGAAACCACAACGTTTCCTCTTGTTCCAGAATCACATTTAACTCATCCCGTAAGGTACCCCTCAAATCTATCAGGAAATCCGAATGCGATCGTTGGAGTGACTTTTTAATCCCCCGAAGCCTCGCCAAAATCCTCTTTTTCTTCTTGGCGATATGGCCAAACACATCCACATTCCACTGTTTAATCTCGTCTTGCAACCTCTGAACATTGTTCACCACAGATCCCGAACGTTCCCACACAGATTCAAGAAACTCATGAAACCCAGGGTGATCCTGCCAAGCCGCCAGAAATCGAAACGGGCATTCTCGACCATGAACCAAAACGCCATTCGGCTTAAGAAGAAGTGGACAATGGTCACTCCCTACACGGTCCAAATGAATCACTAAAGAAGAAGGAAACGCCCCCATCCATGCACAATTAGCTAAGCACCTGTCAAGCCGTTGATACAAATTACCCCGGGACCAAGTATAACCATCGCCCTTAAAATCAATCTCTATCAGACCCGTATTAAGAATAAAGTCCTAAAAAAGAGAACTAGTGCCCAGCACATCACTCGAACCACCACAGCATTCCTCCTTACGCAAAATAGCATTGAAATCCCCGCCTAAAACCCAAGGAACATCATCCCCAGGACTCAGACAGCTCAGCTTGTTCCACAACTGACGCCTAACACCAACATTCGGACTAGCATATACCGCAGTAAAGAAAATCCAATTATCAGAACTAACCTCTCGAACTTTGCCGTGCACGAACTGGTTAGATACTGACAAAATAATCACGTCCACATCATTGCACCATAAAAGCCAGACACCACCACTAAAACCACGTGCCTCCACCCGATACGAGTTCGGAAACCCAAAACGCTGAATTACTCTATCGGCTTCCCCATAACTCACACGAGGTTCAAAAAGCGCAACAACTTGCGGATTATTCAAACGAATAAAGTTCCTAAAATGACGCCGGAATTCATCACTCCCTGCGCCCTGAGTATTCCAAAACATAACATTCATTAGATCTTGATAGAGAAAAAATAGAGCAATCAACCCTTACTGAGAGGGCGGGAGGTTTTCCTTCACCAATGACACACCGTCACCACCACTAGCCCCCAACCCCTTTTCGGGATCCGTAGCAAGAAATGATATATTCAGTTAAAGACAGTCCTTCGCGTAAATTGCTTTGAATGGCTAAATCGATCATTTGTCCTTGGGGATCCGACATTAATCCTCTCATACCTACTAATTGGTGCACTTGAGATGCATTTCCTCTAGCTCCTGAAAAAGACATTATATGGACTGGGTTAAACGGGTCAGTCATCCTAAAATTAGGATTCATTTCTTGTCGCAAATATTCACTTGTAGCATACCATATCTCAATAGATTGGCGTAATTTTTCTACCGCGTGTACATTCCCAAAATGATGGTGTTTTTCCAAAATCAAACTTTGTTGTTCAGCATCTTGGACTAGCCATCCCTTAGAAGGTATCGTTAAAAGATCATCAATTCCTAATGAAATGGATGTAGTAGTGGCTTGCTCGAAACCCTGAGTTTTTACTTGATCCAGGATGTGGGATGTATATGCCATTTCGAAGTGATCTATTAATCTGCTAATAAGTCGTTTAATGGCAGTTCCATCTATCACTTTATTGTGAAATACCATATTGGCCCGTTCTGCCATAAGTACCCCCTTATTCCGCTGAGTGGACTTCGCCAATAGGTTTGAGTCAATGATTGGAAAACTTCCTTTTCTCGATCTTGATTTTCGTAGAAAGTCGGGTCAGGAACTAGGGTCCTAGTTGAACCGGAGAGACCCGAATTCATACTGGTGTCATAGAATTTTTTAGCTTAGATACCATATGATTGGGTATCGTATGAGTAGGCCCGAAAAAAACCTTGTATAGCTTCTTCGATTTCTCGGTAAAGAGAAATATGACCAACAGTGGTTCGAATGTATATACAAAGATTTTTTTTAAAACTTCTTACTATTAGATAATGTCCATAAATCTCATGATAGGTACCCAAAGATTCATAGTGAACTTCGATGGGAGCTTCTCTTGAAGCAATAACGCATTGATCTAGTCGCCACCGGAGCCACAAAGGACTATCTAAATTGATTCTTTTCTGCCTATAAGCTCCAATTGCATCATAGGAATTACAAAAAAAGGCTCCCTTGTATACTTATAGTTATTATCGTCAATTCTTTCATTTTGATAGTTTTTCGATTCCATGGATTATACCTATTCGCACAAATACCTCGACGATTCCCGCTCGTTAATACATAGAGCCCAATAAGCATATCTTGAATCGGTACGGAAATGGGATCCCCAATAGCTGGAGACAAGAGATTCATATGAGAAAACATAAGTAAACGAGCCTCCGCTTGTGCCTCTAAAGATAAAGGTACATGAACAGCCATTTGATCCCCATCAAAGTCTGCATTGAATCCCTTACAAACTAATGGATGTAAACAAATAGCGCGTCCTTCCACTAAAATAGGTTGGAATGCCTGTATACCTAATCTATGCAGAGTAGGCGCTCTATTCAGCAATACAGGATGTCCCCGCATAACTTCTTGCAGTATTTCCCATATAATCGGCCCTTTTTCCCGAATTTTACTCTTAGCAACTCCTATGTTTGGAGCAAGATGTTGTCTAATTAGACCGCGAATTACAAATGTCTGGAAAAGCTCTATTGCTATTTCGCGAGGCAATCCACAGCGATGTAATGAAAGTGAGGGGCCAACAACAATGACAGAACGTCCCGAATAATCGACTCGTTTGCCAAGCAAAGTCTCGCGAAATCTTCCCTCTTTGCCTTCAATTACATCTGAAAACGACTTGTAAACCTTATTATGACCGTCCCTCATTGGTTGTCCGCGGATTCCATTATCAAGAAGTGTATCCACGGCTTCTTGTACCAATTTTTCCTGACACATTACTAATTCCCCTGGCGTAGATCTACTTGTTGTTAATAGATCCGTAAGAGTATTATTTCGATAGATAACTCTTCTATAGAGTTCATTAATATCCGAACTCATTAGTTTACCCCCATCTATCTGAATGATCGGTCTCAACTCAGGAGGAAGAACCGGTAATAGACATAAAACCATCCATTCTGGTTCTATATTTGTTCGAATAAAATGCTTAGCCAATTCCATGCGTCTAACCAAAAAATCCTTTCTTCTTCCAATTTTTCGATCTTCCCATTCATTACCCGTGAGGCCTTCTTCTCCTAATCCTTTCCATTCTACCACCGAATAATCGATAAGAATTCGCAAATCTAGGTCGGCTAATTGTTCTCGAATAGCACCTGCTCCAGTAGAAATTTCGCAATTTCGAAATGTATCGAAACCCTGGGTAGTAAAAAAAAGTGCGATACTGTATTTCCAGGAATGAATTTCATAGTCGAATGAACCTCGTAATCGTAAGAAAGTAGGTTTTTTAGCGATGGGCCTAGCAAAAGAAAAATTAGGATAGGGCCCTATGGAATATTATTCTGACCTGTATCTTGCAACTGATCAAGTTTCGAGGAAAGAGAAGAAACCCATTATGTCAAAACAGGGCGTGGGGGCACTTTAGATTCCGACTTCTTCGAAACCTTCAAGCTTTTTTGTTGTACCGCGGAAAGAGACTTCCCAACTTTGTTCGAACCCACACCTCCACGCAAACGTGATGTCGACTTAAAATCATTCCTACCCTCCACTATGGATATTGCTCTATGCGACCCCAACAAAATACCCGGATTATGTGGAACAGCCTGTGTATCACCTCCTGTCACCGACGACACAACTACCACCGGTTGATGTATTGCGTTACTTACTGGAGCCTGCCCAAACCCATTTTGCGAACGGCATAGTCCCTCACGGACACCATCACCATCGTGCATTGCACCCTTCCCCTTATCCACCCTACTTGCACTACTAGCGGCCTCTTCCCTCACCTTAACCGGCCTGTCTTTGATAACCAAACCCCTCTGCCCAGCGGCCTCTATTGGGTTGCGCCCACCCGATAAATTTCCCACTTTTTGTGGCAGCACCCCACGCCCATGCACGGACGTCGCCCCGCTAGCTGAACCCTTCCCATGCACGAACGTAGCCTCACGCTGCGACTCTCCCCCGGTTCCATGCTTAGCAGCATGCTCATTCTCGTCGCCTTCATCCTCCCCCAAACTTTGCAACACCCCAAATCGAGAACCACTTCTAACCCCCTGGCCAGCACCATCGTTCTTAGCCGTTACCCTATTTGACTTGCGCCGAGCCCTTTCGACAACCATCCACGATCCAAATAAGTCCTCTTTCGACATCTCCTCATTAGCCTTAACACTCGGCTTATTTTTGTCCGTCTGATCCACTACTTCACTCCCGCCCTCTATATTTTCCGTTGTACATAATTCGACGGAATGGCCGTACTTTCCACATTTAAAGCAAATTAAATTTAGTCCTTCATATTCCAATTTTTGGATAAAACCATCAATCCCAATGCACGACAATAATGGCTTACTAAGATCTACAACCACCGCTAATCTTGCAAAACGACCCCTTTCCCCTAGCGACGTACTATAATCAATCTTTATAACACGGCCAATCACATCCGCAATCCTTCGAAACAACGCCTTTGAATAGTACCGGTAAGGAAGTCCCGGCAACCGAATCCAAACGACAACCTTCGAGGGGTGCTTCTCTGCCATAGTAAAGTTTCGACTCCATGGTTGTACAGTTAAATAACAACCAAATAAAGTCCATGGACCGCTGTGAGAACCTTCGTATAATCATCCAATGATTCGAATTTCACCAAGAAGTAGTTGTTATCCAAATCAATCACTTGGAAATTTTTCTCTGTTCTCCATAGTGCATGTACCCGAGACACCAGAGTCTTAAACCCTATCGTTCTACCAAGCGGCCGAACAATTATAGTTCTCTGAATACTATCATCGATACGTGCATGAATCCTTTCTGAAAAAGCAATGCGGGGAAAAAGACCACTACGGTCCACCACCACGTCGGTGTCCAAAACCTCCAAACCATCATCCAAATCCCCTTCGATGGCACTGCCCCCGCCTTTCGATAAATCCGCGACCATAGCCGCATAAGATTTCCTACCACCGCCAACACCGTCGACCATAGTCTCGACTAACTCCCTAGCAGCCTGCTCCGTCCCGGCATCCATAACCACATCCCCAACCGGCTGTCCGCTGCCCAACTCAGCAACCTGCTCCGTCCCGGCGTCCATAACCACATCCCCAACCGGCTATCCGCTGCCCAACTCAGCCACCTGCTCCGTCCCAGCGTCCATAACCACATCCCCAACCGGCTGTCCGCTGCCCAACTCAACAACCTGCGGTCTGCCCTCCATCGACTCAGCAACCTGCGGTCTGCCTACCGCCGACTCCAGCCGTTATAACCCGCCTGTCGTACCGCCAATTTCCATAGCGTCAATCTCCTTTGATTTCTTCAAAGCCGGCTGATCCACCACGGCGACAGGAGACCCTGGTCGCTTCAACGGGGGCGTTAGGCCGACATCCACCAGCCCTCCCGGCGGTTGACCGCCAGAGTTATTGAATAAAACTGATATTTTGGTTTTGTCGATCTCCAAAGAATTCGGAGGAAAACCGAAAGACATCCTAGGGTTTTTTAGATTTCTTTTCCTTTCCGCATTTTTTTTATTTAAAATATTAATAAAATAATTTAAAATGACCAAAATAGGTCAAAAAGTAAAGTTTAGTGAGTAAATTGATCGTTTTAAAAGTTTAGTGACTAAAATAGGTCTGAGAGCAAAGTTGAGTGATGATTTAGATATTTAACCCTTATTTATTTTTCTCACGGTATTTTAGTATACTTATATTATTAGTGCACCATTTTTCTAACAATCATAAACAGATTATAAGTTTTGATCCAAGGAGTTCAGATTACCATGGTTAACAAAGTTGAATTGATAATTCGAATCCGAATATCGCTACATGTTGATCGTGTCTTTAAAACGTAAAGATTGAATCTTTTCTTCGAAAAGGTAAAATCAAGAGGTTGGTAGGAATTTCTTTCAAATTATTTTTGATTTACTATGTAACTGAATATGGTTAATTTAAGGGTAAATTACACGGGTGGTCACTCAACTATCATATTTTTCTTGTTTTGGTCATCTAACTAATTTTTTCGTTAAAACTATCGCTAACGTTTCGTTTTGTTATCATTTTGGTCACCGACCGTTAAAATATTAACAGACACGATGACGTGTCATGGGATAATAACACTTTTAGTCCTAAAACTTGTATATTCTATTAATTAAGTCCTAATTCAAAATAACTCATTAAATATATATAGGTCAAACCCCAAATTTCCCATTTTCTTTCTTCTTCCTCTGCAACTTGAAGAACTGGATCTTAACATTAATCTCTACATCTATCTCCAAAACCTCACAAACCAACTGATGGTCCACCTTCAACTTCAGCACTTCCAATGCCTTCTCGGATTATCATGAATTTTGTGGCCATTTATCCCTTGTCTGAAATAGTTTGGCCACCACGGAAAGGTCTATGTCTCAAATGTACTGAATGCAGCCTTTCGGAGAATAAAATTCCCTTCTCCATACTGCAGGACCGAACGATACGGTTCATTCACCATAGAAAATCAATACATCTACAAAATCAAGCAATGAAAAGCCTATAGACCAACAAATTGTATACACATCCTCCTTCACATTCCATGTTCTGAATACTAAAATTTTCGACATGGGCAATTCAGACAAATCTATCAGGGATAACAACGACATCCAGTTGTGCCATGAACCTCAGATTAATAATGATAATTTTTTGAATTCATGTTAAGTTTGAATAAACTATTTGTGTATTTTTTATTTAATTTTCGATGTTGTCCTTGAAATTTTCTAATAAACTCTCCTGCGGGGACTAATGCGTTTGTATATCTTGTTGAAAAGAAGGATCCAGGAGATTCTGAGAATAATCAATTTGCTGAAATATCTAAATCAATTGAAAACAACATTCCAATTTCACCAGGTACTTGATGACGCGGTCTATATATGTGTGTGTGTGTGTGTGTTTCCTATACTTTAGTATTTTAAATTTATGATTGTTTTTTTAATGTTACCACCTCATACTAGACATGTAACTAATATATTCTTTATTCAACCAAAATCCAGATGGGCAGAAACCAGATGTTGCACGAACTTAGTCTTTATTCAATGATCCCGCAAATGAAGTTAGAGATGTTGGCGATCAGACTTGGTTGTCACAGATGGAGGTTGTTTTGGCATCTTAAGTTCAAATCAACAATGAATAGGGTGCATCTAGACCTATAGAGAAAAATTTGACTTCACCTGCTAAAAATGATTTGCAAGGTCTAGATGATGGTGGATTTGTTGCGAAAGGTAAAGTTTCAGGTTCAAGATATGCATTTGAAACTAAAAACAACTCTGAGCACCATGGGGGACACCATTGGAGTAGATGTCCACCGGCAAGCATTCTCCGACTAAAAGCAGAATTCGTAAATGTAGAGATTAATGTTAAGATCCATTTCTTCAAGTGAAGTGTGTTGCATAGGAAGAAAAAAAATGGGAAATTTGGGGTTTGACCCATATATTTAATGAGTTATTTTGTATTAGGACCTAATTAATAGAATGTAGAAGTTTTAGGACTAAAAGTGTTATTATCTCATAACACGTCTTCATTTCTGTTAATTTTTTTAACTGTCGGTGACTAAAATTATAATGAAGCGAAACATTAGTGACGATTTTGACGGAAAAAATTAGTAGGGTGATCAAAACAAAAAAAAGTGATAGTTCGATGACCACCCGTATAGTCTACCCTTAATTTAATGCCATGATACTATTATATGGAGTCGTGATATTTATGAAATAACCCTTTAAATATAACGAACAATTATTTTTTATATTATTTCCATTGAATTTTAAAAGTCGTGGTTATCATGACATGAAACGACTCTATCCGACAAGGAAGACTTGCTTGTTTTTATCAAGAAGTGATCTTTTGTACTTGAATAAGATTCATAAAACTTTAAAGTATCCATGTGATAATGATGTCATCTCGTGATTGTATTAATTTGTACTAATCTCGTATTTGAGCGTTTGTGGAAGGGTGCAATTGATTTTCTAAGGAAACCTATTCGGAAGAACGAAGTCACTGTTTATGCCTTCATATGACATGGGGAGAATGGACAAGTAGGAAAATCAATCGAATCAAACCCTCTTAACGTTCTGATGTTTCTTTCAAGGCTACTCATAACGAGTAGAAAGGATCTCATTTATGGTAATCCTATTTTTTCAATTTATATATTTTAATGATCCTTACACAATCATCATTTATATTAAATGTTTATGACAATTGTGTTACTAAAATATATTACTACATTTGTTTTCTTAGACAGATGAAAGAAAACCCTAGGCTAAACAGAATAGGAAAGTAAAGAGAAAAGAAAGAAATTAAATGTGGGCTTCATTCTTTTGTATCTTGAATGAGCCTGGGTTCGGGTAACCCATTTGTTTATATAGCCCAATAGAGACTAACAAACTTAGTTATAGACTCAACTAATTTGTTATCTCAATAGGCTGTTTAACAGAAATCTGTTGGTGTATAAGGAATCAGCCAACTGCTAACGGGCCCACATCTATAACAATATGCACAGCTCAACATTCCTTCTACTTCCTTCTTCCTCCTCCCCCCTTCTACTGCTCAATAGAATGAACACTCATTTTATGACGAAAAGACTGAAAATAAGCCTTGGACAGAGGTTTAGTTAAGCCATCAGCTGCTTGATGCTCAGCAGGGACATAGTTAACTTGAACTTTCTTTTCAGCCACCTTCTATCTGACAAAATGAACATCAAGCTCAACATGTTTTGAACGAGAGTGGAAAACAGGGTTTGCGGACATTGCAACAGCACTCGTGTTGTCACACCAAACCACGGATGGTTGAATAGAATGAATCCCCAAATCATGCAGAACAGTATTAACCCACAGAACTTCAGAAATAGCATCAGCCACACTGCGATATTCGGCTTCAGAAGTGGATCGAGAAATGGATTTTTGTTTCTTGGAACTCCATGCAACAAGAAAATTATCCACATATACGCAGTACCCGGTAGTAGACCGCTGATCATCGGGGCTACTACCCCAATCTGCATCGGCAAAAGCAACAACATTTCCTATGCCCAGATCTGAAGGTGTAAACAGTAAACCATAGTCAATAGTCCCTGCCAGATACCTCAAAATCTGCTTGACTGCATTCAAATGGCCCTCGCACGGTTTGTGCATAAACTGTGCAACACGATTCACACTGAAAGCCACATCCGGACGAGTGTGACAGATATACAAAAGAGCCCCAACAATACTACGATACATATACGGGTCTGTTATGGGACTACCATCATCAGAAGTTAGTTTAACAGAGGACAGCATAGGTGTTGGGGAAGACTTGGCTTGATACATCTTAGTCTTCTCAAGCAACTCTAAGATGAATTTTTTCTGACTAAGTATAAGAGCATCCCCAACTTTGTGAGCAGCAAATCCCAAGAAAAAAGAAAGTTCACCCAAGTCTTTCAAAGAAAATTGAGTATTCAATTTGCAAATATCATCTTCAACTACAGTTTCAGAGGACCCCGTAAGAATAATGTCGTCAACGTAGACCAAAACATAAGTGGTGGCAGAACAGTGATGACTGATGAACAATGAAGTATCAGCAGCTGATTCCTTGAACAAGATTGAAACAAGAAAGTTTCGTAACTTAGTGTACCAATTGCGAGGAGCTTGTCGCAATCCGTACAAAGCCTTCTGAAGATGACAAACAAGGCTTGTTCCATCAGTGGCAGTTTGAGAAAATTCGGGAGGTTGATCCATAAAAACTTCCTCATCCAACCCTCCATTAAGGAACGCATTATTGACGTCCACTTGTCGAAGTCTCCACTTGTGTGTAACAGCCACTGAAAGTAAGATGTTGAGAGTAAAGAATCTGACAACAGGACTAAACGTGTCACTGAAGTCTTGTCCGGGAACTTGGGAGAAGCCTTTAGCAACCAACCGCGCTTTGTAACGTGAAATAGACCCATCAGAGTTGTACTTAACTCTGAATAACCACTTACAGCCCACAGTACGCCTTCCTTCAGGCAAAGGCACAAGCTTCCAAGTCTTGTTAGCAACCAGGGCATTGTACTCAGCCATGATTGCATCCTTCCAAGCTGGAACCGAGAGAGCTTCCTCAATCGAACTAGGAACAGATCCCTCACTTAAAGCTGACATATAAGCCTTTGGCTTAAACACCCGTAACTTACTACGAGTCAGCATAGGATGCGAATTAACCAAAGGAGCATTACTAATATGAGGCACTTCATCCAGGTCAGGAATACAACTGGAAGTTGCAGCACCATCAGCTGAGCAACCATCATAAGAAGCACCACCTATTGGTGACTCACAAGCAGGAAACGAAGCACACTCATCAGACCTAAAGACAGCAGCAGTGTCCATATCATCTGCAGTAGCTAACTCTACAGGTTCATGCACAAGAGAACTGGGAGCAGGTATCTGACACCGCTCCATAGCCAAACCTTCTGAAACACCAAACTGAGGAACAGCAGTACTGTCAGCTGTTGCACCAACACCTTCAACAGAAGGCCCTACTGGTGGTATCTCAGCAACCGAAGTGGGTTCACGTGGACCAGAATTTGAACTACACCCTCCATGATCATGAGGGGACTCACTTGAAGCTAGAGACCTGAGAGTATCAGTTGGAGAGGGGTGCACAGCAGGGGAAACAATAGGCAACGAGGAGGAAACAAAAGAAGACACTTTGTTACACTTAGGGCAGATGGATGTGTTTGTAGGAGCAGAGGGAAAGGTACTCTCATCAAAGACCACATGACGCGACACTATCACTTTACCCTGAGGAGTTAAACATTTGTAACCCTTGTGTTGCATACTATAACCCAGAAAGGTACACTGCTGTGAACGAAAGTCCAATTTGTGTTTCTGAAAAGGCCGAAGATGAGGAAAACAGGTACAACCAAACACACGAAGAAAGGAATAGTCTGGTTTTTTTCCAAAGAGTTTTTCAAAGGGACTCTAGTTCTTAAGAACTCTAGTTGGAAGTCTATTAATGAGATGAACTGCTGTGACCACAACATGAGACCAATACTTAATAGGCAAAGAGGCTTGGTTGAGAAGAGTGAGAGCAGTCTCAATAATATGACGGTGCTTACGTTCAACCACTCCGTTCTGTTCAGACGTGTGAGGACACGTAACCCTGTGCTTGACCCCAGCTTCAACAAGCACAGAAGACAAACTACGATACTCACCTCCCCAATCACTCTGCACTTCCTTAATTTCAGCATAAACTGAGTTCTAACCAGACTAGAAAATAACTTGTACGCATAAGTAGCCTGAGACTTATTCTTAAGCAAGTATAACCAAGTGTGTCTAGTACACGCATCCACAAAAGACACATAATACAGAAACCCATCAGATTGAGTGTGTGCAGGTCCCCATAAGTCAGTAAACACAATAGCAAAAGGTTCAGTATAGACACTACAGGAGTCAGAGAAGGGCAGCTTATGGCTTTTGCCAATTCTACAAGCAGAACAAATCAAGTCTTTATTTACACTAGAGTCAATAGCAACATTACAATCATGTAAAACTTTGGAAAGAGTCGCAGGGGCAGGATGCCCTAAACGACGATGCCAAACATCAAATTCACCCTGTTGACATATATGCAAGCTAGACTCAACATTATTAACAGAAGCAAAGGCACTATTAAAAGCATAAAGACCATCAGATTCATCACCAGAAAGAAGCTCAGCATTCGTAAGCTCATCACGAACAATGCATCGATCAGCATGGAATTCAAAGTACACCCCGTTGTCTCTAGCACACTTAGAAACCGAAACCAAATTTTTAGTTATTTGCGGAACCAGTAACAAATCACGCAGAAAAATATTACGAGAGGCAGTAGCAATTGAATTAGAACCTACTTTCGAAATATTCAAGCCCTTACCATCACCAACCAAGAGCTTACCTGGACCGGAGAAGTCAGAGCACTGATGCACATTGGAGGCGTCGGGTGTGACATGATGCGTAGCCCCTATATCAGCAAACCAATGCGCAACATTCGACCCAGCAGATGTTGTCACATGAGCACACTGAGGGCACGCACTAGAGGTAGCACTAGCAGCACCCACATCCACAGAACACACATTCGCAGAAGCACCAGCAAATTGACTGTCCCCGTCATTGTTCCGATAGAGACTCGCAGAGACACCAGCAAAACTCTGATCGAACCTCTTGAAGCACCTATCAACGAGGTGCCCCATCTTGCCACACAGTTGGCACTGGAACCGATTCTTGCCCCGACCACCAGAAGCACCACGCCCTCCAGAGGAGAGATTCTGACGATAGGGACGTTGATTGGAACCACCAGAAGCACCTTGAGACTGCGACGAGACTTGAACTGTATTTGCACTCATAGGAGGAATATTTTCTTGATCAAATAGGCCTTGCTGGGCTTCAGCATCGACGAGAATGGTAGTAACACTGTCAAGAGACAGCGTCTCCTGGCTGGCCGTAATCACTGCAACAAAGGGCTTATATTCAGCCGGTAGACCTCCCAAAATGGTTGCGATGTGTTCAACCTTCGAAACGGGACTACCACACGAAGCCAAGGAGTCACAGATCTCCTTGACTTTGGAAATGTAAGCATGCATACTGAGATCCCCTTTTCGAACGGTTCGAAGCTTGAAATGCAGACTCATAAGAGTAGTGGTGGAGCGGCTACTGAAGTACTCAACAAGGATAGACCAGATCTCGGCCGTATTTTTCGCTCCGACGAAATTCATTAACAAATGCGAACTCATGGTTGATAGGATCCAGGACGAGAGAGCATTGTCCTGTGCCAAAAAATCTTCATACAGATCATTATCACACTCAGTACCGTCAACACGACGGATCTTAGCCGGTGGAGCTTTACGCGCACCAGTGAGGTAGCCTTCAAGACGGTGACTCCGAACGGTCAAAAGGACCTGCTGCTTCCAGATCAGAAAGTTCGAATCGTCCAGGAGCACATTGACACGCTTGCTTGCAAAGAATTTTCCAGATCGTGATGAATCGGCTTCTCCGTCACCGGTGGAATCATCAAGACGCACCATCGAGACTCAAGGAACCAGAACACCAAAGAACGAAAGCACAAGACAACAGACGACGAGCACCGAGAGAACAATGAACACCGTCAGAGATCGGCGACGGACGGCAGCGGCGGAAGCATGCAAACGGCGGCAGGATCCATAACGGCGAATGATACCATCTTAGACAGATGAAAGAAAACCCTAGGCTAAACAGAATAGGAAAGTAAAGAGAAAAGAAAGAAATTAAATGTGGGCTTCATTCTTTTGTATCTTGAATGAGCCTGGATTCGGGTAACCCATTTGTTTATATAGCCCAATAGAGACTAACAAACTTAGTTATAGACCCAACTAATTTGTTATCTCAATAGGCTGTTTAACAGATATCTGTTGGTGTATAAGGAATCAGCCAACTGCTAACGGGCCCACATCCATAACAATATGCACAGCTCAACATGTTTCATACTAATAATTTCTATGAGAAATTTGTAAAGGCAACAAGACAATTGTGATTTTGGAGAAGTAAGTAATCGGTGATGGTGGGATGAAATTCTCCAAATTAAATAGCTCTCAAAATCTGGTTCGATTCTAAAGATAAGAGAAATTTTATTATTGTTAGTAAATCATTTCTGAGACTAACATTTGTTTGTGTTTAAAGTTGAACAGAATTGTGTTTGCTTTGTACTTCTGTTTCAAATTCATAATTATGATATGACATTTAGTTAGTGATTTTGTCGTGGCATAAGTCAAGAACTCTTTCAGTTCTCAGTGTGATGTCCGACTACGGTTTTGAACGAAAGTTCAAACGTTGCCAATGACTATAAGCCACAGTGAAAAACTTGTGGAGAAAATTTCAGAACGTGGTAATGAGAAAGTATTATTTGACAATTTTGTTCCTCCTATTATTAAAGAGAATGATGTAGATGTTGCTACCGCCTTCAACGTTGTCAAGACATGCAAGTACTCGTGTTGCTATCGTCTCCAACGTTGTCAAGGCATGGAAGCACTCTGATTTCCTATATCGTAACTACATTCTCAAAGTCGTATATGATGCACGTTATGAAGTGCACAATATTATGTGAACGATGAAAAATTCTAGGTCATCACATTTAATGTGGGGGAAACTATGTTATCTGTGAATTACCTTTTGAATAAGGCACCCACAAGAAAAAGAAAAAGACGCCATATAAATTATAAAATGGTAAAAAAATTTCCTACAACTACTTGAAAGTGTGAGGGTATGTTGTCAAAATAATTGTTCTTTTACCAAAGCAAATGAAAATATATCCTAAAACGGTGGATTGTATTTTCATCGGTTATGGTTTCATTACCAATAATAATAATGGTATTAATGGTGAAAACAAAAGAATTTCGTTACCATGGATTATTCTCTTAACGTGTTTGTTTTTGTGATAATTGGTTATGTTTTTCAAAACAATGCATATCGTTTCTTTTGCATGAATCAAAGAATCTTAAATTTCACAAGAATACGATATTAAAATCCAAAATTGCCTCATTCTTTGAAGACTAAGGAAGTTGGTCAAGTTCAATGAAACGAACTATAGACAATTGATAGAAATTGTCAAGACTTTCAACAAGAGGTTGATGTCAAGCCAGAACAAAAAAAAATAAAAAGGCAAGGGTGAAAAAGTCTTTTGGATCAAATTTTCTAACTTATATGCTAGAGGCTAAATGACTATGAAATTTCTTGGAGGATATTCTAAAATTGCCAAAGTTTGTGCCCATAATTTCTATACCAAGCAACATTTGGTAGAGCACAAAACGTATAGTAAGTCGAGACATTTACGTCATCGACATAATATCGTTAGACAACTAAACTAAAATTATCTCTATTGGTTTTGTAAGATCAAAAGATAGCATTGTTGATTCCCTAACCAAAGGGTTGAATCGAGATCAAGTTCACAAAACATCGAAAGAAATGTGACTCAAATCCATAAAAAATTTAATGTGCTATGTGAAGGAAAACCTAACCTAGTTGATTGGAGATCTCAAGATCTAGATTCAATGGGACAACCTACTTGCATAGACCTTGTGAGGTCATTGTGGGGTACTTATCCCAAGTTCATTCCTATGATGTATATAGTAACTAAGATGTGGAAAAGGTTAAGCAATGATTTTAATGACCATTGTATGTTTCGATAAACCGAACAACATAAGTCACCTATGTACGAGTGAAGTGGAGCCACTTCAAGGAGAGTATTGGGCATAATTCTCTAAGCTCTTGCAGAACCAGAAGATGTCCAAGACTATATGGACATAACCATAAGAACCAAATTATTGTCAGTGAGGTATTTGTTTTTGGTATGTCATCGCTTACACAAACGGCAAGACAGTTCAAGGACATCACATCTACTAGACAGCCAATAAGGTAAACATATTTTCACAAGGGAAGGTTCAAAGGGGGGTGCCTTCCTATCCTATGCAAATATCAAGCGTAGAATCTATCACCACATCGAGTCAATGTTTTTGAACCATCAATTTTTTTCATGTAGGGGTTGTTGGAAAAATTATATATATTGGTTGAACAATATTGATGCTAAGTCATGTCACTTGGTGAATAGACATGCTAATAATAAGTCATGTCACTTGGTGAATAGACTTATTAATTATTGGTTTAAAGTTGCACCCATTCAATCATATCTATTAACTTTTCAACAAATATTTCTATCAAAAGGTTTAATCTTTTCATCAAACGATTTAATTTATTTATCCACTATATAAAGGATTGTTGTGACTCATTTTTCACATCAACTTACAAAAACAAAAAAATGAAAAACTTTGAAGTTTCTAACATATAAAAATTCCTTCCAAAGTTCGTTTTAATTTTCGGCGATGGAGAAAGGTAAGATTATGTTAGATTGTTCACTGTAATTGTGCTACTGTTGTGAACGTTTGTTGTTGTATCCTGAGAGATAGACGTCCAACGTTACTCAAGCACCGAGGAGATAACGAATCTGTCTTAAAGAAACTGTTCATACATGCCTCAACAAAAATTCTTCTGATTTTAACTATATCCAATTTTAGGTTTGTTTTTAATTTATTATTATTATTATTTTCTCACATTATTCTATTATACTTCTGATTATTACTGCACCATTTTTTCTAACAATTTTTTAGTTGAAATTAGGATGCTTATAGCTGTGATTGATCCTTTAAAATATATAACTTTTAGATGATATTTTTTTAATTGTATGGTGTTATTATAAGAAAATATTTGTTCATTCATATTAAACTTTTATTAATGCACACCTGAATCACTTAAGGATAACAATATTTTATTTTTCAGTGAATCTCTTTATAGGTTTTGTTGTTATCTGAGTTATACCAAATAATTATCTCTATCAATTAAAAAAACTATGAACCAATCAGCAGCTGACATGTCTTGTAGTATGTTACGAGACAATCTACATGTCAATGATGATGTAATAGAGTAGCAACATTTTATTTTTTTAGGAAGTTCAATGGTTTAATTATTTTTATATAATATTTTAAATATTAACAATTTAACAATTTAAAAATATAAAATAATATATATATTTAAAATACTAAAAATATAAAATCACTATTATAATTCTCAAAAATTTAAGTGAAGGTTAAAAAATAAAAAAAATATCAAAATTTATAAAATGATAAATTATTTAAAAATCAAAAAATCAAAAATATTTATAATATTAAAATTGTAAAAAGATTCAAAAAATATCTATAATTTACATTGAAAAGTAAATGACAATATAAAAATTCAAAAAGATATGTTAAAAAATAAAAATATTTATATTGTTGTGTTTTAAATTGTATATAACTTTATAGGAGGTGCAATTTTAAGTAGAAGGTAACGCTGAAGTTGACAAACTAGTTAAAAAGTATTTTTCGAGCGAGTAATATGCTCTTAGTGGCTTGATATCTTATGCTTCTTCCAATGAAGTGTCCATTGGGATTCTTGTTGTATAGTTGTTGGATGCTTCAATATCGTATTTTACTAAATCCACGTGGTGTTTCTCATTATTTTTGGTTTTGTTATGTTGAAGTAGCTTTGCACATCACCAATGTTTATAACAATTTGGATCAATTGATGTTTTGTTTTAATCTACATGTTATTATAGTTTACGTAATGGCTTAACATTGGTCATTTGCATGTGTTGACAACTATTTGAGTGGGCAATCATGTTTTTGACCAATTTTTAAGGGTACTCGTCGAGATGGTAAAGTGTGTGTCCACCTATTTTGTATGTTGGGTGATTATGGTCGCATGAGGTCCTATTTGTGTTGCGTGTTTAGTAGTTTTTTATTTATTAATATTTATTTTTTAATATTTTAAACTTTTAATATCTAAATTGTTAATTTTTAAAAATTATATAAAAATTTAATCAACCCTCAAACTTTCTAAGAATATCAAATGTTGTTCCTCTACCCTGTCATCATTGTCACGTGAATTACTACGTCAGCTTTATTAGTAAAACAATGTTAGTCAAAAGGTTAAATTGATGCAATTTATGAATTTGAGGAATAAATTGGATGATTTTCAGCGTGGGCTAAATCGATTATTTGGTATAAACTCAGGGGAACAATACCCCTCTCTGATTAATAAATTTATGATTTGGTCACTGAATTATGCTAAATTACATTTAGGTCAATCAACTAATCATGTTAACTTGTTAAAAGGCAAATGATCTATTCATTATTATAATTGGAATAATAAAAAAATTATCCCTTAAAATGTTCATATTTTTTTTCAATTTGACCCCAAGTATAAAATATAACCCTTAATATTTACTTTTTTTGTTAATTTGGTCCTCCTTAGAAAGAAACAACAACAAACATTCTCTATACCCTCTTTTAGCCCATTTTTTGTAACCCCATCGTTCCGACCTAGACGATAGACCGGTCCGAACAGGTTACACAGAGAAAACTGAAGAGAAACCTGTTAAGGCTCCACTTCGATTAACAACCCTAGAAAATTTTCATTAATTAACTTGTCTAAATGTATCATTTAGCCCTATGTGAGAAACGACAGCGGAAAAAACGATAACGAGAAGAAGCTAGCAGAACGTAGGGTAATTTAAATTTACCAAGTGACATATTAGTTCGATTGCTTGCATAAGAAACCAAAACTATTCATAAACGATGCATATAAACTTAACACAGAAGCAAATAACAAACGGGACTAAAACACCACATCTGAGAACCCTTGAAGATGCCTAAAGTCCCAATTACAGGCCTACGTTTTGAAACAGGCTTGCCCGTTTCGATACGCGGGCTCCAGTTTAAAAGTCAAACCAGGCTGTACCGATACGGTCCACACCGTTCCGGTATGGGGGTATCTAGTGCTGAAACGTTCAGAAACAGGTTCCGAAACAGGCACTCACAAGGGTAAACTGTATCGAAACGCGTACCGAAACAGGCACTCACAGTGTAAAATCGTATCGAAACGGCACCACCCCCGTTCCGAAATGAGTATCCCTGGAGCTACACTCGTTCCGAAACAACCACGAGCGTTACGTAACGCCTACACTCTGTGTGACCCTGGAAATAGTTTTCTGCATCTCCAAACTTTCCCAAACATGCCCCAAAACCATAAGAATCATGAAACAACCATCATACAAATAATCTAAAGGCATTTCACCCTACAACAAACATGATCAAACATTTAAACATTCATGACAAGACCATTTACTTTAAAAGAACATACATCCACATCACATAGCATAATCAAGGTTTACATGCTTCAATACAAAACATAAGAATTCATAAAACAAGATTTACATGCTTTTTCACATAAACACATAAACATGGTTTACAAGTCCTTAACTCAAAAGCATTAACAAAATAGGAGTCTAACTCATGCTCCTATAACACGTAGCATCCTCATTGCTAGCTAATACATTATTCAACAAAAGCATACTTGAGCAACCACCACACGCTTGGATGCCCTTTCCTTGATCCTTGCTAACTCCACACTAATGACCTGCATTGTCGAAAATGATAGCGTAAGCTAGAAGCTTAATGAGGGAGCTCAAAACAAAACATCGACAATGCAGGGTTCAAGCATGGCATCCATGAAACATCCACAAGGAATACATTTACACTAACAGAACAACATAGCCACAACTACAAGAATGCATGAACATGGCATCTTACCTCATGTTATGCCAAACAAGGATGTAACTTAACATCTTATCACAACAACCACACATAGACGAGTATATTGGCAACTATATGGCTTACTCGGATATGCGGATAACTTCTGTTGGGATTTTCGCCACAACGTACTCAAACAACAATTACCTCCCGGCAGGATTACACACATCATCGTTTTCATTCATGGATGACATTACACTCATCATCACATACTAACATTTTCTGGTGGAATATTACCTCACCGTACTCCTCCTTGATGACTACACGTCACCAAGGCCACGCGCGAATTTGACTCTTACCATGTGCACACTCATCCTAATGATCGATCATTTATACCCGGTAATTATAACTAGTGCTAAAATACTAAACAAATCTCACCATGATATCACAATCATGCAACACGACACATCGTCACCACATACATCATCAATATATATATATCAACATGCATAAAGGAACACATACTACACAAGCCCACATCTATGCACATTAAGCAAGAACTCATAAAGTCAACCAAGGGATTAAGCTACCAACTTAATCTCCACATTAAATTGGCCTACCAAGCACAATCCAACACCTCAACCATACACTTGAACCAATTTAAAACCATTTTAAACCAACCACTCACCGAACACCCTTAAGCAAACCGAGAAAGCCGATCAAGCCTCCAAATTTCCCGGAATCAAGCCCGAAGCTTTTCCAACGGTTTCCCTTGATTCTAATCAATCAAAAACAACATATTACTACACAAATCATCCACGAAACCACTGTCATAGTTAAGACTACCACACAAGGCCAATTCTCTACATTTCCAAGCCATGGACTAACCAAAAATCCTCATTTTCGAACTCACACACAACCCAGCAGAAATCTATCAAAACCTACACCCAAATCATCATTAAACACACTCAAAACAACTTTCAAGCATCACTATATAATCAGCCTAACTCTCATTCAAAAAAGCTACCCCAAAAACCCAAGTTTTCAACCCTTTAAAACACCCTCAAAAACCCATTTCGAGATTTTCAACAAAACGCCACCAAATTAAGATATGGTACACTTGAAGGTGAGATTATATCATGTATTATCTTTACAAATCAAAAGCTAAATGGAAAACCCTTAAAGCTCCCACCTTTTACTTAAACTTTTGAATACATGAACAACCCAAAAATGAAGCTTATGAAAATCTAAAGCCATGGAAACGTTTAAAATGATGAGGAGAAGTCAAAAACATGTTTACCTTGACGAGAGCTCTTGAAATCATGAAGAAAATTGATGGAATGGTGTTTTGGGGGTTAGGGGAGGTTTTCGTCGTGAAAAAGTTTAAAGGAAGAAGAAGATGAAAACATTTCAAAAAGTCTCCTTTTTACTAATCTTATTTCCTTCATTTAGATAATTACCTTTTTGCCCTTAATGAGCCACAAGCCCTTTTTAAGTTTAAAAACAAAGCACATTTTAATTAAAACGAGCCCAATGACTCGAACCTGATTCACACACTCGACTTCTGACTCCTAAACTTGGGTGTTACATCTCTCCCCCACTTAAGGAATTTTGTCCTCAAAATTACCTAACTGAAAGAGATACGGAAACTGCCTCTCCATATCCTCATTTCTTTCCCAAATGGCCTCGTCCACACCTCGACGTTGCCACCTCAATTTGACCAACTCAATCGATCTACCATGTAACACTTTGTTATTTGAGGCTAATATCTCAACTGGTTCCTCACCGTACGTCAAATATGGATTCAACTCAATCTCTTCCACGGGCATAACATGCGACGGATCTATTCTATACTTACGAAGCATCGAAACATGGAACGCATTATGAATCTTCTCTAACTCAGATGGCAAACATAACTGATAAACAACCAGATTGATTCTCTTCACAATCTCATACGGCCTAATGTATCTCGGACTCAACTTCCCTTTTATGCCAAACCTCATAACTTTCTCCCACGGGGAGACTTTCAAGAACACTCTATCTCCTACGGCATACTCAACTTCTTTCCTCTTCGAATCGAAATAGGACTTCTACCTATCCGAAGCTACCTTCAAACGGTCACAGATTAACTTCACTTTATTGGTAGTCCCTTTAAGCAAATCTGACATCGGTAACAACTTCTGACCTGCTTCGGCCCAACAAATCGGAGTTCTACATTTCCTACCATACAGTGCCTCATACGGAGCCATCTGAATGCTCGACTGATAACTATTATTGTATGCGAACTCGACCAACGGCAAGTGTTTCTCCCAAGTACCCTGAAAGTCAATAATACAACAACGCAATATGTCCTCTAAAATATGTATAACCCTCTCTGACTGACCATCTGACTGAGGATGGTACAAAGTACTAAAATTCAATCGGGTACCCAAAGTAGTATGCAAACACTCCCAAAATTGGGTTGTAAATCTCAGATCTCTATCAGACACAATCGACTTCGGCACACCATGCAGTCTCACAATCACACTGATGTACAAATCAACCAACTTATCTAAAGAGTAAGTCGTATTAACAGCTAAAAAGTGCGCACACTTTGTGAAACGGTCAACTATAACCCAAGCTGAGTTCTTCTTCGAAGGATTAAAGGGCAAACCTGAAACGAAATCCATGGTGATATTTTCCCACATCCATTACGGAATCCTCAACGGTTGCAACAAAACTGAAGGAACCTGATGTTCTGCCTTAACTTTCTGACATACCATACACTTACTCACGAAGTCAGCTACGTATCTCTTCAAACCAACCCAATAGTATTCATTCTTCAAAATCACGATACATCTTGGTACTACCGGGATGCATAGCAAACGGGCTACTGTATGCTTCGGTCAAGATCGTACGTCTCAAATAATTGTCATTCGGCACAACTATTCTATCTCTAAAACACAAGACCACATCAACATTGAAACTGTAGTCCGATGGTCTACCCTATGCTATATCTTGCACATGAGGTGCCAAAGATCTATCTAACAGTTGTTTCTCTCTAATCAACTGGCCTAAAGTATGTTTAACCTGAAGCTCGACCACTAAACCACCATCAGTGGACAAACTCAAACTAGCAAACATGACTCTCAACTCAACGGCTACCTTCATACTCAAAGCATCTGCCACTACATTGGATTTACCCGGATGGTACTCAATCGTGAGATCGTAGTCCTTAAGCAACTCTAGCCACCTACGTTGTCTAAGGTTCAACTCTCGTTGTGTCATGATATACTTCAGACTCTTGTGAACCGTATACATTGTGCATTTCTCACCATACAAATAATGTCTCCAACTCTTCAAGGCAAACACAACTGCGGCTAACTCTATGTCGTGTGTCGGATAATTACGCTCATGAGTCTTCAACTGTCTCGAGGCATAAGCCACAACCCTTCCGTCTTGTATGAGCATACAACCTAATCCTACATATGAAGCATCACTGTAGATCACATAATCATTCCCCGACTTTGGCTGAATCAAAATCGGTGCATTGGTCAAAGCTTCCTTTAGTTTCTCAAAGGCTTGTTGTCTCGTATCTGACCACTCAAACTGAACATTCTTCTGAAGCAATTTTGTCAAAGGAGCGGCTATCTTTGAGAACCCATTCACAAACCTCCTATAGTAACGTGCTAAGCCTAGGAAACTTCAAATCTATGTCACAGACTTTGGTTGCTTCCACTCAACAATGGCTTCTATCTTATTTGAATCAACTCTAATCCCCTCGGCTGACACTACATGTCCTAGGAAGACTACTTCTCTGATCCAGAACTCACACTTACTCAACTTAGCGTACAACTGGTTGTCTAGCAAAGTTTACAATACTAACCTCAAATGTCAGTCATGATCTTCCTCGGTACGCGAATACACCAAAATATCATATATGAAAACAACCACAAACTGATCTGAGTACTGATGGAAGATTCTTTTCATCATGTCCATGAAAGCAGCTAGTGCATTCGTCAACCCAAACGGCATAACTAAGAACTCGTAGTTACCATATCTAGTCCTAAAAGCTGTCTTCGGTACATCAACCTCTTTTACCTTCAACTGGTAATAACCGGACCTCAAATCAATCTTCGAAAAAGACTAATGCTCATCTCAACTGATCAAACAAATCATCGATACGTGGCAAGTGATACTTGTTCTTCACTGTCAACTGATTCAACTGTCTATAATCAATGCACATCCTCATACTACTGTCTTTCTTCTTCACAAACAAAACCGGGGCGCCTCAAGGCGAAGAACTCGGGCGGATAAAACCTCTATCTGACAACTCTTGTAATCGAGTCTTCAACTCTTTCAGTTCTTTCGGTGCCATACAGTATGGAGCAATAGAAACAGGAGCAGAATCTGAATCTGAATATGTCTCTATAGCAAACTCTATTTCTCTATCAAGCGGTAAACCGGGCAATTCTTCCGGAAACACACTCGGAAAGTCACACATTGTTCTGATATCTTGCGGCCTAACATCATTCATGTTCGGATTCATCACATAAGCCAAGTACGCCTCACAACCCAACTCAACTAATCTCTAAGCCTCTTAGGCTGGAACAACATTCGATAAGAATTTCACATTCTCACCTACTACCACAATCTCATAGTCATCCGCAAGCTTCAAGTAGACTCTCTTTGTTTCGAAATCTATCCTAGCTCTATGTTCTGTAAGCCAGTCCATATCCAAAATCACATCGAAGCCATAAAACGGTAACTCCATCATATCCACTAGAAATATATGCCCCTAAACCATTAACAGACACCTTATGTACATCTTCCTAACCACTATTGTATCCCCGAAGGAACTAGTAACACTAACACCTACCTCTAATACCCCACAAGGTAAATTCAACATCTTTGCATACTCACTCAAAATATATAAATGCGTAGACGCGAAGTCAATCAAGGAAAGAAAACTCAGAGATTGTATCGAGAAATTACCTACAATCACATTTGTGTCGTTTTGTCCCTCTCGCTGAGCATAAACTCTAGCCTGACCTCCACTCTCTGGCTGAACCGCAACTACATGTGCTATATTCCCCTGGCTATCATTTCTTGGCTGAAAGTTGCCTCGACCGCGCCCACGGCCTCTCGGATAATCAATAGCTCTAGGAGAAGCTTGAACCTAAACTGGTGCATACTCAGCCTAATGTGGAAAATCACGCCTAAGGTGATCTCTAGCTCCACAGTTCCAACACGAATGAAAGTTTCCCCAACACTCTCTGGTGTGATGCCTCCCGCATCTAGCACACTCGGGCAAACGCCCACCAGCTCTCTGGCCCTGATGGCCTCTACCGTGGTTACCACCACCACGTCTATGATCAAAATGATGCCTATTGTCCCTATGCCTCTTGGCATTACCTCTATCAAAGTCACCATACCTCTTCCCTGAACTAGAACCACCTGAACGTTTGGTCTGACCCAAATTGTGCTCTATGTCCTTGGCCCTAGCGACCAAGACATCAAAGTCTGTGTAGTCCGTATCAAAAGTGTACCTCTTTACTCCCTCATTCAACCCGTAACGGAAGCGGTCGCAACGTTCCCTCTCTGTAGGAACTAGCTCGGACCCGTACTGACTCAATCTGACAAACCGTATCTCGTACTCGGTCACTGTCATGTTCCCCTGAAGCAAAGCCATGAACTCTCTCTTCTTCTCATCAAGATAACGGGGACCCAGATACTTCTTGCGGAAAGCTGACTCAAAGAACTCCCAAGTAATCTCGGCATCTGGCATGCCCGTAGTAATGGTGAGCCACCAAGTGTAGGCATCACCCTGAAGCAGAGAAACAACACACCCTAGTCTGCGTGCTCCAGTACAACCCATCGTAGACAAGATAAGAACAGTCTTGTCAAACCAAGCCTCTGATCTCTCGAGCGCCAACCCTCAGAACTCTTCACCTCCCAAACTACAAAGCCTCTCAAGTGGCAAATCGGTGCCCTCACCCTGAGGTTGTGCCAATGCTTGTCCCCCGGCCACAGCTGCTTGAAAAGCCTCGGCTATAGCCTAAACTAACGGAGCCAAATCTATACCGGCTGGACCTTGGCCAACCTGAGGTCCTACACCCTCGGCTCTCGCCTCACCTCCCGCCCAACGAGGAAGAGAATGAGGAGGTGGAGGAGCATGTGCCTCTACAACCGGCTCAACTTTCGAAGCTGCTGCTCGTGGTTCCAGATGAACCATTCTAGGCCCGCCTCTAGGTCTCATCTTACGGCTAGCAAGATATCAACTACAAACAAAACAAGCACACAAGGATTAAGTTAGCAAAGGCAAGGTTCCAACGTGCTCAAGTATTCCTTTACTTCAAATCTTTTCAAATAAGTAATAGTAGCAATGGGAACTCAACACTACGCCTCAACACATCAACCATACTAACACATGCTTTCAAACATCATGCAAGCAAGCAAACAAAAAGCATTCATAGCAAAACATTCACCGTACAACATACACCAAGGTAATTCAACAAAACACCTCAAACTTACCTTATTTACCTTCCCGAGGTCGTGGGAACCTCAGGCTCTGATACCAACAAATGTAACCCCCTCGTCCCGGCCTAAACGGCAGACCGGTCTGAACAGGTGATACGGGGAAAACTGAAGCGAAACCCATTAAGGCTCCACTTCGATTAACAACCCTAGAAAATTTTCATTAATTAACTTGTCTAAATGTATCATTTAGCCCTATGTGAGAAACGACAACGGAAAACGATACCGAGAAGAAGATAGCAGAACGTAGGGTAATTTAAATTTACCAAGTGACATATTAGTTCAATTGCTTGCATACGAAACCAAAACCATTCATAAACGATGCATGTAAACTTAACACGGAAGAAAATAACAAACATGACTAAAACACCACATTCGAGAACCCTTGAAGATGCCTAAAGTCCCAATTATAGGCATGCGTTTCGAAACAGGCTTGCCCGTTTCGATACGCGGGCTCCAGCTTAAAAGTCAGACCAGGCCGTACCGATACGGTCAACTCCGTTTCGGTACGGGGGTCTCCAGTGTTGAAACGTACCGAAATAGGTTCTGAAACGGGCACTCATATAGGCAAACTGTATCGAAACGCGTACCGAAACGGGCACTCACAGTGTCATATTGTATCAAAACGGCACCACCCCCGTTCCGATACGAGTATCCCTGGAGCTACACCCGTTCTGAAGCAACAACGAGGGTTTCGAAATGCCTGCACTCTGTATGACCCTGAAAATAGTTTGCTGCATCTCCAAAATTTGCCAAACATGCCCCAAAACCACAAGAATCATGAAACAACCATCAAACACATAATCTAAAGACATTTCACCCTACCACAAACATGATCAAACCTATAAACATTCATGACAAGACCATTTACTTTAAAAGAACATACATCCACATCACATAGCATAATCAAGGTTTACATGCTTCAATACAAAACATAAGCATTCATAAAACAAGGTTTACATGCTTTTTCACATAAACACATAAACATGGTTTACAAGTCCTCAACTCAAAAGCATTAACAAAATAGGAGTCTAACTCATGCTCCTATAACACATAGCATCCCCATTTCTAGCTAATACATTATTCAAAAAAACCATACTTGAGCAACCACCACACGCTTGGACGCCCTTTCCTTGCTCCTTGCTAACTCCAAACTAATGATCTGCATTGCCGAAAACGAGAGCGTAAGCTAGAAGCTTAGTGAGGGAGCTCAAAACAAAACATCGACAATGCAGGGTTCAAGCATGGCATCCATGAAACATCTACAAGGCATACATTTACACTAACAGAACAGCATAGCCACAACTACAAGAATGCATGAACATGACATCTTACCTCATGTTATGCCAAACAAGGATGTAACTTAACATCTTATCACAACCACCACACATAGACAAGTATATTGGCAACAATATAGCTTACTCGGATATGCGGATAACTTCCGTTGTGATTTTCGCCCCAACGTACTCAAACAACAATTACCTCTCGGTGGGATTACACACATCACCGTTTTCATTCATGGATGAGATTACACTTATCATCACATACTAACATTTTCCAGTGGAATATTACCTCACCGTACTCCTCCTTGATGACTACACGTCACCAAGGCCATGCGCGAATTTGACTCTTACCGTGTGCACACTCATCCTAATGATCGATCATTTATACCCGGTAATTATAACTAGTGCCAACATACTAAAGAAATCTCACCATGATTTCACAATCATGCAACACGACATATCGTCACTACATACATCATCAATATATATATATATCAACATGCATAAACGAACACATACTACACAAGCCCACATCTATGCACATTAAGCAAGAACTCATAAAGTCAACCAATGGATTAAGCTACCAACTTAATCTCCACATTAGATCGGCTTACCAAGCACAATCCAACACCTCAACCACACACTTGAACCAATTTAAAACCATTTTAAACCAACCACTCACCGAACATCCTTAAGCAAACCGAGAAAGCCGATCAAGCCTCCAAATTTCCTAGAATCGAGCCTGGAGCTTCTCCAACGGTTTCCCTTGATTCTAATCAATCAAAAACAACATATTACTACACAAATCATCCATAAAACCACTGTCACAGTTAAGATTACCACACAAGGCCAATTCTCTACATTTCCAAGCCATGGACTAACCAAAAATCCTCATTTTCGAACTCACACACAACCTAGTAGAAATCTATCAAAACCCACACCCAAATCATCATTAAACACACTCAAAACAACCTTCAAGCTTCACTATATCATCAGCCCAACTCTCTTTCACAAAGCTACCCCAAAACCCCAAGTTTTCAACCCTTTAAAACACCCTCAAAAACCCATTTCGGAATATTCAACAAAACACCACCAAATTAAGACATGATAGACTTGAAGGTGAGATTATATCATATATTATCTTTACAAATCAAAAGCTAAATGAAAAACCCTTAAAGCTCTCACCTTTTACTTAAAATTTTGAAAACATGAACAACCCAAAAATGAAGCTTATGAAAATCTAAAGCCATGGAAACGTTTAGAATGATGAGAAGTCAAAAACGTGTTTACCTTGATGAGAGCTCTTGAAATTGTGAAGAAAATTAATGGAATAGTATTTTTGGGGTTAGGGGAGGTTTTTGTCGTGAAAAAGTTTAAAGGGAGAAGAAGATGAAGACATTTCAAAAAGTCCCCTTTTTACTCATCTTATTTCCTTCATTTAGATAATTACCTTTTTACCCTTAATGAGCCACAAGCCCTTTGTAAGTTTAAAAACAAAGATCATTTTAATCAAAACGAGCCCAATGACTCGAACTCGATTCACACACTCGACTTCTGACCCCTAAACCCATGTATTACATTTTTTTTATCACCATAACTCATCACCCACATCAATAAAAAATCAACCTAACAAACAATCATCATCTCACTCGCCATACATGGGTTACCCTATCATCACATTACTTCCATCATCTCCTTCAACATAAGAGAACCTTTAATCTCTCCTAAGCCTGATTCAATCACATCTATGACTCAACCTAAATCAACGCCCACAACTACCCACTATGTAACAACACAATTTTTTTAATCAACGATCGAACATTAATCCGAGACTTAGGTTAGGTGGATTTATAAGGCTTTTGGAACCATTGGACCAAATTTGAGCCATTATAAAATGATAATTAGACTTGTTGAGCTTAAATGAGGGTCTTCTGTGATAAGGGGGAAAATGAAAGATTTATGAGACAATTACAATTTTTACATAGAAAGGATGAAAAAACATTTGTTAAAGGTTGTTTTTATGTCGGAAGAGGGAGATAAAATCTGATGAATGATATATTTTTTTATTACTTTTTATTTCATGTGTTACTATTTGATTGAATAAAAAATTTAAAAAGTATATTGGTATTTGGTAGCATGTGAATTAAACTTGCAACTTGCAAAAGTAATAACAAGACACTAGCCACTAAGCCAAATTTATTTAACAACTAAAGGTTGACAATAAATTCTAGGGTAAAGTTCACAAATGATAACTGAACTTTATAAAAAAAAACAAAATAGTAACCAAACTTTCAAATGTTACAAAATGACAAATAAATTGTGTTTTGAAATAAAATGGTAACTCGACTATTAAATACTTAACGGGACTATTATGAAACTTTGTGTAGTAACACATTTAGTCCTCCATATTTGCACATTCAATCAATTTGGTCCTAATTTAAAAAAATCAATACATTTGACCCTCATTATTTGCACATTCTTTCAATTTGGTCCTATTTATAATTGTAAATAGTATTAAATATTTAAATTTGCATGACAATGATGAATTGGATTAGCATCTAACTTGCAAAATCAGAAATATGTTTAAACATCATTGCAGTAGTGAGAAAAAACAAAGACTAATTATGTCTTCCCTCTTATTGATATAATCAACATGACAAGGGATGCAAGGAGACTGATAAAATTTGCAGAATCTAGCATTTTAAGATGGTCGTGCTTTGTAGTTTTCAAGTAGATATCAAGAACTATGGAGATAATGGACAAAAAGAAGCTAAATGCCCACCATGCTCTTAGAATCCAAGGAAATCCAATGTATCCTTTTTTAGGAACATTGCATACTACAATTATTGTTACTGCCCACGGAATCACTGGCACAATCTCTGAAGAATAAGATTCAAGTTTGGAGTTGCAACGGATATCATTCATACTATTTAGCAGCATCAGTAGCTTTAGGACATGGATGCTCAGCATTAGAATAGAGCAGACTGCGGAGGCTCTATAAGAAAGGCTGACTTTTGCAACAATGGGATGATTTTTGCAGCTTGATCTATCTGCAATATTCCTGCTGGTTTTGCTCACAAACTTTTGAACAAAATAGAGCAATATGATTCCACCGAAACCAAATTGCAGAATTATGCTTACTTCCTCCCAGAAACATGGTGATTTTAGCTGCATCCAAGTCAGCAAAAAAAAAAAAGCTAACATGAATTTGAATGTTGGCAATTTAATATAGAAAGAAAACAAAGGGGTCATGCAAATTTAAATAATTAATATTATTTTTAATTATAAATAGTACCAAATTGAAAGAATGTGTAACTAATGAGGGTCAAATGTATTACTTTTTTCAAATTAGGACTAACTTGATTAAATGTATTTAATAGCCGAGTTACTATTTTATTTCAAAACACAAAGTTTAATTGTCATGTTGTAACATTTAAAAATTTGGTTATCATTTTGTTTTTTTAAACAAAATTTAGTTATCATTTGTAAACTTTACCCTAAATTCTATTTAATGTTATTTTTTTTTTGGTGAAAAGCAAAGGAAAAAAATGAACTTATAATACTCATTTTTTCGTCAAGTCCACTACTCAAATAAATAAAACCAATTAAAAATTCAAGGTCAATTTTCATCAAACGAATGTCTCACTACATCAAACCAGAACCAAATTAAAACCAAAATCCCATCTACATGACATTTAACACATTACCATTTTTTACAAACCAAACCATCCCAACCGAGTGCACACTCCTTGCACCCTTAGGTCCCTCTCTCCTCCGTCACTCACCCTCGACACATACACTTACCCAACATCAATCCAATTACTCAATTAACCAGAACCTATACTTTTCACCAGCCCCTGCCATCACCATGCTTGAGCCATGCCTCTACCCGCTCACCACATGCCTCTATGATGTACCATCCTACAAGCTCACACCACACCAACAACGAGTGCTCCATTCATCTACATAGTCAACACCTACAAAGAAATAAATATTAGCTAAGTAACCAAGGGAAATTTAGAGATTTCTATTTTTTATTGTAATTCTGGAAATCCAGGCTATATAAAGCTAAAGAACACAACGTATAAGGGGATTGGAATCAATACAAAAAAAAAGCAAATATTCAGATGCAAAAAAAAAAATCCTAGCTATTCTAATTCTAATCTTCTATTTTCGCATAAAATTAGTGTTTTTCCATTCTAAAAAATCCGTTCTCAAAACAAAGGGGGTTAAAATTTTCGAGTAAAATCTCATTTTTAAAATAAAAATTAAAAGGGGTTTTCAATTTTAAATCAAAGTTTAGTTTTTTTTTTAAATCTTAAATCGAAGCCCTAAAAAGCATTTTAAAAAAGGCTTAATGCACTTTCCCCCTAAACTTTACATATTTTTTATTTTCTCTTTAAATATTTTTTGACTTCTTTTGTTCCCTAACGTTTTCGACATTATCCATTTCACCTAAAAAAAACTAACACAGTTAAAAAAATTTATCTTAATCAATCAAAACGTTCCATTCATCTTCATTTTTTGTTTTTAAATTTTACAATAAAATAAATATATTAAAATATTTATTAATTTAATTATATTTCTCAAAACATCCAATCATCTTATTCTCCAATTTTTATTTCTTTTTCAGTTCTTTGTCCCTGAAATGAGAGAGAATAGATTCACACACTTATACCCTACTCCGTACTCACCCACCGCTTCTCTTCTCCTCCTCATCATCTCCCTTACCTCGATTTCTTTCACTTCTCTTCTAAACTACATCCATTCGCGCACACCCAAGCCCCCGCTTCCTCAGTTAGTGGAATCTATGTTCACGTGGCGCTGACTTATCTCGACCCTATTCCCAGACTGGCTTACCTCATTTCCAGCTCGGTCGGCGATGGGGTCACCTTGCTGAGGGCGTTGAAAGCTTTGTACTATCCCAGGAACCAGTACGCCGTGCATTTGGAGGCTTCGACCGAGGAGAGATCGGAGGCGGTCTGGTTTGTGGAAATTGAGCCAATTTTTAAGCGAGGACGGACCCTGAATTTAGATTAAGGGGCGAATTTATAAATTTTCTGGGCCAACTTATAAGATATTTAAGGGGACAAAAATAAAATTTTAATAAAAAATACCTAAAAAAATTAAAAAAAATTAAAGTCCTATAAAAATTTCAAATTTGTAGGGCATCGGTTCATTCCTGTTTTTAGGAGAATTGGGAATGTTAGGATGGTTACAAGAGCGAATTTCGTGACTTATAGAGGGCCTACCATGGTTACCAATACCTTTCATGCTGCTGCCATTTTGTTGAAGGAAGGTGGTGACTGGGATTGGTTTATTAACCTCATTGCCTCTGATTACTCTTTGGGTTTTTTTTTTTTTTACATTTTATTCAGCAACTATTTATTTTGTTATGGTTTTATTTGTTGGTGACTAAACTTGCCAAGGAATGACTATGAAAATTGAGGAAGAAAATGAAATGAAGATGGGAGTGTTTCGAGTATTTTAGGAAAAATAATTAAATTAATTAATATTTTAATATTATTTTTAAATTTAAAAATAAATACTTGTTGTATTATGATTGGTCAAAACGAAATTTTTTTGAACAGTGTTAGATTTTTAGATTAAATCGATAACGTTAAAAACATTAAGGATAAAAGAAGTCAAAAAAATATTTTAAGGGATAAGTTTGAAAAACATGTAAAGTTTAGGGGGAAAGGTGCATTAAGCCTTAAAATAAAAAGAGAGTTCGAAACTTACCTGCCGTCCGGGGAGGAGTCGTCACGAACTAACGTTCTCCGTCTTCGAGAACGGCATTCCGGTGAGGTGCGCTGCCGATGACCGGTGCCTCTAGTCCTGATTTAGTGAAAATCGAGCGTAAGAAAGCTTTAAAAGGAGGGAGGGGATTTTGTTCGACTGAAAGAGTAAACAGGGACTTTGAGTTTTGAAATCTAGTGAAGTTTAACTTCCCCATATCTGCTTTTACTCTTTTTTTTTCCCTTTTCTTTTTAATGCCGTGTCTTTCTTTGCTTTTTATTTCATTTCCCTTATATAATATATGGATAACTACATATTTAGTACACCTATTTCTATGTTCTTATTTTAGAACCTCATCTATTTTTTCAGACAAAATGGTGCCTAACGTTATATTTTTATTCCGTTTCGGTACATCGACAGTTAAAAACAAACTGAGATGATGACACGGTTTATTTTTAATTGGGATAATCATAATTTTAGTCCTCAAAACTTATACAAGTTTATCAATTTGGTCCAAACTCTATTAATTTAATAACTATCTTAAATATTTGGGTTAAAACTATAAATTCCCCTATTTTATTTCTTCTTCCCGGAAACCCTAACCTCATTTTATTTCTTCAAACCTCTTTCTTTGGTCTGTAAAGGATTTCTTTCCATTTTTCAATCATTTCTATCAATGGAGATTAACAATGCAAAAACAACCACCAAGAATGGGGATATTTGTTCTCTTTGTTAAACAGAGAATTGAGCTTACTCTGCTTAGCCCAGTACACTATAACTCAGCATGTTCGGGATTAACAAGGGACAAGATTGGAATGCCATCGGCTGCACAAAGTATCGCTGCAACAGCAATGCTTGACGGCCAATACTCTAGAAAACTGCCCTCTACTCACATTTACCAAACAAGTTTCTTTTTATATTGCTTATAATTTGCATGTATTTCTATCGGCCAACAAAAAAAAAGAATTATTCCAATATAAAAATCAAATGATGATACCTTTGACAATGGATAAAAATGGTATTCGTTGCCTTTGAAATCAGAAACCCGAAAAAAATTCCTGTTGGATCTGCCTTATAGGCAAAGAAATCAGTAAAACTGATCACAGCCTCCAATCCAAAACCGTGAGAACAAGCAGTTCTATTCTGGGAATTGTTTTAGGTTCAAAAATATATTTGGCACCCTCTACCTGCATAAACATAGCATTTTGTTGAAATTAAACTAATTAATGATCAATGAAATCTATAATTCTTGGTGGTTGTTTTTGCATTGTTTTTTTTTTTTGAAAAGTAGATCAGATTTTTATTGCTTTGATCGTATCGAATACACGGTACATATTGTTATAGGTCTCATTAAAAAACCTCCCTACACCCTAATTGGAGGAAAAAGAGTGCACTATAACAATAAGTAATAGCATACTAAACACCCATTCGATCACAGGATGCAACTACAGAAGGCCATCTCACTGAAATTTTCCCTTACATCTTTTCAAACGCAACTCCACATTCTAAAAACTTTCTTTCTAAAACTAACACTTCTGCATTTAAATTGAAAGCCTTCTTAAATTGACAGAAGCAAATCAAAGACACATACCACTGGCAGCTCCCTTACTTCGAATCGCTATACTAATCATCTCACCAGACCTGTAGACAAGGACGATAAATTGCCTTCTTCGCTAGATTGTGAGCAACACTATTTGATTCTCTGTAAGCAAATTTCAGAAGCCAACCATGCTTGATCATCAGGGACATGCAGAACTGTGTGATCGAAACAAAAGGCTCTGGGACCTTTCTTGGATCGTTTATCCAGCCGACACTAAGAAGACTATCCGACTCCACAATGAGTTTGTGGGAAAGAGCCCAACTTGAGTTTTCAAAAAGTTTGCATGCTTCAAAAATGGCCCTCAATTCAGCACTTGTTGGATCCATCGTCCCTACTGGCATAATAAAATTAAGCACGATTTTACCGGTGTGGTCCCTAAGTACTCCACCAATACCTGCTAAACCAAAACTCCCTTGCACAGCAGCGTCTACATTAAACTTGAGCCGCCCCATTCCAGGAGCTAGCCATTTACCCGCAATGGGTCTGCTACACAATTTTGGTGAGATTGACACCAAGTGGGGATGGGCCATGAATTCGTTGATTGAAACGATAGCGTCTGGCCATTTTGCTTTGTACCATAACCCGATTTTAAACAGCACTGAATCAAGGAGACTCGCTGAGTCCCATTGTTTCTCTTTGAAGACTGCAGCGTTCCGATGAATCCAGATTCCCCATACTATACCAAAAAACGCCACACGAAACACAGGTTTGGTCGAAGGCTTTATTGGCATCTCTTCACACATTAGCATCAACGATCTCAAGTTGTTTGGCATTGTCAAGTGGATGTTCCATTATTTGCACTAGCCCTGCCATACAAGCCATGTCTGATCACACTGGCACAGTAAATGATCCGTGGTCTCGACTTTACTTACACAAGCGATACACAATGCTGAGTTATCAAAGGTAACTCCACGCTTAACAAGTTCAGCCTTTACTGGGATTTTGCCTTGGATGGCTCTCCAGAGGAAACATTCCACCCTGGGTGGTACAAAATTCGACCATACTACTTTCTAAAGCTTGTTTGGGTGAACGCCCTCCGATGACACTAAGTAGCAGAATGCTTTTGGTGTGTAAATGCCTAGATCAGTCCCATTCCATCGCAGCTGATCCTCCTTAATAGTATTTCTTGAAGCAGCTTTTAACGAAGCACGAAACGTATCCCACTGTTCCACTTCCCAATCAAACAAACCTCTTCGAAGTTCAACAAGCCAACGCCATACCCCATCATCCTTAATGCCAAATTCAGCAACTTTCCCTTTTTTATTGATGGCAAGAGCAAAAATTCTGGGAAAAGCATGCCTTAAAGGTCGATTACCAACCCAAACATCCTTCCAGAAGTCAATTTTAGTCCCATCGCCTAGCACAAATCTCAGATTGCTCACAAAACTATCATCCGGATTACCCAATGGTTCAGCAATGCTTATCCACAACCACAAAAAAGATCTTGCTTTGCACGAGGAGGGCACAAGGCATTTTTTGTCCAGTCTGTATTTTGCATCGATGACTCTTCTCCAAAGACAGTTTTCCTCGTAACTATACCTCCATAACCACTTATTCAATAGAGCTCTATTGCGGAGTTTCAGATCGTAGAAACCAAGTTCACCAAAATCCTTTGGGCGACACATTAGTTCCCACTTAACCCAATATATTTGTTTTTTGTCTGTCGACCCCCATATAAATTGCGCGATCAGCTTGTTTAGTTTGTCAGCAACGGCCACAGGCATTTTGAGGAGCGATAAAAAATAACAAGGCAGATTGGATAGAACTGCCCTTACCAGCACCAATCTACCTCCGAATGATAACATCTGCCCTTTCCAACCTCCTAACCTACTCTGGAATTTCATTATTATTGGTTCCCAGATTTTCGGAGCATTTCGAGAGAAACCGAGCGGCAGCCCAAGGTACGAGGATGGCAACACATATATTTCACACTTGATTGTTGTTGCCCAGTCACTTAAGTCGGATTCCTTCACGTTAATACCATACATTTTGGTCTTCTTCATATTTAGTTTTAATCCCGAGGCGATTTCAAAGACCCTGAGGATTCTTTTTATATTTCTGACATTCTCTTCAGATGCCTCTGAAAATAGAACAAGATCATCGGCAAACTGAAGGTGTGAAATCACCAGACCATAAACACCAACTCTTATGCCTTTCACTAAATTGATATCCATCGCCCTTTGGATAAGCACATTGAGAGCTTCGGCCACAAGATTAAATAGTAAGGGAGACAACGGGCAACCCTGTCTCAAACCACGACTGATTGAGAAACTATTTGAGGGTATACTATTGATGAGAATGGCAACGTTTTCTGTCGAGATACACATTTTCACCCATTTTCGCCATTTGCACCCGAAACCCATCTCCTTTTGGACAAGATCCAAAAAATTCCAATCAACTGTATCATAAGCCTTTTTGAAATCGGCTTTGAATAGAATTGCACCGCTCTTGCTTTTCTGGATGAAATCTATAGTCTCATTTGCTATGAGTGAGCAATCAATTATTTGCCTGCCCGATAGAAACGCGAATTGTGTTTCACCGATCATTTCTTTTATCTTTTGCAGACCAAAGAAAGATGTTTGAAGAAATAAAATGAGGTTAGGGTTTTAGGGAAAAAGAAATAAAATGAGAGATTTATAGTTTAAACTCAAATATTTAAGATGATTATTAAATTGACAAAGTTTAGACCAAACTGATAGAAATGTATAATTTTAAGGACTAAAATTATGATTATCCCAATTAAAAATAAGCCATGTCATCATCTTTGTTTTTAATTGTCGGGTACCAAAACAGAACAAAAACATAACGTTAGGTACTAATTTGCCAGAAAAAATAAGTATGGTACTAAAATAGGAATAGGAACGCAAGAATATGAGAAGTGTTAAATATGTACTTATCCCTATAATATATATATATATATATATGCTCACATATAACATATATTTATTATATCTTAATATATGTAGTTATATATATTATATAGTTTACGTATAGTATGCATATATATATATATATATATATATATATATATATATATATATATTTATTTATTTTATGTTTATCTTAGGTCTTATATTTTATGCTATTTATCTATATTATTATTTGTTCACATTTGTTTTTATTGTTGGTTATCATTATCCGCCTTCGGCCTTATGGTACATGCGTTAAAGTATCATTTGTATTATTTATGGAACGTTTAATTTAATTAACATCTAATTTTTAATTTTTGTATTTATTTATTTGCTTGTTCTTTATTTTCGTATTTATTTTATTCACCCTTATTTACGTTTTTTTATATCTTTGCCTAGTCTTATTTTTTTTTGAAAGGTTTAACTGGCTTTATTAAATATAAGAAGGATATCAACAACCTCATTAAAAACCCCCTAATCCTAAGTGGGGAAAAGAGTATTGTTGACACCTGTTACATAAATAAGTAAATCCTCATAAAAGAAGGAAAATACACCACAGTTAAACACCTGCCCTGAACCCAATAGACGTGTCTATCAGATAAGACAAGGGCAGATTTAAAGAAAGCCAAACGGGTAAAGAATACAGAGAGACCCGTTTGATTAAGGGTAACCGCTTATCTCGCCGGAGGATCAATCTCCTTGTCCCGTTCAACGGCTCTCAAGACCGGTGGCGGGGCTTCTTCAACCCAGGTCTGCCGTGCGGGGTAAGACGGACCCATCCTAGCCAAGACGTGCGCCGAATTATTCAGGTTCCGACGGGTAAAACGAAAGGTAACCCTCTCAAACCTCCGACTGAAAGTCTTTATATTAGCCACAACCGTAGCGATTTCTGACTGATCCTCCTTCGGGGAGTTGATTTTTTGTATAACGGAGAGTGCATCTCCTTCCACCACCAGCCGTCTAAACCCTAGCTCATCCGCCGTATGAATCGATTGGAAACAAGCCAGGGCTTCGGCAACCTCCGGCGACGCCACGAAGGGGTTGGGGTGAGTCCCTGCTGCCATAATATCACCGTTAGAATCACGGTAAATGAAACCCGAAAAAGATGAAAGGGTATTCTGATTATAGTGAGCATCAAAATTGATTTTTATGAAATTATTCGGTGGCGGTAACCAAGTTTCGTCATTTGTAGGCGGAGGTGAGGCGGCCGGCACAGGAGTAGCGTCAATTTCCTGGAGAAAAAGATAGACGAAATGACCTACATCCAAGTAAGACTGGTGAGTGTTTTCATAAAGGATCTTGTTCCTTGTACTCCATATTGCCCAGAAAATCGTAATGATAGTTCTTCGACTATGCGTGTTCAGATTCACAAATAAATTAGCTAACCATAGAAGATAAGATTGACCATCGTCCCAAGGGCCTAGGGTAATGCCAAATAACTGTAGAACCTGCCTTAAGAAATCACACTCATAAAAAAGATGGATAACAGATTCACTCCCATGATTGCATAACCGACAATTAGAATCAACATGGATTCTTCTCACTCTTAGATTTGTAGCTGTAGGCAAAAAATTCGAGACAACTCTCCAGAAATGGATTCTGATTTTAGCAGGAAGATTTACAGACCAACTAGACTTGAAAAAATTAGATTGCCAGCTTTCCTCATACTGATTTGGATCACCAGACTGAGTACTTGAGGTGTTGATAAGCCACCTATAACCACTGCGCACAGTGTAAAGCCCAGATTTATCACCTCTCCAGAAAATAGTATCAACATCAAGGGTAATTGGCAAAGGCATACATAGAATTCGATTAGCCACCATAGCAGGAAAAATATTTTGAATAACATCTATTTTCCATCTCCTAGGTTCATTTTCAATGAGATCAGACACAAAGTGATAGTCAGGATGAATTGTAACCTGATTTGTTCTCCCATTACCTCTTTCCGCTATCCAAGCATCGGTCCATATACAAGTAGACTCACCATTCAAAATTCTTTTCCCAATCCCCAACTCAAGGAGTCCCCTAGCACTGCGAATACTCTTCCAGGTGTATGATGGCTGTGACCCTAACGTGGCGTTGAGGAAATCAGTACGGGGGAAGTACCAACCTTTTAAAACACGAGCCAGGAGACTATTAGGATTAGTGATGAGATTCCACCCTTGTTTAGCTAAGAGGGCTAAGTTAAACTTCGCCAAGTCTCTAAACCCCATACCACCCTCTTTCTTTGGAAGACAAAGATTACTCCAACACGACCAATGTATTCCTCTCTTCGATCCACTATTCCTCCACCAAAACCTATTCATGATAGATTCCAAATCATTGCAAATAGACTTGGGAAAAAGGAAGCATTGCATGGCATAAATCGGAGTTGCTTGGAGAACAGATTTCACGAAGACTTCTTTGCCACCCATCGAAAGATGTCGATTGTTCCAATTATCCGTAAGCTTGTGAAGTTTGTCCCGAAGGCCAGCGAAGGCTGCCTTTTTGTTTCTCCCAACCATCGTAGGAAGACCGAGATATTTCTTCGGATTAGTGGAGACACGAACCCCAAATATGCTACTAATATCATTCCTGACCATATCAGAAACATTAGAACTAAAGTAGATCAGGGATTTTGAGAAGTTCACCTGCTGACCCGAGGCTTCTTCATATATAGTTAGGATCTGCTTTATTTTAGTAGCCTCCTCAACCGTGCTTCTTCCAAAAACAATACTATCGTCAGCAAAAAATAGGTGTGTAATAGGGATGCCATACCTACCAGCCTTAGAACCATGCAGATATCCGTCGGTATGTCCAACATTTAGAATCGATGACAAGCCTTCTGCACAAAGAAGAAAGAGATAAGGGCTCAGAGGGTCGCCCTGTCTAAGCCCCCGAGTTGGCAAAAAACTATCACCATTTACCCCATTGAAGTTAACCGAATAAGAGACTGAATTAACGCACAACATAATTTTATCCACAAAGCTGCTGTGTATGCCCACCCGAAGCAGCATACTCCGAAGAAAAGCCCAATCCATGCGATCGTAAGCCTTAGCCATATCAAGTTTCAAAGCAAAATTCCCATTAACACCTGCACGCTTTGACTTCATCGAGTGGAGGAGTTCATAGGCAATCAAAATATTGTCTGTAATGAGTCTGCTGGGGACAAAAGCACTCTGCGACTGATCAATGCAACAATCTAGAACGCGTCTCAACCTATTTGCAAGGACTTTAGCAATGATCTTATAGAGAACATTGCAAAGACTTATAGGCCGATATTGGGCCATATTCAAAGGATCATCCACTTTAGGGATGAGAATAATCGAAGTCATATTAATTCCTTCAAGCCCGGTATCCCCCTTTAAAATCAAAATACAATACTCAGACACATCATCTCCCACTATAGGCCAGAATTTCTGATAGAATAAGGCTGGGTAGCCATCCAACCCCGAGGCCTTAAGAGGGGCCATACCTTTGACAGTAAGGTAAACTTCCTCCTTAGTAACATCGGAAAGAAGGGTGTTATTCATATCACCAGTAATCGAAGGGTGGACAGCCTCCATAACAATATGCATGCTATCTGTGGGGATGCGGGTGAACAAATTGTGAAAGTAGGAATTCGCAATGGAAACCATGTGCGTAGTATCCGTAGCTCTATTTCCATCACTGTCCTCAAGCTTACGAATAGCGTTGCGTTTTTTCCGGAATTTTGCCCAATTGTGAAAGAAGGCAGTATTTCGGTCCCCTTGCCTAAGCCAATTAACACGCGCCTTCTGTTCCCAATAAATCTCATCCTTGTCCGCTTCCAAATTCAAGGTAAGTTTAACATCTAGCATCTGGGCTAAATTAGCATCATCCGGGTCCTGAAGAGCAAGATCATCAAGTTTTTTATTAAGGGTAGTTTTCTTAGCCATACGATTTTTCCTCAAATCCCTGGCCCAATAAGTAATGCTCTCAGCAAGAGTTTCTAGCTTTCTTGGGACATCAGAAGCAGATGCGGCCCAATTGTTTCGAATAAGGTCTTCAAACCCATCCTCATAAATCCAGCTAGCATCAAATTTAAAGAAAGGCCGCCTTAACTGGGCATCACCTTGCAATTGACATGTGTTAAGAAAGATCGGGCAATGATCCGAAATAGAATGCGTTAAATGTTGAAGAGTGAAGTGAGGGAATAAATCAAATCCCTAGTCTTATTTTTGTTAGCTTTCTTATGTGACATGAATTTATTTGACATCCATCTAATTCTTATTATTTAATTCCACATTTATTTTGATGCTTAATTAATTCTTAATTATAAAATGAGGTATTTACTAACTCGAGTATTTGTGTCTTAATATCTTGATTTAATAGATATTAACCAAATATTCAAATTATTTTATATTGTCTAAAGATAAACTTAAAATGAATAAAATTTGACAAGTCATAACATCATACACAATTGTTTGCATCATGCATAAATGTGATGTACTTAATTTGAACCACAAATTAACACGACAATCGGTCTTATTCGATGTCAGTTTAATCTATGGTCTGAATATATAGTCACCCTTATTAATTAAATGACCAATTAATTCAAACTCAATTAAATGTTAAAGCCCACTAAATTAGAAATTGTCCTCAATTAGGAACATTTAATTAAATTCAATTTAAATTTCATTAATTTTCATCGACAAAAACAACGTATGATTTGATACTGATTTCGGGCGTGATTGGGTTGCTAATCTTTCCCCACACGTAACCAACTCCTAAACTTATTTTAAACAAATCTCTAGTTTTACGGTGTCCAATCTACCTAAACCAAGTGACCAATGGCGACTTTATCATTTTTCAAACATATTCAAATCAGATTCGGTTCTTTAAAGCGAAAGCCGAAATTTTTAGTCGCTACAGGAATTAAGTGGGACTCAAACTTAAATCCTCTAAATGCATACATGAGTAACTCACCACTAAACCATGTTCAATATCTGATTAAGATTGACAACATATTTTGTATATCCAAAATTGTATTTAATAAAATATTAATATATTGATATAATATTACATTCATATTTTAATAATATATAATAAAATATTGTATATTTAATAATAGTTATTACTCTTTTCGTAACAATATTATTCAATATTTGAAATATATTTATAAACAATATTACTACTAATATATTAAATAATAAATTCAAGAGTAAAATCTTCTAATAAGATGATGACACATGTTTTCATCTGATTTGATAACTAAATTTATTAAATTAAAATTAAGATCAAATTAATAGAATATGTAAGTAACGATGACCAAATATATAATTATATAAAATTTCACTAATTGCCACGCCCCTCATCCATTAGGTTATAACTGCAAATTGCTTAATTGATACCAAATAGTTATGTTGTCTGAATGACAAAATTAAAATATTGGTGATCAAATTAGAACATCTCTCATTGTTAAGTGGCCATTCATGTAGTTTATCCATTAATTTTTGCAGATGGTTCAATAAAAAACCCGAAGTCCCAACGATTGGAGTTGGAATTCTTTTTTTTAAATAATGCTGACGCCGAAAAAGGAAATGAAAAAAGAATTTTTTTGTTTAACTATCGGTATTATTGATTAATTTAGATCGGGTACAGTAGAGGCTTATCATGAGGTGATTTTTCCAATCCAATTGCTCCATTCACAACGTTAATATTCAAATCTCTAACATTACTTATAGGTTTGTCTCATCCCACTAAATCAACTTGTAGAAAAATATTTTTTTAAATAAAAAGAGAGGGAAAGCCTAAAAGAAATTAGCAGAAAGAAATAGATTTAGATTAAGTTGAGGTTCAAAGTCTACAATATCCCAAAAGAGCTGGAAATGAGGCGTGGATCAACCCATTGGTTTTGCCAACATAAACTCATATGTGAACAATAAGCATAAACAACAATCATGAATGCAAAACCTCATTTGTGTACAAGAGAATCAGAAATCTACCTAGACAAGTCACAAATGGAGTGGAAGATCCGAGAAAACCCGAGGCGAAGACGAGGATAAACCCCAAGTGTATACACGGTGGTCTCTCGAACCATATCTTCGAATGCCTCCACGAATAGACTTAGGCTCCGAATCGGCGGCACGTAAAGGATCAATGGCACCGCCGAGAAAGCCACCGTGAAGAACAATTGCAGCATCTGCTTTGGATTGCTATTTGAGTTTGAAGTTTGAAGAAGAAGAAATGTGGATAGTAAGGGAGCTTGGAATTGAACAGTTGCTGTGGTCGCCAACTCCTTTATAATGTGGTGGTAGACCTCTTTACACAAGCTTCAAATTACCTTTTTATTCCATTTTATACATCAAATAGAATTAAAGAAAAAAACAATATATGGATGCTAATATAAAAAAGCAATAAATAATTTTAACATATAAAAAGAATAAAACAAATTTTAAACAAAAAGGGATTTGTTTTTTAGTTTTTATAAGTCAATGTATTTATTAGAAATAACAATTGCTAGGTATGCATGCATTGGAACTTAATTTAATTCATTCATCTTTTGATGGTTTTGCCTTATCTAATACACCTTTTGTCTTGGATTTGAGCTGTACAATTTTTTTTTCTGTTACTTTTATTTTATTTTCTTGTAGGATACCATAAGTTAGCAGTCTTTCATTACGTTACCTTTCAAAGCCAAAAAAAAAAAGTTGACAGATCATCCATTTATGTAGGATTTTCATGAAGTTGCAACACTTTCTTATTAAAACATATAGAAACTAACATAAAATATCATCCAAATATATAAATAATTTTAATTTTTTACACATTTTTTATATAAAAATTATAACATTTTTATTTATCTTTCGAGTATAATCAGAAAAGAGTTCAGTTCACTATTTTCTTCCTTAAAAAATAGGGTAAAGTACACAGATGGTCACTGAACTTTAAAAGAAAAAACAAAATAGTAACTAAACTTTCAAAAATCACAAAATGACAATTAAACTTTATGTTTTATAACAAAATGGTAACTAGACATTAAATGTCGTTAAGTGACTGTTATAAAATTTGATATAATAAATATTTAGTCCTTCATATTTATACATTCAATTAATTTAGTCCTAATTCGAAACAATTCACTAAATTTAGCCCTCGTTATTTTCGCATTCTTTCAATTTGGTCTTTAAAGCAAAATTCCAAAGTATGATAACATGATAAATAATTACAATTAAATTTTTATAGGAACTCGAAAACTCGACTCATTCGAATCGAAAAAATTTCAAATAAAGTTTGAGCTGTAAAATATGACGCGTCAACTCGAATAACTTGAAATTTTTTGACTCGACTCGATCGAACGTTCATCTCTATCTTAAGATATGACACGTCAACTCGAATAACTCGAAATATTGAATATTTTAAATCATTTTTCCTTTAAAATCGAATATTTTTTGAAATAGAATATTTAATATTTTCATATTTAAATCACATCGAATATTTAATAACTACTTTAAATATTCAATTTAATTTAAAAATATTCGATTTAAAAGAAAAAATGATTTAAAATATTCGAATATTTAATAACTATTTTAAATATTTTTCTTTTAAATATTTGAATATTTGATAACTACTTTAAATATTTATTAAATATTCGAATATTTTAAATCAATTTTTTTCATGTAAATCGAATATTTAAAGTAGTTATTAAATATTCTATGTGATTTAAAAGAAAAAAATGATTTAAAACATTTGAATATTTTGAGTTATTCGAGTTGACGTGTCATATCTTAAGATAGAGGTGAGCGTTCGATCGAGTCGAGTCAAAAAATTTCGAGTTATTCTAGTTGACGAGTCATATTTTACAACTCAAACTTTATTTGAAATTTTTTCGATTCGATTCGAGTTTTTTAGTTCCTATAAAAATTTAATTAAATATACAAATATTTTAAATCATTTTTTCTTTTAAATCGAATATTTTTAAATTAAATTGAATATTTAAAGTAGTTATTAAATATTCGATGTGATTTAAATCTAAAAATATTAAATATTCTATTTTAAAAAATATTCGATTTAAAAGAAAAAAAATGATTTAAAATATTTGAATATTTCGAGTTATTCGAGTTGACGTGTGTCATATCTTAAGATAGAGGTGAGCGTTCGATCGAGTCGAGTAAAAAAAATTCGAGTTTACGCGTCATATTTTACAACTCAAATTTTATTTGAATTTTTTTGATTCGAGTCGAGTCGAGTTTTCGAGTTCCTATAAAAATTTAATTAAATATTCGGATATTTTAAATCAATTTTTCTTTTAAATGAATATTTAATGTTGTTATTAAATAATTGATATGATTTAAATATGAAAATATTAAATATTCTATTTTAAAAAATATTCGATTTAAAAGAAAAAATGATTTAAAATGTTCGAATATTTTTAGTTATTCGAGTTGACGCGTCATATCTTAAGATAGAGATGAGCGTTCGATCGAGACGAGTAAAAAATTTTCAAGTTATTCGAGTTGACGCGTCATATTTTACAACTCAAACTTTATTTGAAACTTTTTCGATTCGAGTCGAGTTTTCGAGTTCCTATTAAAATTTAACTGTAATTATTTATTATGTTACCATACTTTGGAATTTTGCTTTAAGGACCAAATTGAAAGAATGCATAAATTACAAGGGCTAAATTTAGTGAATTTGTTCGAATTAAGGTTAAATTGATTGAATGTATAAATATGAAGGACTAAATGTGTTATTATACCAAATTTTATAACAAACACTTAACAACATTTAACGTCTAATCACCATTTTGTTTTAAAACATAAAGTTTAATTGCCATTTTATGATTTTTGAAAGTTTGGTTACTATTTTATTTTTTTTTACCAAAGTTCAGTGACCGTCTGTGTACTTTACCCTAAAAAATATTATACATGTCAATGCACTTATTAGAATTTTTTTTTGAATATACTTATTAGAATTTTTGAGTACGCTGGAGTTTAATTGATTCATGATTTATTTACGATTTTCTCATAGATTAATGCTCCTTGTATAACAAATATAAATTGCACACTTCATTTTTTCATTTATCAACTCACTCAAAAGATAACTTTTAAAAAATTGTTTTTTAAAATATGATGTAAACAACTATAAATAAATATTTATTTGATAAAAAAATACCTAGAAAAAAATGTGAAATGAGTAATTTTTATTGGTTAAAATCATAATTAATGTGGTAAAGGGGATCATAATATTATTTCCTGTGCTAGGGGCTTCGTCAAAGTATCGGATTTTATTCCCAACCTTCATAATCAAAATTACCTTAATTTTCTTACTAATAAAGTGACGACATCAGATAATATAAAAATTTTTAAGAGAATAACATGATCAGTGACCAAAATGAAAGTTTTCCTAAATAATAGTTAATAATAGGGGCGGAGCCAGAACTTTCGTTTAATGGAGTCAACGTAGGGTATGAAATTTAAAAGATTTTTATACCACTACAATAAGTATTGTTGACCTCATATCCTAACAAATCAAGTGAGGTCAATTTTAATATTTTCTATAAAAAAATCCGATACAATTCTAATATTTTTATATAGTGGATATTTTTTAGTGGGGTCAGCTGCACCCTTAATTTATCATGTACATCCGCCCATAGTTACTAAAATAATTTTTTTTTTTGATTTGAGTGACCAAAGCACCTTAAAAGTTGTGACCATCGGCCTTGTTAACCCTTGTATTTATGATATTTACATTGGATCATTTCTAGTTTCTACAGGACAAAGGACATATGGGAGTGAACGTGCAACATTAAAATTGGCATGCGTCATTGTCAATCTGTTCCAAACATTAATTCGTATTTACCCTTGAATGTATAATATTTGGGAAACTATTTTTCAAGACAAGGTTTTGGTTAATAAATTAATTATGACAATATATATATAATTATTATCTTATACATTGGCGGTGAAAATTAAAAATTTCCATAAACGCATTAGTTTTAAGGTTTAGAGACTTAGTTTAGGGTGTAGGGTTTATGTGTTTAGGTGTAGAGATTTAGAATTTAGGGATAGTTGTTGGCGCGTAATAAGTGCTTCACAATTGGTGCAAGTGTACATGTCGCAAGTTATAGTATAGAAAGATATCGTTTACACAGGGATTGGTTCTACTTCGGGAATCTACTTTCTCACACTGAAAATAAAAATACAAGTTTGGTAATGGTAGGAGTTCTAAGTAACAAGTAAAATAAAATCAATTAAATAAAAGAAGATGTAATCAAATGAGAGAGAATAGGTCGGGTTATCGTGAGTTTGAAGAGTGGTATTTGAATGGATTGTTTTGGTAAATGAGTGTAGCAGCAACTCAGTTGTCGTGGCAACTAGACAAATTTGGGTTGCCTGGGCAACTAGTAGAATGGTTGTCTGGGCGACAACCTTCAAGGTTCAGCGAAGCGTTCTTCAATGGTTCCTTATCATCTCTAAGTCAAAACTCTCGTTAATTGTACAAGCCTTGATAATACATCCCTGTGTGAACCAAGGGTGGACAAACAACCTATCTTGCGCTCTTCTTAGCCGTTGAAATCCTAACTTATTCATAAGCCATATTAGTCTTCACCATCCCTTGATCGAATAAAGACAATGTTCATTTATTTCTTGAATCTAACTCTCCCGATATTAGATAAATAGATGGTTCACGAGACTCTTTCCCAATTCACTTGCAAACACGATTAAAAACCAAGAATGAACAAACCTTGAATTAAAGGTGCAAACTCTATTACCTAAACAAAATCCAACCGTTTCTCACAACTACAAAACACAATAACCCTAGCCAAATAGATTTAGTTCATGGCTAGTCTCTTGGATTTCTCTCTTCAATCGAACATATATGTAGTTGGCGGCTTGGTCTTCTTTAAATAGGAGATGCCTATGTCAAAATCTTTCTTGAGGAGAAAGTTAAGTTGGAATCAAATATAATAAAATATATTAAAAGAAATAAATCTTTTATTTTATTATTTTATTTCTCCTATAATTCCTCATAAATCTGTTAGAATTTAATCTCCTTTAAATCTCCAATTCTCCTAGGATTTATCATTCCTTCTAGTAATTGTCTTTAATTAAGTAGATTAATCCTATCCAAATCGACAACTTCTTCTTTCACTTCATGTCTTCAATTTCTTCGGGAATTAAATCCTGCACACGCGAAACACACATACGCAACATCTTTTTTCACAATTTAACTAAATTATGAAATCAATCATAACAGTGAAAGAAATCATGAAAACATGCATGAATGCCTAATAATGCAACTAAAATGAGCTTAAGTCTAACAATAATATGAGTACAAAGAGTAATAAAAATATTGCTTTTAAACACTTAACACACTCCCAAACTCGAACTATTGCTTGTCCTCAAGCAATGCAAACTAACAATTACCTGTCAAAATTTTAATCATAAAAGACATGCTTCAAACTTGAATTCAATCCTCAGAACCGTGGCACAAAGTATGATCACCTTTTAATTTTTTGGATAGCACACAAATTACCCGGAACCAAACTATAATGCTTGTGATAATGTGTGTGCGTAGTTGTGTACAAGTCAATTTTCAAGATTCCATGTGAACAATAGGTTTTTAACAATTTAATTGCCGGAGCATTTATTTTTGTTTTCACTAGAGCCAATTTCGAGCACCTTTAGCGATTCAACAATTTCTTAATTTAATTTAGTCGACTAGAGCCAATTTAAGGCACCTCTAGTGATTCTTTAATGTGCATTAACTACTAGAGCCGGTTTCGGGCGCTGCTAGCAAGAAATTTACTTTTAATTTTTAATTTTAATTTACCCAAATTTTAAGCAACCTAAGTTCACTAAGTTTCTTTCAATCAACAATTCACAACCGTGTAGAAAAATTTCAGCATCATAGTAAAATTCTAAGTTCTTTTCATGCAATCCTAAATTTTAAAGGTTCTTCCAATTAAGTGCAGTGGCAAAAATTCATCATTGGATATTCAACAAGTTTTAAGCAATTAAATCCAATCAAAGGCATGGAAAGTAACATATGCATCCTATATACGATTACTAAATATGAATGCAACTAAACATGAAGCTAACTAGAAACAAGCACTCCCAAACTCGAGAGAAGCATTGTCCTTAATGCATGCAAGTACTAAAATTAAAAATGAAATAAAATGCAAACGAGTTAGTTGGAAAGGTTTATCACCTTGTATGATGAGTTTCTTTTGGGCCGTTTGCTTGATTCTTGTCTGGTTCACGGTGGTTGGATGAGTGTGGCTGATACCGTGTGAATAACATCGGTGTGGCAAGGGGCAGAACATCTCTTCGATTTGATCCATGTTTTCCGAGGCAGGTTCACTTGCTTGGGTATCCATAGTCGCCGAAGCAATTATTGTTTCCTGGGCAGTGGTCGGTGCAAGGTTTCCTTGGCATGGTAGTTGTGAGTCTTGATGTGGAAAAACAAAGAAAACTACTAGAGCTTAAAAAGAAAACAACCAACAATAATTAAAACTATCCTAAAATAACTGTAATAAAAATATGAAACAAAACCAAAATTAAGTTCAAAATTAAAAACAAAACAAATAATAAAAATAAAAATATGAAAGGAGAGCATGATTATGCATCTCCTAAAGTGACCACTTCTTTGTTGCGCTCCACATGGGTGCAAGTATAGTGCTTTAATCTTTGTCCATTAACCTTAAATTCATGTCCGTCAGTGGCGGACTTGATTATCACAACATCATGGGATAATGGCTTTACGACCTCAAATGGTTCAGACCATCTCGATCTCAAATTTCCCAGGAAAAGCTTCAGTCGAGAATTAAAGAGAAAAACTAATTGCCCTAGCAAGAATTGTCGCGGCAACAGTTTAGTGTCATGCCAACGCTTCGTTGTCTCCTTGTAGATTCTTGCATTGTCGTAAGCTATGACACAAAATTCTTCAATTTTGCTAAGGTCCAACAAATGCTTTTGCCCGACACTTTCCTAATCCATGTTCATAGTTTTGATTGCCCAAAATGCCTTGTGCTCTATTTCCACCGGCAGATGGCAAGTCTTGCCGTAGACAAGTCGGAAAGGAGACATACCTAAAGGTGTTTTGAATGCCGTGCAGTATGCCCAAAGTGCATCAACGAGTCTCAATAACCAATCCTTTCGAGAGGGGTTTACCATTTTTTCGAGAATACCCTTTAATTCCTGGTTGGAAATTTCAGCTTGCTTGTTTGTTTGTGAGTGATATGTCGTGGCAACTTTGTGTGTCACACCAAAATGTTGCAACATCTTTTCAATGGGTTTGTTATCAAAGTGCTTTCATTCATCACTGATGATTGCCCTCGGCATTCCGAACCGTGTAAATATATTTTTCTTTAGAAATCTCTGCACGATTTTTGAGTTGTTCTTGGGAGTTGCAATTGCTTCGACCCATTTAGATACATAGTCGATGCCAAGCAAGATGTAGAGGTTTCCACATGAAGAAGGAAAAGGCCCCATGAAATCAATCCCCCATACATCAAATAACGCCACTTCAAGGATGTTCTGTAGTGGCATCTCATGTCGCCTAGAGATATTCCCCGTTCGTTGACAACGATTACATCATTTGTAAAATTCTTGGGCATTCTTGTAGAGTGTGGGCCAATATTAACCGGATTGTAAAACTTTGGCCGCGATGCGAGTGCCTCCAAAATGGCCTCCGTATGGTGAATCATGGCTTTGTTTGAGCATGTTTTGCTGTTCTTTCTCGAGAACACATCGTCGTATAACCTGATCTGTACATTGTTTAAACAAAAGAGGCTCATTCCAATAATGATGCTTAGCATCATACTGGAACCGCTTCTTTCCTTGGTGAGTAAGGCCATAAGGTAAAATACCACTAACTAGAAAATTGACTAAATTTACATACGATGGTATTACCGAGGCTTCAGGTCTTGCCGTGGCATGTGTTATTGGAGTTTCCGAGGCATCAAGACTTGCCGAGGCATGGTGTAACGCCCTGGTTTTGGGCCTAGATGTTTTAGACATCGGACCGGTCGAGAACGGTTCGAATCGCGTAAGGTGATTTAAGGAAATCAAGGATCGAGATAGGATAAAAATGTGATAGAAATAGCTAAAATCCTCTAAAAATATTTTTAAGAGGTTGGTCAAATCAATTTTACAAAATGAGTTTCGGAAATGGGACATTTCGAGTAGTGACCACATTGTAAAGTTTCAAAACTGTGGAAAATGTGATTTTTAAAGAAGAAGCCAAATTCGTAGAATCTTTAGGGGGCTTTATGGCAATTTAACCTTTCCTTAATATGACATGTGTTTTAAATGACTTTTAATTAAATGGCTTTAATTGGTTTTATTTTAATTAATTAAAATGGGTAGTTGATGTTTACGTAACTACCATTCTCTTCATTTTCAGCCAAACACTATTTTCATTCTTTTCTCTCCAGAATTCCTTCCTCCCAAACACTTTCATAACATTCCCTAATCAATTTTCAAGAAATCCTTTCAAGTCCTTCAAGATTTTGCTAAGGAAAACTTGTCATTCATTAAGGAAAGCAAGGATTGGAGGTAAATCCCATTCTCAACCTCTAATCAAAGTTCTTTATTGAAATTCCCAAGATCTTTGGCTTCTAATTAATGTTTTTGGTTGAGTTTTCATTATAGTGTTGATTGGAGATCAAAATCTTGTAAAAACATGGTTGAAATCTTAATTTTCGGACTTGTTTTATTAAGCTCTATTATGGATTGATTTTAATGGAGTTTTAAGTGGGTTAATATGTTGAAATGAAGTTTTGATAATATATATCCCGAAATCCTTGAGTTTCTTGTTAGTTTTAGGTGAGTTTTTGAGGTGAAATGGTGGAATCTTGCGTGCTGGAGGTATAAGGTTGGGTTAGGTTTTTTGTTAGATGTATTTTGATGTTTATAATGGTCTGGAAGTGATGTATGTTGGCTGGTCCTGGTTTAGGAAGCAACCGATTGAGTTTTCGGTTGTTTCAGATGGGTAAATTGGTGTAGTTTGGGTGAGCAACGAGTTTGTGAATAGTTGCTGGTGTTGAAATGCATTTTAATGCATTTAGATCTCTGTTTTGTTGACGTGAAAACATGGGATCTTGATCCGAGAGCAAACGAGGCGTTTGGAGGCTCCAGATGAGTATTTTTCGTGTCAGCGAGTAAGGCTTCGCGTATCGGTGAGTGGAAATTGATTTCCAGCTTTGTAACGCATTGAGCGTGGTCTTGGGAGCTTAGTGTAAGTTTGAAACACTTAGCTAAACTCAAGAGTAAGTGGTTCGAAAGTATCTCTCAGAAATGTGCTATGTTTGACGAAAATGCACTTGAGTTAAATGTGAATTTGATTACTGTTTTAAAACATGTTTTAAGCATGAATGTTGCTGGATTTTAATGCCATTATGTTAAGGATGCACTAGGTAAGTGATCCTTGGTTTTCATGTGATAAATGCATATGATATTAAACATGTTATGCTTGTGGAAATGGCATTGTGTTTATGCTTGTAAAATAATGGATTAATGAGGTTAAATGATTGTATTGGTAAGTGATGGAAATGGTTTTTGGTTGTGTTAATCGGATATAGTTAGCCGGATATAGGATTGGGTGCACCGTGAATAAAGTCGCATTGGATGTCGGGGGTTGTGATTGTACCGTATACTCCATCCAAGTACCCTAACGATTGAGGTTAAGATCACAACAGTGAATGTTAATCCCGTGTGTGGATCTTGTGTTATGTGTCCCGTGCTCTCGTTAGTGGAATTATACAACTACCGATGAGTGGTGTTGAGGGGTTGTGATTGTACCGTTATAATCAACCTCGAGTGTCACAACAATGGAGGGTTGCTCTCATGTGTGAGCCTTGTGTGGACCGGTAGTGTGTATGAAGCGTGTGAGACAACGCTTGTAATCCGTGTATCCAATTGTATCTTGAGTTGGTTTTGTTATGGTTTGAGAAATGATCACTTGTAAGCCAATATAATGTTGTGAATAATGGACTAAGCATGAGATGCTTGTGATTTATGCTAGAATGCATGTGATGCTTGATAAAGCATGAACAAAGGTTTATTTGTTGTTCTTAAGTGATGCATTTGAGCATGTATTCTAAAAAGTGCATTGATGCCATGAGAGGGCTTGTTTTATGTAAAAGCATGTGTTGAAAAATGATGATTTACCAATTATGTAGAATGCATTGATGAATGTTGTTTAGCGACTCCTTACTATGCTATAGGCTTACGCTCATTTGTTTCATCAATATAGAGATGAGCATTTCAAGGTAGCCCAAAAGCAAGGGGATTCCAAAAGCTTTGATTAAGCGATGTATGTGGTTCACCTTTAGTGTAAAAAGTGGCAATGGGCGGGATTTCTACTTCCTGGATTTGTTGGTGATGTTGGTTGTTTTAAGCATGTTTAGTTTCTGATTGTGGACTTGTAATTGGCTTCTAAATGGTTCCTTAGTTTGCTTATGGTGTTTTACTTTTGCTATAGCTTAGTATCTAAGCATGCTTGGATAACTAAAATGTCATCATGGTATGAAGTGGTTAATGAGTATGATTTGCTGTTTGATGGTGTTTATAAGTCTATTAGATAGATTATAACATGTATGCATGATTAGAGCTTGTTTGGATGTGTTTTAGTATGTTTAAATGATGATGGAATGAGCCATTCTGGTATACGTATCGATACACGGGGAAGTGTATCGATACATTATGGCAAAATTGAGACATTTCAGTACAGGGGTATCGGTACGGATTGCCCACGTATCGATACGCCCAAGCCAAGTTTGAAGGTCGTACCGATATGCGGGGAAGCGTTTCGATACGCTCTTCCCTTCATTTGCTACTGTCTTCCCGCGTATCGATACAAGCTCAAGTGTATCGATACGGGTAGTTAAAATTCGGTTAAAAGTATCTTTGTATGTCTTGAATTGTTACATTTTGGTCCTTGAATGATATTTGACTAATTGGATGAGTTTGGATGTTCGTTTTGCACTGAAATTTGGCATGATGGCATATTACATGACTAATTGAGAGTTGGTAACTTTAAAATATGAAAAGTCCTTGTATTTTTGGTAATTTACAAAATGGTCCCTAAAAGTCATAAGTATGCAATTGAACCCCTAATTGAACTTCGATCGATGTGCTGTTTCTTTCTTATGTTTCTACTGAACACATAGGTTAATAAAGTGCATCTAGAAAAGTTAAAAAAGGGTCGTTAATCAAGTTTGACTTTTGGGTTGAGTTTGGTTTTCCCCGTGTAACCTTCTTAGTTCGAGTCGAGCGTCTAGGCCGGACTAAAGAGGTTACATTTGTTGGTATCAGAGCCAGGCTTCGGAAGAATTGGGAATGTTGGTATGTGGAATTGATATGTATTGATGTATGTTGTTTGAAAAGCATGCAATTGGTAGAATTTTGAAGCTCATGCTATGCTTGATTTCTGTGAATCGCATGTGGGATGATTATGATTGTATGATAATGATGCAATATTGATGTGTGCTGTTTTTGGAATGATAGAAAGCATGTTGAGCATGATGTGTCATTGTATGCTATGCCATGTTGAGTGAAATCGGGGTGCCCATTGCCTTATTACACTAATCAAATGTTTTTTTGTAAACTTGGATCCTCGCTTGAAGCTGGCCTAAATTGTTTGATTTGTTTTTATTGTTATGCTTTGTTTAAAATAGCACTATGGGTCCGAGAAGAGAGCTGATGTCCAATACGACAGTTCCTCAGGGTGACCAGGGTGAGCAAGGGGCTGTTGTCCCTCATGATGGAAATCTACCTCCTCTGCCACGACCTGGAGGTGGGGAGCAGGTGCAACAAGGACCTGCTGGTCCGGGTTTGGGTGATTTGGCGCCACCGGAGCGTTTCAGGCTGCTATTGCCGAAGCGCATGTATAGGCCCCTGTAGCTGGGCAGACGGGCTTACCATTAGAGAGGTTGAGGAGCCTAGGAGCCGTGGAGTTCTTTGGAATGTCTCATGAGGCGTCCGAGGCCTGGTTAGAAAGTACGATCCGTATCATGGATCAAATGGGCTGTAATGACGTGCGCAAGCTGGGATGCGCAGTTTCTTTGTTGCAAGGCGATGCCTACAACTAGTGGACGACTACCATTGTTGGATTGGAACCCAATGAGGTTGATTGGGAGTTTATCAGAGGTTCCTTCAAGAGGAAATATCCAGGGGTGAGATACTTGGACGAGAAGAAACGTGAGTTTATGTCGCTGGTTCAAGGCAACCTTTCTGTGGCTGAGTACGAGGTCCATTTTGTATGTTTGAGCCAGTATGCTCCTGAGCTGATACCTAGTGAGAGGCACCGATGTGATCGCTTCCGGTACAGACTGGTACAGGAAGTTAAGAAATATATGTTGGCCGTGAACTACACCGACTTTGATGTGCTTGTATGTCGAGCCAAAGACATCGAGCAAAACTTGGGTTTGGCATCCCGAGGAGTTGGTGTGAGCTCTGGAAAGAGAGCAACTGAGTCTAGTTTTGGAGGTGGATGAAACAAGAGGGGATGAGATAAGAGATACCATCATGCTATTAGGCGCGGTAATGGTGGATATGGTGCACCTCTTAGGGAGATAAGATGAGGGTTGAACAGAACACGTGCTGGACGTGTGGGTCTCGGGGGTCATTTGAGGTGAGATTGTTCTCAGGCGGCTAGAGAGTTTCAGGCTCCTGTTGTGGTGACAGGGAATTCATGTTGGAATTGTGGTTCGGCTGATCACATGAGGAAGGAGTGTCCCTTGTTGGCTGGTGGAGGCCAAGGACGTGCTCCTGTTGTAGCTGCACCTCAGAGAGGCCGTGGGCTCGGCCGAGGGAACTTCTAGAGGAGAGACAAGGGTCAGAGAGGCGTTGCTTATGTGGTAGAAGTTCGGCCTGAGGGAGGCGGTCCTGCCAAGGTCTATGCTCAGCGCGAGGAGCACAATGATACCGGTGTTATCGCAGGTGCCTTCGCTCTTCATTCTTTATCATTGCTGGCTTTGATTGATTCCAGATCTACGTATTCCTATATCTTGTGTGAGCATGCGCATTTGATTGATATACTTGTTGAGTTGCTTGAAGTAGGAATGCAAGTGACTAGTTCTTTTGGTGAGACTGTAGTCACTAGGAAGTTGTATATGAGATGCCCTTTATCTGTGCAAGGTCATGTATTCCTTGTGGATTTGATGGAGTTACCTTTCTACGGATTCAATGTAATCCTTGGCATGGACTGGTTGACGGAACATAGAGCGGTGGTAGATTTTGATGTCAAGCGTGTCACCTTAAAGTTGGCCGATGATTATGAAGTAGTGGTGGTAGGCGAGAATGTAAAATTCTTGTCGAATGTGATTTCGGCTTCGGAAGCAAACCGTATGGTGAGGTTGGGTTGTGAGGATTACCTTGCCTATGTGATGAATCCTGGAACCAAGGATGTGCGTGTGCAGGACATCCGAACTGTTCGCGATTTTCCAGGTGTCTTTCTGAAGGAATTGCCTGGGTTGCCACCAAACAGGGAAGTTGAGTTTGGTATAGAGTTGTCCGAGAATACGACTCCGGTGTCCATTGCTCCTTATCACATGGCACCTAAAGAGCTAAAAGAGTTGAAAACGCAATTGCAGAAGTTGTTGGATCGAGGTTTCATTCGGCTGAGTGTGTCACCTTGGGGTGCACCGGTCTTATTTGTAAAGAAGAAAGATGGGACAATGCAGGTGTGCATAGATTATCGACAACTGAACAAGTTGACGATCAAGAACAAATATCCCTTGCCTAGGATTGATGATCTTTTCGATCAGTTCCGGGGAGCCTTAGTGTTTTCTAAGATAGACTTAAGGTCAGGATATTATTAGTTGAAGGTGAAGGATGTAGATGTACCTAAGACAGCTTTTCGGACAAGGTACGAGCATTACAAGTTCTTAGTGATGCCGTTTGGTTTAACGAACGCACCTGCAACTTTCATGGACATGATGAATCGTGTATTCCATGAATTCTTGGATTAGTTTGTGGTGGTGTTCATCGATGATATTCTTGTGTATTCGCGTACCGAGGAGGATCATGATAGACACTTTAGAATCATTTTGCAAGCTTTGTTGGAGAATCAGTTGTATGCCAAGCTAAGTAAGTGTGAGTTTTCGCTTAAGGAGGTGGTCTTTCTTGGACATGTTGTGTCAGTTGAGGGTATACGAGTTGATCCGCACAAGGTAGAGGCTGTGATGGGATGGAAGGTGCCTAAGTCAGTGACAAAGGTGTGAAGTTTCCTTGGTCTGGCTGGGTATTACCGTAGGTTTGTCGAGGGTTTCTCAAAGATAGCTGAACCATTAACCAAGCTGTTGCAGAAGAATGTTCGCTTTGAGTGGACTGATGCGAGACAACAAGCTTTTCAAAGGTTGAAAAAAGCTTTGACGCGAGCTCCTGTTTTGATTCAACCGGAGTCTGGTAAGGAGTTTGTAATCTATAGTGATGAATCCATTGTTGGTTTGGGCTGCGTGTTAATGCAGGAGGGTAAGGTAGTGGCCTATGCATATAGACAGTTAAAGGTGCATGAGCGCAACTACCCTACTCATGATCTTGAGCCTGCGGCTGTGGTGTTTGCCCTGAAACTTTGGAGGCATTACCTGTACGGTGAGAAGTGTGTTATGTTCACAAATCATAAGAGCTTGAAGTATCTTATGTCTCAAAAGGAGTTAAATCTTAGGCAGCGTCGCCGGGAAGAGTTGCTTAAAGATTATGATCTGACGATTGAGTATCACCTTGGTAAGGCTAATGTTGTGGCCGATGCTTTGAGCCGGAAAGTGGCTGTGGAGTTGAGGGCAATGTTTGCTCGCTTGAGCATTTCGCGTGATGGTGGTCTTATCACTGAATTGCAAGTGAAACCATCTCTGATTCAGTTGATCAAAGATAAGCAATTGTTAGATGATTCCCTTGTTTAGCATGTTTAGGACATTGCGGAGGGTAGACCATCGGATTTCAGCTTTAGTGATGATGTTGTTTTGTGCTTTGGAAGTCGAATAGTGGTGTCGAATGATGTTGAGTTGAGGCGCACTATCCTGACAGAAGCTCATAGTAGCCCTTCTGCTATGCACCCTGGTAGTACAAAGATGTACCGTGATTTGAAGGATGAGTACTACTAGGTGGGGTCGAAAAAGGATGTGGCAGAGTTCGTTAATAAGTGCATGATGTGTCAGCGAGTGAAGGCTGGACATCAGGTTCCTTCTGGGTTGTTACAGCCTTTGGGAATCCCAAAATGGAAGTGGGAGAGGATCACCATGGATTTTGTGTCTGGATTGCCTTTGTTGCCGTCAAAGAAGATTTCAATTTGGGTGATTGTTGATCGCCTTACGAAGTGTGCACATTTTCTGCCTGTGCATACTACGTATACCTTGGATAGGTTGGCTGAGCTGTACAGAGCTGAGATTGTGCGGTTGCACGGTGTGCCAAAGTCTATAGTATCAGATAGGGATCCGAGGTTTACAAAACGATTTTGGGAATGTTTGCATCAAGCCTTGGGTACACGGTTGAATTTCAGTACTTCTTATCATCATTAGACGGGTGGACAGTCGGAACGTGTGATCCAAGTGCTTGAGGACATGTTGCGGTGCTGTGTGATAGATTTTCAGGGTTATTGGGAGAAGCACTTGCCGTTGGTTGAATTTGCGTATAATAACAGTTACCAAGCAAGCATTCAAATGGCTCCATATGAGGCTTTGTATGAGAGAAGATGTAGAACCCCTCTTTGTTGGGCAGAAGCTGGGAAAAAGTTGATTTCGATGCCAGCTATGTTAAAGGGAACCACCGAGAAGGTGAAGCTCATTTGTGAGCGTTTGAAGGCATCATCGGATAGGTAAAAGTCTTATGCGGAGATTGAGTTCACGGTTGGCGAACGTGTGTTCTTGAAAGTATCGCCTTGGAAGAAGGTGATGAGATTTGGGCGTAAGGGTAAGCTTAGCCCAAGGTTCATTGGACCTTATGAGGTTGTGGAGCGTATTGGTCCTATGGCATATCGGTTGAGATTGCCTGTAGAGCTGGAAAAGATACATGATGTGTTTCATGTCTCTATGTTACGAAGGTACAAATCGGATCCTTCGTATGTGATGCCTGTGGAGGAGATAGAGTTGAATCCGGATCTATCTTATGATGAAGAACCAATGAAGGTTCTGGATGTAAACAGTAATGTTCTTCGTGGTAAGACGATAGAGCTTGTGAAGGTGTTGTGGCGACACCGGGGAGTTGAAGAGGCCACGTGGGAAAGCAAGGCGGACATGCAAAAGCAGTTTCCGCACCTTTTTCCTTCAAGTAAAATTTCAAGGACGAAATTTCTTAAGTGGGGGAGAGTTGTAACGCCCTGGTTTTGGGCGTAGATATTTTAGACATCGGACCGGACTGGTCGAGAACGGTTCGAATCACGTAAGGTGATTTAAGGAAATCAAGGATCGGGATTGGATAAAAATGTGGTAGAAATTGCTAAAATCCTCTAAAAATATGTTTAAGAGGTTGGTCAAATCAATTTTACAAAAAGAGTTTCAAAAATGGGACATTTCGAGTAGTGACCAAATTGTAAAGTTTCAAAACTGTGGAAAATGTGATTTTTAAAGAAGAAGCCAAATTCGTAAAATCTTTAGGGGGCTTTATGACAATTTAACCTTTCCTTAATATGACATGTGTTTTAAATGGCTTTTAATTAAATGGCTTTAATTGGTTTTATTTTAATTAATTAAAATGTGTAGTTAATGTTTACGTAACTACCATTTTCTCTTCATTTTCAGCCAAACACTATTTTCATTCTTTTCTCTCTAGAATTCCTTCCTCCCAAACACTTTCCTAACATTCCCTAATCAATTTTCAAGAAATCCTTTCAAGTCCTTCAAGATTTTGCTAAGGAAAACTTGTCATTCATTGAGGAAAGCAAGGATTGGAGGTAAATCTCGTTCTCAACCTCTAAACAAAGTTCTTTATTGAAATTCCCACAATCTTTGGCTTCTAATTAATGTTTTTGGTTGAGTTTTCATTATAGTGTTGATTGGAGATCAAAATCTTGTAAAAACATGGTTGAAATCTTAATTTTCGAACTTGTTTTGTTAAGCTCTGTTATGGATTGATTTTAATTGAGTTTTAAGTGGGTTAATATGTTGAAATGAAGTTTTGATAACATAGATCTCGAAATCCTTGAGATCCTTGAGTTTCTTGTTAGTTTTAGGTGAGTTTTTTGAGGTGAAATGGTGGAATCTTGCTTGCTGGAGGTATAAGGTTTGGTTAGGTTGTTTGTTAGATGTATTTTGATGTTTATAATGGTCTGGAAGTGATGTATGTTGGCTGGGCTTGGTTTAGGAAGCAATCGATTGAGTTTTCGGTTGTTTCGGATGGGTAAATTGGTGTAGTTTGGGTGAGCAACGAGTTTGTGAATTATTGCTGGTGTTGAAATGCATTTTAATGCATTTAGATCTCTGTTTTTTTGATGTGAAAATAGGGGATCTTGATCCGGGAGCAAATGAGGCGTTGTTGGAGGCTCCAGAAGAGTAATTTTTGTGTCGGCGAGTAAGGCTTCGCGTATCGTTGAGTGGAAATGGATTTCCAGCTTTGTAACGCATTGAGCGTGGTCTTGGGAGCTTAGTGTAAGTTTGAAACACTTAGCTAAGATCAAGAGTAATTGGTTCGAAAGTCTCTCTCAGAAATGTGCTATGTTTGACGAAAATGCACTTGAGTTAAATGTGAATTTGATTACTGTTCTAAAGCATGTTTTAAGCATGAATGTTGCTGGATTTTAATGCCATTATGTTAAGGATGCACTAGGTAAGTGATCCTTGGTTTTCATGTGATAAATGCATATGATGTTAAGCATGTTATGCTCGTGGAAATGGCATTGTGTTTATGCTTGTAAAACAATGGATTAATGAGGTTAAATGATTATATTGGCAAGTGATGGAAATGGTTTTTGGTTGTGTTAATCGGATATAGTTAGTCGACTATAGGATTGGGTGCACCGTGAATAAAGTCGCCTTGGATGTCGAGGGGTTGTGATTGTATCGTATACTCCATCCAAGTACCCTAACGATTGAGGTTAAGATCACAACGGTGGATGTTAATTTTGTGTGTGGATCTTGTGTTATGTGTCTCGTGCTCTCGTTAGTGGAATTATAAAACTACCGATGAGTGGTGTTGAGGGGTTGTGATTGTACCGTTATACTCCACCACGGGTGTCATAACGATGGAGGGTTGCTCTCGTGTGTGAGCCTTGTGTGGACCGATAGTGTGTATGAAGTGTGTGGGACAATGCTTGTTATCTGCGTGTCCGATTGTGTCTTGAGTTGGTTTTGTTTTGGTTTGAGAAATGATCACTTGTAAGCCAATATAATGTTGTGAATAATGGACTAAGCATGAGATACTTGTGATTTATGCTAGAATGAATGTGATGCTTGATAAACCATGAGCAAAGGTTTATTTGCTGTTCTTAAGTGATGCATTTGAGCATGTATTCTAAAAAGTGCATTGATGCCATGAGAGGGCATGTTTTATGTAAAAGCATGTGTTGAAAAATGATGATTTACCAATTGTGTAGAATGCATTGATGAATGTTGTTTAGCGACTCCTCACTAAGCTATAGGCTTACGCTCATTTGTTTCATCAATGCAAAGAATTGCGCATTTCAAGGTAGCCCAAAAGCAAGGGGATTCCAAAAGCTTTTATTAAGCGATGTATGTGGTTCACCTTTAGTGTAATAAGTGGCAATGGGCGGGATTTTTACTTCACGAATTTGTTGGTGATACTGGTTGTTTTAAGCATGTTTAGTTTCTGATTTTGGACTTGTAATTGGCTTCTAAATGGTTCCTTGGTTTGCTTATGGTGTTTTACCTTTGCTATAGCTTAGTATCTAAGCATGGTTGGATAGCTAAAATGTCATCATGGTATGAAGTGGTTGATGAGTATGATTTGCTGTTTGATGGTGTTTATAAGTCTATTAGATAGATTATAACATGTATGCATGATTAGAGCTTGTTTGGATGTGTTTTAGTATGTTTAAATGATGTTGGAATGAGCCATTCTGGTATGTGTATCGATACACGAGGAAGTGTATCGATACACTAAGGCAAAATTGAGACATTTCAGTACAGGGGTATCGGTACAGATTGCCCGCGCATCGATACTCCCAAGCCAAGTTTGAAGGTCGTACCGATTCGCGGGGAAGCTTTTCGATACACTCTTCCCTTCATTTGCTACTATCTTCCTGCGTATCGATACATGCTCAAGTGTATCGATACAAGTAGTTAAAATTCCATTAAAAGTATCTTTGTAAGTCTTGAATTGTTACATTTTGGTCTTTGAATGATATTTGACTAATTGGATGAGTTTGGATGTTCGTTTTGAACTGAAATTTGGCATGATGGCATATTACATGACTAATTGAGATTTGGTAACTTTAAAGTCTGAAAAGTCCTTGTATTTTCGGTAATTTACAAAATGGTCCCTAAAAGTCATAAGTATGCAATTGAACCCCTAATTGAACTCCGATCGCTGTGCTGTTTTTTCTTTTGGTTCTGCTGAACACATAGGTTAATAAAGTGCATCTAGAAAAGTTAAAAAAGGGTCGTTAATCAAGGTTGACTTTCAAGTTGACTTTGGTTTTCCCTGTGTAACCTTCGTAGTTCAGGTCGGGCATCTAGGTCGGACTAAAGGGGTTACACATGGACACTAGGAGTTGCCAAGGCAACTAGCATCTGCTCATCTCGGACTGCATTGCATATCTCCATCTCCGTTTCCTCCTCTCTGTTGCGTTCTAAGCGTGACAAGTGATCGACAACTTGATTCTTTGTCCCTTTCGTGTCCTTAATTTCAATGGAAAACTCTTGTTATAGTAATATCCAACGAATCAAACGAGGTTTGACATATTTCTTAGCAAAAAGTTATTTAATTGTTGAGTGGTCAGTATAAAAAATTACCTTAGTCCTGATCAAGTATGAGCGAAATTTGTCAAAAGCAAAAACCACAGCTAGTAACTCTTTTTCCGTAGTGGTGTAGTCCAATTGGGTACCATTAAGAGTTTTACTAGCATAGCATATTACATGGAAGATTGTACCTGTTCGTTGGCCTAGAATTGCTCCTAGTACAAAATCACTTGCGTCACACAATACCTCAAAAGGTAAAGTCCAATCGGGTGGAACAACTATAGGTGCCGAGGCAAGTTTTAACTTTAGGGTTTTGAATGCTTGGGCGCAAGAATCATCAACATTGAAGGCCTTCTCCTGTTCAAGCAAGCTACACACGAGTTTAGTAATTTTAGAAAAATTATGTATAAACCTTCTGTAAAAACCTGCATGTTTGAGGAAACTTCGAATTCCCTTGACTGAATTTGGTAGGGGTAATTTTTCAATCACTTCCACCTTGGCTCTATCAACTTCAATGCCTTTAGATGAAATCTTATGGCTGAGCGAAATTCCTTCTTTCACCATAAAATGACACTTCTCCCAGTTAAGCACTAGATCAGATTCTTCACATGTTGTCAGAACCTTTTTCAAATTGCCTAGGCAATTCTCAAAATCATCCTCAAACACCGAGAAATCATTCATGAAGATCTCAAGGAAGTCTTCAACCATGTCGGAAAAAATTGCCCTCATGCATCTTTGGAAAGTTGATGGGGCATTGCATAATTCGAACAACATCCTTCGAAAGGCATAAGTGACGTATGGGCATGTGAAGGTGGTCTTTTCTTGGTCATCTAGCACTATGGCAATTTGGTTGTAACCTAAGTAACCATCAAGAAAACAATAAAAGGGTTTACCTATAAGACGATCAAGCATTTGATCAATAAAGGGTAAAGGAAAGTGATCTTTCCTAGTAGCTTTATTCAACTTATGGTAATCCATGCAAACCCTCCAACCGGTCATAGTCCTAGATGGGATTAGTTCATTGTTTTCATTACTTACCATAGTTATACCTCCCTTTTCGGTACACATTGTACTAGACTTACCCATGTACTGTCGGAGATAGGATAAATGATACCAACATCTAGCCACTTGATGATTTCTTTCCTCACAACTTCCTTCATAACACGGTTAAGTCTTCTTTGTGCCTCAATCGTCGGTTTATGATCATCCGTCAAAAGGATTTTGTGCATACACACCGCTAGACTAATTCCCTTCAAGTCGGCAATTTTCCACTCTATTGCCTTTTTGTGCAGCATTATCATGTCAATCAACTTAGAAGAAATAATTACGGGTAATGTATTTTTGGTTCCCGAATAAACATATTTCAATTGCCCTGGCAATGGTTTCAACTTAAGGATAGGAGGTTGTTCAATTGAGAGTTTCTCGAGTTTACCTTCCTTACATGAATAGTCCAATGGTTCGAAGGATGTACCTAGTTGAGTTGTTATCCAATTTTCCTCATCTTGCTTTTCGTCGACCGGTTCTTCAAATTCCTCATGCTCCTCTAGTTTGACAATAAAATTTTTCGAGGCAAGCGCACTTTGAGATGGCGAGACAACTCTCTTCCATGTCAAAATCAAACTCCGTCGTGGCATTGATAAGTTGACATTCTTCTGGATTATCGACATGATTTAGGGTGTTGAACACATTAAGTTTTACTTGATGGTCATTCACCCTCATTGTGAGTTCTCCCTTTTCGACATCGATCAAGGTTCTTCCCGTTGCTAAGAAGGGTCTCCCGAGGATAATGAGTGTGTGCTCATCTGCTTCACAATCCAAAATAATAAAGTCAGCGGGAAAAATAAATATATCAACTCTTACTAGTATATCATCAAATTTTCCCTCTAGGTGCATATAAGATTTGTCAGCTAACTGTAGCTGAACTGTGGTTGGTCTTGCCTTCCCGATTTCCAATTTCTGGAAAACCGATTTGGGCATCAAGTTTATGCATGCTCCAAGATCGCATAACGCCTTCCCGACATAGTTATTTCCGATTGCACATTGTACTGTAAAACTGTTGAGAACTTTAAGCTTGGGTGGCATTCGGTTATGTAGCATTGCCATGCATCCTTCTGTCACAACAACCGTTCCGAATTCTCCTAACCTAGTCCTCTTAGAGACTATGTCTTTAAGGAACTTAGCATAATTTGGTATTTGTTCAATTGCCTCAACCAACGACAAGTTGGTGTGAACTTGCTTTAAGATGTCGAGGAACTTCTTGAATTGGTACTCTTGCTTTTGTCGCTTCAAATTTTGTGGGAAAAGGAGGTGGAAGTCGAATGTCCTCAATATTTTCATTGGTTTGGAACCTGATTGATGCCATTGTTGAGGAATCAGGTCTTGTCACATCACGAGCAGTTGATGTTGCCGAGGCATCTGTACTTGTAGTTGTCAAGGCATCAGGACTTGCCTTAGCATTTTCTGATTCACCAATTTTTCCAGAGGTTTGGTTGCTGGATTCATCCTCCTAGATACGAGATTGCTCATTTGGTTGAGTGTTCTCCGTTAAATGGGTTTGAGCTTCCTTAAATTGTTGGTCACTCTGAGCGGTTATTACTTTGCACTGCTCATGGCCAATTCCCCTTGCAACCTCAGTATCGCTGGGTAAACCTCCTTGTGGTTTTGTATCCAGATTTTGGGCGAACTGCCAAACTTGAGTCTCCAATAACTTCATGTAACATCCTCTATTCCGTCTTAAATTAAATTGATTAGTTAATTAGGGTATTCCATAATTCTTTGAGAACAAGTAAGTCCGAAATTAAATCAATAATTTCAATTTAAGTAACCGAAAATCCTATAACTAATGGAAAAGGGGTTTTATTGGGAAGAAAAATAAATTGTGTGGTTTAATTAGGATGATTAAACCGAATAAAGTAAATAAATAAAATTATGCATGCTAAATTTTCCTATTTCCCTAGCCTACCCATTGTAAATAAAGATTAATAGTTTATAAGTGAGGGGCATGGACGATATTTCCCTCCCTATTATACCTACTATAATCATTTTGCATGGTTTCTATTCATCTTCTTGCTTAGCCGGCTGGTAAAAGAGAAAATGGAATTAGAGAGAAAATAATAAAACTATGGCATCCGTGGATGATAGCATTAAGGAATGCATGTATTAGAAATTTTGAAGTTAAGAGCTAGGAAACAAGTAATTGTCTCAAAGACTACTCAATTTTCTTTGTAAAATTCTTGTCATTGTTTAAATGAATTGGTGCAATTTTGATGTTGGAAAAATTAGTGGTTTTTGCATGATAGGTTAAATGAAAGCTTCGATTCGAATAAAATTTAGAAGTGTGAATGAAATTAATTAAATTGTATGCATATGTGCTTAAACTCAACCCGACAAATATGCTACTGAAATCTGGAAATTTGGATGTGTTTTGGTTCGAATTGGAAAATGTTCTGTAGGTGGACATTTTCGATAATTGAAGTATAAACATGGTAGAAGTGTTAAATTGCATGAAAAATAATTTGGTATAGAAAATTTCAATCTAGAATGAAGTTGGACGTGTATCGAAGAGAAACTGGAAATAAGGACTGTTTTGACATGAATTTAAAATGTTAAGGACTTAAAATGAGTTGAATTTAGCATTTGAGATTAAGGTTACAAACTGAGAAATGGATATAAATTAATTTACAACTTGAATTAAATTGATAAAAGTCTAAACTAGAATTCTTAAGTGACTTTAGTTATAAATGAAAGATTAGGACTGATTTGATAAATCTTAAAAGAAAAGGTACTGAATTGTTGGTTTAAAGATCAATTGGGACTTGTGAAAATTAAGGATAAATAGAAAGATGAATTAGAACAAAAATTGATGATTTTTGGGAAAGAATGGTTAAAGGATTTATATGCTTGAAATGGAACTTTAGTAATCTGCCCAGAAAATCTAGTTCTGGATAGTTACTTTGAAAATCCACCAAAAATAGGATATAAAGTATTTTTCGCTGAAAATTTAATAGATGAAACTTGGGAATGTCTACTTTCATTGGAAGAAAACGGAATTTAATTTCAGTAAGAATACTAAAAGTTATAAAATAAAGAGGATAAGCAGTACAAGCCGTCCAGAACCGTTAGAATGGTTAATGTTTAAGCAATAAACTGTATTTGTACACATGTAGGAAAATTATGTGCTATACATGATATTACAAAGGTGTGAATAACCTTTTTAGATTGGTAAAGAAGTTGAATTTTCGTGTTAAGACTAAAAAGATATGGCCAAAATACTAACTGGTCCTCAAAATATTTAAGTGAAAAAAAAAACAGTTTTGAATGTTGATTTTTATACTTGAATCAAAGGTTTAAATGCTTGAATTGATTTCTAACTTGCCTTGTATATGCTTGTGTTTGAGCGTTAAGATCAAGCGAGTGAAGAGATCATGGAGGAAGTAAAGGTTGGACAACCAAGTTGAAGAAATAAGGGCATTATAATCAAAGAGCAAGCTTAGTGGAGTATTTGTGAGTGTAGACTCCTTACGGTTGGGACTAGTGTCCCAACCATTGATTTTTAATTTGTTGTTAGTTATGTTTATGCATGAAATGAATCTTAATTTAAAGCTGATAATTGTAGTAAGGGAAGAAGAGATAAAAGGGAACTTGAAAGTATGGTTGCATGCTTTAAATATGTTGTGATTTCTTATGCTATTGGACTGTCCTTATGTAATTTCTTTTGCTCAATAATCAGCCTATGAAAAGATCCATGATGCTACTATTTTGCACATTAAATTAACAGTGGATGATCACTTGTATGCTTGGCGATTATATGAGACATGGATTGGTCTATTAAGATGTTACATGATGTATAAATTGATTGAGCAATGAACTAGGAAATTGCATGATTGGCCTTCTATATGGATTTATTCATGACTAATGATTCTAAAAGGTTATAAGACCTTGGTTGAGTAGAAGGTCATAGGTATAAAGGGCATGCCTTAGAGTCTCGAGATATCTCAAACTTTATTACATTCTGTACTCTCTGAGTATAAGTTTAATGTGGACTTTTGATGGATGGATTCAAGCATTCTTATGGTTATCAACGTGCTTACATTGATGAATAAATGATACATTAGTATCCTCCGATTTGATGCCTTGGGCATCCTTTGTTTGGTAGTTGGTACCCTCCGTCAGACTTGTTTACCTTGGCCGTTCTAGTCTTCCAAGGTTCTTTCTTAAGATAAATTGACTAATACGAAATTGGTGATGAGAACATGTTACGAACATGTATTGTTAATATTGGAAACATGTCATGTAAATGTACGAATGACTTAATATCCATTCGAATTACATGCTTGATTATGACTTATTATCTTGGCCGAATCTTATATGTGATGAAATCTATTGTTGCTTGATCATGAATATTGTATATCGAACCTGGAATGTGGTAATCTTATTCGAAATTGAAATGTTATGTTGATTGTTAAGTTCATGATATTCAAGCATGTTTCTTGATGGTTAAGTTATTATGAAATTATGTTGTATAAGTGTAAATCTTGAGGATTAAGTAACTTGACATAAATTGGCCTAACTAAAGTTTCTTAGCTTCGATGTGAATATATGAAGAATGAATTAGATTTAGTTCTACCTCACTAAGTACGTTTGTACTTAACGCTCTATGCTTTCTTCTTCCCACCTAACAGGGTAACTTGGGCTAGAAGACTCGAGTTTTATTTTGAAGGCTTTTTGCAAGAACATTGAACATGTACGATTCAAGCCTTGTATTTAAACTCTTAGATGTTGGTTTGGAAGTCTGTTTAGATATGCGTCTCGCATTCCTGAATTTTAACATAAGTATGAAATGGTGGATGAACTTACTCTTTGCTTTTGAAGGCTAGTATCGAGTCTAGTATGCATGACATGTGGTTATCTAAAAATGCCTTATTTTGCTTGTATATAAGTAGGTAAGTTGTTGGTTTTAGTGAAGGCATTCATTTTGCTGTAAATATTAGGAATTAGCTTTTCATGGCTAGGTTAAAAGAAATGGTGATGTTTTGTATCTAAGCATGCTCGATGAATGAAATTATGTTAGTACATGTTTAGATTTCTTGTATGGTTCGAATGGGGCTGTAAATCTTAGTCATTGAGAATAACTTTAAATAGTTGTATGGATCGAATAGCCTTGTAGCAAGTAACTCAATGAAATTTGTAAAGTGTTGGAATCGAATGAAGCATGTAATTGGGTAGTTCAATTTGCCTGCAAATTTTAGATAATTCTATCATGTTGATCGATTAGGTTATACGTTTAATTATAAGTACCAAGATAAAATATGAATTGGAAGTAAATGTTAAGATAAGTGATAAGTCATTGACATTCGATATCTACTCAGGTTAAGGTTTAATAGTAGAATTATGAATTTAAATTGCACGAAATGTTTATGTTATTCGATCGAGTAACTTGATAAGGGAAGTATTAGGATATCAATTTGTTAATGACCGAATTGAACCTTGCTTATGTTAGTATGGAATTCTAAATCGAAGGTAAATTAAATAAGTGTAATACGTGGATTGATATATGTTGTTCCGAAAAGTATAGAAAGCTAATAGTAATGAACAAAGTCCCTTGACCAAGTTGTAATTTGAATCATTGAAGTGAGAATAAGTTATAGATTCATTTTGTTTTAGAGAATTTTTGTTTGCCCACTCTTTCCGCAATGCGCTATGGTTACAGTTTGATGTTAAAATATGATTTCTGTTTCTGATCACCCGTATCTGCTTGTGTTCTGTTCTCCGGTAACACTCCTTGCTCCTAACTCGGGCGAGGGGTGTTACATTTTGTGGCATTAGAGCTTTTAGGTTACATGTCCTAAAAATCTCGAATAAGTTTGTTGTGCATCATGTAGGTTAAACCAAGCCACCTAGGAATCGTACATTGGATATCTTGTGATTATGCTTCTAACATTGATTTTGTTTAAACTGAAATAGAATGTATGAAACACAAATAGCTCGAGATAATGAGAGTCCTCGAGGATCCTCAAGTGAAGGGGATAGTGTCCGTATGGGAGTAAATCCTCCTGCACAAGATAATTCCCGACAACAGCCTCCTGTACAAGCTCAACATGATTCTCCTAATCCAACTGTTCAGAATGCTCAACGAGATTGTCTCTTGAGTATGAAAGAGATATTTGATCAACTCTTGACAAATATACGACAAGAACAACCTACTCCGGTAGCTGCTGCACCTAGCAGAGCTTCTATTGAAAAGCTTGCACAACACCAAGCTTACACGTTCACTGGTGCTAGTGAAGAGAAACCTGAAGAGGCTGAGTATTGGTTAGAACAAACTAATCAGATATTGACCAAACAACTTCAGTGCTCAGATGAGCACAAGCTCGAATGTGTTGTTGCTTTACTTGCTGCTGAAGCTTTAAGCTGGTGGGAGACTATGACACTAACCGCTTCAGCGGAGTCGATAAAATGGAAATTCTTCGTAGATGAATTCAAGAAGAAGTATATCAGTGAATAGTACTTAGCCGATCGAAGAAAACGTTTCTTGTATCTGAAGCAAGTAGGCCGACCGATAGAGCAGTATGTTGCGGATTTCTGCAAGTATTGCAGGTACGGTTCTGAGTACATCAAAAAAGAGAAGGAAAAGTGTCGTATGTTTATAGATGGTCTGAATGATAAGCTAAGTCTGATGTTTACCGCTCTGGATATCACGGGCTTCCAAACTCTGGTGAACCGAGCTATTGCTACGGAAGCCAAGATACGAGCCGCAGAAAAGAGGAAAAGCGGTAACCGAAGTGATAACAAGCGCAAGGGTGATGACAAGTCCCACCGGAAGTTGAAGAAGTCTAAAAGTCAGAAAGAAGGGTCTTCTTCATATAATCCAACTCCTCGTAGTAACTTCACCCCAAAGCCCAAGTCAGTGAATAGACTTGTTGTTCCGATTGTATCTGTTAACAACACGAGAAACTCAGAAAGGGCTCCAATTTGTAAGCATTGCCAGAAACCGCATTTCGGCCAGTGCCGAAAGCAATCCAACTTATGTTTCTCTTGTGGCGGAAATGACCACTACATCCGAGACTGTCTGAAGAGATCAAATCAAGCTCCTGCTCAAATTTCTACTAATCCGAGTCATGTGCAATCCAATCAAAACAAGAACACTAGACAAGCAATGTCTGGGAATCAAGGAAGACGCAGAAGCAATCAGTCGAAAGCCATTACTCATAAGGAATCACGAGCCCTAACTCGAGTTTATCATATTCGTAGCAAGGATGAGGAAGAATCTCCGGATGTTATCGCGGGTACGGATGAACTAAACCTTACTCCTGTTTATGCTTTAATTGATTTGGGATCAACTCATTCTTTTGTATGTTCTTACTTAATAAACAAGTTACAATTAAAGTCCGAAACTGTTAAAACTGGGTTAATTGTCTCGAACCCTATAGGAGGTGACTTACCTATCAATCTAATCTATAACAATTGCCATGTATCTATTCAGAATGTACCATTTCCTTGTGACCTATATGTTCTACCTAAATGTGAGTTTGGCCTAGTATTAGGTTTAGACTGGTTGGGTAGACAAGAAGCTTGGATAGATTGCCAGAATAAAAGATTATACTTAAGGGGTTTAGGGAAAGAATTGATTATGTTGATTGACAAGTAACCGACATCTATTTTTGATGCTATGGTTTTGCAAGATGAATTAGATTTTGGCTTAGCTAAATTGCCAATTGTATCTGATTTTATTGATGTGTTTCCTGAGGAACTCACTAGACTCCCTCCAATTCGAGAAGTTGAGTTCAAGATCGAAGTTCAACCCGGAACAAACCCAATGTCCATTACGTGTTATCATATGGCACCCATTGAATTGCAAGAACTCAAGAAGTAGATTCAAGAGTTAGAAGATAAGGGTTTCATTCGACCAAGCACTTCACCCTGGGGTGCTCCGGTTTTATTTTTGAAAAAGAAAGACGTGACGATGCGACTTTGCATTGATTACCGACAATTGAACAAAGTAACTATCAAGAACAAGTATCCTCTGCCCCGAATTGAAGATCTGTTTGATCAGCTGAAGGATGCTGGTGTGTTCTCTAAGATTGACCTCCGTTCCTGTTATTATCAAATGAGGGTGAATGATGAAGATATACCCAAAACTGCTTTCAGAACTCGCTATGGTCATTACGAATTTCTAGTAATGCCATTCGGGTTAACGAGTGCCCCTGCTGTATTCATGGATCTGATGAATCGAGTATTCAAGCCTCATCTGGATAAGTTTGTTGTCGTTTTCATCGACAATATTCTTGTATACTCTTGTAACAAGGAAGAACATGCTCAACTTCTTCAGATTGCACTCCAGACACTCCGAGAACATCAGTTATTTGCTAAGTTCACTAAGTGTGAATTTTGGCTGTCAGAAGTGTCATTCCTAGAACATGTTATCTCGGCCTAAGGAATCAAGGTTGATTCTAAGAAGATTCAGACTATTCTTGAATGGCGTCCTATGAACAATGTAAGCAAGGTCCGAAGTTTCCTTGGTTAAGCCATGTATTACCGAAGATTTGTGAAAGGATTTTCGGTAATTGTTGCACCTTTAACCAAGTTACTTAGAAAGAATGAACCTTTAAAGTGGTCCGAAGGGCAGCAAAGAAGTTTTGATCAGCTTAAGCAAGCCTTGACTCATGCCCCTGTTCTTGTTGAGCCAGAGTCGGGAAAGGAATTTGTTGTTTACAGTGATGCATCGCATTTTGGCCTTGGATGCATTCTGATGCAGGAAGACAATGTGGCTGCATACGCCTCTCAACAACTTAAGCCTCACAAGGTGAATTATCCAACACATGATCTTGAGTTAGCGGCCATTGTATTTGCACTTAAAGTCTGGCGGCATTATCTGTACGGTGAGAAGTGTACGCTATTCACCGATTATAAAAGTCTGAAGTACTTGCTCACCCAGAAAGAATTGAATCTTAGACAAAGAAGGTGGTTGGAATTACTCAAAGATTATGATCTGACCATCGATTATCATCCGGGAAAGACTAACATGGTTGCCGATGCTCTGAGTCGAAAACCGAACCTCGGTAAGTCTTTTGAAATTCTTAAAAATTGAAAATGCTCAATATTGAAAATTCAACTAAATATAGTGCCTTGCTTTCCAAGTAATTTATTTGATTTGTTTGTTCGTAGCTTCTCTAGCCATCAATGCTCATTTCCGACTATATAAGGTTCGAAATTATCTGAATGAATTTCAAGTTCAATCTGCTCTGATTTCTAGAATCAAAGAAATCCAAAAAGTTGTTCCGGAACTTCAAAAAATCATTTCTAAGCTTGAGTCTAATTCTGATTTCTCAGTTAATTCGAACGGTCTTTTATACTTTAAAGATCGAATTTGCGTTCCTAGCGACAAGGAGTTACAAGATGAAATTCTACAAGAAACACATCAAAGTTCTTTCTCGATCCACCCCAGATCGGTTAAGATGTAGAAGGATCTCAAGCCCTTGTATTGGTGGCCGGGAATGAAAACGGCTATCAACGACTTTGTAGCGAAATGTTTGAACTGTCAACAGGTCAAAGCCTAACACCGTGTTCCTACTAGATTACTTCAACTTCTTGAATTTCTGCAATGGAAATGGGAAAGAATTACGATTGATTTCGTGACCGGTCTTCCTTTCTCTCCAAGAAAGTGTGATGCTATTTGGGTGATCGTTGATCGTTTCACCAAATCAGCACATTTCATTCTGGTGCAAATGAATTTTAGTCTTGAGGCCTTGGCTGAACTGTATATTAGGGAAATTATTCGTTTACACGGAGTTCCAACTTCAATAGTCTCAGATCGAGATCCTCGGTTTACAGCTCGATTATGGAAAAAGCTGCACAAGGCTCTTGGAACCAAACTGAATGTTAGCACAGCTTTTCATCCTCAAAGCGATGGACAATTCGAATGAGTGATTCAAGTTCTTGAAGACATGCTCAGAGCTTGCATCATCGGTTTTGGAAAGAATTGGGAAAAGTCGCTACCACTGATAGAGTTTGCGTATAACAACATCTACCAGTATTCTATTCAGATGGCTCCGTTTGAAGCGCTGTATGGAATAAGATGTTGAACGCCTCTATGTTGGTCTGAACTCGGAGATAATAAGGTGCCAGGACCTCAATTGCTTCAGGAAACTGAATAACGGGTTCAAATTATTCATTCCCGATTGAAACAAGCTTTTGACAGGAAAAAGTCGTACGCTGATCTGAAGCGTAGGGACATTCAATATGAAATCGGGGATAAAATAATTTCTCAAAGTTTCTCCGTGGAAGAAAGTTTTCTGATTCGGAAAAAGAGGAATACTTAGTCCTCGTTTCATTGGGCCGTTTGAAGTAACTGAAGGAATTGGTCCTGTAGCTTATCGACTCGCACTTCCTCCTGAGTTCAATAAGATACATAATGTTTTTCATGTTTCGATGTTAAGACGTTATCGATCTGATCCGTCTCACATCCTTGAACCAGAAGAAATTGAACTCAATCCCAACCTTTCTTATGTAGAGGAGCCTATCTAGATTCTTGATCAGAAAATAAAAAGGCTTCGTAATAAAAACGTCCCTCTTGTTAAAGTTCTCTGGAAGAATCATCACGTTAAAGACGCAATATCCTCAATTGTTCAGTTTAGATAAGAATTCACGGACGAATTCTTTCTTTAAGGAGGGAGAAATTGTAACATCCTCCATTCCATCTTAAATTAAATTGAATAGTTAATTAGGGTATTCCATAATTCTTTGAGAACAAGTAAGTTCGAAATTAATTCAATTATTTCAATTTAAGTAACCAAAAATCCCATCCCTAATGAAAAAGGGGTTTAATTGGGAAGAAAAATAAATTGTGTGGTTTAATTAGGATGGTTAAACCGAATAAAGTAAATAAAAAAAGTATGCATGCTAATTTTTCCTATTTCCCTAGCCTACCTGTAACCCTCTATTTTGACCTAAGGGTTTGAAACAAATTGAAATTGACGATTTGGAAACTTTCCCCTCAAATAAGGTTATTTATGAAAAACCATGTCGAAATTATTATTCAATTATAATAATATCCTTAAATGTTTCATCTTAAAAACAAGCATGCTAAAAATAGTTTATCAAATCCCAAAAATAATAAATGTCCAAAGTCCACGTTTACAACCAAATCCGAAAAATACTTAAATAAATAAATATAAGTCTAGAACAAAACATACTGATAAATAGTATCAAACACTGTTCGTACGAGGTCCTCCAAGTACCGAAACCTAAGTCTAGAAATCTGAAACAGATACTAAGGGGGAGTCAGCTATAAAGTTCAGTGTGTCTCTAAAGTGCATAACAGAAGTCAATTCAACAGTCAAACAACAAATCAAGAATTAACAGATATTCCGAAGTATTACACGCAATGCATACATATATCATAACATGACATGCACCCAACTACATCACCATCCGAATAGTGAGGTTCCCCTGAACCACTCTACACCGCAACACCATGTCCGAAACAGAACTCATCCCGAAAGATGGAACTACTAACCCGAAGCGAAGTTCAACCCGAAGGATGAAGTCGCTGAGCTTCCTCCAGACAATATCCCAACCCAATGATATGGCATGTAATCCGATTTCAGAGTCCGAATGCAATCTTGTTAAATAACTAAGATGCATGTACATAATAATCCGATTCCGATATGTATTACATAACATGATCACAATATTCGTGTCATATAATGTTTATCAGATAATAAAACAGAATAGTATACAGATACATATATTTATATAATATACAGATAATGCAATCAGACAGCAGAGACATGTAGCACAAACACAAAACACACCTTAGGTAGCTAAATAGTCAACGTCGATAGTGACGTCTCCCACGCTCAGTCCTAGCGGAAGGTCGGACAGAATCGGCTCCTAAAAATAAAGAACACTATATGAGATTTCCTACTATGCCACATTCGAACAAACAACACTTAAGAGAAATCTTACTAGCAGATCTCGAAGACCGTGCCACCGGAGGTCTGCCTAGCGGAGGAGGAGGTAAAATCTCGGGGTTAGAGTCCACGTCACCTGAACACAAAAATATCTAAGTCAAACTCTTATGTAACATTTAACAAAAATCTGAGCTCAACAAACACAAGGGGTTCATCCCTTGTTCAGCAAAGTTCCCAGAACCCCCATGACGGCTAGGGTTTACAAAACCCAAACGGCGGCAATGCAATAATACGACAGCAGCGACAGTGCAACAATCCAACAGCAGCAACAATTATGACGACGACGGAACCAAACAGCAAGGACGACGGATGTAACAAACCAACGGCGGCAGAAAGGGCACAACGATGGCTTATTGCGCGGTGGCAGCAAAGGCTCATCAGCGCGGCCCACCAATCTGACGAACAGAGACGAGGCTACGCAAACTCGTCGGAGATGACGTGACGACGACCGTTTGCAAAAAGCATATTCTGATGAGCAAAACGAACATTTCCGATCAGAATTAAATAGAAAGACAAATGAATTCACAATCAACAACGCATGAACAAAAAGAAAACTAACGAGGCTTACCCAAACTTGAACGGTGACGACGGCGGCGCGAGGAAACCAAACAATTTTGGATCGTTTCCGAGCAAATGGCCGGCGACGGAAGGTAACAATAGGTTGGGTTTTGGTCGGGAAGGGAGGACGAGCAAGATGATGGTGATGGCACGCGAAACGGACGGTGGCAAGGTGGTCACCGGAGCTTCGTGGGAGAACAATGGGTGAGGGAGAGATATCGTCAAATAAAAGGGGAGAGCGGCTACTGGTTTCCCAAAACTAGATAACATGGGTTAAATACCCAATTTAATGGGTAAAATACAAAAGAGCTACTGAAGTTATTTAGGGTTTGAAAACGAGCACAAAAATTTCTATAAATTACAAATTGACCCATGAATTTTGAAACTAAGCCTCATGATTCTGAATTTTCTCAATTTAACCCTTAACTCAATTAGGGTTTTGGAATTAAATTCCCCAAATTCTACGGTTACCGATTTAGGGATATAAAAAATTAAGGACATCCAAAATGGGGAAAAATTTGGGGTGTTACAACTCTCTCTCCCTTAAAGAAATTTCGTCCTCGAAATTTTCAGATTAAAACAACGGATGAGATAACCAACTGAAACGCGCATATACTTTTTCATTCCAAATTCATGATCTATCATAACCGAAATAGAACTGAAAACATCATAAATGTACCTGCTACGTCATTGTGCATATCATCACATCCAATGCGAACTCCGGTCGAATATACTGAACCCATTCGTCTAATCTCATATCCAGTTGACCTAACACTCTAAGCAAGTCTACCTCTACTAGTTGTACTAGAAGCAGCTGATCTAAACTACCCTTTACTTCGATGAGGTGCCCGAACTGACGTATGTGTCTGACTTTGAACGGATGAATCAATATGTTGTCGAGGATTATTCTTCAAGTAATGATCATGAGATCCACATCTAAAACACGCCCTATTCATCAATTTGCACTCTGTTATGCTTTCTATTGCATTAACCACATACAGAAATAGGCCGACGAATGATCTACTCACTCAATCAGACGGAATTGTCGATGCTACAGGTCTCACAATCTGATGACTCTGAGGAACAAACTCATCCATAGGTCTCTTTCTAGGCAAATTGACAAAGCTTGGTTGAACAGAAATGTCTCATTGTTTTCTAACTTGACCAGAATTCTGAAATTTCTCATTTTCCATAAGTGCCATTATCCTCTCAGAAGTCTTGGCTCGACCAACCAATCACACTTATCTTTCTCAGTTGCAACTAACCCGGAGCATAATTTATCAACCTTAAAAAAACTCTATCCCATACTTATTAACTGACATTGTTCCGTTTCAAATTTATAAAATCACCTCGACGTATCACAAGGTACTCCGCTCTCACATATCAATTCTCATTATCATATATTTCACTATACTTTTTGTCTAATTAGCATAAGACGGATGATCACAATCAGAAGCAACATCACGAAAACAACCTAACGCAACACAAGAACTTATACACGATGGCTTAGTAACTATCTGCAGAAGGTAATAACCTAGATTCAGATTCAGTACTAGAGTCTCAATTTTAAAAACACGTTGAAAACAGTAAGGGCAAAATCACAAGATATTGTAGTATTTTTTTCTTCAGAAAATTCTCATTTATCCCCAAATATTTCAAAAGCATGCAAAAGTCGAAAGCATTTTGAAAACAACTTTTGTGAGCCACACGGTCCGAGAGTTGAACCGGGCTCTGATACTACTAAATGTAACCCCCTATTTTGACCTAAGGGTTTGAAACAAATTGAAATTGACGATTTGGAAACTTTCCCCTCAAGTAAGGTTATTTATGAAAAACCATGTCGAAATATTATTCAAATATAATAATATCCTTAAATGTTTCATCTTAAAAACAAGCATGCTAAAAATAATTTATCAAATCCCAAAAATAATAAATGTCCAAAGTCTACGTTTACAACTAAATCCGAAAAATACTTAAATAAATAAATATAAGTCTAGAACAAAACATACTAATAAATAATATTAAATACAGTTCGTATGAGGTCCTCCAAGTACCGAAACCTAAGTCTGGAAATTTGAAACAGATACAAAGGGGAGTCAGCTATAAAGCTCAGTGTGTCTCTAAAGTGCATAACAGAAGTCAATTCAACAGTCAAACAACAAATCAAGAATTAACAAATATTCTGAAGTATTACACGCAATGCATACATATATCATAACATGACATGCACCCAACTACATCACCGTCCGAAGAGTGAGGTTTCCCTGAACCACTCTACACCGCAACACCATGTCCGAAGCAGAACTCATCCTGAAAGATGGAACTACTAATCCGAAGCGAAGTTCAACCCGAAGGATGAAGTCGCTGAGCTTCCTCCATACAATATCTCAACCCAATGATATGGCATGTAATCCGATTTCAGAGTCAGAACACAATCTTGTTAAATAACTAAGATGCATGTACATAATAATCCGATTCCGATATGTATTACATAACATGATCACAATATCCGAGTCATATAATGTTTATCAGATAACAAAATAGAATAGTATACAGATACATATATTCATATAATATGCAGATCATGCAATCAGACAGCAGAGACATGTAGGACAGACACAGAACACACCTTAGGCAGCTAAATAGTCAACGTCGATAGTGACGTCTCCCACGCTCAGTCCTAGCGAATGGTCGGACAGAATCAACTCCTAAAAATAAAGAACACTATATGAGATTTCCTACCATGCCACATTCGAATAAACTACACTTAACAGAAATCTTACTAGCAGATCTCGAAGACTGTGCCACCGGAGGTCTACCTGGCGGAGGAGGAGGTAAAATCTCGGGGTCAGAGTCCACGTCACCTGAACATAAAAATATCTGAGTCAAACTCTGATGTAACATTTAACAAAAATCTGAGCTTGACAAACACAAGGGTTTCATCCCTTGTTTAGCAAAGTTCCCAGAAACCCCATGACGGCTAGGGTTTACAAAACCTAAACGGCGGCAATGCAATAATCCGACGATAGCGACGATGCAACAATCCGACAGCAGCAACAATTATGACGATGACGGAACTAAACGGCAAGGATGACGGCTGTAACAAACCAACGACGGTAGAAAGGGCACAACGATGGCTTATTCCGAGGTGGCAGCAAAGGCTCATCAGTGCTGCGCACCAATCCGACGAACAGAGACGAGGCAACACAAACTCGTCGGAGATGACGCGACGACGACTGTTTGCAAAAAGCATATTCCGATGAGCAAAACGAACATTTCTGATCAGAATAAAGAAAAAGACAAATGAATTCACAATCAACAACGCATGAACAAAAAGAAAACTAACGAGGCTTACCCAAAATTGAATGGTGACGACGGCGACGTGAGGAAACCGAACCCTTTTGGATCGTTTCCGAGCAAATGGCCGGCGATGGAAGGTAACGATAGGTTGGGTTTTGGTCGCGAAGGGAGGATGAGCAAGATGATGGTGATGGCACACGAAACGAACGGTGGCAAGGTGGTCACCGGAGCTTCGTCGGAGAACAAGGGGTGAGGGAGAGATATCGTCAAAAAAAGGGGAGAGCGGCTACTGGTTTCCCAAAACTAGATAACATGGGTTAAATACCCAATTTAATAGGTAAAATACAAAAGAGCCATTGAAGTTATTTAGGGTTTGAAAACGAGCACATAAATTTCTATAAATTACAAATTGACCCATGAATTTTGAAACTAAGCCTCATGATTCTGAATTTTCTCAATTTAACCCTAAACTCAATTAGGGTTTCGGAATTAAACTCCCCAAATTCTATGGTTATCGATTTAGGGATATCAAAAATTAAGGACTTCCAAAATGGGGAAAAATTTGGGGTGTTACAACTCTCTCTCCCTTAAAGAAATTTCATCCTCAAAATTTTTAGATTAAAACAACAGATGACATAACCAACTGAAACGCGCATATACTTTTTCATTCCAAATTCATGATCTATCATAATCGAAATAGAACTGAAAACATCATAAATGTACATGCTACGTCATTGTGCATATCATCACATCCAATGCGAACTCCGGTCGAATATACTGAACCCATTCGTCTAATCTCATATCCAGTTGACCTAACACTCTAAGCAAGTCTACCTCTACTAGTTGTACTAGAAGCAGCTGATCTAAACTACCCTTTACTTCGATGAGGTGCCCGAACTGACGTATGTGTCTGACTTTGAACGAATGAATCAATATGTTGTCGAGGATTATTCTTCAAGTAATGATCATGAGATCCACATCTAAAACACGCCCTATTCATCAATTTGCACTCTGTTATGCTTTCTATTGCATTAACCACATACAGAAATAGGCCGACGAATGATCTACTCACTCAATCAGACGGAATTGTCGATGCTACAGGTCTCACAATCTGATGACTCTGAGGAACAAACTCATCCATAGGTCTCTTTCTAGGCAAATTGACAAAGCTTGGTTGAACAGAAATGTCTCATTGTTTTCTAACTTGACCAGAATTCTGAAATTTCTCATTTTCCATAAGTGCCATTATCCTCTCAGAAGTCTTGGCTCGACCAACCATGTCACTGAACACTTTGCCATGATATGTTGCAACATCACTCTGAATAGGTAAACGAAGTCCTTTCAAAAACCAATCACACTTATCTTTCTCAGTTGCAACTAACCCGGAGCATAATTTATCAACCTTAAAAAAAACTCTATCCCATACTTATTAACTGACATTGTTTCATTTCAAATTTATAAAATCATCTCGACGTATCACAAGGTACTCCGCTCTCACATATCAATTCTCATTATCATATATTTCACTCTACTTTTTGTCTAATTAGCATAAGACGAATGATCACAATCAAAAGCAACATCACGACAACAACCTAACGCAACACAAGAACTTATACACGATGGCTTAGTAACTATCTGCAGAAGGTAATAACCTAGATTCAGATTCAGTACTGGAGTCTCAAAGTAAAAAACACGTTGAAAACAGTAAGGGCAAAATCACAAGATCTTGTAGTATTTTTTTCTTCAGAAAATTTTCATTTATCCCCAAATATTTCAAATGCATGCAAAAGTCGAAAGCATTTTGAAAACAACTTTTGTGAGCCACACAGTTCGAGGGTTGAACCGGGCTCTGATACCACTAAATGTAACCCCCTGTTTTGACCTAAGGGTTTGAAACAAATTGAAATTGACGATTTGGAAACTTTCCCCTCAAGTAAGGTTATTTATGAAAAACCATGTCGAAATATTATTCAAATATAATAATATCCTTAAATGTTTCATCTTAAAAACAAGCATGCTAAAAATACTTTATCAAATCCCAAAAATAATAAATGTCCAAAGTCCACGTTTACAACCAAATCCGAAAAATACTTAAATAAATAAATATAAGTCTAGAACAAAACATACTGATAAATAATATTAAATACAGTTTGTACGAGGTCCTCTAAGTACCAAAACCTAAGTCTGGAAATCTGAAACAGATACTAAGGGTGGTCAGCTATAAAGCTCAGTGTGTCTCTAAAGTGCATAACAGAAGTCAATTCAACAGTCAAACAACAATCAAGAATTAACGGATATTCTGAAGTATTACACGCAATGCATACATATATCATAACATGACATGCACCCAACTACATCACCGTCCGAAGAGTGAGGTTCCCCTGAACCACTCTACACCGCAACACCATGTCCGAAGCAGAACTCATCCCGAAAGATGGAACTACTAATCCGAAGCGAAGTTCAACCTGAAGGATGGAGTGAGGGATTAAATTCCCCAAATTCTAGAGTTACTGATTTAGGGATTTCAAAAATTAAGGATTTCCAAAATGGGGAAAAATTTGGGGTGTTACACTACCCATTGTAAATAAAGATTAATAGTTTATAAGTGAGGGGCATGAACGATATTTCCCTCCCTATTATACCTACTATAATCATTTTGCATGGTTTCTATTCATCTTCTTGCTTGGATGGCTGGTAAGAGAGAAAAAGGAATTAAAGAGAAAATAATAAAAACATGGCAACCACGGATGATAGCATTAAGGAATGTATGTATTAGAAATTTTGAAGTTAAGAGCTAGGAAACTTGTAAGTGACTCAAAGACTACTCAATTTTCTTTGTAAAATTCTTGTTATTTTTTAAATGAATTGGTGCAATTTTGATGCTGGAAAAATTAGGGGTTTTTGCATGATAGGTTAGATGAAAGCTTCGATTCGTATAAAATTCAGAAGTGTGAAGGAAATTAATTAAATTGTATGATTATGTGCTTAAACTCAACCTGACAAAAATGCTACTGAAATCTAGAAATTTGGATGTGTTTTGGTTCGAATAAGAAAATGTTCTATAGGTGAAAGTTTTAGATAATCGAAGTAGAAACATGGTAGAAATGTTAAATTGCATGAAAAATAAATTGGTATAGATATTTTCACTCTAGAATTAAGCTGGACGTGTATCGAAGAGAAACTGGAAATAGGGACTATTTTGACAAGAATTTAATATGTTAAGGACTTAAAATGAGTTGAATTTAGCTTTTGATATTAAGGTTACAAACTGAGGAATGGATATAAATCAGTTTACAACTTGAATTAAACTAATAAAAGTCTAAATTAGAATTCTTAAGCGACTTTAGTTATAAATGAAAGATTAGGACTGATTTGATAAATCTTAAAAAAGAGGACTGAATTGTTGGTTTAAAGATCAATTGGGACTTGTGAACATTAAGGATAAATATAAAGATGAATTAGAACAAAAACTGATGATTTTTGGGAAAGAATGGTTAAAGGATTTATATGCTGGAAATGGAACTTTAGTAATCTTCCCAGAAAATCTAGTTTCGGATAGTCACTTTGAAAAATTTAATGGATGAAACTTGCGAATGTGTACTTTCATTGGGAGAAAATGGAATTGAATTCCAGTAAGTATAATAAGAGTTATAAATTAAAGAAGATAAGCAGTACAAGTTGTTCAGAACCGTTAGAATGGTTAATGTTTAAGCAATAAACTATATTTGTACACATGTAGTAAAATTATGTGCTATACATGGTATTAAATAAGTGTGAATAAAATTTTTAGATTGGTAATGAAGTTGAATTTTGGAGTTAAGAATAAGAAGATATGGCCAAAACACTAACTAGTCCTTAAACTATTTAAGTGAATTTTTTTTTGAATGTTGATGTTTATACTTGAGTCAAAAGTTTAAATGCTTGAATTGATTTCTAACTTGCCTTGTATATGCTTGTGTTTGAGTGTTAAGATCAAGTGAGTGAAGAGATCTTGGAGGAAGTAAAGGTTTGACAACCAAGTGGAAGAAGTAAGGGCATTATAACCAAAGAGCAAGCTTAGTGGAGTATTTGTGAGTGTAGACACCTCAGGGTTGGGACTAGTGTCCCAACCATTGATTTTTAATTTGTTGTTAGTTATGTTTATGCATGAAATGAATCTTAATTTGAAGCTGGTAATTGTAGTAAAGAAAGAAGAGATACAAGGGAACTTGAAAGTATGATTGCATGCTTTAATTATGTTGTGATTTTTGATGCTATTGGACTGTCCTTATGTAATTTCTTTTGCCGAATAATTGGCTTATGAAAAGATCCGTGATGCTATTGTTTTGCACATTAAATTAAAAATGGATGATCACTTGTATTCTTGGCGATTATATGAGACATGGATTGGTCTGTTAGGATGTTACATGATGTATGAATTGATTGAGCTATGAACTAGGAAATTGCATGATTGACCTTCTATATGGAATTATTCATGACTAATGATTCTAAAAGGTTATAAGACCTTGGTTGAGTAGAAGCTCATAGGTATAAAGGGCATGTCTTAGAGCCTCGAGATATCTCAAACTTTAGTACATTGTGTACTCTCCGATTACATGTTTAATGTGCACTTTTGATGGATGGACTCAAGCATCATTGTGGCTATCAAAGTGCTTACATTGATGAATAAATGATACATTAGTATCCTCCGATTTGATGCCTTGGGCATCCTCCGTTTGGTACTTGGTACCCTCCGTTAGACTTGTTTACCTCGTCCATTCTAGTCTTCCAAGGTTCTTTCTTAAGATAGATTGGCTAATAAGAAAATCAGTGATGAGATCATGTTACGAACATGTATTGTTAATATTGGAAACATGTCATGTTAATGCACGAATGAGTTAATTGCCATTTGAATTACATGCTTGATTATGACTTGTTCTCTTGGCTGAATCTTATATGTGATGAAATCTAGTGTTGCTTGATCATGAATATTATATACCAAACCTGGAATGCGGTAATTGTATTCGAAATTGAAATGTTATGTTGATTGTTAAGTTCATGATATTCAAGCATGTTTCTTGATGGTTAAGTTATTATGAAATTATGTTGTATAAGTGTAAATCTTGAGGATTAAGTAACTTGACATAAATTGGCCTAACTAAAGTTTCTTAGCTTCGATGTGAATATTTGAAGAATGAATTAGATTTAGCTCTACCTCACTAAGTACGTTTGTACTTAACGATCTCTGCTTTCTTTTTCCCACCTAACAGGGTAACTTGGGATAGAAGACTCGAGTTTTATTTTGAAGGCTTTTTGCAAGAACATCGAACATGTACGATTTAAGCCTTGTATTTAAACTCTTAGATGGTGGTTTGGAAGTCTGTTGAGATATGCATCTCGCATTCTTGAATTTTAACATAATTATAAAATGGTGTATGAACTTACTCTTTGCTTTTGAAGGCTAGTATTGTGTCTAGTATGCATGCCATGTGGTTAGCTAATTATGCCTTATTTTGCTTGTATATAAGTAGGTAAGTTGCTGGTTTTATTGAAGGCATTCATTTTGTTTTAAATATTAGGAATTAGTTTGTCATGGCTAGGTTAAATGAAATGCTGATGTTTTGTATCTAAGCATGCTCGATGAATGAAATTATGTTAGTACATGTTTAGATTTCTTGTATGGTTCGAATGGGGTTGTAAATCTTAGTCATTGAGAATAACTTTAAATAGTTGTATGGATCGAATAGCCTTGTAGCAAGTAGCTCAATGAAATTTGTAAAGTGTTGGAATCGAATGAAGCATGTAATTGGGTAGTTCAATTCGCCTGAATATTTTAGATAATTCTATCATGTTGATCGATTAGGTTATACGTTTAATTATTAGTACCAAGATAAAATATGAATTGGAAGTAAATGTTAAGATTAGTGATAAGTCATTGACATTCAATATCTACTCAGGTTAAGGTTTAATTGTAGAATTATGAATTTAAATTGCACGAAATGTTTATGTTATTCGATTGAGTAACTTGATAAGGGAAGTATTAGGATATCAATTTGTTAATTACCGAATTGAACCTTGCTTATGTTAGTATGGAATTCTAAATCGAAGGTAAATTAAATAAGTGTAATACGTGGATTGATATATGTTGTTTCGAAAAGTATAGAAAGCTAATTGTAACGAACAAAGTCCCTTGACCAAGTTTTAATTTGAATCATTGAAGTGTTAATTAGTTATAGATTCATTTTGTTTTATAAAATTTTTGTTTTCCCACTATTTCCGCAATACGCTATGGTTACAGTTTGATGTTAAAATATGATTTCTGTTTCCGATCACCCGTATCTGCTTGTGTTCTTTCTCCGGTAACGCTCATCGCTCCTAACTCGGGCGAGTGGTGTTACGCTTTAGGGCTTTCTCCTGATTCTACAATCTCATCTCGACACTGTTAATAAAAGCGCTAGTCCTTTTCATGAAACTACTACTCTCAGCCATATAAGATTCAGTTTTTTAACATTAAAGCATTAAAAGAGTTTTGCAAAGAACTAGATGGGGTTGATTGTTGCTGCGGCATTGGTTACTGAGGTATGTTCTGTTCGAATCCCGATGATTGTGCATTTTGATTGTTCTGATTGAGGGCATTGTTGGGATTGCTCCATGAGAAATTGGGATACTTCCTCCAAGATGGATTGTAGGTGTTGGACATCACGTTATTGTTCTGGTTGTAGTTTCCAACATAAAAACTGGACTCTAAGTTCTGTGGACACTATGAAGAATCATGGTTACCGTTACATAAATCACAAAAGGAACCTACTACCTTGACCTCCTGTGTGTTGCTTTGCATGTTCTTAACCAAATTTGTTAAGGTATCCAATTCTGTGAGGATTGTATCTGAGACTCAAGCTCGTTTATCGTGGCATGGCGTCTGACTCCTCCTCTTATGGTAGTTGGGAACTAATAATCATTTTTAGCAAGCCTGTTCAAAATCTCTATTGCTTCTTCTGGTGGCTTGTCTAGGAGTATGCCATTTTCTGAGGCATCTAGCATCATCCTTGTGGGTGTGTTTACTGCGTTGTAAAACATCACCACTTGTGTCCATACTGGAAATCCGTGTAGGTGACTTTTTTGTAACAATTCTCTATATCGCTCTCAAGCCTCGTACATGGATTCAACTTCAGCCTGCCAAAAAGAAGGAATTTTGTTACGTAACTTATCAGTTAGGATTAAATCGAGCAAGGAAATCATAACATAAATCCGTCCAAGATCCTATTGATTCGGATGGAATACTATTCAACCACGATTTAGCCCAATCCCTAAGTGAATAGGGGAATAATTTTAGCATCAAAACATCCTCATAGACTTCTTTTAGTTTGAATGAATTGCAAATCTCCAAGAAAGATTTGAGGTGTTGTCTGGCATCTTTAGTTGCCAATCCGCCAAATTAACCGATTGTATTGATCATATTGAACATTACTCGCTTTAATTCGAAGTGGGCAGCTTCAATTTCAGGTGTGACAACTCATGTATTTAGGCTATTGAGATCTTCCTCTAAATAGTCTCGAACGGTTCGGTTCTTTGCTTGAGCAAGTTGAGCTGGCAGAATCGCTCCACCTCCTACCGCGGCAAACTGATTGCAATTGGCATTGTTATTGCCGACTTGATCTGCCATTGCTGCTCTAAGACTTTGTCTCAGCCTCTGGCAGATACGTTCAATTTCTGGATCAAGGGGATATTTTTGGAGCGGTTGGGTTTGCCTTGGTCAAACACCAATACAAAACCAAATTTTGTTAATCCTTTGGAAACTGAACAATAAAAAGTAAAAATAAATAAATGTGCAAGAAAATAAAAACAAAGCCGCTATTGCTAATCCCCGGTAACGGCGCCAAACACTTGTTGGCACGTAATAAGTGCTTCACAATCGGTGCAAGTGTACACGTCGCAAGTTATAGTATAGAAAGATATCGTCTCCACAGGGATTGATGCTACTTCGAGAATCTACTTTCTCACACTAAAAATAAAAACACAAGTTTGGTAATGGTAGGAGTTTTAATTAACAAGTAAAATAAAAGCAATTAAATAAAAGAAGTTGTAATCAAATGAGAGAGAATAGGTCGGGTTATCGTGAGTTTGAGGAGTGGTATTTGAATAGATCATCTTGGTAAATGAGTGCAGCAGCAACTAAATTGTCGTGGCAACTAGCACAATTTAGGTTGCCTGGGTAACTAGTAGAACAGTTGCATGGGCAACTAGGCGGCAACCTTCAAGGTTTGGAGGAGCGTTTTCAATGGTTCCTCCTTATCCCTAAGTCAAAACTCTAGTTAATTGTGCATGCCTTGATAATACATCCCCGTGTGAACCAAAGGTGGACAAACAACCTATCTTGCAATCTTCTTAGCCTTTGAAATCCTAACTTATTTCTATGCTGAATTAGTCTTCACCATCGCTTGATCAAATAAAGACCATGTTCATTCGTTTCTTGAATCTAACTCTCCCGATATTAGATAAATAGATGGTTCACGAGATCCTCTCCCAATTCACTCGCAAACAAGATTAAAAATCAAGAATGAACAAACCTTGAATTAAAAGCGCAAACTCTATTACCTAAACAAAATCCAACCGTTTCTCATGACTACAAAACACAATAACCCTAGTCAAATAGATTTAGTTCATGGCTAGGTTCTAAAGAAACACAAAACAAAGTTTTCCTAACATAAACCTAATCGAAACATGAAGGAAAAGATGAAGAAGTCGAGCAACCTATTGGATTTCTCTCTTCAATCGAACATATATGTAGTTGGAGGCTTGACCTTCTTTAAATAGGAGATGGCTATGTCAAAATCTTTCTTGAGGAGGAAGTTAAGTTGGAAACAAATATAATAAAATATGTTAAAAGAAATAAATCTTTTATTTATGTAACACCCCTCGCCCGGGAATGCGAGCGAGGAGCGTTACATTTGCAGCATATTATTATTCGGATTCATATTATACATATTCATGACATACATAAGCAATTCCAATTATCATAACATACTTGACATACAAGTTTCTTTATGAAACACACTTTAGATTTATACAACGTATACATGCGGAAGCTTACTCTAACATTCAACCAAAAATGTAAACATACATATATGTGGGCTAACAAAAACCTTAACTATTACATACAAGCAATCATGTTACAATCATAACAATTACATACATGTACTAACACAACAAGATAATCATTTAATCATGCTTATACATTCAACAACCATTATATAATCATGTTACCAAACCAATTTCTTAATCTACTCTATTCGAACCATACATATAAACAAGGCTCATTCCCTAGGTACATTCTAACTAAGCATAGCAATACATTTTAATCTTCATTTTACATCATACATCTAGATGCATATTACAATCCTATAGTTCATGTCTCATTAACACTATCAATTTTCCATGATCACATAATCATACAAGCACACTTTAAATCCCATAGCAACCATTATAACAAACTTAAAGTTAACAAACATCACCTATATACCTGCCAATATAAGGTTATTACAAAATAGCTTATGCTTACATATATATACAAAACCAAACCAAGTCTTAAACATAGCAAATACATGAAAAACATCCAAAATACATGTATCATATGCATGTGTCACTTATATACATCTATGCCACCAACTATAATAACCAAAAGAGTCATACTTGTGCTTGGACTTCAAGGTCAGCTCTCTAAGACAATCGACTAGCTTTCGGGACTAGCACCTGAAATTTTTGGAAGAAGGGAACAGAAGAGTGATAAGTACAAGGTATGTACTTAGTGAGGCAGCCCTAACTTTACTAATATCCATCTTTTTAAACATTATTTAATCTTCAAGGTTACCTAACTAGGCATAAAACAAGGTTTACCTAACTAGTCCAACATACAAAAGTAGACTTAGCTAATCTTGTAACCATTTCAATAACCAATGATGCAACACAAATAACATACTTTTATATTCACTTATACAACATGTATCAATCAAAACATTATCATATACAACAGCAAGCATCATTTAAAAGCATTAGCATATACAAGGAAAGTAGGCATATCAATTTCATTTCACTGGTACTTATCATTTGGGTACTTATCTTTCAAGTCATGTAACTTTTAAATATGTTGCCTTGGATGAATAATGAACAAGGTAATCGAGTCTACGTGTGACATATGACTTTGGATACCCAAAGGTATCAATGCTTTGTAACCAACTTGTGACATGTAATCAGAGGATACCATAGCATCAAGGTGACTTACCACCTTAAGGAATATTGGTGACTAACCACCATCCTTTAACAATAATCAGAGGAGCTCAATGACTCTAAGGCGTGCCCTTCTACCTATAGACACTAATCAAACCAAGGACTTTACTTATCTTTCTTTATTAACAATAGCATTTTACTTGTTTATCAAACACATATCACAAAGTCATGTACACATTCAATGATGTTTACATTGTGCACATTCAAGCCATGCTCAATCAAATTTCCAGCAAGCATTTAGCATCATTTCAATCATATAAACATCTTCAAACAGTAGCTAAATCATCCATTAATTCAATTCAAGTGGCTCAAACAACTCATGTCACAAAGCAACCCATATAGACATCAACTAGCATATCTAGATAGCATCATATACCTAGTTCATAGTTTATTCCTTTAGTCCTTCTTCCTTAGCATTTAAATTTACCAATCCATTATTAAGTTCATTACATGCTTCATTTTAAATCATCCAAGAAACATAAACACATTGGTTGAGACACTAATCTCAACCCTAAACTAGCTACACTCACAAATACTTCCAAGCTTAGTTGTTATCCTTGATGATGATTCCTTTCCCCCTTCTCTTTGCTTGATCACTCCTTAAATCTTCTTGAAATTCTTCACCAATGTGATCTTAAAACATAAAATATCATATACAATATCCATTAGTAATTAATTCAAACATATAAATTCATTTACTTAAGCATAATCACCTAGACAAGTGAATCTGCCCCCTAAACTGGCAGTTTGAGTAACCTCTACTAAACTGGCCATATCTTTTTACTCACAACTCCAAATAAGGAGTTCTTTACCATTTTAGAAAGCTTATAAACTCACCTTTACAACCATGTATGGCACATAATTTTATCATTTCCCTATCAATACAGTTTATTACTTGGACATAGGGCAGTTTTTTAGAAACCTAATCTGCCTATTCTTAATTTGTGACTTTAGTGCATTTATAACCTATGTTTCACTACACCATTAATCTTGAGCTTTATAACCCCTAAACATTTTCAAAATTACAATTTAACCTAAGCAGTTTCCAGATTCATTCAATTCTGAGCAGTCTTTTTGTAATTCAATTTCCAGCCACTTCCTATGTTGTTTTCATACTCAAGAGGCCATTTTCTTATAGTACTCATTCAGATCTACAACTTTTATTTACAAAAGTTTTCCTAATTCGAACTCTAGCCCATTCAATTTTCAATACAAAACAGGGCAGTGCATGAATCCTAATCTGGGCAGATTCAATTTTAGGCTATTGTTCATGCTTTATTTCCAGAAATTCATCAATAAATTCAAGAACCCAGCAATCTAACATCACTATAACACATTTTTAAACATTTTCCAGCAACCATTCATAACCAAAACCTAACAAAACATCATCCTAATTCAAAATACAAAACCGAATAGCATAGATGTGTACTTACTTTAAATCTAATGAACATGCATGTATGAATGGTTTAATTTCCATCAACTTTGATCCTTCAAACATATAATATGTATATATATATATAACATTGTTTTACTTTAATCTAATATTAACTTTAGATTAATCTATGTAACATATTTATATATCACTTAATTTTCAAGTTCAAATCTTATAAATTTTCATACAAACATATCCTTAATTCTTATTCATTTGTAACTTAATAGGGCTTAGTTCATATGATTTCAATTCTACCTTAATTAAATTGTAAAATATTTATGTTATCGTTGTCGTTTTCTATAATTCGTACTAGGGTGGTTTTTAGGGTGTTACAACTCCTCCCCCTTAAAGAAAATTTGTCCTCGAATTTTACCTGAATCGAACAGATGAGGATATTGCTTCTTCATCGTGTCCTCAGGTTCCCACGTCGCTTCTTCGATGTTGTGATTCCTCCAAAGAACTTTGACGAGAGGAACACTTTTATTTCGAAGTCTCTTGACTTCTCGATCGAGGATTCGGATGGGTTCTTCTTCGTATGAAAGATCAGGATTGAGCTCAACTTCTTCAGGCTCAAGGACGTGAGACGGATCAGATCGATATCTTCTGAGCATTGAGACATGGAAGACATTGTGTATCTTATCGAACTCGAGAGGAAGAGCGAGTCGATAAGCTACAGGACCAATTCTTTCAACTACTTCAAATGGTCCGATAAACTGAGGACTTAACTTGCCTCTTTTGCCGAATCGGAATACTTTCTTCCATGAGGAAACTTTAAGAAACACTTTATCTCCAACTTGATGTTGAATATCTCTACGTTTCAGATCGGCGTAAGACTTTTAGCGATCGAAAGCTTGCTTCAATCGAGAATGAATGATTTGAACTTGTTCTTCGGTTTCCCGAAGCAATTGTGGTCCCAAAACTTTATTATCACCGAGTTCAGACCAACATAGAGGTGTTCGACATCTTCTACAATACAATGCTTCGAAAGGAGCCATTTGAATCGAAGATTGGAAGCTATTGTTGTAGGCGAATTCTACCAAAGGTAGCGATTTCTCCCAGTTCTTTCCGAAGTCAATGATACAAGCTCTGAGCATGTCTTCGAGAATTTGAATTGCTCGTTCAGATTGTCCATCGCTTTGCGGATGGAAAGCTGTGCTAAGATTCAGTTTGGTTCCGAGAGCTTTATGTAGAGTCTTCCAAAATCGAGCTGTGAATCGGGGATCTCGATCGGAGACTATTGAGATTGGAACTCCATGTAAACGAATTACTTCTCGGATGTATAATTCAGCCAAGGCTTCAAGACTGAGATTCATTCTCACCGGAATGAAGTGTGCTGACTTGGTGAAACGATCAACAATCACCCAGATAGCGTCACACTTTCTTGGCGAACAAGGAAGACCAGTTACGAAATCCATTGTGATCCGTTCCCATTTCCATTGCGGAAATTTGAGAGGTTGGAGCAAACCAGTAGGGACTTGGTGCTCGGCTTTAACTCGTTGGCAGTTCAAACATTTCGCTACAGAGTCGTTGATAGCCGTTTTCATTCCTGGCCACCAATACAAGGGCTTGAGATCCTTGTACATCTTAACTGATCCAGGGTGGATCGAAAAAGAACTTTGGTGCGCTTCTTGTAGGATTTCATCTTGTAATTCTTTGTTATTAGGGACACATATACGGTCTTTGAAATATAGAAGACCGTTCGACTTAACAGAGAAGTCAGGATTAGACTCAAGCTTAGAATTGATTTTCTGAAGTTCCGGATCAATTTGTTGAAGTTCTTTGATCCTGGTGATCAGAGTAGATTGAACATGAAGTTCACTCAGATAATTCCGAGTTTTGCATAGCCGGAAATGAGCGTTGATAGCCAAGGTAGCTACGAATAACAAAATTAGAGATGTTACTTACAATTCAAGGTATGATTCCAAACTTTTACTTAATGATTAAGGAGGCTTTCGAATTGTTACTTAATAGGTAAGAAGAGTTCGAATTTCTTCCTTAACTATTAAGAAAGAATTCGAACAAGTGTTGAAATCATAAGAATGGATTGTTCTCGATTTTGAATAACATACCAAGATTCGGTTTTCGACTCAGAGCGTCAGTAACGACGTTGGCTTTTCCGGGATGATAATCTATGTTCAAATCGTAGTCTTTGAGTAACTCTAACCATCTTCTTTGCCTAAGGTTCAAATCCTTTTGAGTGAGCAAATACTTCAGGCTTTTGTGATCAGTGAACAACTTGCATCTTTCACCGTACAGATAGTGCCGCCAAATTTTGAGTGCAAACACAATGGCCGCAAGCTCGAGATCGTGAGTAGGATAATTCAATTCGTGCGGCTTCAATTGTCGAGAGGCGTATGCAATCACGTTGCCTTCTTGCATCAGAACACAACCTAGGCCCGAGTGTGATGCATCGCTGTACACAACGAATTCTTTACCCGATTCAGGTTGAATAAGGACTGGAGCATGTGTCAGAGCTTGTTTGAGTTGGTCGAAGCTTCGTTGCTGCTTTTCCGACCACTCAAAGGTTACATCCTTTCGGAGGAGTTTAGTTAACGGTGCGGCAATCACCGAGAATCCCTTCACAAATCTTCGGTAATAATCAGCTAAGCCAATAAAACTTCGGATCTCACTCACATTTCTCGGAGGTCTCCAATCAATAATAGCTTGTACTTTCTTAGTGTCTACTTTGATTCCATCGGCAGAAATGATGTGTCCGAGGAATGAAACTTCGGATAACCAAAATTCACACTTAGTAAACTTGGCATATAATTGGTGATCTCGGAGCGTTTGAAGTACAATCCGAAGATGATCAGCATGTTCTTCCTTGTTCCGGGAGTAAACAAGGATGTCGTCGATAAATACGACAACGAACTTGTCGAGATAGGGCTTGAATACTCGATTCATCAGATCCATGAATGCAGCAGGGGCATTTGTTAGACCGAACGACATCACTAGAAACTCGTAATGTCCGTATCGAGTTCAGAAGGCTGTTTTGGGCACGTCTTCTTCTTTTACCCTCATTTGGTAGTATCCGGACCGAAGATCAATCTTGGAAAACACGGCTGCATTTTTGAGTTGATCAAACAGATCTTCGATTCTCGGTAGCGGATACTTGTTCTTGATAGTGACTTTGTTCAATTGCCGGTAATCGATACAGAGCCGCATCGAACCGTCTTTCTTTTTCACGAACAAAACAGGGGCACCCCAGGGAGAGATGCTCGGTCGAATGAATCCCTTGTCTTCGAGCTCTTGTATCTGCTTCTTCAATTCTTTCAGTTCAACCGGTGCCATACGATAGGGAGCAATGGACATAGGATTAGTTCCAGGTTGAACTTCAATATTGAATTCAACTTCCCGAGTTGGAGGAAGACCAGGGAGTTCCTCGGGAAAAACATCAGAAAATTCAGATATAACAGGCATTTCTGGCAAACCGAAATCAAGCTCGTCTTGTAATGCCATAGCCGCAAAAATAGTAGTCGGTTTCTTGTCTATCATCAGGAAGGATTCTTTTCCTAAACCCCGTAAATACAACCTACGGTTTTGACAGTCTACCCAGGCTTCATGTTTTCCCAACCAGGCTAGTCCTAAAACTAGATCAAATTCACATTTAGGCAACACATAAAGATTACAAGGAAAGGGTACATTTCGGATTGTTATCTGACAATCTTTACAAATCAAATTTATAGGCATACTACCTTCTATAGGGTTCGAAACAATTAGCCCAGTTTGTACAGTTTCAGGTTTCAATTCAAGTTCATCTAACAAGTATGAGCATATAAATGAATGGGTTGATCCCGAATCTATCAAAGCGTAAACAGGTTTAAGGTTAAGTTCAACCGTACCTGCAATGACATCGGGAGACTCTTCTTCTTCTTTGCCACGAATGTGATAGACACGAGTTGGGGCTCGAGATTCCTGATAGGTAGTGGCTTTTGAATGAGCAGCCTTGCCTTTCCCCTGATTACCCGATTGAGCTTGTCTCGGGTTCTTGTTTCGACCAGATGGTGCCGGGTTCGGATTAGAGTGACGAGTAGAAATTTGGTCATCCTTCTTCGGACAGTCACGAATATAATGATCATTGCCTCCATAGGCGAAGCAGAGATTAGACTGAAATCGACAGAAGTGCTGTTTTTGACAGAACTTGCAAGTAGGTGTCCTTTCAGATTTTCCGGTGCTGTTAACAGAAAACCACCGGAATAGCCATCTTGTTTGAGGACGGAGGTCGATAATCATTCTGAGTGACAGGTGAATAAGTAGAGAAGGACTCATTCTGGTGCTTCGGCCTCTTCGACCATCAAGACTTACTGTCACCTTTCTTACCCTTGTCCGGACGGTAACTACTCTTTCGCTTTTCTACGACCCTCATCGTAGCTTCAGTAGAAATAGCTCGGTTCACAAGAGTTTGAAAGTTTGTGAGACCAAGAGCAGTGAACATCGGTTTTAGCTCGTCGTTCAGACCACCGACGAACTTACGACATTTCTCTTCTTCATTCTTAATGTAAGCAGCTCCATATTTGCAGTATTTGCAGAAATCAGCAACATATTGTTCAATCGGCCGATTGGCCTGCTTCAAGTACAGGAATTTATTTCTGCAGTCGGCCAGATATTGTTCGCTAATGAACTTCTTCTTAAACTCATCAACGAAGAAGTCCCAGGTCACTGACTCAGCAGGGGTAGTCAGAATCGTGGTTTCCCACCAGCTTAAAGCGTCTTCGGTTAATAAGGAGACTGCACACTCGAGTTTATGCTCATCGGAACATTTGAGTTGCTGAGTCAAGATCTGGATAGTTTTATCGAGCCACTGCTCACCTTTTTCCAGTTTCTTGATATCAAAGCCACTAAAAGGAGTAGCTCGGTGTGAAGCGAGCTTGTCGATCGGGGCTTGAGATGATGCAACAGCAACCGGGGCTGCTCGTACACCCGTTGCAAAGTGATCGAATATTTCTTTGACACTGATAAAACATTCCCGACAAACAGTTTCGATGGTCGCATTGTCCAAAATAGGAGGGACTTGTACTCGAGGTTGCTCTCGAGGTTGTTCAGGTTTACCCGGGGGTCGCATAGCAACGCTATTCCCGTTCTTAGTAGAAGATCCTTGGGGACTCTCATCGTCCCGAGCTAAGTTGGTAGCGGACATTCTATAAGGAATTCAGAGGAAAGTTCAGAATTAGAGAGCGAAGTCACAAATAATTCAATATAAGACTCCTAGGTGGCATAGTGTAATCCTATATGATGCATGACATATTCGAACAAATTTTAGAATCTATAACCTAAAGCTCTGATACCAATTTATGTAACACCCCTCGCCCGGGAATGCAAGCGAGGAGCGTTACATTTGAAGCATATTATTATTCGGATTCATATTATACATATTCATGACATACATAAGCAATTCCAATTATCATAACATACTTGACATACAAGTTTCTTTATGAAACACACTTTAGATTTATACAACGTATACATGCGGAAGCTTACTCTAACATTCAACCAAAAATGTAAACATACATATATGTGGGCTAACAAAAACCTTAACTATTACATACAAGCAATCATGTTACAATCATAACAATTACATACATGTACTAACACAACAAGATAATAATTTAATCATGCTTATACATTCAACAACCATTATATAATCATGTTACCAAACCAATTTCTTAATCTACTCTATTCGAACCATACATATAAACAAGGCTCATTCCCTAGGTACATTCTAACTAAGCATAACAATACATTTTAATCTTCATTTTACATCATACATCTAGATGCATATTACAATCCTATAGTTGACCCTAACTTTACTAATATCCATCTTTTTAAACATTATTTAATCTTCAAGGTTACCTAACTAGGCATAAAACAAGGTTTACCTAGCTAGTCCAACATACAAAAGTAGACTTAGCTAATCTTGTAACCATTTCAATAACCAAAGATGCTACACAAATAACATACTTTTATATTCACTTATACAACATGTATCAATCAAAACATTATCATATACAACAGCAAGCATCATTTAAAAGCATTAGCATATACAAGGCAAGTAGGCATATCAATTTCATTTCATTGGTCCTTATCATTTGGGTACTTATCTTTCAAGTCATGTAACTTTTAAATATGTTGCCTTGGATGATTAATGAACAAGGTAATCGAGTCTACGTGTGACATATGACTTTAGATACCCAAAGGTATCAATGCTTTGTAACCAACTTGTGACATGTAATCAGAGGATGCCATAGCATCAAGGTGACTTACCACCTTAAGGAATATTGGTGACTAACCACCATCCTTTAACAATAATCAGAGGAGCTCAATGACTCTAAGGCATGCCCTTCTACCTATAGACACTAATCAAACCAAGGACTTTACTTATCTTTCTTTATTAACAATAGCATTTTACTTGTTTATCAAACACATATCACAAAGTCATGTACACATTCAATCATGTTTACATTGTGCACATTCAAGCCATGCTCAATCAAATTTCCAGCAAGCATTTAGCATCATTTCAATCATATAAACATCTTCAAACAGTAGCTAAATCATCCATTAATTCAATTCAAGTGGCTCAAACAACTCATGTCACAAAGCAACCCATATAGACATCAACTAGCATATCTAGATAGCATCATATACCTAGTTCATAGTTTATTCCTTTAGTCCTTCTTCCTTAGCATTTAAATTTACCAATCCATTATTAAGTTCATTACATGCTTCATTTTAAATCATCCAAGAAACATAAACACATTGGTTGAGACACTAATCTCAACCCTAAACTAGCTACACTCACAAATACTTCCAAGCTTAGTTGTTATCCTTGATGATGATTCCTTTCCCCCTTCTCTTTGCTTGATCACTCCTTGAATCTTCTTGAAATTCTTCACCAATGTGATCTTAAAACATAAAATATCATATACAATATCCATTAGTAATTAATTCAAACATATAAATTCATTTACTTAAGCATAATCACCTAGACAAGTGAATCTGCCCCCTAAACTGGCAGTTTGAGTAACCTCTACTAAACTGGCCATATCTTTTTACTCACAACTCCAAATAAGGAGTTCTTTACCATTTTAGAAAGCTTATAAACACACCTTTACAACCATGTATGACAAATAATTTTATCATTTCCCTATCAATACAGTTTATTACTTGAACAGAGGGCATTTTTTTAGAAACCTAATCTGCCTATTCTTAATTTGTGAATTTAGTGCATTTATAACCTATGTTTCACTAAACCATTAATCTTGAGCTTTTAACCATATTTACCTTCACATATTGACATAATAACTATGTTCCAGAAACCATGAAAATAGGGCATATAAGTCCTCAAATTATCAATTCTTACAAACTAGTCCATTTTGATCTTCTATGTGTTCTAATGATATTAAAACTATCAATTGATATATAATTCAAACTAAATTATTTATTTTTCATTCCTAAAATACCTCCCCTGTTTCTAATAAATTTTCCAGAATTTATTGGCATCAATTAAACCCCTAAACATTTTCAAAATTTCAATTTAACCTAAGCAGTTTCCAGATTCATTCAATTCTGAGCAGTCTTTTTGTAATTCAATTTCTACCCACTTCCTATGTCGTTTTCATACTCAGGAGGCCATTTTCTTATATTACTCATTCAGATCTACAACATTTATTTACAAAAGTTTTCCTAATTCGAACTCTAACCCATTCGAATTTTCAATACAAAACAGGGAAGTGCATGAATCCTAATCTGGGCAGATTCAATTTTAGGCTATTGTTCATGCTTTATTTCAAGAAATTCATCAATAAATTCAAGAACCCAGCAATCTAACATCACTATAACACATTTTTAAACATTTTCCAGCAACCATTCATAACCAAAACCTAACAAAACATCATCCTAATTCAAAATACAAAACTGAATAGCATAGATGTGTACTTACTTTAAATCTAATGAACATGCATGTATGAACGGTTTAATTTCCAGCAACTTTGATCCTTCAAACTCAGCTCTCTCTCTCTCTCTCTCTCTTATTTCTCACGGTGAAGATGAAAAAGGAAGAAAAATGATGATAAAAACACATGTGGGTGTTCTAACTAAGGTGGCTGAATATGGTCCTCACAAGGACACTTGGAATGTTTGATTTCCAAGCATCTCCACTAAGTTTAATTTCATATATTTTATTCATATATTAAATTTAATCATCAGCCATTATCTCACATATAATATATATATAACATTGTTTTACTTTAATCTAATATTAACTTTAGATTAATCTATGTAACATATTTATCTATCACTTATTTTTCAAGTTCAAATCTTATAAATTTTCATAAAAACATATCCTTAATTCTTATTCATTTGTAACTTAATAGGGCTTAGTTCATATGATTTCAATTCTACCTTAATTAAATCGTAAAATATTTACGTTATCGTTGTCGTTTTCTATAATTCGTACTAGGGTGGTTTTTAGGGTGTTACAATTTTATTATTTTATTCGTGCTAAAAGTCCTCCTAAATCTCTTGGAATTTAATCTCCTTTAAATCTCCAATTCTTCTAGGATTTATCCTTCCTTCTAGTATTTGTCTCGAATTAAGTGGATTAATCATATCCAAATCGGCAACTTCTTCTTTCTCTTCTTGTCTTCCATTTCTTCAGGAATTAAATCCTACACACACGAAACACACATACGCAACATATTTTTCCACAATTTAACTAAATTATGAAATCAAGCATAACGGTGAAAGAAATCATGAAAACATGCTTGAATGCCTAATAATGCAACTAAAATGAGCTTAAGTCTAACAATAATATGAGTAAAAAGGGTAATAAAAATAGTACTTTTGAACATTGAACAATAGTGTTTAAAATTTAGGGTTTAAGGTTCAAATTTAGAGTTTAGAAGTTAGGGTTTAGTTTAAGGGTAATATGGCGATAATTTGGGTTTTAATCTATAAACCCTAAATTATAACCCTAAACTATAAATTTCAATCACTATCCCTAAATTCAAAACCCATACACCTAAACCCCTAAACCATACACTCTAAACTAAGTCCCTAAACCCTAAAACTAAGGCGCTTGTGGAAACTTTTTTTTTCCCAAAGTATGATATATGTCAAATTATTTTCAAGAATATTGTAATTTCTATAGTAAAAAGTGAAGTCAAACGGATAACAATTCAACTTTAAACAATAAACTCCATTAATGATTAAAGAATTGAAGTCGAGTGGATTACAGTCCGACTTTGAATAATGTTTTACACTGAAGTGGAACTTTTTCCCGCCGTTTTAACCATTTTAAAATTGAAAAAATAGGGATGAACAGTGAAGTCGGATCCCTTTCCTACAGACTTCACTTTTACTGTAACATATAATATAGATTTTGAATTAATCTGACAAGTACAATATTTTTAAGAAAAAAAACTGCTGCCATATTTAAGTAAGTTTCCATATATATATATATTGACGTATGCAATTCCTTTAGGTTCTTCAGCTTCAGTTTTCATTTTCTAATTTACAAATAAGACACAAATATTCAAGAAAAAATGGCTCTCATCTAGACCTGGCAAACTTGACCCTAACGAGTAGACGATGTCGGAGATATTAGACATCTTTCTTTTTAGTAATTCCACCCTAACGGGAATGCGGTTCCACGCAACCTGCCAAACGAAAAACTCTACTCTCAGAGGAGCAAATGTAAACCATATATATTTACACCACATAGAATTAGAATGAGCCTGTTGGTGGAGGGCCTTGGTACATGCTTTAACCGAGAATGAGCCGTCTCCAGATCCCTGCCATAGCAAGCAATTATAGTCCAAACCGCCGACCTTAAAGTTGTGAAGAAGGAACAAGATATTGTCCTATTGAAAAATTTCCCAGCAAAAAATTCTTCTTCTAAGGGGTATCTCCCACACCCAACCAGTAACTCATTTAGAGCCAAAGTATACAATCTTACCTGATTCATTAACTGATAATGCATACATCCTAGGGTATGATACTTGCAACGAAACATCACCAATCCAAACATCGTACCAGAAGAAGATCAATTCTTCATTATCCACTTGTAGTCGCAAGGAATTCTTAAAGCAAAGTCTAATATTATCTTCCTTAATGAATGAGTTGGTATGTAACCCCCTTAGCCCGGCCTAGACGGTTGACCCGAACTACGAAGATTACACGGGGAAAACCAAAGTCAACCAGAAAGTCAACCTTGATTAACGACCCTTTTTTTTCTTTTTAATCTTATCTAAATGCATATTAACCCTAGGCGTACCCTTGAGAAAAACATACTCGAAACGCACAACGATCGGAAATCAATAAGGGACTCAGTTGCACAACATACAAAAATTAGGGACCAAATTGTAAATTCTAGAAAGACGAGGGACTTATCTGATTTTTAAGTTACCATTATCAAATTAATCGTATTACATGCTTCCTTGTCAAATTTCACCTCAAACGGACATTTCAAACTCAAGCAATTGCAGATACAAAATTCAGGACTAAAACGTAAAGCTTGCAATCCTTAAATCATTCAAATCAGTGCCCAACGGTCAAGTGTTTCGGAACAGGGGTTGACTGTTCCGAAACGCGGGTTCGTTTCGAAACCTGTATCGAAACAGGGCTTGGCAGTGGCAAAAACTTTTCGGAACGGCCTCTACCTGTTTCGATACACGAAGGCCATTACAGGCCCCCGTTTCGAAACGGTAGTGCCCGTTCCGATACGGACAGCGCAGAAAGTGCAGAATTTGATGGTTTAACATACAATTAACCACTCAAACACGTCCCTAAGACCTCCTAATCATGCCAACAAGTCATCATACATATAAGTTACACTTTTGCATCATCAAAACTCATTCATGGCATTAATTAGGAAAAACCACAAGTCTATAGGCATGCATCCTAATATTGGAAACCATCCAATCATCAAAGCATCAAAGAAAACACCAAATGGCCATTTACATGTCCAAAACATCATAGGCATCATGCCAAACTTAGGGAGTCCAAAACATCTCCCAACAACACAACCTAGGTTCCCATTGCCAAATACCAAAAGCTAATAATGATGTAAAAATAGTCACCATACATGAGCTTAGCCTTCCCTTGGATTCTTAGCCTCCTTGCTGCCCTTGAAGCACTTCAATTCTCTGCATTATTGGTTCAAGAAAGAGAGCGTAAGCACAATTGCTTACTGAGACATGCTCTAAAGAAACAACACAATAATGCATTTTATAAAACACCTTTCACAAGGCCTTTTCAACACATAACATCAATTCTCATGCAACAATGCATATACAACAAGCATCTCATGCTTAGATAACATCAACATGTCATATTGGCTTCCAAGTGATAACCATAAACATTTTCAACATAAAACACAATCGGATACGCGGATTAAAAGCGTTGTCCCATACGCTTCATACACACTACCAAACATACAAGGTGGAGTTTACCGGTACAATCACAACCGCTCAACACCCGTGATGGAGTTTAACGGTACAATCACAACCCCTCCACATCACTCATTGGTAGTTGTATAACATCACTAACGAGAACACGAGACACTCAACACAAGATCCACACATGGACTTTTATCCACCATTGTGGTCTGAAACATCTTGTTAGTGTACTTGGATGGAGTTTACGGTACAATTACAACCCCTCAACATCCAAGGCAACTTTATTCACGGTGCTCCCAATCCTATAGCCGGCTAACTATATCCGATTCAAGTACTTTGAAACCATTACATCACTTGCCAATATACATCATTTATCAACCATAATCCACTGTTTTAAAGCATTAATCAAGCCATTTAACAACATGCATCACTATGCATCAAATCCACATTTTCAACATATTAAACCAAGGATCCTTACCTTGAGCATCCTTCAATATATGGCTTACATAACCAGCATTAACCATGCTAAACATGCTTTCAAAAACAGAAATTAAAACATGCAATTATCAACAATTGCATCGAACCAATCCATGGCTCATCCAAGAGAGTTTTTTCGAAAACTTACTCTTAAGCTTAGTTAAGTTCATTAGACTTAAACTAAGCTCCCAAACCTTCAAACATTCATTACAAAGCTGGAAATCCAACTCCACTCACCAATTCCGTTTCGCAAGCTTGCCGAAACGCCGATCAAGCCTCCGGATCAACACCTCAAGGATCCGAAGATGCCTCCCCTGTTTTAAACACATCAAAGCAGAGGATTAATGCATCATCATGCATGAAAATCTTCAGCCATTACACCTAAACTCGCTACTCTCACCAAATCTAACATTTCGGCTACCAAACACAACCGAAATCACTTCCAAACTCTTCCACAACATTACCCAGCCAAGATCCATCACTTCTAAACATTCTTAAACATCAATTAACATCCAAAAAGGACCTAAACTTGTCCTTATACCTCCAATTATAACAGAACACCAAGATCACCCCAAAAACCACCATTTTCATAAGCAAAAACTTAGGAAAATCAACCTATTCGGGATTGCATTGATTAAACCTCAATTACACATCATTAAACATCCAAAATACATTAAAAAGGCATCTCAAAACAGAGCCCAAACATTCATCACAAATTTCTTCAAGATTTAATCCAAATCTCAAGTTTTAAGCCAAAATCAAGATCACAATATTAAAACATTTAATAAAACTTAATTTAAGGATTGAGAACTTGGGAATTTCAGTAATGAACTGAGTATTTAGAGGAGAAGAACATCCTTACCTCTAAATGTAGATTTCTCCTTGTTTAGAGCCAAAATCCTTGAAAATCCAATAAGCAAATGAAGAGGATTTGATGTAGAAAGGATTAGGAATCATTAGATGTTTGAAACTTCATCATTTAGTGTGAAAATCAAAAGAAATGCTGCTGTGGAATGTGTTTGGCTGAGGGAATTTTGAGAGAAAATGAGATGAGAAAGTTTTAGCAAAAGTTAGTTATGAAAAACTAAAATATGATTTCCCTCTTTTCTTTTAATTAATTAAACATTAAATGAGTCATTAAAATTAAGAAAAATCTGGAGAAATCCTTCCTTGGGTAAATTAGCTCCTTAAAGAATCAAAGTTTCAATCCTTACAAAACAGTCACCACTGAACTTTTCAAAAATTACATTTTATTCACTATTTCGAAATGTCACACTTACAAACCTTATTTTGTAAAATTGATTTAACCACTCTCTTATATATATTAAAAGAGGATTTTTAGATATTTTTCTATATTTTTAATGCATCCCGAACTAGGCTTTCCTTAAAACCACCTTTTATATTCGAACCGAAAATCAGACCGGTCCGGTACAGACCCCAAACTTCCAAGACCAAAATTGGGGTGTTACAACTCTCCCCCCTTAAGAAATTTCGTCCCCAAAATTTACCTGGAGGAAAGAGATACGAAAACTGCTTCATCATGTCATCCTTTCGTTCCCACGTGGCTTCCTCAACACCACGATACTTCCACAACACCTTTACCAAATCAATGGTCTTGCCTCGAAGAACTTTACTCTCTAAATCCAGAATTTCCACCGGTTCCTCATCATAGGTCAAATTTGGATTCAATTCCACTTCCTCCACAGGCATAACATGCGAAGGATCCGATCTATACCTCCGAAGCATAGAGACATGAAACACATCATGAATCTTTTCCAACTCTTGCGGCAATCTCAACTTGTACGCAACAGGACCCACACGCTCAATCACCTCGTACGGTCCAATGTACCTAGGGCTCAACTTACCCTTTCGGCCAAACCTCATCACCTTTTTCCAAGGCGAAACTTTCAAGAACACACGGTCACCTACCGCATACTTAATCTCCTTACGCTTCAAATCCGCGTAAGATTTCTGCCGATCAGAACCTGCCTTCAATCGCTCACAAATGAGCTTCACCTTCTCAGTGGTTCCCTTCAACAAAGCTGGCATTGAAACTAAATTCTGACATGTTTCAGCCCAACAAAAAGGAGTTCTGCACTTCCTCCCGTACAAGGCTTCATAAGGTGCCATTTGAATACTTGCCTGATAGCAATTGTTATAAGCAAACTCCACCAAAGGCAAATGCTTTTCCCAAGAGCCTTGAAACTCAATCACACAGCACCTCAACATATCCTCCAGCACTTGGATAACACGCTCAGACTGTCCATCCGACTGTGGATGATAAGAAATACTGAAATTCAGCCGTGTACCCAAAGCCTGATGTAAACAATCCCAGAAACGCGATGTAAACCTCGGATCTCTATCCGACACGATCGACTTTGGCACACCATGCAGCCGTACAATCTCAGCAATGTACAGCTCTGCAAGCTTGTCCAAGGTATACGTAGTATGCACAGGCAAGAAATGTGCACACTTCGTCAGGCGATCCACAATCACCCACACCGAATTCTTCTTCGATGGCGACAAAGGTAAACCAGACACAAAGTCTATGGTAATCCTTTCCCACTTCCACTCAGTAATCCTCAACGGTTGCAACAACCCAGAAGGAAACTGATGCTCAGCCTTAACTCGCTGACAAACCATGCACTTGCTCACAAACTCAGCAACATCTTTCTTTAATCCCACCCAGTAGTACTCATCTCTAAGATCGCGATACATCTTAGTACTACCAGGGTGCATAGCAAAAGGACTACTATGAGCTTCAGTCAGAATAGCACGCCTCAACTCAGCATCATTGGGCACTACTATCCGACTCCCAAAACATAAAACTCCATCATCATTAAAGCAGAAATCCGATGGCCTATCCTCAGTAATATCCTGAATATGTGGCACCAAGGAATCATCCAACAACTGCTTATCTTTTATCAACTCAACCAAAGATGGTTTCACTTGCAACTCAGCCACAAGACCACCATCACGCGAAATGCTCAAGCTGGGAAACATAGCCCTCAACTCCATCGCTACCTTCCTACTCAAGGCATCCGCTGCAACATTAGCTTTTCCCGGATGGTATTCGATCGTCAGATCATAATCTTTAAGCAACTCCACCCAACGTCGTTGCCTAAGATTCAACTCTTTCTGAGACATCAGATACTTCAAACTTTTATGATCCGTGTACACCGTACACTTCTCACCATACAGGTAATGTCTCCAAATTTTCAAAGCAAAAACCACCGCAGCTAACTCAATGTCATGCGTAGGATAATTGCGCTCATGCACCTTCAACTGGCGCGATGCATAAGCCACTACCTTACCCTCTTGCATCAAAACACAACCCAAACCAACGTAGGATGCGTCACTATACACCACAAACTCTTTCCCTGATTCAGGTTGAACCAAGATAGGAGCTTGCGTCAAAGCTGCCTTCAGCTTCTCAAAAGCCTGCTGTCTCGCATCCGTCCATTCATACTTAAACTCCTTCTGCAACAACTTCGTCAAAGGCGTAGCAATCTTTGAAAATCCACCCACAAACCTCCGATAGTATCCCGCAAAACCAAGGAAACTACGGACTTCATGAACAGACTTAGGAGGCTTCCAATTCATCACTGCGTCAATCTTCTGAGGATCAACACGAATCCCCTCAGCAGATACCACATGACCAAGGAACACCACTTCCCTGAGCCAAAACTCACATTTGCGTAACTTAGCATAAAGCTGATTTTCCAACAAAGCCTGCAACACAATCCTCAAATGCCCCTCATGCTCCTCCTCAGTACGAGAGTACACGAGGATATCATTAATGAACACCACCACAAATTTGTCCAAGTACTCATGGAACACTCTATTCATCATGTCCATAAAAGCTGCAGGAGCATTCGTCAAACCAAACGGCATCACAAGGAACTCATAATGCCCATACCTCGTCTTGAAGACTGTCTTTGGCACATCCACATCCTTCACCTTGAGCTGGTAATACCCAGACCTTAAGTCAATCTTAGAGAACACAGCCGCTCCCCAAAATTGATCAAAAAGATCATCAATCCTCGGCAATGGATACCGATTCTTGATAGTCAACTTGTTAAACTGGCGGTAGTCAATGCACATTCTCATAGTGCCATCCTTTTTCTTCACAAACAAGACCGGTGCACCCCAAGGTGACACACTCGGCCGAATGAAACCACGATCAAGCAACTCTTGAAGTTGCGTCTTCAGCTCCTTCAACTCCTTAGGTGCCATTCGATAAGGAGTCATGGAAACTGGAGTTGTATTCTCATACAACTCAATTCCAAACTCCACCTCTCGGTTAGGAGGCAATCCAGGCAACTCCTCCGGAAACACACCAGGAAACTCTCGCACAGTCCTGATATCTTGCACTCGCAACTCTTTAGAGCTAGGATTCATCACAAAGGCTAGGTAGGCTTCACAACCTTGCCTCAGCATCCGGCTCGCCTCCAATCTAGACACCACATTGGCAAGAAACTTCACATTCTCACCCACCACCACTACATCATAATCATCCGCAAGCTTAAGTGAAACTCGCTTGTTCTCAAAATCCACCACAGCTCAATGTTCAACAAGCCAATCCATACCAAGGATTACATCAAAACCATAGAAAGGCAATTCCATAAGATCAACATGAAAAACATGGTTTTGCACAACCAAAGGACACCTTCTATACAACTTCCGTGTCACAACGGTCTCACCAAAAGAACTAGTTACACGCATGCCAACATCCAAAGACACAACAGGCAAACCAAGCAATTGAGCATGTTCACGCAATATGTATGAGTGTGTAGATCCAGAATCAATCAAGGAAAGTAATGACAAGGATTGCAAAGTGAAGGTACCTGCGATCACATCCGTGTCATTCCTCCCCTCTCGCTGCGCATACACTCGAGCCTGGCCTCCACCCTCAGGTTGGACAGCCACCACATGCGCCACATTCCTTCCACCATCCTCTCTATGCTGGAAGTTACCACGGCCGCGCCCACGACCTCTCTATGGTGCAACAACTCCAGGAGCACGTCCCTGACCACCACCGGCCAACAAAGGACACTCCATCCTCATGTGGTCCGCCGAACCACAATTCTAGCACGAATTACCAGCTACAACAACAGGAGCCTGAACCTCCCTCGCCGCTCGAGGACAATCACGCCTCAAATGGCCACGCGATCCACACGCCCAGCATGTGTTCTAATCAGCTCTCGCCATGTCTCCCTGAACAGGCGCACCATGCCCTCCACCACCACGTTTAGCAAAAGACTGATACCTCCGATCACGTCCTCTCTTGTTCTGTCCACCACCGGAACCATACTCAGCAGCTCGCTTGCCTGAGCCAGAACCAGCACTCCTGGAAGACAAACCCAGGTTCTGCTCAATATCCTTCGCCCTACTAACCAGCACATCAAAATCAGTGTACTTAGCCGCAAGCATATAGGTCTTTACATCCGTCACCAAACCATAACGGAAACGTTCACACCTTTCCCGCTCATCAGGGATAATCTCAGGTGCATACTGACTTAGATGGACAAACTGAATATCGTACTCAGCTACTGTCATACTTCCTTGAGTCAGAGACATGAATTCTCTTTTCTTTTCATCGAGGTATCGCACACCTAGATACCTACGCTTGAACGCGTTCAGAAAGAACATCCAAGTCACATCAGCATCCTCCATTCCGGAGACAGTGGTCGTCCACCAGGTATACACATCATCATGCAACAGCGATACCACGCAACCCAACTTCTAAACATCATTGCAGTTCATCTGTCCCAATATCCTCTTGGTACTTTCCAACCAAGATTCAGAACCCTCAGTAGACAAACCTCTGAACTCAGTCCCTCCCAGACTGCGCAAACGTTCCAAAGGTAATCTAGCATTAGCATCTCCCTGATGCCCAGCTACATGAGCTCCAGAAATAGCCTGTATCAAAACTGTCATGTCAGGAGCGGCTTGCCCCTGCCCAGCCAGCACCAGCATCAACACCAGCTCCACCACCTCCAGCACCGCCACCGCCAGGTGGTCCACCACCAGGAGGAGGAGGTAAATCCACTACATTATCAGCATTCTCTTCATTCTCGTTCTGAGCCATAGCTCGTGTATTAATCATCGTCTCTCTACGAGGTCCCATTCACTAAAACAATGCACTAACACAAATGCAATAAACATAATCAGGCTCAGCAAGGTAAGAAATCCAAGCACTCAAGCTCATTTTTCAAAACAATTCATTTCATTAGTTTTGATATGGCAATGGGTCCCTCTAACATGTTTCAACACAGCATAGCATAACAATTGCAACATACTTTACAATTAACACATCACACTTTCATTCCAAACAGGCACATCATACAATCATGCATATATCACCCATATAACCATCCCCGTTTACTCGAGAACTCAGCTCTGATACCACCAAATGTAACCCCCTTAGCCCGGCCTAGACGGTTGACCCGAACTACGAAGATTACACGGGGAAAACCAAAGTCAACCTAAAAGTCAACCTTGATCAACGACCCTTTTTTTCTTTTTAATCTTATCCAAATGCACATTAACCCTAGGCGTACCCTTGAGAAAAACATACTCGAAAAGCACAGCGATCGGAAAGCAGTAAGGGACTCAGTTGCACAACATACAAAAGTTAGGGACCAAATTGTAAATTCTAGAAAGATGAGGGACTCATCTGATTTTTAAGTTACCATTATCAAATTAATCGTATTACATGCTTCCCTGTCAAATTTCACCTTAAACGGACATCTCAAACTCAAGCAATTGAAGATACAAAATTTAGGACTAAAACGTAAAGCTTGCACTCCTTAAACCATAAAAATCAGTGCCCAACGGTCAAGTGTTTCGTAACGGGGGTTGACCGTTCCGAAACGTGGGTTCGTTTCGAAACCTGTATCGAAACAGGGCTTGGCAGTGGCAAAAACGTTTCGGAACGGCCTCTACCCGTTTCGATACACGAAGGCCATTACAGGCCCCCGTTTCGAAACGGTAGTGCCCGTTCCGATACGGACTGCCCAGAAAGTGCATAATTTGCTGGTTTAACATACAATTAACCATTCAAACACGTCCCTAAGACCTCCTAATCATGCCAACAAGTCATCATACATATAAGGTACACATTTGCATCATCAAAACTCATTCATGGCATTAATTAGGAAAAACCACAAGTCTATAGGCATGCATCCTAATATTGGAAACCATCCAATCATCAAATCATCAAAGCAAACACCAAATGACCATTTACATGTCCAAAACATCATAGGCATCATGCCAAACTTAGGGAGTCCAAAACATCTCCCAACAACACAACCTAGGTTCCCATTGCCAACTACCAAAAGCTAATAATGTTGTAAAAATAGTCACCATACATGAGCTTAGCCTTCCCTTGGATTCTTAGCCTCCTACCTACCCTTGAAGCACTTCAATTCTCTGCATTATTGGTTCAAGAAAGAGAGTGTAAGCACAATTGCTTAGTGAGGCATGCTCTAAAGAAACAACACAATAATGCATTTTATAAAACACCTTTCACAAGGCCTTTTCAACACATAACAACAATTCTCATGCAACAATGCATATACAACAAGCATCTCATGCTTAGATAACATCAACATGTCATATTGGCTTCCAAGTGATAACCATAACCATTTTCAACATAAAACACAATCAGATACGCGGATTACAAGCGTTGTCCCATACGCTTCATACACACTACCAAACATACAAGGTGGAGTTTACCGGTACAATCACAACCCCTCAACACCCGTGATGGAGTTTAACGGTACAATCACAACCCCTCTACATCACTCATTGGTAGTTGTATAACTTCACTAACGAGAACACGGGACATTCAACACAAGATCCACACATGGACTTTTATCCACCATTGTGATCTTAAACATCTCGTTAGTGTACTTGGATGGAGTTTACGGTACAATTACAACCCTTCAACATCCAAGGCGACTTTATTCACGGTGCACCTAATCCTATAGCCGGCTAACTATATCCGATTCAGGTACTTTAAAACCATTACATCACTTGCCAATATACATCATTTATCAACCATAATCCACTGTTTTGAAGCATTAATCAGCCATTTATCAACATGCATCACTATGCATCAAATCCACATTTTCAACATCTTAAACCAAGGATCTCTTACCTTGAGCATCCTTCAATATATGGCTTACATAACCAGCATTAACCATGCTAAACATGCTTTCAAAAATAGAAATTAAAACATGCAATTATCAACAAATGCATCGAACCAATCCATGGCTCATCCAAGAGAGTTTTTTCCGAAAACTTACTCTTGAGCTTAGTTAAGTTGATTAGACTTAAACTAAGCTCCCAAACCTTCAAACATTCATTACAAAGCTAGAAATCCAACTCCACTCACCAATTCCGTTTCGAAAGCTTGCCGAAATGCTGATCAAGCCTCCGGATCAACACCTCAAGGATCCGAAGATGCCTCCCCTGTTTTAAACACATCAAAGCAGAGGATTAATGCATCATCATGCATTAAAATCTTCAGCCAATACACCTAAACTCGCTACTCTCACCAAATCTAACATTTCGGCTACCAAACACAACCGAAATCACTTCCAAACTCTTCCACAACATTACCCTGTCAAGACCCATCACTTCTAAACATTCTTAAACATGAATTAACATCCAAAAAGGACCTAAACTCGTCCTTATACCTCCAGCTATAACAAAACACCAAGATCACCCCAAAAACCGCCATTTTCATAAGCAAAAACTTAGGAAAATCAACCTATTCGGGATTGCATTGATTAAACCTCAATTACACATCATTAAACATCCAAAATACATTAAAAAGACATCTCAAAACAGAGCCCAAACATTCATCACGAATTTCTTCAAGATTTAATCTAAATCTCAAGTTTTAAGCCAAAATTAAGATCACAACATTAAAACATTTAATAAAACTTAATTTAAGGATTGAGAACTTGGGAATTTCAGTAAAGAACTGAGTATTTAGAGGAGAAGAACATCCATACCTCTAAATGTAGATTTCTCCTTGTTTAGAGCCAAAATCCTTGAAAATCCAATAAGCAAATGAAGAGGATTTGATGTAGAAAGGATTAGGAATCATTAGATGTTTGAAACTTCATCATTTAGTGTGAAAATCAAAAGAAATGTTGCTGTGGAATGTGTTTGGCTGGGGGAATTTTGAGAGAAAATGAGATGAGAAAGTTTTAGCAAAAGTTAGTTATGAAAAACTAAAATATGATTTCCCTCTTTTCTTTTAATTAAGTAAACATTAAATGAGTCATTAAAATTAAGAAAAATCTGGAGAAATCCTTCCTTGGGTAAATTAACTACTTAAAGATTCAAAGTTTCAATCCTTACAAAACAGTGACCACTGAACTTTTCAAAAATTACATTTTAGTCACTATTTCGAAATCTCACACTTCCAAACCTTATTTTTGTAAAATTGATTTCACCACTCTCTTATATATATTAAAAGAGGAGTTTTAGATATTTTTCCATATTTTTAATGCATCCCGAACTAGGCTTTCCCTAAAACCACCTTTTATATTCAAACCGAAAATCAGACCGGTCCGGTTCAGACCCCAAACTTCCAAGCCCAAAATTGGGGTGTTACATGGTAACCCCCTTTCAAATCTAGGAGGCCAAACGGTGATTAGAGGGATCAAGAAGAATATCATTGGGTTTTAGGTTGTATTTGGAGCAAATTAATTTTTTCCAAAGACCATCTCGCTCGTGAGAGAATTTCCAAACCCACTTGCATAATAGTGCACGGTTTTGAAGGACCAAATCACAAATTCCAAAGCCTCCTAAATCAAGAGGAGTACTGAAAGATTGCCAACTGACCTAGTGGATCTTTTTTCGAGTAAAGTCTTCACACCCATAGAAAGTTTTCCATAATGCTATTTAATTTTTGGGAGATCTCAGACGTCATTTTAAAGCTAGAAAGGTAATAGATGGGGAGTGAGGACATAACAAACATGATAAGTACCAATATACCCCTAAAGGAGAGATTGGTAGATTTATAACTAGCATGTGAAATGTAAAATTTCACGACTATAAGTTCCCATAAGGTGGTGGAATTTATGCGCGATCCAAGGGACAACCCTAAATATTCCGTTGGAAGTTGTTTAGCGGCACAACCCATGCTCAAGGCCCAAGACAACAGTGTTGATGAGTCAATATTGATCCCAAATAACTTGCATTTGGTCAGATTCAATTGTAATCCATAAGCAATCTCAAACACCCTTAATACTCTCTTGACGTTCTTGATTTCTCTCAAGGAGGCTCCCCAAAAGATAATCAAGTCGTCATCAAATTATAGTTGGGAACGATTTAAAGAGTCCTCCCCTTACCAATATGAAACACATTGAAAGGACTGTTCTGGATAGCTTTCTCAAGCATGAGATGTAAGGCTTCACCAACAATATTGAACAATATAGGAGAGAGTGAACAACCTTGTCTAAGACCCCTGGTAAGGGAAAAGCAGGGGGTTAGCATTCCATTAACAAGAACAAAAATGGAGGTAGTAGAGATACATTTGAATATCCAATTGCACCAAAGATCTCCAAATACCATCTCCTTCAAAACCTGAATTAAGCAGAACCAATCCACTAAGTCGAAAGCTCGCTTGAAATCAATTTTGAAGACAAAACTTGTAAGCCCCGATTTCTGAATATAATCAATACTTTCATTAGCTATGAAGGAAAAAACAAGTATTTGTCTGCCTGAAATGAAAGCAAATTGAAAATTACTGATGATTGAGTCCGCACAGTCCCTGAGTTTTCTTGAAAGCACCTTAGAGAGAATTTTGTAAATGCCTCCTACCAAACTGATAGGGTGATAATCTTCTAGGAATTCAAACCCTATTTTTGGGATGAGTGTAATGAAGGAGAGATTAACACCCATTTCTAGTCCTTGTCATTGTAGAAGTCATCAAAGAATTGCATTAAGTCATCTTTTAAAATGGACCAGAACTTTTTGAAAAACCCCATATTGAAGTCGTCTGGACCAAGTGCACTAGAGCTGTCGGATGAGGAGATAGCCTCCCAGACTTCTTCCTTAGAGAATTTCCTTTCGACCGATGATTTCCGAGCAGGAGAAACTTTAGAAGGATCAGAAACCGTGTTACCCTCATAGTAAATGGAATGGATTGAGTTAGTTTTTCGTTTATTAGAGGCTGAGATGTGGAAAAATGAGTATTCCTATAACTGCGAAGAAACCATTTCAGGCGAAAGTTTTGCAGCCATATTCTCTCTTCCTTCCTCAAGTTTTCCCAAAGGTCTTGTTTTAGTTTGGCCAAATAATCCCAAGATCCCGGAGAGGAGTTACGTTTTTGTAAATTGACTTCCTGGGCATGAATTTTTTCCTTCAAGATAGGAATCATCTCACCAGGACGCAACTCTTTATTAGATGACCATTCCTCGATTGCTATTTTAGAACCTTTCAAAAGGCTGTGAACACCAATTCTATTGTTGTTGGCCTTCAAATTCTTAATTTTAAAAGCAACAGTCTAATAAAATCCTTCCTCATCCATCAAATAATTGAAGAGCTTGAATTGTTTGGGAGCCCAGTTACAACCTACTACACATAAATGAATGACATTGTGATCTAAAATCGACTTAGGTCGCAAAAATTATTTCAAATCAGGGAAGGAGAATAGAAAAGTAGAGTCAACAAGGAAGCGATCGAGCCTGACAAAGGTAGGCGGATCTCTATTTTTTGACCAAGTGAATGAACCACCAATGAGTGGGAGATCAGCCAGGTTAGATGCCTGAATAAAGTTCCTGAAGAGCTCGATGGAAGATAAATTTAGGAAGAACCCAACTTTTTCATCACAATTTAGGAAGGAGTTAAAGTCTCCTCATACAAACTAGGAAGTATTGTGATTACTGAGAAGCTCTAGCAGTTCGGTGAAGAAGCTGCCCTTTTCTAAGTCCGTCGAAGGCCCATAAACATTAATAAAACCACAAGAAAATTGGTTGTCTTTGTACTTATCAATGATAGCGGTGAATCTAGAGTTGACAAATTTATCAGATACGAGGAAGTGATCCTGATCCCAGACACAAAAGTGGTCTCCAGTCGGTCCAGTAGTAGGTGAAAAGATGTAATCCATGATCAATCCACAACATAAATTCCTCAACAAGGTAAGATTAATAACGTTTAACTCAGTTTCTTGCAAAAAGATAATATTAGGTTTCTTCCTGGAGATTAGGCTCCTTATAGCCCTTGCTTTTTCTGACTTTCCAAGACCCCATATATTCCAAGAGAATACTGAGAGATTCATAATAAAACTCAATAAGTAAACCCAAGAGAGTTAGAATGAAGGAGATCTCGATAATAGGTTCCCTTCAATTTCCTTAACTTTCTCAATTAGAGCTTGTTTCCCACCATTAAAAAAAGATGCCCAAGATGTTGCTTACCCCCCCACACGGCCAAACCTTCCTCAATATAAGAAAGTTGAACTGAATCCAGGGAGGAGGCAAAGACGATCGAGGAAAATTTGGATTTGGGAATTTCAAGAGAGGCGTGGACCTAACTTCTAACGAATCTCCAGTAATTAGCATTGTAGAAGTCATTATTATTATTAAGAGTAATCGAGAAACAAACATGAGGTTGAGGATTTACTAGATTGTTCCTCTCAAACATCCAATCAAGCGGAAAACCATCAGAAGCATTACCAGAGCAAGAAAGGGAATCACTGCTATCTGGTACAATCTCATCTGAAAGATGTAAAGAGGGAGAAACGATAGCTTGGGCCACCAGTGGATTGTATGGTTGGCCTGGGGGAACCACAACACGAAGGTAATTGTAGGGCAGGCCCCTTTTTCCCAAGAGATCCATTATTTAGAGGTAAAAGGTCTGCCCCGCCCAAGGAAATAGGACTAAAATCAAACTGAGAAGCATTATCCCTCACGGGGAGAGAAGGTTTAGCATATTATCGATACACATCAGAAGTAGTAGGGTATTGGGACCAACAAGGTTTTCATGCATATTCCCAATATTCTCCTAAAATGCACATGCGACTGTTAAGCTGGGAAACTCACTGGGTAAACAAGTCGGAATAGAATGTCCTAGAACTTGCATTGACGGAGGCTCTCTAGTAGACGAGGCTAAAGGGTTCCCATGATCCAACGAACCCTTAGCCCAACGGAAATTAGGATGCTTATCACCTTCTTCAGACCCCTCTGCTACACATCCACAAAGGTATCCTCCTCCGCTAATATTTCTTCATCCGGCTCGTCAGGAAATAGTTCAGTAGTTTTAATAACAATAAAATAAGGTCGTCCATTCACAGTGACAAAAATAGAGCTGAGATCAGATTTGCACTTGGTGGAACTGTAGATATTGATCAGCTTACCCCATCTCTTAGCAAGGCTGGAGAAGAAACCATCGGACGAACAGTGAATGGGAACACCGTATAAAGATACCGAACAACACATTAAAGGAGCATTGTTGACTCGCGTGAGTGCTTGGCAAAAGGGTATAAAATGTATTGGAAAAGTAATAAAATAGTGCCAAAGGTTGAGCATTTTGCGTGCAAGTATACACAGTCTGCAAGTAATATAGTAGTGAGTTGAGTATCATCTCCACAGGGATTGGCCAAAAGTTTGAATGCTTTGAATGTTTACTTGTCAAAGGAAAATGGTTGTTTGATTTGGATTTGTTTGGAAATTATATAAAAGAAAAATAAAATAAAAATAAAATAATGTTGGCAAGGAGAGTATCAAATGAGTGGTGAGCGTTGGCAAGGGATGCCTGGTTTTCACGGTGTTCATGCCATGCCAGCCTTTAATAATGTAGTGCCTCAACGAGCAAATTCAATGTTGGCAAAGCCTCTTTTGATGGTCCATGCCCGAATCTAACCATGTAAAACCCTTATATTTCTATAGTGATGTTTTTTTTCATAAATCAATTTGATTAAGTCCCAATCTATACTCCTAAGAGGTAGATTCACTTCAGAAGTAAGCTAATCTACTTGAACATATTTTTTCGAAGCATCTCGCCTTAGTACCTAGCAACAGTTCGTTGGCCTCTAAGTCTGTTAAGATATTAAGAAACATGTCAGATAGGGAAAACGATGCTAAAACATTTTCATTATTAAAAACAAAATATAAAAATAGCGTTCAACGCAAACATCCCTCACCAACTATTAAAGTAGTTCATGGTGAGGGTATAAAAAAAACCTTCATCGTTTTGCAAACACATCATCATTTAAAAGACAATAAAAACAACTAAACAAAGAGAACGGGCGAAAAGGGTCTCTTGATGCAACCCTAGAAGGTCTAGGCTCTCGGTCAAGCTGGTCGAACCACGTCTCCTTAGTGCAGTCGATCGTCGACAGATCTTTCGATCTCCCCAAAATTAATATCTAAATTCTTGCTTGATCATTCTTTAAATACGCGTGCAAGGAAGACTTACGATGAACTCTAGAATTTGAATTTTGAACGCTCAAGGGATAAGGGATGTGATCATCTTATCCAAAGTTTGAATGTGAGTTTATCAGGTTGGAGGTGACGTCATTCTGCCATCACCGCTTTGCCAACCAAGCTTGGTATGAATCTGTGATAGCTATGCTATTACCTCTATATTTATGCCTCCTTGCTATAGCAATTGCTTGTTTTCAAGTGCATTACATTGCATGTAGGCTGCATTTTTAGTATATTATGGGTGCTTTTTAAATTATTGTTCGTGTGGAGTTGGTGCTGCGTGAAAGGTAGTGTTTGGATGTTTGTGTGCAGGATGACAGAGCATAATGTGAGGGAAGAAGCAAGGAACAAAATGCTATAGCAAAGGAGGAGAAAGAAGGCTAGCTGGTGCACGAAAGTACAAGCACGTGAAGTGCAGGAAAGAATGCCTGACACTGTCAGACAGCTTTATGCAGCAGTCGCACTCCTTCTACAGACCGTCCCTTTTGTCCCCTGGTGGACAGAGCTCATCGGAGGATATTCGCTCGGATCCCCAAAGAGATACCAAGGCACCAAAACCCTAGAAGACGACCCCCACTATATAAATGCTTCATCTCTTCAAGGGCGGAGAGGCGAAAAGAAGGAGAAAAAGGAAAGTGTGCAAGAGAAGACACAACAAGAGGGGAGAAGCACTTCATCGTTGACCAGACTTGGTGTCCTTCATCGGGAAGCTCAAGGCGTGGCCTCGTCGTCCTCTTATGAGGCGGTGAGCCTAAGGCAGTCATGGCAGTCCACTGGCAAACAAGGAGTTTATATTTCCTTTTTGCTATAGCATTTATTTATCTAGAGGGATGTATGATGATGATACGTTTGATTATTGCCCAGCCATGAACTGTTTTAGATGGCATGGGTTTTGTTGGATGTTATTCTGTTTTTTTTCTTAATCTCATGTTAATGTTTACTGTTCTCTCTTGATCTTAGCTTTGTTTATGATGTGCTTTATTTCCTAACGTTGTAAGAGATTAGGGTTGCCAGTGGTTTGAGATATAGGCCTTACCTTAAGCGCCTTCGAGAGTTGGCCTTTCTTTAGGAACAACCTAGGGTTGTAAGAGATTAAAGATGTTAGTGCCTCGAGAGACAGTCCATTCCTTATGATGCCTTCGAGTGAAGGTCGTTCCCTAGGTACAGATGGAGGTAGTGATTTAGACAGTAAGCCTTAGCCAATAATGACAGTTAGAGTAGTGTGTGACAACCTTCGAGAGAGGGTCATTGCTTTAGCATTATCTAGGGGGAGTGATCGAAAAAACTAGCCTTAGATCTTCCTAAACAATGGAGTAACCACCAAGGGGAAGGACTCCAACCTGCCTTAGAGATAAGTGATAGGTTTAAACGGCTAAGAGGGATAGAGATTAGGAGAGTAAAGTGTGCAGAGTTAAGCCGAGAGGTATTGCTGTAGCATTTTAGTCTCTCAGCCTTCTTGCTAGAGATAGTTTAGGAGCAGCCTAAGTAAATCCCGCGGAGCGTATTGTAGAGAACTAGGATTCATTAGCAGTATTAAGAATTTTCAGAGGGTTATCCTTCAGGAGCTAGCCAATCATTCCGTAGAGAGCTTCGTATCCGAGAGAGGACCTATCTGTCATTTGATTATCTCTTCTCTGTTTGCTTGTTTTGTTACAACATTTTTCCATCCTTTATTCTGCCTCAACATACTCACATTACAATTTGGTTACTATAGCAATTTGGATACGAAAACTGTGTTCACCTCCAATCCATGTGGAGACGATACTCACTCATCACTTTATTACTCGTTCGACGTGTATAATTGCACCATTTGCGTATCATTTATAGCACTGCAGGATCGCGCAACAATCTTCCAACCAAGCTTGGCACTATTTATCCGCTATTTTTTTCAAAGATTGATCCAATTGCTATTTTCTCGCAGCCTAATCTGGTCCTATTTCTTCGAGTTCAACTGCTACTTGGTCGGGCATCAAATTCCTCTTCTCTACCAACCGGTGCTTTGACAATATTTGGTTCATCTGTGCCAATAGCATCTGGACATTCTCTCTGACATTCCCTCATGTGTTGCTGTGTTCTGCCAACCGCTATGCCAAGCCATTAAAAATTGCCAACAAAACAACCCTTCGCACTAACATAGGCAAAATTCCTAACTCCTTATACAAATGCATGAAATTAACAACTAAATGTACTAAAAAGCAAGAAAAGACATTGTAATATATGCATGAAAATCAGTACTTTTGAGGAGCTAACACTCCCCCAAACCTAGCTCATTACTTGTCCTCAAGTAATGCAAGAAACCTAAAAAACAAAAATGGTGAAAATATTAACTCGGCATAGTTTTGGTTGGAATGACAACAAGTGTTGGCAAGTAGAATTAGGTCTAGCTTTCTCCTTAGTCATCTCAGTGCAATAATGCCAAGCAGATAGGAAATTCAAGTGCAACAATATAACTCTAGTCTAAGGGCATAAAGAGTGCATGATGTGTGGGCAATATGCATCAAGTATCCTTTACTCCATTATTCAATTTTACTACCTAAACTCAGAATTTTTCTTTTTTTCTTTTATTCCTGCATAGGGTTTATGTTGGCATTAATTTAAGCTTGTTTCGTGACATTGTTTGGTGTATGAAATAAGAGGAAGCATACCACAAACCCCCAAGTTAAACAAAATATCACTAGGCTTTCTCTTCAACTCCTACCCTAAATTTTTAGACTTGAGAACTAAGAGGGAGCAAACCACGAAGCCCCAAGTAACTTATTATCCATAAGTTAAACAAAATATCACTAGGCTTTCTCTTCAACTCCTTCCCTTATTTATTTCTTTTAACTCTGACATCAAATTTTTTTTCTTTTTTTCTAAGCTTAGTTTCAAAATTTCTAAGTTTCCTTGGGAACTAGATGCATACTATGTGTTAAGTGAAAGTTCAATTCCCTAAACTAGATATCAATTGTCAAGCAAACCTAGCATTACTATTCTGCTGACATATGCAACTAAAGATTTCAAAATTCCTCATCGGACATATTATTCTAAAACTAATTAAACTTGCCTAACAAGTCTTAGCATTCTTCAAAATTTGGTCGAGACAAAATTTTCTTTTTCTTTTTTTAGTGGTTCAGTATGCAAAGCTAAACTATATGACACATATGGCATGACAACAGAAATGTAAACATGAAATGCATGACATGACATAAATGTGAGGAAATGCACACCCCAAATCTAAGATGTGCATTGTCCTCAATGCATAAAAACAACACATATATACAAATAAACGAAAAAATAAAAAAAATGCATGAACATACAAATACAATGAAATGAAATGCAATGCAAAGGAGCTTAGGAAGAGGAGGACTCCCCCTTGGAGACTTCATCTTGTGTGACTCTGGTTTTCCTCTTGTCAAAGCTTCCACGATCGAGTGTTTTGTGCTTTACTCTTGTCATGGCTGGTTTTGCGGTAGTGAAAGCTCCAACATCACGAAGAACTTCCTCCACAATCTTGACAGGTTCCGAGGAGACATGGGTGTCGATGGCATCAGATTGCCAGTGTGGCAGGTGTTGTGGTAAACTTGGCTTTGGTTTCCTTTGATTCGATTAGAGAGTCAGTACTAGCATATTCAACATGGACTTGAGACGATGGAACTGTGGCATCAGATGGGGTACGAGCTGATTGAGGACTTGATGGCATGACATCGTCACTGGCAAAGATCTCTCTAGAGGAATATGAGAAAGCTGGTAAGAAATTTGGGGACATCTTCTCAAGAGACTCCTTGATGGCAATATCCTTGGCATGACTATACTATCAGAGCTTGACATTCCGCTCATCCGCTTTCTCTAATTTAAAGAGAATAATCTCCTAGAGATGATGGATTTCAGAAAGTAATGCCACTGCACTAGCTCGCATGGGAGCGTCAAATTCCGCCTTTGGCACTCTGGGCTTTGGCATGGTTGACATACCTTTTCCTTTGTCCTTGGTCTCAATGGCAGTGAGGTTTCTCCATATAGCATGTGAGATTGTGGTACCCTTGATTTCTTGGCCTTTTTTTGAATCAAGATTAGGCACTTCATGCCTCATGCAAATGTTAGAAATCAAAAAAGGAAAGGACAAGCTGCCATTAGGCTTACCATCACATTTGTAGGTCTCTTCAATGATGATCTGACCAACATTGATTTTTCGACTTGTGATGATGGAAATGCAATAGTGCCAGCCGTCCATCCGACATCGTTTCATTGTGAGTGGTAGGCATGAGATCTTCCTTGAGAAAATGGTTCCACTCTCTCGGGTGAGATTCCAATGCAAGTCATTTGACTGTCTTATGGCCCTTTGATGAAACAATCTATGTCGTGCCAGGTTTGCACATGTATGCCAGCAACTTCTTTCTCTTGGCAGCCGTCATGGACTCAACATACACCATGTGTTCATCCTCCATATCCCCTAGTTTAAACATGAAATTAATATAACCTTCATTAAAACAAACGCATGTACTTCGGATCATCAAGAACGGGCTGTCCTTGGTGGTCAAGTGGGTGTAAAACTCCCAGAAAATGTTCGCATAAACCTCCCTTTTTTGCTGACAGAATAGCTCCCATTTGTGTTGGTTGACTATTGCTATGAAATCATTAGAAAATCCCACGGTTGCTTCACCTTTGAAGATGAAGTGCTTCACATAAAAAAGAATCTTGAGGCGTAGTTCTCTTCATGCTTTTTCTGGATCTCCTCATTGAAAAAGATTTTAAAAAGGTTGATGAAGAAGCCATTGAAACGAAAAGAAAGCTTGGGACAATTTGGTCAAAGGAAAAACAAGAGAAAATATGGATCTTGGTTTCTTGCTTGATAAAGAAAGAGAGAAGTGAAAGAGATTTGTTTCTTTGAACAACTAGGGTAGGTAGAAAGTAAAGAGTTTGAGTGTTTAATAGGGTGTAATAAAGGAAGTCAAATTAATTGGGAATAATGATGGAGTATAAAAATAATTGATTTTCTAAGGGGTTAAGTGATAAGAGTGATGTGATAAGGTTGTAAGTGATAGGATAGGTTTAAAGAGTAGAGTGATAAGGTGATTAAGTTGAATTTAAATTTCAACTTAATTTTTGGGCGGCTAGGGTTAAAATTCAAAGAAAAATAATCTCTCTCTTTAGTGGGCCAAATTTAGTAAAGTAAGGTTAAATCTCTTCTTCCAATATTCCAATATGTCGCATACCAAGCCTTTGCATTGGCATTCTACCTAGCACGCAGAATTCTGTTGTTGTGTCATCGTCTCATGTCAAACCCTGCCTTGGCATCGTATATGGTATACTAATCTGCACACTCTCAATGAAAAACCTTTCAACGTAGCAAAGGAAAATTAAAAATTAAAAGAAAAATAAACAGATAAAGAAAAATGCTGAAAATGAATAAAAAACATCTAATCCTAATATTTACAAAAAATTAAAAACACAATGATGATGTTATGGTACCTCTGCTAAGAGGATAATCTCATTAGCAGTCTTCTGATCACCTTCCAAATAGTGCTTTAAACGTTGGCCATTCACCTTAAAAATATCTTCTATTTTCAAATTCTTGATTTCTACAGCTCCATGGGCATAGGCTATACAACTTCATAAGGGCCCGTCCATCTCGATTTGAGTTTACCTGGAAACAACTTTAGTCGTAAGTTAAATAACAAAACACGTTGGCGTACCTCAAATTGTCTTGGCATTATCCTTCTTTCATGCCATTGTTTTGCCTCATCCTTGTAGATTCTAGTATTCTCATAGGCTTGTGTCCTGATTTCTTCCAAGTCATTTAGGTTTAGTAATCTTTTTTTCTCCAGAAACTCTCCATGACATGTCAAGTGTTCTGATGGTCCAATAGGCTTTATCTTCCAGCTCTACTGGCAGATGACACGATTTTTCGAAAACAAGTCTAAATGGTGAAGTA